>CADCXT010001310.1:0-600000 GCA_902806775.1 Microtus agrestis | reverse complement strand
TGCTTCTTTATTCAACTAATGAAATCAACACAAATATAGAAGGACTTCCTATACCAATGGTCTCTTACTGTCTGCATAATGTCTGACTGAGAATCTCTATTTTTCACTATCTCTTGAAGATGGAAGCTTCTCTGATGATGGTTGAGCAAATCACATATCTGAACAAAGCAGGATGCCATTAGGGGTCATTTTATTGCTATCCCCAGATCAGTAGTATTTGGTTTAATTCTAGGTCACTGGGCTATCTAGTCTCAGGTTCTTGGTCACTCAAGCAGTGGACGGACACCACTGTAGATGGAGGGATGTAGCTGGGTTGCCGTTGACAGTTCTCCTTTGGTAACATGCAGAGTACCTTCCTGTACCAAAGAGCTAGCACGGAGGGGTAAAGGCTCAAGATGGGAACCAGTTTGATTTCTTCATGTTCACTGAGTTATATAGGTGCTGTCTTCAGAGGTAGGGCCTTGACTTCAGTTTATGGAGAACAATGTGTAGTCTTGGCAAGAGCCTGGTTTGTTTGGGAGTGTAAATGGGAAAACTTTGGACAACAACTCAATTAGATAATACTTATTCTTGGTACTGGAAGCTTCATTTGGTACCAAGAGATGTTCAGTTGGGTCTTTGTCTCTTCCATTATGCTGTGGTTTCATTTAGATCACCTTCATATATGTATATGTTTTAAGAAGCTTCTATTGTACTAGATTTCCATACTATCCCTCAAATGCAATGACATGAGCAAGCCTATAAGCAGCACTCCTTCATGGCACCTGCATCCAGGTTCTAGTCTTATTTGAGTTCTCATCCTGACTTCCTTCAGTGATGAATGGTGATGTGGATGCGTAAGCCAAACCAACCCATTCCTTCAGTGCTACTCTATGTCCCTTTATGGTTTGCGCTTGTAGTCCGTTCTTCACATTGCATTTTTATCATACATACATACATACTTACTTATATACCATTTGCCAACAGTGTCATTTAAAAATTGTGCTAATATTATGTTGATCTTTTGCAACAGTACTAAATACCTCTGAAAAATGACATTTTTGTTTATGTAATAATGTCTT
This sequence comes from Microtus agrestis, assembly GCA_902806775.1. Taxonomy (NCBI): domain Eukaryota; kingdom Metazoa; phylum Chordata; class Mammalia; order Rodentia; family Cricetidae; genus Microtus; species Microtus agrestis. Next base: position 598,939 of record CADCXT010001310.1, on the reverse strand, counting down.
GTCACATTCATGCCTAAAATAAGGGATTTAGTTGGCCCATGACATTCCATTTTTGTTACTGTACACCTATTTGGAATTCATAATATATGAAAGTGTTTTAAATGTGTGTAAAAGTAAGAGTGGCCCACATTTGTTAGAAGCTAATGTGCAATATAAATGGAGAACAGAAAACTAGGTGCGATGTCCAAGATGAATAAAGTGTGAGCGGAGCCAGGGACATAAGTCACTTTCTAGTTTGTTCAGATTTCATTTCCCCACGAACAATACATGTTTAAAACAACAGATCTCACTAACTAAATTCTGTACTGGGAGAAACTTGAGTTAGAGGAACTAACTGTTGAACATTTGATGAACTAAAAATACCATTTCATTTTAGAAATGACTCCTTGATTCTCTACCTGGCCTAGAGAATTGCACGGTATTTTACCATGCAGTTGAATAGTTTACATTTAATACTGACACGATAGATCCATTTTGACAAAAATGCACACAAGTTTGCACAGACCAATGTGTATATGTGTGGTGAGTGTTGAACAATATCTTGTACTGGAACAAACTAACATGTACCAGAACTGTTTTCTGAATGACTATTTTCCAGTGTTTTGAAAGACTGTTTACCCAACTGGGATGAATGCATTGTTTTAAATTTATCATCTGGTCCTTCAGTGAGCATGCCCTCCAGTGACGAGAGAGATTCACTATGCTACTGAAATTGTCTTCTGCACAGCAACATCCTTCACAGTCCTTGATCGTCTCTTTCTTGTCCAGCTTTCCTGAGCCTTCTTTTTAGTTGCTCACAGAACATGTCCCACTCTACCTTCCCTTGGGACAAGTCAAAATAGTCCTCCTTTTGGAGCCATCAGGAGAGGCGGTGGTAGCCAGGTAGCATCTGCCTATCAATGGGCTCCAGAAACAGCAGCAGGAGTCGAGCTGTCCTGGGCCTGGCCACCAAGTGGTAAGTGGCCAGTCTTAACTCGAGATTGCACCTGGGACTTGCTAAGGCCTGACCCGTGAGCACACAGAGAGTGGATCTGCTTTGGCCCACGCTGGCAATCATGGGTTCCATCCTGTCATGTCCAATCACAAAGTCCCTGGCAGGCAGACACAACCTCTCCTTCAGGAGTGGGTCTCTCCAAAGCAGGAACCAGTTCTAGCACCCAGGCCTGGTCCTTCTTACAGTAGGATAGAAAGACATCATAGTTGAATTGGCCTCCGAGTTTATGTCCACATAATTTCCACCAACAAGCATGAAAGAGTGTCTGCAGCGAGTGAAGCCAGGACCATCTATGGCAGCTAACCAGAGGAAGGATGGCCAGCAGAAGTACCAGGCTGAAACTGATGAGAAAGCCCCCAAACTCAGCATCATGTGGGCAATGAGCAGCAAGGAAGGAGAACAGCAGAGTGTTGGAGTAGTCAGAAGCATTGGCCATGCAGACAGATTTCTCCAGCCCAAAAACAAAAGTGTTTGGGGCCTGTGTAGCCCGACTCCACCCAGGAAGCTTCACACTGGCAGGTGAAGGTGATATCTGAGAAATAAACATATGGAGACATCTGAGGAAACAACTCCTGGAGGCTACTGTCCATCTCCAGTGCCAGCTCAGAGTTGAGCAGCAGCAGTTTGAGGTGGTGCAAACTCTTAAAGCTGGACACAGAGAGGTTTCTGAGATTCAGGTGACTCAGTGCCAGTACCTGTAACTGAGGCACCTCCTTCAGGACCATCTCCAGCTTCCTAGTACTTGACTCATAGAGAAAATTCAGGTCCCCCAGCTCCAGCACACGCAGCCTGGGCATCTCCAATAAATGGAGGTCTACTGCGTTGTCGTTTTCACACCAGACAGAGAAGTGCTCCAGCACAGGAAGCCTTTGTGGGAAGAAGCTGCAGAGTTGACTGGCTGAAAACAGGAGGCTGTAGTCAAGCAAGGTGAGGCGACACAGGGAGGGAAAATGGATTGTGGTTGTGTCTGGTTGCTGTAACACACTGGAAGTCTCTAAAGTAAGGTTCTCCAAGAGTGACATGGCTCTCCACTGAGAACCATAAACTGAATGCATAATTTTGTTTGTATTTCTAAACTGAGCATTGGAAACCAGGGAGGATAGATGCCCAGTGCTGTCACAGAACCCAGTTTTAGATGTCTCAGCATCTGGGGACCCTGAAGTTCTGTGCCTGAGATGTGTTCTAAGTAGGTGCCCAGAAGGTTCAAGGTGGTCAGAGCAGGAAGATGAGAGAGCCAGCCTGGTTTGAGTACTTTAATTTCATTCCAACTCAAGTCTAGAGTCCTCAGCCACCTCAGTCCTTGCAGGCTCTCATGGGATAAACTAGAGATGTTATTACAACTCAGCTGGAAAGGCCCCACAGGGTCCTTCACATAGCTGATTGTGGGACAGATCCAGCACTCTTAAATTTGTGCTCACTACTCCTTCTGGAAGCTCCAAGGCTGGGCCCAACTTATTCATAAACAGGTTGAGCCTGTGAAGTTGGGGTAGAGTACCGAGGAACCTGATGGAAAGTGACTGCAAATAGTTATCATGAAGGCTAAGGAATTCCAGAGCTTTATAACTTTGGATAGCTCCATTCTCCAAGATGTTTTGTATTTGATTCTTCCCAAGGTCAAGTGCACAATGCTCAGAGTAGGCCGTGGCACTCTAAGGCAATTTTTGTATACCTGTACCCACAAAGGAGAGTAACTCCAAGTGAAGCAGTCCTGAGCCTGTGAGGTCAAATGTTCTTAGTGTGGTACCATTCAATATTAAGGAATGGATTTGAGGCCATACAAGGCTCTGCCACCAGCCTGTTTCAACTGAAGGTTGTAAGATAAATCCAGCACCTCTAGGAAGGGCACCCCTAGCTTGGTACTGGGTACAGGAGAGGAACCAAGCAAAAGTCTTGGGAAAAGTTTCTGAAACTTTGTCAGACAGCTGTTCCTTAGAGCTAGAAGCCTAAGGCTGGTTGGCAGGTAGATGCTCTGGTTATAATTCAGACAGTAGCCTTGAAAGGAAAGATGATGGAGGGATCAGAGAGTCTCTAAACAATTTCGAGGGAGGAACAGACTCAGGCAACAGGGAGCATGATGCTAAAAAAAAGAGATACTGTAGCTGGTCCAGTCCTTGAAAAGTCCTAGAAGTCATTTTGATTTACCCAACTGCAGTCTCAGAAACTGTGGTCCAGTCCTTGAAAAGTTCTAGAAGTCATATTGATTTACCCAACTGCAGTCTCAGAAGCTGTAGGGAGTGGAAGCGATCAGAGGCATTAGCTGGCAGAGTAGAAACCATTCCCTGAAGGCAAAGCACCTCTGTATCTCTTGGCACTCTTTCCAGTGTCTGAGTCATGTCTTTAACATTTGAACAAGATGCCAAAAGGTGCAATCCTGGAGCTAATGTACAGAACTGGATATAGTAGGAAAGGTTAGGAAATTGCATGCCGTCTGCTATAATGCAATCAGGGGCAGTCCATGCCCAGCTGGTCAAGTCAAGGTTCACCAAAGTCAATAGTGTCAGAATGAAGAAAACAGAGCATGACTGAGCTCTTTCCATCCTTGGCGCTGATGCTAGGAAAAGATAGGGAAAGAATTGGGTATCAGTCCTTACAGTGATGAGCAGTCCCATCCAGGAGCTTCTAACATGCATCCTATGCTTTGGATTTAGGGACACACTGGGAACATTCCAATAAACAAGAAAGGAGTGACACATGAGGCAAGTCAGAATCTCAAGTTCTGATGTGTGACTCCAAGCAGGCAGGAAACCAGAGGATACCAAATCACAGGGCACCAGGAAGTTCAGAGAAACTTATCCTAGTCTGATCTTCCTGCTGGGGATAACTGGCTTAGACTGCTTAAAAACATTGGAGGACACCATCATCTAAAACAAGGCAGCAAATGGACTTGTTCAATAGAGAGTACATTGAAGGAAGGCACACCACTTCGGACACCTTTATATCTGAACAAAATTCCTAGCCATGTGGCATAGGTATCTGTATTCACAGCTCTTCTCTCATGAGAAAGCTTTGGCGTGACCATTGTAAGACCAGTGGTTATCAAAGTACCCTAAGGGTCTAGAAGAGACAGGGAGTAGCCTATCACTCTGGGGATGACAGACACCAGTTATGGGCAGAGAAGTTAGCACTAAATGCCATGGGTGTCTCTGCTTTCCTCTGGTTACTATTTCTCCTGTATGGTAGGTAGCACACTGACTCTGGAGGTGAGGAGACATCCTTTGTTCATTGCTCTCTCTCTCTCAAGCTCCTGTGCCTCAGATTCCGATGAAGGTCAGAGGAGGCTGGAAGACAGGAGGCTGGGACTTCATTGTAGAAGCATTTGGATTAGCTGGTCTCTATCTTTCTACTCCATGCCTTGTCTTCTTGTCCTTTCACCTTATTAAAGATTTTTTTGAGCCTTGAAATGTCAAATAGTATACCCTACAGATTTAATATTCCTTTTGCATTTTAAACTAGTTTATCTAGGATGATATCAGGAACTGGAATAGATCTTAGACCAAGGAGACACAGTGACCTTGGTTCTGAGACCCTGACACTGTAGATGTCTTGGATAGATAGTGAGTTCTCTCTCAAGATTTCAAGTTTGATATTATAACCCTGAGAAGCATACAAGATTTTCCATGAACTACCACATCTCAGTTGGTCACTTAAACTGCAGCAAATCTTAACTCAGCTGTCCTCAGGCTCTGTCTGGTCACCTCTGACCCAAGTCTTTGGCTCGCTGAAGAGGCAGATGTTTTGTGGTTTGCTTTCTTTCTGGCCAGTCACTAACTGCTCATCTGCCTTGTTCATAAAATTCTCTGGTATTAGGACAGCATTCCTTACCTTTGAGAAGGGAAACAGAGGGTGGTGGCGACGGCTTCAAGTTCTCAGGAAGAGTTCTTTTCATCTCCTGCAGCATTGTGGAGCCTTCCCTCCACAGCGGCTCCTGATCTGCTGCCTGGAAGTATGATGCATCTGTTGTTAGTGACATAGGGAAGAGAGAGAGTGGATAGTTAATTTTAGGAAAGGTGGAGTGTAACTTCTCCTCAGATTTTCTCCTGTTCTTTCAGTTTCATGACTTCCTCTTTTCTAGTCTACTCTGGGGTTTCAGTTCTCATTGTATTATATCCTCCTGACATCTGAAAAGGAAGTTTTCAGTTTTCTGGAAGCTTCTCTCTCTATAAAGTAAGAGAGCTCCTGCTTCCTGCCATTTTTGCCTTTCCTTTGTTACTAGAGGGGTCTAAGGTGTCTCTCCTCTGTCTAACAGTGAGCAGAACCAGACACAAAGTAGTAGAATACAATGGTAGTGAAAGCACAGGCTGGGCCCCACCAGCCACGTTAGCTCCAGCAATCATACAGCCCAGAAGGTGGTGAGGGAGGGTCCAGCGTTTTTGTTATTAAAGGGCAGTGAAGAATTTTCCAAAGAGTGGGTCTTTATTCGGCTTCTAGAAGTGATTTGTCTTCCTCATTTGTTGGAAGGGGCTCATAGAAGCCTGGAGCAAAAAAGCGCCGTTCAAATGATGATGTTCCTTGGTTGCTGAGTCTCACAGTTAGTTATGCAAGTATGAGCCTGTGTTAGTCTTGTATATTTGCATGCATGAGTGTGTGCAAGCTTCACCACTAGTTCTGTGTGTGTGCATTCCTAGCCATGTGGTGTAGGTGACGGGGAGCCGACTGCACTGTCTGTATTCACAGCTCTTCTCTCATGAGAAAGCCTTGGTGTGACCATTGTAAGACCAGTGGTTATCAAAGTACCCTAAGGGTCTAGAAGAGACAGGGAGTAGCCTATCACTCTGGGATGATAGACACCAGTTATGGGCAGAGGAGTTAGCACTAAATGCCATGGGTGTCTCTGCTTTCCTCTGGTTACTATTTCTCCTGTGTGGTAGGTAGCACATTGACTACTGAAACATCTTTTGTTCATTCTCTCTGCCTCTGTCTCTCTCTGTCTCTCTGTCTTCCCCTCCCTCTCTCCTCCCCCTTTCTTACTTCTGAGTGTGTGCAAACATCTGTGCACATTGGTACTAATTTTTTACCTTGTCTTGAACAGGGTCTCTGTTGTTTTGGCACTGTATATGTCAGGGTAACTGGTACAAGAACTTTCAGGGTTTCTCCCATTTCTGCCTTCACTTTTCTATGGTGCTGTGATTATACATGTTTGTTCTGTACCTCTAGCTTTTATGAATTCTAGGGACTTTAACTTAGATCCTCACACTTGTGTGTGTACCGCTGTATCAATTCTTCAACCTCCACCCATGTCTAGACTTGATGTCTGGTATCAAATCTCTTATCTCTTTAGAGCAGGCAGGTTGCAGAAATGCCTAGGACCTTTGTTCAGGGAGTTCAATCGTCTCACCAAGGCCCGAGTGCAGAGGAAAAAGGAAGAGGAGGAGGAGCAGGGTTTCTACTTTAATTCCTACATAAATGGTAAAATACTTTCCAGAGAATACAAGTTATGGGATGTTCATATTCAGAGTCACATCTGGCTTCAATTGTCTGAAATCCTTTGTTCAAATTAGATTTTAAAAATTACCATACAAATAAAAGTTTCCTGGTAATTTCCTACGTACTTCATGTTGTCCTTCGGTTGATTCCCCTACTCTTCCTTCCCCCACCCCTACACATGCCCTTCCAGTGGCCTTCCTCTCCTCTGCATGCTGGCTTCTGTTTCCATGTCACATGTCTTTAATTCATCACTTTTTCTCCCTCTTTCTCCACCAACGCTGAGATCTCTGCCCTTTCATGGCCCCCTCTTCTGGTTTCATGACCTACAAGGCCCTCCTTATCTCCAGAATATACTCACATTTGTAAACATTTAACAAAATTTCCTCCACATATGACAGAAAGCATAGCTAATATTTCTGAGTCTGGCTTCTTGACTGAAACCTTGTTGAATGTTATTTTTTTATCTGCTCTGATAGGGACAGTGTTATGAATTTAATTTTGGAGATACTTAAATAGTTCTATTTTTTTATGCCAGTCATTCTGTTATCAAGTACCCTGTGAGGCTTCTACTGTATTGAGAATATGAGACAATAATAATAATAATAATAATAAAACCATAACACACACAAAATTGGAGAATAATTTAAATTTATTTTTCTATACATATTCATGATTTTTGACTAAAACATTAAGTTCTACATGCTTTCAATTTTTTTAAAAAATAGAATCCCACAGTTTCTTCAGCAATACAACTGTTGAGGGCCTTGATTTTTATTTTTAGTAATTTTTGTCTTTCAAAGCTTACACATCCACTATCTATTATTCTTGCTATTTGGATATGAATATTTACACAAAAGGATGATCATTTCCTAAAGGAACCAGTAAACTTTTAAACTTCCATTGTTATATCCATATTCTTATTTTTTTTTGGTCTGGGCAAAGGACTGAGGTTTTAATTATACCTGACAGGATAAACAGGGAGGACAGAGAACAACCCCCATGGTACATAAGTTTGGAGCATCAAAAGATGACACTGCCCCAATTATGTTGCTTTGGTTTCAATAGACACATCTTCATTCTAAATAGAAAGAGGCTTCAAAGACACAAGAGACTGTCATTCAGATTTGGCTGATGCTTAACCAAACAGCCTTGGAGACATGATATAAATTTGTCTTCTTCTCTCTAGCACAGGGCCCACCTTAAACAGATAGGAAAGTCACACCAAACTTCTTGTAGGGAATCCCGAAATCTGATGATTTGCCAGCTAGGTGATTCAACAACTTAGCAGGCTATTCCTGTGTTTGAGGAGTAAAGGTCTTATCAGGAATATTCTTTTTTTTATTATTAAAATTTTATTAAAAATTTTCACCTCCTCTCGTCCTCCCATTTCCCTCCCATTCATCCCACCCTCTCCCCATCCCTCTCCAGTCCAAAGAGCAGTTAGGGTTCCCTGCCCTGTGGGAAGTCCAAGGTCCTCCCTTCTCCATCCAGGATTAGGAAGGTGAGCATCCAAACAGACTAGGCTCCCACAAAGCCAGAATATGCAGTACGATCAAAACCCAGTGCCATTGTCCTTGGCTTCTCAGTCAGCCCTTCTTGTCAGCTATGTTCAAAGAGTCCGGTTTGATCACATGCTCCATCAGTCCCGGTCCAGCTGGCCTTGGTGAGTTCCCATTAGATCAACCCCACTGTCTTAGTGGGTGGGTGCACCCCTCGAGGTCCTGACTTCCCTGATCATGTTCTCCTTTCTTCTGCCCCTCATTTGGACCTTGAGAGCACAGTCCAGTGCTCCAATATGAGTCTCTGTTTTTATCTCCATCCATCGCCAAGTGAAGGTTCTATGGTTATATGCAAGATATTCATCAGTTTGGCTATAGGATCGGGCCATTTCAAGCTTCCTCTCCTCAGCTGACCAAGGTGCTAGCTGGGGACATCTCCTTGGATACCTGGGAACCCCTCTAGAGTCAAGTCTCTTTCCAACCCTAAAATGGCTCCCTTAATTAAGATATATACTTCCCTGCTCCCATATCCACCCTTCCTCCATCACAACCATCCCATTCTCCCAAGCTCTCCCAATTATCCCCTTCTCACTTTTCTCAGCCCCATAACCCTTTACCCTCACCCTACCCCCACCCCTGAGCTCCCAATATTTGCCTGGCAATCATGACTCCATCCAATATCCAGGAGGATAACTATATGTTTTTCTTCGGGTTCACCTTCTTATTTAGCTTCTCTAGGATCACGAATTATTGGCTCAATGTCCTTTATTTATGGCTAGAATCCAGTTATGAGTGAGTACATACAATATTCATCTTTTTGGGTCTGGGTTGCTTCACTCAGGATAGTGTTTTCTATTTCCGTCCATTTGCATGCAAAATGCAAGATGTCATTGTTTTTTACTGCTGAGTAATAGTCTAATGTGTATATATTCCACACTTTCTTTATCCATTCTTCCATTGAAGGACATCTAGGTTGTTTCCAGGTTCTGGCTATTACAAATAATGCTGCTATGAACATATTTGAACAAATTCTTTTGTAGAATGATCGGGCATCTCTTGGGTATATTCCCAAGAGTGGTATTGCTGGATCCTGGGGTAGGTTGATCCAAAATTTCCTGAGAAACTGCCACACTGATTTCCAAAGTGGTTGCACAAGTTTGCATTCCCACCAGCAATGGATGAGTGTACCCCTTACTCCACATTCTCTCCAGCAAGGCCTATCATTGGTGGTTTTTATTTTAGCCATTCTGACAGGTGTAAGATGGTATCTCAAAGTTGTTTGGATTTGCATTTCCCTGAGGTTGAGCATGACTTTAAGTGTCTTTTGGCCATTTGAACTTCTTCTGTTGAGAATTCTGTGTTCAGTTCAGTGCCCCATTTTTTAATTGGGTTAATTAGCATTTTAAAGTCTAGTTTGTTAAGTTCTTTATATATGTTCTTTATATATTTTGGATATCAGACCTTTGTTGTTGGGTTGGTGAAGATATTCTCCCAGTCAGTAGGTTCCCTTTTTGTCTTAATGACAGTGTCCTTTGCTTTACAGAAGCTTCTCAGTTTTGGGAGGTCCCATTTATTCAGTGTTGTCCTTATTGTTTGTGCTACTGGGGTTATATGTAGGAAGCGGTCTTTTGTGCCCATGTGTTGTATAGTACTTCCCACTTTCTATTCTATCAGACTCAGTGTGTTCAGATTGATATTGTGGTCTTTAATCCATTTTGACTTGAGTTTTGTGCATGGTGATAGATATGGATCTATTTTCATTCTTCTACAGGTTGACATCCAGTTATGCCAGCACCATTTGTTGAAGATGCTTTCCTTCTTCCATTGTATACTTTTAGCTCCTTTGTCGAAAATGAGGTGTTAATAGGTTTGTGGGTTAAAATCCGGGTCTTTGATTTAATTCCATTGGTCAATACCTCTGTTTTTGTGCCAATACCAAGTTGTTTTCATTACTGTGGCTCTGTAATAGAGTTTGAAGTCAGGCATGGTAATGCCTCTGGAAGGACCTTTATTGTATAGAATTTTTTTTGCTATCCTGGATTTTTTGTTTTTCCATATAAAGTTGATTATTGTTCTCTCAAGATCTGTGAAGAATTTTGTTGGGATTTTGATGGGGATTGCATTAAATCTATAGATTGCTTTTGGTAGAATTGCCATTTTGACTATGTTGATCCTCCCAATTCAAGAGCAAGGGAGATCCTTCCATTTCCTGGTGTCCTCTTCAATTTCTTTCTTCAATGCTTTAAAGTTCTTGTCAAATAGATCTTTCACTTTCTTGGTTAGAGTTACCCCCAGATACTTTATGCTATTTGTGGCTATTGTAAAAGGTAAAATTTCTCTGATTTCCCTCTCTGCTTCTCTATCCTTTTTGTATAGGAGGGCTACTGATTTTTTTGAGTTGATCTTGTAACCTGCCACATCACTGAAGTTATTTATCAGCTGTAGGAATTCTTTGGTAGAGTTTTTGGGGTTGCTTATGTACATTATCATATCATCTGCAAATAATGAAAGTTTGACTTCTTCCTTTCCAATTTGAATTCCCTTGATCTTCTTATGTTGTCTTATTGCTATTACTAGAACTTCAAGAACTATGTTGAAGAGATAAGGTGAGAGTGGACAGCCTTGTCTTGTTCCTGATTTTAGTGGAATGAATTTGAGTTTCTCTCCATTTAATTTGATATTAGCTGTTGGCTTGCTATATATTGCTTTTTATTATATGGTTATGATCCTTGTATCCCTAACCTCTACAAAACCTTTATCATAAAGGGGTGTTGAATTTTGTCAAATGCTTTTTCAGCATCTAACAAAATGATCATATGTTTTTTTTCTTTCAGTTTATTTATGTGATGGATTACATTGATAGATTTTCATATGTTGAACCAGCCCTGCATCTCTGGGATGAAGTCTACTTGATCGAAATGAATAATTTTTTAAAATGTGTTCTTGGATTCTCTTTGTCAGAATTTTATTGAGAATTTTTGCATCGAAGTTCATGAGTGAGATTGGTATGTAATTATCTTTCTTGGTTGGGTTATTGTGTGGTTTTAGAATCAGGGTAACTGTAGCTTCATAAAAAGAATTTGGCAATGACTCTTCTGATACTATTTTGTGAAACACATTAAGGAGTATAGGTATTAGCTCTTCTTGTAAGTTCTGATAAAATTCATCATTAAAACGATCAGGTACTGGACTTTTTTTGTTTGGGAGGTTTTTTATGACAGCTTCTATTTTCTCACAAGTTATAGGTCTATTTAAATTGTTCACCTGGTCTTGTTTTAACTTTGGTATATGGTAATTATCTAAAAAATGTCCATTTCTTTTACATTTTCCATTTTGTGGCATACAGGCTTTTGTAGTAAGTACTAATGATTCTCTGAATTTCCTGTGTCTGTGTTTATGTCCCCCTTTTCCTTTCTGATCTTATTAATTCGCGTGTTCTCTCTCTGCAGTTCGATTAGTTTGGATAGGGGTTTATCAATCTTGTTGATTTTCTCCAAGAACCAGCTTTTTGTTTCATTGATTCTTTGGATAGTTTTCTATGTTTATATTTTGTTGATTTCAGCCCTTAGTTTGATTATTTCCAGTCTTGTACTCCTCCTGGATGAGTCTGCTTTTTTTTCTAGAGCCTTCAGGTGTGCTATTAAATCTCCAAAGTGTGCTTACTCCGTTTTCTTTAAGTGGACACTTATTGCTATGAACTTTCCTCTTAGCACTGCTTTCATAGCGTCCCACAGGTTTGAGTATTTTGTGTCTTTATTTTCATTAAATTCAAGGAAGACTTTAATTTCTTTCTTTCTTTCTTCCTTGACGCAGGTGTGGGTCAATAGTTGACTGTTCAGTTTCCATGAGTTTGTAGGCTTTCTGGGGTAGCAATGTTGTTGAATTCTAACTTTAGTCCATGGTGATCTGATAAAACACAGGTGGTTACTAATATTTTTTTGTATCTGTGTAAATTTGCTTTGTTACCGAGTATGTGGTCAATTTTCGACAAGGTTCCATGAGCTGCAGAGAAGAAGGTAATTTTTTCTATTTGGATGGAATGTTCTATAGATGTCTGTTAAGTCCATTTGATTCATTACCTCCATTAATTCTCTTATTTCTCTGTTAGGTTTCTGTCTGATTGACCTGCCCATTGGTGAGAGAGGTGTGTTGAAATCTCGTACTATTAGTGTGTGTGGTTTGATGTCTGCTTTGAGTTCTAGTAATGTGTCTTTTACATAAGTGTGTGCTTTTATATTAGGGGCATAGATATTCAGGATTGAGACTTCATCCTGACGAATTGTTCCTGTTATGAGTATAAAATTTCCATCTTCATCTCTTCTGATTGATTTCAGTTTAAAGTCAATTTTGTTAGATACTAGTATAGCCACACCTGCTTGTTTCTTAGGTCCATTTGCTTGAAAAACCTTTTCCCAACCCTTTACTCTGAGTAGATATCTGTTTTTGTGGTTGAGGTATATTTCTTGTAAACGACAGAATTTTGGATCCTGTTTTCGTATCCAATCTCCGAGCCTGTGTCTCTTTATAGGTGAATTGAGTTTATTGATATTAAGTGATATTAATGACCAGTGGTTGTTGACTCCGGCTTTATTTATTTATTTATTTATTTATTTATTTATGTATTTATTTATTTTCGTAATAGAGCTTGTGTGTTTCCCTTCTTTGAGTTGTTCTGGTGAAGGGTTGCTAGATGTCTTGAGTTATTGTAGGCAGTGTTGGCAATGTTGGCTTCCTTAGGTTGTGATTTTCCTTCTATTACTTTCTGTGATGCTGGATTTGTGGCTATGCATTGTTTAAATTTGTTCTTATCCTGGAATATTTTGTTTTCTCCATTGATAGTGAATGATAACCTGGCTGAGTATTGTAGTCTGGACTTGCATCCATGGTCTTTTAGTTTCTGAATTACCTCTATCCAGGACCTTCTGGAATTCATGGTTTCCATAGAGAAGTCAGGTGTAAGTCTGATAGGTTTACCTTTATAAGTTACTTGCCCTTTTTCCTTTGCAGCTCTTAATATTCTTTCTTTAATCTGTATGTTTTGTGTTTTTATTATTATATGGCAAGGGATTTTTTTTTGAATCAGTCCATTTGGTGTTCTGTATGCTTCTTGAATATTCATAGGAGTATCTTTCTTTATGTTGCAAAGTTTTCTTCCATAATTTTATTGAATATATTTTCTGGGCCTTTGAGCTGTAATTCTTTTTCTTCTATCCCTATTATTCTTAGGTCTAGTCTTTTTATTGTGTCCCATATTTCCTGAATGTTTTGTGATGAGAATTTTTTTGATTTGCTGTTTTCTTTGATTAGTATGTTTATTTTCTCTATGGTGTCTTCAGAATCTGAGATTCTTTTTTCTATCTCTTGTATTCTATTGGTTATGCTTGTTTTTGTAGTCTCTGTTCGTTGACCTAGATTTTCCATATCCAGCCAGCTCTCAGTTTGTGTTTTCTTCTTTGCTTCCATTTCAGGTTTCAGTTATTGAACTGTTTCCATTACCTGTTTGATTGTTTTTTTCTTGGTTTCCCAGGGTATCATTTGTTTGTCAAATTGGATATTGGTGGTACTGTATTTTGGTCTGTCATCGGTTCTGTCTACCTGTAGATGGGGTCTAACTTTAACATATATGTCTTGCAATTGTCTTAATCATTGAAGAGAGTAAGCAAATTTAATTACAAAAGCAGAAATAGCTGTTAGTCTTATGACCCATTACCTTGCTAGAAAAGCAAATTTCACAAGATCTTTCATTTAAGTATAGTCTTCACATTTTCTGGGGGGAAAGGGGAAGTGGGTTGCTATGGTACAACCTGTACAAGCTAGGGGCTTACATGGCAGAGGCACCTTTTGTTTTGTGGGTCACAATGTTGGACAAATGTATGTAGGCTTGGGAGAGAGAAGAAAAAGAATATAGAGTGTTGGAAAAGAAGTAAGTCATTTAAAAACATCTTTAAAGAGATGTTTTAGATAGTCATAAATTAAAAGGAGTAAAGAAAAACAAGCCACATAAAAATGGAATATTCACAGAGAGTCTGGATTTTATATATATTATTGTATTATCTTTGAATTTTTTTGACTGTGAAGGAGCTAAGAACAGAGAGACATTATTTTGGTATGGGCTGCTAAGCTAAACCAGCATGTATATTATAAAGGTATCATGACTTCCAAATTTGTGTCTAAGGATATATTGCTTTAGAAAAGAGTTTCTTCTCTTGTGTCCACACACAACGAGAACCTGTGGATTGCTTCCAAACTTGTAATTTGATGGAACAAGACCCCCCAAAGTTCATTGTAAACACCCCTAAAAATCACTATGCCCAAAACTCATCAGGAAGCTGTATGGAGAAAAATGACGCCCATATTCCTAAATATTGTCTATAAATGTTTGTTTACATTTGAAGGGGGATATGATATAGATATAAATAATTTGCATTGATATGAATCTTGGTTTATTGATACAAATTTAAGGCCAATTGTGTTATATGTATATTTCTGCTCTTGATTGAGGTATTGTAATTATGCAGTTCATTTAAAAACATAATGTATAACTAAGAAATATAAGTTAATAGTCATCAATCTTGTAGTCATATTAGTTAGATTTTTCTAGATGGACAGATATATATTTCTGTCCAGATGGATAGGTATTCTTCATAGTGTTCAAAGACTACATAATATGGCATTTAAAATGTTTAAGAACTTAGGACTTTTCATGACAATGAGACACATCTGCTCCTGACAGCACCAATCTACTTCAAGAGGAATATGGGCATCAAAGATGCTCCTTAAGGAGTTGGTTGACCATTTGACAAGAAACTGCTCTTGTCTAGACTGCTTGATAAATTGGACATGCAGGATCTGCAGAGAAATGACTGCTGAACTTGCCTAAAAATGAGATGATCTTTTGGGGTTCCTGCTTTATGAAAGAGTCTGCCAGACATTTTTCAGGACATAGAAGAAAGTGACTGGCACACTGCCAATATAGGCAAAACTTTGAAATTTCCTGCTTCATGGAAAAGTCTGCTGGATACTATGGACCTGTAGGCTAAAGATGAATGTCCCAACATTACAGAAGAACTTTGGATAACTGTCCAGGCAGTGAGATGTTTCTGTCACTTCTAGAGTTTTGGAAGTTGCTTATGATGCACTTCCTGTTAACTTAGGTAATATTATATCCTTCTGGACTCTTTGATGGAGTTGAAAAATAGATAAAAAGTACATATAAATATTGTAACTATAGTTCTTGTTTGATACCTGTTTTGTTATATGTAATTTTACTATGTTGAAGTTAAAACCTTCCTTTTTGTTTAAACAGAAATGGGGAAATGATTTGGGAGGTCCTTCTGTCTATGTATTGCTTTTATTTGTTAATGAATAAAGAAACTACTATGAACCTATTGCAGAACAGAGTTTAACTAGGTTGGAAAACTAAGCTGAATGCATGGAGAAGAAGGGCAGAGTCAAAGACAGTCTTGATCTTGAATACTTTTTCCTGTACACTTTCTTGATCTTTTTTAAAGGTGTAGGCAATTAGAGCTATAAACTTTCTTGCTAGGAGTGCTTTTATTTAACCCCCTAGATTTTTTTCATTTCTATATAATTAAAAAATTCTTTCTTGAGTTAATCTCTGTTCCAATTATAATTTAATAGTTTTTATTTAGTTTCTATGAGTGTGTTTACTTTCTGTATTTGTTATTGTTATTTAGATCCAGTTTTATTCTACTCTAGTATGAATAAATATAAGATATTATTTAAATTTTCCTGTATTTGTTGAGATTTCTTTTGTGTTCTAGTGTGTGACCAATTGGAGACAGCTGCATTACTGATGAGAATGTATAAGGTGTAATGTGACCAATCAGAGACAGCTACATTACTGATGAGGATGTGTAAGGTATAATGTGATCAGTTAGAGATGGCTACATTACTGCTGAGAATGTATAAGGTGTAATGTGATCAATTGGGACAGCTACATTACTGCTGAGAATGTATAAGGTGTAATGTGACCAGTTGGAGACAGCTACATTACTGCTGAGAATGTATAAGGTGTAATGTGATCAGTTGGAGATGGCTACAGTACTGATGAGAATGTAGAAGGTGTAATCTGATCAGTTAGAGATGGCTACATTACTGATGAGATTGTATAAGGTGTAATGTGATCAGTTGGAGATGGCTACATTACTGATAAGAATGTGGAAGGTGTATTGTTTGGGTGAAATGTTCTGTAGCTTTGTTAGGTCCACTTGATTTATGACGTCATTTGAATTTGGAGTTCTTCTTAGCTTTCCCCCCATATGACTTGTGTATTGGGGAGAGTATAATATTGAAATTTCCCACCATCATTATGGGGATCAATTTGATAAACAGAGATAAAAAGAGAACAATGTCTCTTTTATAAAGCTGCTACTTCTTTGGAAAGTATCAAGTATCTGTTCTTCTGGAATAATATTTTATGAGTATTGTTCATAGACTTCTTATACTCTACCTTATTTCAAATGCTGTAATATCTAAACTTAGCCTCTACCCACAATATTGCTGAGGAATTAGCAGAGACACCTGTTAAGAGATGCATATGTAAAGAAAAACCTTCTTTTGGCTTTCACATGTGTGCTCACAGGCATCTAGACCTACTCCTATGTCTGCACAAAAGCAAGCAAACAAAACACCTTACTTAGATATATACTCAAGAAAAAGTATATAGACTGTGGACAGCTATACAAGTATAATAAGCAAAATACATATTAGTTATATTATTCATGTAAGAGTATAATTTTTAACTTGCCTATTTTTATATCTGTCAAAAGAATTAGCCATTTGGTAAAATGTTGTCTTCCTTTTGGTCAACCAAAGTCGTTCAGTTTTGCTTTTTCTCAAAAGTTTAAGGGGAATATATGTGACTGTAGGTATTTGTTAAATATGTGCTATTCCTTCTATGCTGAGATACTTATGAGTGACAGATAACTCTCAAATATCAAAGATCTATCTTCCAATGGTTATAAGTAAAAGTAGTGATTAATTCAGTTCAAAGATGTCATTGACATTAATGTTTTATGCTATACAAAGAATACAAGTAATACAACATATTTACAAAATAATGAATGATTTTTTGTTTGTTAAAATCAAAGAAGAATGTAGCACACATTCTAATTAGTCTTAATAAATAATTAGGGGATGAAAGTTGAAATATCAGAGAAGCAGTGTGGCCAGACACTAGAGAGACCTTTAACCTCTACCAATGCTCAGATCAAAGAGTAGATCTACACTGAGCTCTTGTCTCCTTCCATTTTATATGCCTCCCTCTGACCAGCCATTTCACTCCTGTCTCTACCTCCCTCCAGCTGGGATTAAAGGTGTGGGATCTTAAGTTCTGGAATCATCTTTATGAGAACTCCGTTTCTTTTTTAGACAGATTCAATTTGATGTAGCCCAGGATGATTGGCTCTGAACTAGTAGAGATCCCTCTGCCTCTGTTTCTCAACTTCTGTGATTAGAGGTGTATGCCACCACTGCCTGGCCTCTAGAGGTTTAGCTCTGCACCCCGATCCTCAGGCAAGCTTTACTTGCTAAAACACTAACAAAATAGCACCACAGAAGAATAATTTATTTAAAGTAAAAATATTTCATTGTGACATAATGTGGAAGAAAGTGAAACCACAGAAAAATTGAGTTGCAACAGTAAGTTTTACAAGTCTGAAGAGAAAAATCTATTTTTTTCCTTAGATTATATTCCCTGTACTCTTATAATACAAATTTTCTTGTGCTAATTTTCTAGCTTTGTTCCCTGAAAATACAATAACAGCCAGTGTCAAGCATTCAAAAAACACTGCTTACAGAAAAACGTGATTGCTAATTTTCTCTCTAGAAGCAGAAGACAGTCAGTGACTTAATAATAGTTGGTGATAAGCCACAGACTAATGTCCCTAGGAGCAACAATAACAATAACAATATATTTTCCTAAATGTGCTCTGGAACCTATGCTGATGGACTGTTATAGGAGTCCAATGCTACATGACTTTCAGAGGAAGCTTTGAGCCCATGGGACGAGAAAGCACCTTCCTGCTGCCATACTGTATGTCCTGCACTTATTTTAACATGAAAGTCAATGGTATCAAAATTCTTCACAGATCTGGAGAAGACAATAATCAACTTTATATGGAAAAACAAAAAACCCAGGATAGCCAAAACAATCTTATACAATAAAGGAACGTCTGGAGGCATTACCATCCCTGACTTCAAACTCTATTACAGAGCTACAGTATAGAAAACAGCTTGGTATTGGCATAAAAACAGAGAAGTTGACCAATGGAATCAAATAGAAGACCCTGACTTGAACCCACAAACCTATGAGCACCTGATTTTCGATAAAGGAGCTAAAAGTATACAATGGAAAAAATAGCATTTTCAACAAATTGTGCTGGCAAAACTGGATGTCAACCTGTAGAAGAATGAAAATAGATCCATATCTATCACCACGTACAAAACTCAAGTCCAAGTGGTTTAAAGACCTCAATATCAGTCTGAACACACTGAACCTGATAGAAGAGAAAGTGGGAAATACTCTACAACACATGGGCACAGGAGACCACTTCCTACGTATAACCCCAGCAGCACAGACAGTAAGGGCCTCATTGAATAAATGGGACCTCCTGAGACTGAGAAGCTTCTGTAAAGCAAAGGACACTGTCGCTAAGACAGAAAGGCAACCCACTGACTGGAGAGATGATCTTCACCAACCCCACAACTGACAAAGGTCTGATCTCCAAAATATATAAAGAACTCAAGAAACTAGACCGTAAAAGGCTAATCAACCCAATTATAAAATGGGGCACTGATCTGAACAGAGATCTCTCCACAGAAGAAGTTCAAATGGCCAAAAGACACCTAAAGTCATGCTCAACTTCCTTAGTGATCAGGGAAATGCAAATCAAGACAACTTTAAGATACCATCTTACACCTGTCAGAATGGCTAAAATCAAAACCACCAATGATAGCCTTTGCTGGAGAGGTTGTGGAGAAACGGGTACACTCATCCATTGCTGGTGGGAATGCAAACTTGTGCAACCACTCTGAAAAGCAGTGTGGAGGTTTCTCAAGAAATTCGAGATCAACCTACCCCTGGAACCAGCAATACCACTCTTGGGAATATACTCAAGAGAGGCCTTATCATACAACAAAAGTATATGCTCTACTATGTTCATAGCAGCATTGTTTGTAATAGCCAGAACCTGGAAACAACCTAGATGCCCTTCAATTGAAGAATGGATGAAGAAAGTATGGAATATATACATATTAGAGTACTACTCAGCAGTAAAAAAGAAGGACTTCTTGAAGTTTGCAGGCAAATGGATGGAAATTGAAAACACTATCCTGAGTGAGGTAAGCCAGACCCAAAAAGAGGAACATGGGATGTACTCACTCATATTTGGTTTCTAGCCATAAATAAAGGACATTGAGCCTATAATTCGGGTTCTTAGAGAAGCTAAATAAGAAGGAGAACCCAAAGAAAAACATATAGGCATCCTCCTGAATATTAACCTTCATCAGGCGATGAAAGGAGACAGAGACAGAGACCCACATTGGAGCACCAGACTGAAATCTCAAGGTCCAAATCCGGAGCAGAAGGAGAAAGAGCACTAGCAAGGAACTCAGGACCGCGAGGGGTGCACCCCCACACTGAGACAATGGGGATGTTCTATCGGGAACTCACCAAGGCCAGCTGGCCTGGGTCAGAAAAAGCCTGGGTTAAAACCGGACTTGCTGAACATAGCAGATAATGAGGACTACTGAGAACTCAAGAACAATGGCAATGGGTTTTTGATCCTAGTGCACCTATTGGCTTTGTGGGAGCCTAGGCAGTTTGGATGCTCACCTTACTAGACCTGGATAGAGGTGGGTGGTCCTTGGACTTCCCACAGGGCAGGGAACCCTGATTGCTCTTTGGGCTGATGAGGGAGGGGGATTTGACTGGGGGGAGGGGAGGGAAGGGGAGGCGGCGGTGGGGAAGAGACAGAATTCTTTAATAAAAAAAAAGAAAGTCAATGGTAGGTTCTTTGGATCTTAGAACTAACTACAACTTTGTAGAAGAAAGAAAGTAAAATATGCCAAGTATGTTTTTCATGCTGACTCTATGTCAATAACTTTTATTTTAAGATACTATTACAAGACTAGACTTCTCTTTACTCTCATCTAAGTGATATATCCGGACAGTGTTTGAACAGCATGCCAGAAGCAATCCTGCAAAAATCCCCAAAACTGTCTAAATACCAATCCTTGGCACACAGGGAGTGGTGAAATGAAAAAAGGTTTTAAGATGTTCTCCTGAACTACTGTGTGACTCTCAGGCATGTTATGACTCAGGCCTTACTAGTGATTGAATGCTATTTGCTATATTTATGATGAGAAAATTTGCTTTTATTATGTGTGCTTGCTATACATATATACACAAGTAGGGGCAAATACAATTTAAGTGCAATGAATAAATATTGTGAAATACACTTTTTGGAGGTTGCTTATATTTTATTAATTTTTTCTATGTGTGGTAGAAAAGAGCCAAAATTACATTTCTCTTCATGGTATTAACTAAAATATACTTAATTTATTTTTAATTTCATTGTTCGTTTTATCTTCTGATTATTTAAAGTAATATTTTTCATCTTATTTGATATGGCCTTGCTAATCTTCTGTATACCATTCACAGTCAAGAAGATTAAAAAGAGTGCTTAATGTTCCTTAATTTGAGAATTGTATATTTTATTGTTAAAATTACACTTTTATATTGACAATTATATACATACATACTTTTATACTGACAATTATATATATGCTTTATATTTACATACCAATAATAATCAAACAAAAAGAAAATATTAATTTGAGAGGTTGCTGGAGACTTGGGAGGGATTCGAGGGAGGGGATCTGGAAGGGGCTGGGAGGAGAAATGGGAAGTGATAAATTGCTATTCTAACTAAAAATGTAAAAATAATACCTTGAGGAAAGAAACTTATTAAAATTGTCAGTCACTAAAAATAATGACTGTTTCTTCTAGATAAATATGTATGTGAGCACAGGCAAGGTGCCTGACGTGTTACCAGACTCTCAGGTATGCATCAAGAACGGTAACGGTATGAAGGATGTTTCTTCTACAGTTTCCAGGTACTTTCAGGAATATTGCTGGTTTATAAACAGGCAGACTTTTCATTTAGGCAGAGACTGAGACATAGAAATTGGTTGGCAGATAAAGTTCCAAATTAATCAATTCAAAGTAAATTTTAAAAAATTGGGCTGGTTTATGCCTCTGGCCTTAGAGTTTTGGAGCCCAGAGTTTGCAGGTCAGCTTCCTACCAAGAACTGAGATGCAGGTACCTCACACAACAGCAGTCCAGGGAATCTCAGGGCTCATTAGTGTGAGCAGTGACGTAATGACCATAAGACTCTCATACAGAGCCAGAGCCCTAGAGACAGGAATGCTAATTCACATAGCCTTCATTTAACTAGAGAGTGGCTTATAAGGAAGTTGTTATGACACAGTCTTTGTCACTGGGCTAGTCATCTGAAGATGACTGTGTTCTCCACCACAAGTGTGGTGAGTAGCAAGATATCACACTATTTTCATCAAAGTGCATCGTTCCCCATAAGCAATGACGTAAGTCCATCAAAAGAATGTTTATGAAAACCACACTCACCAGCCTGGTCTCCTTTCTGGTTTTGATGCTCTAAACATGTTTTTTTGTTTTATTCTTTTAATCTATATGCTCTGGTATTTATCATTTTAATCTAAGAAAACAATTTTCAGGAACCATGGACTCCAGAAGAGGGTGTTGGATCCCCTGAAGAGGGAGTGATGGATGGTTGTTAGTCACCATGTTGGTGCTGGGGAGAGAATGGTGTTCCTCTAGAAGAGAAGTGGGTGCTCTTACCTGCTGAGCCTTCTCTCCTGCCCTTAGATCTGTGTTTAGAAAGGTCAGAGACCAGCTGCCCAGCTCTTAGTAAGTACCTGGATCATAAGAAGAGCTTCTTTTGTTTTTTTTTTCTTTGTGCAGTGAGGTCCTTCCCCAAACACACATTTGCTACTAGAAGTTTTCATTCTTTGATGTATGTAAATATAATCACA
Source organism: Microtus agrestis (assembly GCA_902806775.1). Taxonomy (NCBI): domain Eukaryota; kingdom Metazoa; phylum Chordata; class Mammalia; order Rodentia; family Cricetidae; genus Microtus; species Microtus agrestis. The sequence goes on along the minus strand of CADCXT010001310.1, from coordinate 576,924 downwards.
TTTTTCTGACTTCTGAAAATTCTTCTTATTCTTGGTGTATGCAGCATGAAGTGTAGGCTGATAGGCTGGAGTGGGATAATGAAGCTGAAATGTTTGTTTGCCCAGTTTTGTAGAATTTAGGAAGGAAAACTTTGAAATCACATTGACTTTTAACTTATACACAAATCGTGGAAACTATAAATATTAACCAGAAAGCATGATGCTTTGATACATGTGTGCACTGTGTAATGAAGATCAGGTGAATTCTAACAATATTCTAGAACAATTGTTTTAGTGTGAAAATGTTCACCATCCCTTCTGGCTTTATGAAGGAGACTGTCCATATTGTTTGTGGCATACCAGAACTTTCTTTTATCTAATTACAGCTAGGTACTCAGTAATCAGATCAACCTTTCTCCAACATGCATAACATCTCCACTGACCTCTGACAATCAGCATTGTGTTCCAACTTTTATGAGCTCTGTCTTGTAGACTCCATATATGGGTAAGACCAGGATCATTTTTCTTGCCTGTCTTATTTCACTTACATAATGATGTAGCAACATAATTTTCACCAGTTCTCTCTATGTTGTTGCAAATGACAGAGTTTCATCTTCTTCTAAACACGGTGCTGTTGTGTCTATGTCTATCCGTCCATCAGTTGATGGGGTGTTTGAGTGTTCTCATTCTCTGTCTCTTATTAATGATGCTGCAGTTAACCTGGAAGATCAGAAATCTCTTCAGATCCTGGTTTCATTTCTTTCTGATACATACCAGGAGAGGGGAGTTACAGGACCATACGATAGTGGAAGGTGATCTAGTGGTAGGCGGTCATTCATGTTAAAGGATTCTGTATCCTTCATAGAACATTCAGAGGCTCATCGCCTTTCTGTGATTAGAGATTTTTAGAAACATAGAAGCTGCAAGATATTAGAAAACAGACTAATTTTTATTAGATATTGAATGTAACCTGGGCATTGTTGGCATTACTTTTTTTTTTTTACATTTAGTTACTCATTTTTATTTTAGCATCACTGTCGACCACAGATGATGCCAAATTTCAGTTACTACAAAAATTATATTGAGACACAATGTTTATAATATGGGCTAGGCTTCTTATTGTTTATCAATCCTAGAAGATTTCCTTTTTATTTTTAATATACGTAGGAAGGCAACAAGTCAAAGTCGAGTACTTAAAATTTCTGTTGTGAGTAGGAATGCTTTTATTTATTTATTTTTTTCCATTAACAGCTTTAATTGGGTGTGGGGCAATAGAACTATTCTTAGCACAATTATGGGTGTGGGGTTCCCTGCAGACTCCCCAGGGTGATGGTTCCTGTAATGATTTTTAGGGGGAAACGGCTCCTAACAGATCCCCCTTTCTCTTATATAAAGGCAGGTAGTTATTACATGGAGAGCACCAGTTAGAGTCAACCATGGTGTCAGATCTAAAGGAGAAGGGACTGAGATAAGGAGAGACCCTCCTCTCGAGTGGTGAAGCAATTTACCTCTCCTGGGAACAGAGGGGTGCCTGATGATTCTTAGGTCGAGTGGGGACCAGGCCTTTTTACTTTCCCCCTTACCAATCCTAGGGTTCCCAGGGCCCTGTCTTAGGTAGGGGGATTATCCTGCCATAAGTCGCCCGTCCTTGGAGCTCCTCAAATAAAAGGCATCTAGCAGGGTTAAAGTAAACAGATCACAGGGCACCCTGTCTTAGGCCATGTGGAGAGCACCCTCATACCTGTACCATGCCATGTTGAGCCGGTTTCTACAACCTCTGTATGGTGTGCTATTCAGGCGAGGACCCACACTAGCTCCCATCATTGGGCCCCTCCGTCTATCATTAATGAAAAGACTGTGAGAAGCTCCTCAAACAAAAGATATAATGATATAATTTTGGCACCAATAACTCCATCTCCAGACAAGAAGAAAGGGCTTTTTCCCAACCCAGTATTCACCTTTTAGTCTGGCCTATGGTATGTCCTCCTTCCTAAGTGCCTACTCCACATAAAGTTACGTGTGCTGCCTGCCAAAAGTTAGGGCAGTGTAAAAGGGATCAAAATCTAAAATTTTTAACATATGCATTAAACCCAAACACTTTACAGCATGTGTCAAATTTTTCCCAACATCTATAAGCATTAGATCAATTTCAGTAGGAGTACAATGACATACATTGTTGTTATCAAATACCACCAGTTCCAGTCTCTGAGCAACAGTGACAGGAACCCCCAATTTTCCCCCTTCTTAAGTGAAGAGAGGTTAATATTTTAATTAAAATGAGTTCTGTGTCCCAAAGTTTAAAGCGGTCTGATGTTTAGTCTGCATCTCAGCTCCAGTTCCCCCACCTGTCCTGGAGCACAAATGCTAAACTGCTTCTGCAGCTTGAACTCTGGTCTGCTTTGGAGCTGAGATGCAGACTAAACATCAGACTGCTTTAAACTTTGGGATCGTTTTATATTATCTGAAGGCAATGCATGACTTAAATCAGCAAAAAACAATCTATAGCAACCACTGTCTAGTCCATACTTTAACAATAACTCAAATAATCAAACACAAAAGATTTTATTATATCTTTTTAATGATAAAAATTTGAAAGCATTCTTAGCCAAATATTATTACAATAAAACTTAGAAACTATCTAAATATGAATAGCATTGAAATTCTGTAAGATTAGATATTACTTTAGAAAAGTAGGTCATTAACTAAAACTTAAAATGGCTTGTAGTCATGTAGGCTTAAATAATTTATACATTATTATTTAATCTACACTTGTGGTTTAATTTTAATCCTATCTATTTTAATACAAGGTTATCTCTCTGTAGATCTATACTTTTGAAATAAAAAGCAATACATTAATTACGTCTTCCTACAGGAAACAAACCTCAGAAAATTCTTCAGTATAACAAATGTAAATTACAGTTTTAATTTATTTTGTGTGGGAATTTGTGCCTATGCAGGGATGGGTATATGTGGCACATGTACAGAAGTCAAATGACAATTTTCTGGAGTTAATTCTTTCCTTCAACAATGTGGGTCCTGGGATTGAATTCTACTTATTGGGCTTGGCAGCAACCATCTCATCAACCCATAAATTTGAATACATATATATATATATATATATTAGAGATTTATATGTACATGTTTATACATCATATGCATATTTTATTTATTATATATGTTCTTTATAGATTTTTGAGTATATACAATATTATGTTAGAAATTACTTTATAGTTATAATAAACACTTAATTCCTATTAACTAAACATTTTAGACTCCCCCCTCAAAAAGCACATGAAACAACAAAAACCATCAAGAGGGCATTTATTCAAGAAAGTTTTCACTCTTGATACATCAAAGGAAGACTGAGGAATCCCACTATAGCACAGCTCAAGAGTCTCTACACATGGAAGCAAATATTTCTCATTTTGTGTTTTTCCTTTGTTTTATTTTCTAGTTTAAACTGTAGAGTTGGATGAACTTTTGACTTGTCTATAGTGGAGAGAACAGTCACAGTGTCAGAAAGCTATATGTCAGCCCCAAATCCTCCTCACATATGCTTATTATTAATATAATATTTTGAAGAAAGATTTCTTGTTATTAAAGATTTTTTTCTTTTAAAAATTCAGATACCTTTCCACATATTCAATATTAATTTTTTGCATCTAATATAAATGATTTTATTAAACAAATTCTTTGAATTTCTCAAAAGAACCACAATATTGAGTGGATTAGTGGGAATAAGAAATTACAATACTTGGATCAGTGCAATCGCTAAGCAGGTAAAAGAGACAGTTGCCATGCCTGGATTGCATCACTGTGGCCCATGTGGTAGATAGAGATACCAGACTTCCAAAAGTTACCCTTTGACCTTCACATGTATTCCACAGTACACATACACCCACACACATTCATGTACACACCCATACAAAATAAATAAGTAAAATGTAATACTTTTTTTAAAGTATGAAAACCTATATATCACAAAAAGAAAGTACTAATCTTGTCTTATTTTGTATTTTCCCAGAGCTGATTTTAGACAGAACATTGTCTCCTCCATTTATAGAGCTTCTGCTTCCCTATCTATGGAGTAATTCTGTTGGGGGAGTAAGGAGGGTGAGAGGTAGGGGAGAATGTCTGTGTCTTTGTAGAGCAAAGCAGTCCGTATTCAAGAAGCATTCTCTTCTCAGCTTAGTGTGATTGACATCTGCTGCACAGTGTACATACAGATGAGCAAGAAGTTCTTTCTCATCATTTTTCTATTTGCCTAATTTAATCTAGTTTAATTGTTCTTACACTAGGTCATTCAATGTTCTTGACTTGAAGAAAAATGAAAACAGCTCTGAGGTATCACGATTTGTTCTTCTGGGCCTGTCATCTTCTTGGGAGCTACAGTTATTTCTCTTCTTCGCATTCTTATTGATTTTTGCTGTTATTATCCTGGGAAACCTTTTGATAGTGATGGTGGTACAGGCTGATGCTCATCTGCTCCAGTCTCCCATGTACTACTTCCTAAGTCACCTGTCTTTCATTGACCTATGTCTGAGCTGTGTTGCTGTACCAAAAATGCTAGGAGATTTCCTACAGAAGGAGAAGACAATATCCTTTTCGGGATGCCTGGCCCAGATTTTCTTCCTTCACTTTCTGGGAGCCAGTGAGATGTTTCTGCTGACTGTAATGGCCTATGATAGGTATGTTGCCATATGCAACCCTCTGCACTACCTAGCGGTCATGAATAACCACCTGCGTCTTCGGTTGGTGTTTGCCTGCTGGTGTGGAGGTTTTATCCACTCTATCACACAGCTCATTATTGTCATCCAACTGCCTTTCTGTGGTCCCAATGAACTGGACAACTTCTATTGTGATGTCCCTCAGATCATCAAGCTGGCCTGCATGGACACTTACTTGGTTGAGGTGCTGATGGTCTTTAACAGTGGCATATTGTCTCTTGCCTGCTTCTTGGTCCTGCTCTTCTCCTATGCTCTCATCCTACTCGCTCTGAGAACTCACCTCCATCGGGGCCAGAGCAAGGCACTGTCCACCTGTGCCTCTCACCTGACAGTGGTCAGCTTGATCTTTGTGCCCTGTGTATTCATCTACTTGAGGCCATTTTGCACCTTCTCTGTGGATAAAGTAGTCTCTGTGTTTTACACAGTGATCACACCTATGCTGAACCCTCTCATCTACACGCTGAGAAATACAGATATGAAGCGAGCTCTAGAAAAGCTGAGAAGGAAGCAGGTGACATCCCACTGCCTCATTAAAGGATCAGAGGTATAAGGTGTCTTAAAAAGTGCCTTCCTTGGTACGTTCTTTAACCCGTGCATCTGTGGAAGTCACATTAGAGTCTGGGTATCAGACAAGACGGTATAAATAATACTATAACACGTCACTTGCAATAATAGTTGTGAGACACAGGTGGCTTTGCTGGGAGCTGATATGAGGGCATGACTTATGAGTATTTACTGGCAGACAGATGATAGAAATTAATTAAATGGTAAGACCAGAGAATACCCTGGAGACCAACTGTCTATTATTTTGCCTCCAGCAAGTCTTCAACTCATTAGTTTAATTTACTACTTAATTTCCGTCAAGTGGAAAAAGATATTACACTCCCTTTTGTCTGCCTCCAGAAATGGTCCACAGTCTGAGGACACCAGCTGATGGTGTCTTTCCACAGTCTCTTTTGAAGTAGCACAGGTTCCCCTTGTCCACTTTCCAGCAAAGTCTAAAAACACTTATCTCTCTCTCTTTATGAGTGCTCCAACGGGAATTGTGTTCTGCACTGCCAAATTTTAAAAGCACAGGTCAGTTTGATAAATGAAGTTTACATGTGAGAATCTAGGAATGGTGGGGTGATGGGATGTTCTAGTCTACTGTTGTAGAGCCTTCTCTGGAAGTGACATCCACATTCACCCAGAGGGCAAGTGATGAGGTACAGTTAAGGAAAGAAAGTTAAATACTTCTCCTGGAGTAAAATTGACCAAGAGTGAGTGCTGTGGTTTGAGTTTCTCACTTGTCTGCAGTTTGTGTGTTCTTTGCCTGATACGTACTAATTGCCTCTAACAAAGAGCTTTACTTTGTATTTTTTGAACAATACAAATATCATTATATGAGGAAGGAATGAGGGATACTTCACCAAAATTCTCCACAGAGTTTTACAAGTGAATAAGTTATAGACTCCAATTCAAATAGCATGCAATATAGCAGACATTCTGCCATCAAGAAATATCCATATGGAGCTCCAAATATTTATGTATTTATGGTAGATATTTGTCGTATAAGGTTGATTTTCACCTAGTGGCTATTTTCAGAAAAAAATTGTTCTCTCTCTCTCTCTCTCTCTCTCTCTCTCTCTCTCTCACCACACACACACACACACACACACACACACATCAAACACAGACTCTCAAAAATAAAAATAAAATATAAAATTAAGCCATTTGTTTAAGAATTTTATACAATCATTTTGTAAACAATAAAAATTTAAACTCTTCCAGATTTGTAAAAATGTAAAGAAAATATAGAGTGTATATCTCAGGCATTATTATGGAATTTCTACCCTGTTTTCAGTTTTTACCAAGTTTTACTTAATGGATAGACTTCCACCAGACTTTTTTTTTTTAAAGAGAATTCTCACACTATTTAAGAGAATACAAATAATGAGCTTCATTTTAAAAGACTGTTGAACAAAGCAAGACAAGGTAAATGTTTCTCCGTTTAAACAAGTGCTTTCTTTATAAGCTAGGGAACAGCAAAAGAATGGAATATTAATAGCAACTGTATTATTAAGACATAGGTGATTTAGACTTAATATGAAAGAAAGTTTACAGTATGATTCAGTAATCAATTTTATATTAAAAGTCAAAATAAATTAAAAATACTTGTCAAGAACCTTTGACCTAATGATCTTGTTAGTGTCTTTATATAACAATGCGACTGAGAGAGGCTATTTTCACAGTGTTATGGCCAATTTGTAATGGAGACAGATATTTTCATAGTTTTATAAACAAATAAATTGCTTCATAACTGGTTCAGTGGTTCTCTGTAGTGACAATAAGCATACTTTCCCTTTCCTTGAAACAAGTTAGAATAATTACAGGAATGACCTGTCAACTTATTAACCAGTTTCTCACTAAATTAAGAGGAGTTAGTGCAGATTGCACACCCTAATGATAATCTCTAGCTGCTTGTTCAGTCATCTGCCACAGTCCCTCAGAGTTCTGATGACGCATAAAAATTGCTGAGAGTTTCTTCCTCCTAGCAGTCAGGCACAAAAAGGGTGCTGATAGATCAAGGTCAGGAACTGTGGCATGACTGTAGACTGTAGGAGCTGGAGAGAGAGAGAAAGGGAAACCGGGCAAGACAGGGAGACAGGGAGAGAAGGACAGTGGGAGAGAGGGAGAAGAGTGAAGAGAGATAAGAGGAATGCTAGTCAGATCTTTGGAGAGGACATATAGCATAGAGATCAAAAATCACCCTTGGCTTCCCTATGCAGAGTCCAATCTTTTAGGGTAAATATCTTCATACAGACAATTTTTAACTGGATTTTTTTGGATTCCAATGTCTTAGAAAGATAGAAACTGTTATAGTAGGACCTCACTGAAGAGGACATCCAGAGTAACTTTTGTGTATGTTATGACAGTTTCACTGTGGGTAAAATATGCAAAGGCAATTTTCAACTGTTCAAATTACAGTCAAGAATAAAGAATTTTTAAGTTTTTCATTCACTTTCCAATGTTTGTTTTATTAATTCTGTGTTTAAAAATAGTGTGATGTGTGTAGCAATATTATTTTAGTTGAAAATTTGTACTCGTTTTTACAAGTAAAATGAAATCTAGGCAAGCCAACTTCTTCTCTGTGCTTCATTTATTTTACCAGTAATTAAATAACGAACATAAAATCCAATGTTCTCAAAGACCCATTGGGACTATCTGCTTTTCATAGTCTTCTGACTTCTTAGCCCTCATGATTGTGAATAATGTGCGTGTTTATCTTGCACTAGTGTGTCAGCACAGGTCACATGAAATGGTGTCTGTTCTCATGACAGAACTATGATAATGTGTGTGGATATCCCACACTGGTGTGTCATTACATGTCACATGAAACATGTCTGTTCTCATGACAGAACTGTGATAATGTGTGTGTTTATCCTGCACTAGTGTGTCAGTACAGGTCACATGAAGCATGTCTGTTCCCATAACAGAACTGTGATAACATGTGTGTGGATTTCCTGCACTAGTGCCAGTACATGTCACATGAAATGGTGTGTGTTCTCATGACAGAACTGTGTTAGTGTGTGTGAATATCCTGTGCTAGTGTGTGACCACATGTTAAATGAAAGTTGTTTGGTTTTCACAATAGTATCATATCATTCTTTCCTGGGTCTGTACTATAAATTTATTTTGGTAAAGGTTGGGCAAATATGCTGTCACTGGAAACTTTCTGCTTTGTTTATTCAAAGCAAATAAAATTAAAAAAATTAGCAAGCATGAGAAATAATTTTTATTATGCATATTAAAGACCATTACATGAAAAAGGAGCCATTTGGGGGATTTTGTCTCATCAGTCCTAGCACACAAACCCAAATGTCGCTTGTCTAGGTTTACATACTTACACGGCCAATCACGGATCTTGTGACCCTGAGAAAGTAATTTCTTTTGTTTGTGCTTATGTCTTTCCATCTCTGAAGATGGGATTATAGGAACAGCCTGCCCTACGGATTCTTAGGGCAGTTTAGGAAGCTGCTATATGTAAAATTCTTCAACACAGAACACTTTAAGTACAATTTAAGTGTTTCTACTAACTTAAATAATTTTTAATATTTACAATTTTGCCAATTTGTGATAACTGAGAACAACTTGGCTGTTCTGGTTCACTACATAGGCTATTCAAAACTAATAGAAACATGGATTTATTTGTACAGTAAGACGGCACAGTTGAATGGATTTGTACAATAAAATGACAATTGATTTCAAAATGTCATTTCTTGACATTTTGATTTAGTGATATTTAGATTTAGTTTAATACTTACACAGACTATTATTGATATGAGGTGATGTGGTTTGTGTATTCTAGAATCAGAATACTACAATTCAAGTATGAGCCAATTCCCCAATTGGTATATTATGTAGTTTGTCACATCTTTTCAATATTTGTTTCTCTGCTCTGTAAAATAGTGATAAAACAATGTAGGAGAAGGCCGCTTATTCGTCCCATCCCCCTAGAACCAAAATAAACACACAGAAACTATATTATTTAAAATATGGTTTGGCTCATTAGCTCTAGCTTCTTATTGGCTAACTCTTACATATTAATTTAACCTATTTCTATTAATCTGTCATTGCCACTTGGCAGTGACTTATTGCAAAGTTCTGGCATCTGTCTCCAGCAGGGCTTCATGGCTTCTCTCTGATTTTGTCCTTCTTCCTCCCAGCATTCAACGTAGGTTTTCCCATCTAGCTAAGTTTTGCCTTCCTATAGGTCCAAAGCAATTTCTTTATTCATTAATGGTAATTACAGCATACACAGGGAAAACCCACATCAACACAAGCTTGTAATGCTGTGGGCATAAATGATACAATACACATAATTTTTAAATAATAAAATAAATATTTTAAAAATTATCATATATTACTGCACATAGTAAATTGAATAAATTGACTGGTATTATTGGAATTTCTACTTGACATGTATAAAGTTATGTGGCAATTTCAATATTTTCTATTAATTATGCCTTTTATTTTTATATAGTAGCTGAATGGATCAAATCACAAAATCAATAAAGAAAGATAAAAGTGTACAGATTAGAATTGTAAACATAAGGAAGTCATAAATACAAAGAAAACTTACATTGATTTTATTCATTTTTATTCTGAAATTGAAGTTCTATCATCTCTTATAGTGGAGAGCACTATAAGTAAGAACGTAGACTCAGAGCACACAGACAGCTTTCCTTAGAAGTGCACACTCAGCGAAGGTGCTGACTTGCACCACTCTATGCCCAGTGGTGCCTGGGAGGATGGAGAACAGCTGATGACAGCTGATGATTTAAAATGCCTCAGAAAAAAATAACTTTTCACTTAGATTTTGTACCACAATTTAACACTTTAAATAGTTCTTGTTTGGTTACTTATGCAATTCCTCAATGTGTACTCTTAGGAATTCCTATGATTAAAATTTATAAAATGATGCCAGAAAGAAAAATTTAAAGGCAGGGTCTCATGAACCCTAGGTTAAACTCCAACTTATTAGGGCGCCAAGGATAATCTTTTTTTAAAAAATATTTTATTTATTTATTTATTTATTTATTTATTTATTTATGTATACAGTGTTCTGTCTGTGTGTATGCCTGCAGGCCAGAAGAGGGCACCAGACCCCATTACGGATGGCTGTAAGCCACCATGTGGTTGCTGGGAATTGAACTCAGGACCTTTGGAAGAGCAGGCAATGCTCTTAACCACTGAACCATCTCTCCAGTCCCAGCCAAGGATAATCTTGAATTTCTGATCCTCCTATCTCCAACTAATGTGTCCTGGGATGGGATTACAGGGATGTACCTCTATACCTGTTTTGATGTTGTGGTCAGACTGGATTCAGGATTTTGTACATGTTAGGAAAGCAGTGTGTCAACTGGTTAGTTTCTTCAGCCCTTATTTATAAAGTTTTATAGCAATCATTTTTATCTAATGATCATTCCCTATTTCCTATTACCATTAGGCCTTAACTGTTTGTTAATATTTCCATTTCTATATTTCTGCCTATTCTAGACACTTCAAGTGAATTAAATAAATTATATGGTCTTAAATTTTAAATAGTATATATTTTATATCTTGTTTTATGATCTGCAATTGAGAATGCTTTATGTAATTTGCACTGCAGTTGGATGGAATGCTGTGTATGTTTATTAGGTCCAATATTTTAGTGTTGTGACACAATACTAATATTTATGAAGTTTTGCTGGAGAGGGTGTGGAGTAAGGGGAACACTCATCCATTGTTGGTGGGAATGCAAACTTGTGCAACCACTTTGGAAATCAGTTTCGTGGTTTCTCAGGAAATTCGGGACCAACCTACCCCAGGATCCAACACTACCACTCTTGGGAATATACCCAAGAGATGCCCTATCATACTACAAAAGCATTTGTTCAACTATGTTCATAGCAGCATTATTTGTAATAGCCAGAACCTGGAAACAACCTAGATGCCCCTCAATTGAAGAATGGATAAAGAAAGTGTGGAATATATATGCATTAGAGTACTACTCAGCAGTAAAAAACAATGACATTTTGAATTTTGCATGCAAATGGGTAGAAATAGAGAACACTATCCTGAGCGAGGTAACACAGGCTCAAAAAGATGAGTATGGTATGTACTCACTCATTAGTGGATTCTAGCCATAAATAAAGGACATTGAGTCTATAATTCATGATCCTAGAGAAGCTAAATAGGAAGGCATATCCCCCCCCAAAAAACATGTAATTATCCTCATGGATATTGGTAGTATACAAGATTTCCAGGCAAAAATTGAGAGCTTGGGGGTGGGGGTGGGATGGCGGTAAGCGGAGATGGGGAGAGAGAAGTGAGAAGGGGAGGATGGGGAGAGCTTGAGGGAATGGGACAGTTGGGATAGAGGAGGAGTGGATATATGAGCAGGGAAGCATAAATGAAATTCTTAAACATATAAAAACTACTGGATTCATTTACAGAATTAGCTGCTGTGCTCTCCAATAGCAATTACTTTCCTTATGAATGTTGGGTTATTTTGCGAATGATAGAGTTCTAAAATATTCATGCAAGCAGAATGCATGCTTGATCTATCATATTGATCTCCTAACTTCATATGAATAGCCAATAGATGACAAAAGGTGACTTTTAGGATTACACATGTATTAAACACAATCTAATCAGATACCCATTTAGTATTTTCTATGTCTGTATATATAAAGTCATGTTTGAAATATATATAGCACATTATTCTGCATCACCCACTTGGGGGGTAGATTAACCCAACAACTTCTGCTCTTCTGTAACTACCATTTTATCTTCTAATTTGCAGCCTCTGTGTGTAGAATGGAGTTTTCAGTGCAAACCTAGCATTTATATGTGACTGATTCAGATACCTAAGGGTAGTTTTATAGAGTGTTGAAGATTGTAGTTCAATTTGTGGACTATGCTTGTTTTGCCAAGCATTGTATTGCTTGTGCATACAATGATATCTGAAATGCAGATAATTATTGTACCTATGTAGAAATATTGAATAAAGTTAGCAATACTGTTTATTTTATGGCTTTATATTATATACTATTTCATCAAAACTGTGGAAAAGGTAATCAAAATGAGTCAGTGGGTAAAGCCACTTGTTGAAAACTCCTGAACACACATTAGTGGAAGAAGAAAACTAAAAGTTCTACTCTGATTTCTGTGTGCTGTGCATGAATGTTCCCACATACATAAATAAATAACATATAGTAAAATATTTTGAAAACACAATTATTAAATGATTTATGCAGTCTTAAGATTGTATTTGGACACATTTCCATTTTCCCAAGTACCTGACACCTTCAGGTGAAGAAGTCTTTTGAGACAGAGGAATTAGAAAGATTATCATAGGGCTGGAGGGATGGCTCTGTTGTGAAAGCCTTGGACCACAATTGAAAAGAAAAGAAAGACTGCTATATGCCCTGCCACAGTGCCAACCAAACCCTGGGAAATTAGTCACTTTTTTTATTTGTTCTATGAGGAAAAATGTATATCTGTTATCAACAATGAGCCATAACCAACTTTTAAATTACTCCCTTGGTGTTTTATTCATCTTTGGCTATCTGTACACTCCAGAGAATTGATTTGCAGAGTGACATCCCATGATGTTAGTTATCATATAGTCACACACAGGGCAAGAACTGATAAATACCAAAATATAGACAATACAGCTTTCTCTGTGGGTGTGAGGAGAGGAATCTCCTACCTGATATTTATAGGTTTTGATCATACCCAGCTGACAAAGTGGTTGGTAGGTATAAAATACTGTTATGATATTTACAAAGATCATTTTAATTTTTAGACAGCATGAATATATTGATAGAAATAATTTTTTAAAATTATGTGACAGAAGCATCATGAAGCAAAAACCCTAATGTATCTAGCAGAAAGAACTGGTTGAGGTGGTGACTGGGATGCTGTATTTGAAGATATTGGAGTCATTAGCACTAATAGCTTTGAATGTAAATAGGAAAAATCAAGAATGTTTACTTAAACAAATGTATATGGTACAGGTATTTTAAAACTCTAGAATATAGTAAATTAGGAAAGGCTAAATTGTTAGCAAACAGTTAAGTATGTATGTATTTCCAATTTTTCGCTCCAACTTATTTACTAATTTAAGAAATCCATTAATCATTTACCCCTTCACAAAGTAGGAACTGTGAGCATGCCTGTATCCAAGGGATTGTGCCAAGCTTCAGCTAGACATGGCACATGCTCTATGACCTAAAGAATCTGAGTTTCCATTATATTTTTGCCAGAATAAAATTTGGCATATTATAAGGTAATTATTTAAAAACTATTGACGATGTGGGCAGACTGTTAACTCTGGGATCCCAGGTAATAGCTCTATGGAACTTTCTATAAATGATTCATACAAACTTGCAGGCACTTCAAAAGAAGGATTTCTGACTAATGCTGAGGTATTGAACAATCTGGCTGTGGGAACTTCTGGTGTTTACAAGTTACTTGTTAATTTGCCTTCTAGATAGTTCTAAGACTGTCAGTTTTCAGATACAAGGGTAGTATTTCTATACAGAGAACTATAACAGAGAAGCTGTTTATAGTATACAGAATGGTAGTGTTTCAGAATTCATGGGGGTGGATGATGGTTTCCATATTCAATTTACTTTGAAAGGATATAAACATACAAGTGCACGTATACACACACATATAAATGTGTATATGTGTGTGTGTTTAACAACAACAATAATAAAATAAGTTATTAGCCTGACTGGTCAGTGGCATGGGAGGGTTTCTAGGGAAGGTATCTATGAGGGACTGGAAAGAGGAAATGGAGGGAAGAAAAGGGGTGAAAAAAATGATATATTTTTATTTCAATGAAAACATATTCAAATTTTCCTTCTTCAATAGAGTCTCCTTGGGTATACTAGCCACACAAGACCCCAGACCCAGCAGTAGATGGTCAGCACAAAACAAACTTGGTGATACTTTGTCTCATAGTGCTTTGTTTGGGCATTTTATCTTACTGGTCTTCTGTGTGTATAATGTAGTTAATGATTTTGCTTTTTATGTATATGTATGTCTATGTTTCTTTAGCTCTTTATTATTTAAAATTATAATTAACATTTATTTGCCCTTTTGCTAAAGAGAGGGAAGAAAAAAGATGTAGAATTTGATGGGTGGGGGAACTAGGGAGAATCTGAGAGGAGACAGGGGAGGGGAATTATGATCACAATATATTGTATAATTATTTTCCATAAAAATAAATTTAAAAATATCAGAAAATAAATATGTATGAAGTTTTAAAGAATAAAATATTGTTGAAAATTTAAGTAAAAAGAAAGTGGGAATGATAGTAACAATTCGTTTCCGTTACATATTATTATTTTTAAAATTATTTTATTTATATATGTATATATACGTATTTTAAATACAATAAATAATTATATATATATATGCGTGAGGTTATATGCACATGATTGCAGGTGCCTCTAGAGGCTGAAGAAGTGGGAGTTGGAGCTGTGTGTGTGACTGTGAGCTCCCTGGTGTGACTGTTGGAAACCAACTCTGCTGTCTCTCCAGTCCCTTGCTGTGTGTTTTAAAATTTTGCATGCATGCATGCATTTCTCTAGTAATAATGTCTCTAGTAAGCATGACTACGATCCCATTCTACAGAAGGACTGACAGTGACAGAGAGAGATAAACGAGTAACCAAAGGCTATACATGTAATGGTTGTGTTGTGGTTAGAATAAAGACACAGGACTCCATTTGTACAATGATTTTCTGATTTTATTTTTTATTTGTATGTCTATGTATGTGTACATTTGAGAAAATGCAGCAAATGAAACCTCAGAAGTTCTCAGACCAAGAGCAGAAATGCTCTTATTCTCAATATGCTATGTATAGACAGAACCAAGCAAATTTTCATCTTACTATTTCGGGCTACTGGTTGTATTGGGTTATTTATAATATTCATGGTTTCCAGGTCTTCACATACACATCTATACAGTGAACATTCTTTTATAGCTCTTGCCTAATGTTTAACATAGTAACACAGGCAAGCTCAGTATTCTCAGAACAGGAAAAATCAGTTTAGGTTGCTTCTTTAGGTATTGTGTATATCGACAGTGGATATCACACCACGGCTTGTCCATGTGATCATCACATAATTCTTAAATTACCATTCTGATTTTACTCTCAATACAACTCATAATGCAATTTTCATAGATCATTAAAATTTTAGACATAAAGTTTTCCTATAAAGTCTTAGCCACATGGTGCTGATACACACCTTTAATCCCAGCACTCAGGGGGCAGAGGCAGGTGAATCTCTGAGTTCAAGGCCAGCCTGGTCAACAAAGTGAGCTCCAGAAAGCCAGGGCTACACGGAGAAGCCCTATCTTGAAAAACCAGAAAAAAAGACCAGTCTGTTAAAATTCTTCATACTGACAGTGAGAAACTGTTGAAAGCTGACTGACTAACATTCTCAGCCTCAGAGATCTTGCTGGCTGTACCCTGCTGTGACTCCAAGTATTTCAATTATTGCTCAAATTAGGGAACCAGGCACCCCATACACTATCCCATAGTTCTTTAAATGTATTTACTTGAAAAGCTTTTAAACATTAATAATACATGTGATGTATGTGTATCTATAGGTGACATTAGACATTTATTAGAACTATAAAGACAAAATAAACATATCCAAGTAATCATTTCCCCCAATTCTTTACCCTACTGCTTTCAGTGTACTGCTGTTGTGTACTCTAGCCAGTATCCATCTCTGAGAGCAATTTTGTGTATTGTTGTATCCACATCTATATATTTAAGGAATGGCAGTACCTTCCTGGTGTACCTACTACTGTTATTCCTACCTACTCACTTTGCTCCTATTTCCTTTGGGCTTTGACATCTTTATTTCATTATATACTGCACACTTTAATAGTTTTCCCTGTGATCAACAGGATTGAAAGGATGATATGCCTTTTGTCCTCTGGAGATGATTTTTTAGAAAAAAAAACACTGGAAAGAAGCTAACCATATTTTATCTTTTTGTAACTCTCTAACCAACCTATTGGCAGGTGTGTAACCTATCAGAATGCACTGCTATTTTCAGAAAAAAACGGGATTTGTATATTTTGTAGATTTATTTTGCATCATTAATACTGCATTTTATTTTCTTCCTCCCCCTCCCTCTCTCGCTCCCTCCTCTCACTTTCTCTTCTTCCTTCCTTCCTTCCTTCTTTCTTTCTTTCTTTCTTTCTTTCTTTCTTTCTTTCTTTCTTTCTTTCTTTCCTTCCTTCCTTCCTTCCTTCCTTCCTCTCTCTCTCTCTCTCTCTCTCTCTCTCTCTCTTTCTTTCTTTCCTTTTTTCTTTCTTTCTGTTCATTTTCCTAGTCTCAGTTTTGGCCAACGTAGACTCCTCATATTCCATGCAAACAACATGAATGGGTTTTACATTGTTAGCAGACAAATTTCTGCACAGACTCTTTATTTTTTCCCAAATTCTGGTTCCCTTGAGGAGGTCTCACAGCTCCTTTACTCATGGGGAAGAACTTTGTATCCCTAGCTGCCTTTATAAGCATCCTCTAGATACTATATTCCCTAAGATTAAATGAGGAGTAGACCTTTGCCAAATGTTTTCAAGTGGAATGGGCTTTATCCAGAAATTTGGGTAGCAAAGATGAGTTGATACAATATGAAGAAAAAAAATCTCCTTCTTTAACCTTTCTAGTGTTTTGTGGTAAACAGTGGAGTAAATTCCCTACTATATGACAGTCCAAGGAAGGCTCAGTTTTTATGGGTGACTTATCTCCTATAAAAATATATGATGATTCCTGGCTATGGATTTTTTATTGGCACAATGCCCAGTCTTTCTTAGATTGTGCCAGAGCATGAACATATTTTATGACAAGATCTATGCCAATTGCATCAAGGTTTCTTGGTAAGCTGCCAAGAGAGCCTTGTTTTGCACACAGCACATATAACATCTTGTAAAATTACTGTTATACTATCAATGTCTAATCTGCTTTGGTAGTGTAGCAATGGTAATGCTGAATCTATTTAAATCCTGCTAGTTGTGTCTCCTAAACACTTTTATAATAAAACAATCATTTTTCTTATTTTGTTTTCACTTGTAAAACAATCATTTTTCTAAATAGCTATTGTTGTTTTCCATTCAAAAGCTTACTTTTTTTCTGAAATGTTGTCCTACTCTAGAATTTCTCACACAGCACCTAGAGTGACAGTCCTAAAATGTAAACTTACTAAGCAATCTCCTAGAATTTAAAAAATTATAAAATCAAAACTTCATTTTATTTTAGTAAACCGCATAACTTATTCTCTGTTATAGTGTTTTGCTTGTGTCAGTTTTTGCATATGTATGCATATATCATGTGCATGGTATGAATATGCATATATATGCATATATCATGTGCATGGTATGTATTTGTATACATGCTTGCATATGCCAGGGTGCACAAGTGTGGGCAGATATAGGCACATGTTTGTGGAGGCTGAAAGTGGCAACAAGCATCCTACCTGATCACTCTTCACTTTTTAAATATTAGCTGACATTTGCTTATTGTGTGTGTGTATCTCTTTGTCTTCAGTCTGTCCCTCTCTCTGACTCTGTCTGCTTGTCTGTCTGTGTGTGTGTGTCTGTGTCTATGTGTATGCACACACATGTGTATGACTTGCCTCCTGTGAAGGTCAGAGGACAACTTCAAGGAGTTCTCTCTCCTTCTCCCAAATGTATTCTGGAGATTAAACTCAGATTGTCAGTCTTGGTGACAAGTGCTTTTCCGAGGTGTACATACCACTGGTCAACTACTTTATTTTTTGTGGCGTGGTCTCTTGCTGAGTCTTCCTGTCTCTGCCTTCTGAGTGACAGAATTGCAGGTGGCTACCAATCCTGCTTGTTTTCTATGTGAGTTCTGTGAATCTGAACTCCTGATTTTACAAGTGTGTGGCAAGTGCTTTATCTATAGAGCCGACTTCTCAGCTACAAGTCTGTTTCTTGCAATTTCTGTTTCTTCTTTGATGGAGAGTACAGAGCAGGTCACAGAAGAAATTAGATAATATACAAACAGTCAGAAGTGTATTGTAATTCCCATTACAATGTTAAAAAGCATAGGATCTTGTAACAGTGTTTACTTCTTTAAGATATTCCTTTCTTTTTCATAATGAGAGAGAAGTCATCTGATTAAAAAACTACTAAATTAATCATTTTCATCTGCTTTCATAAGAGCAGAATATCCACAGTGCATCTTAGGATGTGCTGGAGTCTCTGTCAGGGTCTTGGGATGTGTTGGAGTCTCTGTGTGGTCTTGGATGTACTGCAGGCTGTGTTTGTCTTGGATATGCTGGAGTCTCTGTGTGGTCTTGGATGTGCTGGAGTGTCTGTGTGGTCTTGGATGTGCTGGAGTCTCTGTGTGGTCTTGGATGTGCTGCAGGCTGTGTTTGTCTTGGATGTACTGGAGTCTCTGTGTGGTCTTGGATGTGCTGGAGTCTCTGTGAGGTCTTGGATGTGCTGCAGGCTGTGTTTGTCTTGGATATGCTGGAGTCTCTGTGTGGTCTTGGATGTGCTGGAGTCTCTGTGAGGTCTTGGATGTGCTGGAGTCTCTGTGTGGTCTTGGATGTGCTGGAGTCTCTGTGAGGTCTTGGATGTACTGGAGTCTCTGTGTGGTCTTGGATGTGCTGGAGTCTCTGTGTGGTCTTGGATGTGCTGGAGTCTCTGTGTGGTCTTGGATGTGCTGGAGTCTCTGTGTGGTCTTGGATATGCTGGAGTCTCTGTTGGGTCTTGGGATGTGCTCGAGTCTTCTTGATTGTCAGAAACTCTAGGTTTACTCAGCAGTGACTGTAAATGAGTACGCTGTGATATTACCATTACATATTTGCTATGTTCTTTCTAGGAAGGGCGTGGGCTGCCTTTTCTGGTACGTAAAGAGAAACCTTCACTTTATGGAATCTCTGGAAATATGTCATTGCATGTTACCATGTTTTAAGATGGCTTAGTGTTGAAAACTGGAATAGTACTTTTCTCTTGATTTAAATTGTTCAAAGGCAAACTTCAAATTTCTCTGTTGCACTATGATATGTGGCTCACTGGCACTGACACTGGGCTACCCATGATGGGGAAAAGTACTTCTTATCTATGCAGTCTCACACTATTAAATTTTCTGAATATTTTTGTTTTTTTCTGGAAGGCTCTGGCCTTTCTTCCTGTACCCACCTGTTATGTCTCTTTTTAAAATAGTGGTGTTGTAGTGTTGAAAGTCACAGACTACTTATTATAAAAATGCATAAACTTCTCAGGAAGCTCCAAGGAAGAAACATTAGTTTTTTTTTTTCCTTCAGTATACAAAGTGCCTTTAAGAACGAGTCATAGGCACTGGTTTGATAAAACGCTAACTTGTGTTCCAAAACTGAGGGAATGCATTCCTACTTAGAACATCAGAAAACACAAGCAGTGCCAGTCACAACTGGCTTTGATGACGAGAAATCCTTCAAAGACTGAACATGTTTGGAAAGTAACTATCTCATTTTCCGTGCCCATCCCTCTTGTGTTGTTGCTCTAACTTTATGCAATGAAGTCTTCCTTCAGGCCTGTGGTATCTCTGCCTCACTCACACTGATCATGTACTGCCACACCTTGGTTTGACTGTTTTCTTTTTATTTCATAGGCTTTCTTTCTTAGTATTTTTGCACTTTATATGGAATCTTCAGCAACAATTTTAGGATAATTTTACCTTCACTTTCTCTTGGAAATGGCAGAACTAACCAGTGTGATTCAGTGTGCCACGACGGCAAGCATACCTGGTTCTCCTCCTCCAGCTCCCTCCAGATCCCCCTCAGCTCCCTAACCACCCAGAGTCAGTTGGTGTACTAACTCCATGCCAGACATGCTCCACGCCCAAGAGTAGTTGGCCAATATAAAATGGACTTCCTTTTTTTTTGATTTTACATGGGTTTTCATCGTCCTGTTTAGCTTTTTTTTCAGTATTTTTGTTTGTTTTGATTGTTGTTTTCCTTTGGAGAGGAGGGATATTTTCATATGCACAGCCTGCATCACTGTCTCTTATTTCTGTTGGCCTCTTTCCAAGACTTTAGCAGTAAAATTTGGTTATTCATTCATTGTACATTAAATTTCCATGGAGAGATGGCTCAGTGGTTAAGAGCATTGTCTGCTCTTCCAAAGGTCCTGAGTTCAATTTCCGGCAACCACATGGTGGCTCACAACCATCTGTAATAAGGTGTGGTGCCCTCTTCTGGCCTTCAGACATACACACAGACAGAGTATTGTATACATAATAAATAAATATTAAAATAAATAACCATTTATTTAAAAAATATATAAAATAAAATAAAGTAGTGGAGGCCAGGGAGAAAGTTCAGTGTTGCTTGGTGCTTTGCAAGAGGACCAGAGTTCATTTGCTCTCAGAACCTATGTTGATGGTTCATGGCCCCAAGATCCAGACACCAGTATGTGTGCATGCAAACACACACACACACACACACACACACACACACCTATAATTAAAAATAATAAAACAAATTAAAAGCCACAAAGTACTGAAAGATCTGTGTACTCATTATTAGAATACAAGCTTAGTTTTCCAAATTAGCAAGATTTCCGAGCAAAAATGATCTAGAGAAAGAGATTAGATTTCCAAATATCAATCTAACTTCAAAAATCAGGACACACATTGTTTATTATACTAAGTATTTAATGGAAGGGTAGATAGTTGAAGAAGAGATTGCCAATGAGTTTTGTAAAAAAAATAGAATTTTGCAGTATTATGCCTGATATTTGGCATTCAGGTATGTAATACTGTCCTGAAGTAGGTTTTTAAATGTATGACATTTTTCATATGATTTTAGTTTGCCTAGTTTGAGATCATCATTTACTTTCTACGCCTTGCTTTTTAAAATAAAATGGGGAAAGCAAGGATATTATAGACTCTTTAAGTTTATTTTTCATTCTATCTTCAGATGTGTGGATGTTTTGCTTGCATGTATGTCTGCATACCTGGTGCCCATGAAGACCAGAAAAGATATTGGGTACCCAGAGACTAAACTTACAGATTATTATCAGCTGCCTTGTAGGTGGAGAGACCTGAGCTGCAGTTTTCTGCAAGAGCACAAAGCCATCTTCCACCCAATGCAATCTCTTCATGATAAGAATATGTCATAATTTTGAAAGTAGGGATGCAATTTCAATTACATATTATTTGAAATAATTATATTTTCTTTTATTTTCTATAGCTACAATGAAAAATCATTTGAAGAAATGGAGTCCGTAAATGATACCAGTGTGACAGAATTTGTTCTCACTGGTCTGTCTCAGACTCGAGAAGTGCAGCTAGTCTTGTTTGTCATATTTTTATCCTTCTATCTATTTATACTTCCGGTGAATATCCTTATTATCTGTACCATCAGGCTTGATCCCCACCTGAATTCCCCTATGTATTTCCTGCTGGCTAACCTAGCCTTTCTTGATATTTGGTACTCCTCCATCACAGCGCCTAAGATGCTTGTAGACTTTTTTGTGGAAAGGAAGATCATTTCCTTTGGTGGGTGCATTGCTCAGCTCTTCTTTTTGCACTTTGTTGGGGCCTCTGAGATGTTCCTCCTCACAGTGATGGCCTTTGACCGCTATGCTGCTATCTGCCGCCCCCTCCATTATGCTACCATCATGAACCGACGTCTCTGTTGTATCTTAGTGGCTCTCTCCTGGACAGGGGGCTTCATTCATTCTGTAATACAAGTGGCTCTCATCGTTCGACTCCCATTTTGTGGGCCCAATGAATTAGACAATTATTTTTGTGACATCACACAGGTTGTCCGGATTGCCTGTGCCAACACTTTCTGGGAAGAGTTAGTGATGATTTTTAGCAGTGGCCTAATTTCGGTGGTGTGCTTCATTGCTCTGTTAATGTCTTATGCATTCCTTCTGGCCATGCTCAAGAAACACTCAAGTTCAGGTGAGAGCACCAGCAGGGCCATATCCACCTGCTATTCCCACATCACCATAGTAGTGCTAATGTTTGGACCGTCCATCTACATTTATGCTCGTCCATTTGACTCGTTTTCTTTAGATAAAGTGGTATCTGTGTTTCATACTGTGATATTCCCTTTACTCAACCCCATCATCTACACATTAAGAAACAAAGAAGTAAAGGCAGCCATGAAGAAGTTGGTGATGAGATATATTTTTTGTAAAGAAAAGTGAAAAATAAATGATATATTTTAAGTTCTGTGAAAGTAGGAAGTGGTGGTAATGTTGCTTTTACTTCCTCTTATTTGAACTCTAAGATTTCTTTGTTTTTATTTCATATGTATAAATGTTTTGTCTTCATCTATATATGTGCCCCATATGCATGCCTAGTGCCTACAGAAGTCAGAAAGTCTTGGTTCCCTTGGAACTAGAGTTATAGAGGACTGTAAGCCAGTATGTAGGTTCTGAGAACAACATCTTGGTCCTCTGTGAGAGCAGCAGGTGCCCTCAACCACTGAACCCCTTATCTGAATTTTTAAAGTCATCATTTTCCTACATTTCCTTTAAAGGCAGAGCACAATTTAAATGGAAGCAAGTTTGCACATACATCTTGAAGTATCACACAGACCATTATTAGAATTCAGATTTAATAATGGTCTCCTAAAACATATGCTTTCATTAATTGTTCCCTGTGTAACTACTCTGGGGCGGGTCTGTAAGGAGAATGCCATGTTGTGAAATAATAAAATAAATAAGACTTCATAGGTACGTTCATTATATACTTGAAGAAATGGTCAGCAAGGAAACAAAATTTCATGTCACCAAATTAAGTATTGTATTTCATTCTTGGCCCAGTAGGAGTTTTTGGCAAAGTATCTTTCTGAGCCTGGAGAGCATTGTTTGTTTTGCCTTTTACTTCTAACTCTCCCAGATGTGATAGGAACTGAGGATTCTGTCCTAGGGCCACCTCAACTTCTACTTAAGATGGTCCACACTGAGCAGCATTATAGACAAATCTCAAGTTTTTACCCATTATGGAAACAATATTTATACACTCAAAATACAACATAGTTTGCTTGCTATAAGATTTTTCTTATTTCAAATGTATTCTCCAATAAATTCACTGTGTTTTATAGTCTACATAATAGCGGTCAGATAAAGCCAGGCCTGCAGGAAAGGCTGACTGGAATAAGTAGACATAAGACTACAGCTGCACGCATTAGACTCAAGCCTTACAACTGGAATAAGTAGACATAAGACTACAGCTGCACGCATTAGACTCAAGCCTTACAACTCATTTGTCATTTTCTTTCCCTTGCTTGTCGATTTCTTACATTATATTAATTAAAAAAATAGCAGTACAATTAATGCTTAGATTTTGCACTATAGTTCAGGTATTTCCCACTAAATCATGTTTTGTAGTTCATTTAGATGATTCCTACTTATATATAACGTACATCACAGACTAGTAAATTGTTTAGTAGGGGTTAATTTCTTATTTTATGATGCTTAGAACTCAATTACTGATAATATCTCAGAATATAAAGGGTTGTTATGAATTCATGAATGATTAAAAATAACCCCAGAAATATTTATTTACTATTATTACTTACTTATAAAGATGCATTTTTTACATAGGAGCTATTTCATGCATGACCCACTGTATCCCAAGTACACAAGATGGAGTGGTGGTGTATAATGTTGACTGTTTTTCCTCATATTGACTTTCCATTTTCTGTGCTCAACATGACTTCTTTTCTAGGAACCCAATGACACAGACTGGAGTTCTGATTCCCGAATATTGAGTTGACTCTTCACCACCTGGAATGAATAAAGCAGTAGGCTTATATAAATACTGAAACATTTTAAAAGCATGAAAATATAAAAGATATATACATACATAATAAATAATGGATTACGTTTCCAGATTTTATATTATTTTATTGTCTTTCTTTAAGATCGGTAGCAGGTAATATAGGGTTAGAAAGTTGTTTTGTTTTATAACTTATGGTTGTGTCATTATTGAAAATATTATTTGAAAAGAGACCATTCACTCATTCACTTTTTGTGGCTTTTAAATATAAGCATAAGAATATTTGCTGCATTGAGCTAGTAACAAAAAGGCAAAGAAGCAGTAGTAGCATGAAAATTGATTACTTAGGAAAATTATCTGAAGCAAAAGTTAATACTGATAGGAAAGTGATAACTTTTGGCAAATTACTGAGTCGTGACCAAGACTGACTCATCAATGAAATAATTTGAATAAATATTAGTGGGAACATTTTGTCATTTCCACCAGTAAACGAGTGCAGACAATTTTTAATAGATCTGACAAAAATTCTTATGTTTATTTTCCAAACAAACATTACAGTTCTCCTGCTTTTAGTCATAAAAAATTTCACTAGAAGTTTGAAATGTATGACCACAGGAATATGACATAGTGCCCTGTCCTGCTGAATTACTTGTCTGCAGATGCTAATAGTGCCAACACTGAGAACTAACTCAGATAATAAACAAAGGCAGGAAAGACAGGTATTGCTCACACCACGCATTATCCTGATGTCGCCAGTCCCACAGCAAGCTCTCAGTAATCCAGATCCATCACCAGCAAAATTCCAAACTGACTGAGAGACTTTTCCCCATGTAAAATATTATTACGCATTTCCTTCTGGTTAAGTTAATCTATCCTTTAGGGTTTTTTGCTTCTTGTTCCTTTTTAGCGTACTAATCTCTGTTGCTCTATTTTTCCCTTAAGAGATTATTGTTGAAGTTCTATTTTCAAAATCAGAAAATTATAGACTTAGCAATTTAATTCCCTTAGCTAAAGACTGAAATTGTATTTGATAAGATTGATTTGTGCGAAACTTTACAATCTTGATTTTATTCATCTCATATTATTTTTGCTAGCCTCAATAGCATCCAAATGGACCTCACTAGGTTTGACAAAACTTCTCAGCTGTACTTTATTTATTTATTTTTTTGGCTTATAATTACTGAAAAATGCTCATTAGATATTCAAAATATGTGCTTATATAAATAATGGCACAAAATGTTGTACACAGTATTTTGAAAAAGCATAGCCCAGAGAGCCAAGCTTTCTTTAGTATTAAAACCAGGTCTGTTGACCTATCATGCTTTGTTCTGAATTCTAGTTGACTATTTTTATGTATATACAGAAGATGGAGTGCAAAGAAAAAAATTCTCTGCAGAAACAAGCGTGACTTTCAGATTTTATCTAAAACATTATTTAACTTACTTAAATTTTATTTTTTATTATTATTTTAAATAATGCTAAGAGTTTCTAACTGTATGATGAAAGTCTAGGAAGTTGTTTCCAAAACCGTTTTTCAAGAAATTACCAGGGAACAAGCGTCAGCTAATATAAGTATAAGAAGCTAGAATGAAAGACCAGTACTATGTACTAATATCACATAATTCATAAAATGTCAGGTTTATTAAATATGTTTGCATTGGTTATATCGTGATAGACAACTAAAAGTCAAGAGCTGGGCACACCTATGAAGGATTTTTCTTGATTAAATCATTTGAGGTTGGAAGATTCACTCTAAATCTGGATCATTTGAGGTCTGGAGACCCACCTCAAATATTCTGGTGGCAGTCCACATAAAAGGATATGAAATAAGGAAGGTTTTTGTTCCTTGCCTCCTTGATGACAAGCTCCTCTTAAGCAGTCAAGTTCATTTGTTCTGTTGCTGAGGCATTTCTTCACTGGTAAAAGGTACCAAGTCATGTGGCTAACAAGGACAAGAATTATGCGTTAAAATGTAAGATATAATAGTTAATAAGAAGCCTGATCTAATAGGCCTCTGTGTATTTCTTTGGGACCAGGTGTGACAGAAACCTCTGTGAACAATACTGTTTCACCAACAGCTTAATAGTCTTTCTAGCTAGCTCTTATATCTTGAATTAACCCATTTCTATTATTCTGCATATTGCCACAAGGCTATGGCTTACTGGGTAAAGTTCTGGCATGGTTCCTTCAGCAGCTACATGGCGTCTCTCTGACTCTACCTACTCTCTCTCTCTCTCTCTCTCTCTCTCTCTCTCTCTCTCTCTCTCTCTCTCTCTCTCTCTCTCTCTCTCTCTCTCTCAGCCTGGCTATATTCTACCCTGCTATAGGTCAAAGTAGCTTCTTTATTAACCAATAATATATTAAAACATATTCATATCACACAGAGGGGAACCCCACATCCCGGTAGAAACCTACTTCAATGGAAACTCTCAGGAATCTATAAGGATGACCCTAGTGAAGACTCCTAGTAATGGGGGATATTGAGCCTAAACAACCATATTCTGTAACCAGGCTAGATTTCCAGTGGAGGGACTGGGACACCAACCCAGCCATGAAATCTTTGACTACAATTTGTCCCACCTGAAAGATGTGCTAGGGTAAAGGTGGCACAGAACTTGTGGGAGTGACCAACCAATGACTGGTTTAGCTTGAGAGGTACACCATGAGAGGGGTTCATGCCTGGTATTGCCTGGAGGGCGTGGAACCAGTGGCTGGGTAACAGAGATCTGGGATAAAACCAAAAGTGACTGACTGTAGTATCGCGATGTTGAGCTCTTTGGACTCTTTTGGGATCCACTGCCCAGATCCCAAATGAATCACACATGGAGGCTTATTCATTTTTTATAATCGTCTGGCCTCAGCTTGGCTCGTTTCTTGCCATGCTTTTACTTAACTTATACTTTTATATATTTTGCCTCTGGGTTTCCCCCTTCTTTTTTTTTTGGTTTTACAAGACAAAGTTTCTCTGTACTTCTGTAAATCTTATTCTTACTCTGTAGATTGCTGTGCAGCTGGGTGGATGGCCCCCCTAATGTCCTCTTCCTTCTCTGGCTACTTCTCCAAACCTGTTCTCCCAATTCGCTCCTTTTACATATTCTCTCTTCCAGCCAGCCTCACCTATCCTTTCTCCTGCCTTGCTATTGGCCATTCAGATCTTTATCAGACCATCAGGAGTTCTAGACAGGCAAAGTATCACAGCTTCACAGAGTTAAACAAATGCAACATCAACAAAAGTAACACACCTTAAAATAATATTGCCAACAGCTGACAAAAATGTCAATGAGATGATTCCTAATGCTTCTCTGATATACTTATAGACAAGATCCTAGGCTTCAGAGAGGCTTCATCCAGCAACTTGTGGGAGAAGATGCAGAGACCCACAGCCACACATTAGGTAGAATTCAGGGAATTCTGTGGAAGGGGGAGAGGAAGAATTGCATGAAGTAGAGGGTCAAGGACACCAATAGAAAACCCACAGAATCAACTAAGCAGGGCTCATAGGGGCTCACAGAGACTGAATTGGCAAGCAGGGAGCCTGCATGGATGTGACCTACGTCCTCTGCATCTAGGTTATAGCTCTGTAGCTTTGTCTTCTTGTGGGGCTCCTAACAGGGGGTGCAGGGATTGTCTCTGACTCTTTTGCAATGGTTTTGGGACCCTTTTACTCCTACTGGGTTACCTTGTCCAGACTTAATAAGAGTGAAGTTGCCTAGTGTTATTGCAACTTGATATGCATGCTTGTTGATATTTCAGGGAGGCCTTTTTTTCTGATGGGAAATATAGGAGGAGTGATATTGGAGGAGAGGAGAGGTAGGGAAAGGGGCTGAGAGGAGAAAAGTGGTAGGGAAATGCAGTCAAGATGTAATATATAAGAGAATAACAAAAAGAAAAAAAGGAAAGAAGAGAAAAATGAACTAAACAAAAAACTGAGTCCTTTCCCACACTAACCATGCCAGAAGCCATCAGTTGTGGAGAGCTACATTTAAGCAATCCTTATCACAATTTGTGGGAGTTCTTTTTGATGGTGCCTGTATAGGCTGTTAATTTTAAGGGGGGGTGGAGTGGAATGGAGGTAGGAGTTGTCCAAGAAACCTTCCTCCTAACTCTTCCTTAACTGCGAGTCCCCAGTCCTTGATACCTCTGCAAAGTGGGCTCCCTTGCCCTTTACAGTCAGCGGGAGCAAGAATCATGGACTTCCACATGGTTTCTGGCAAGAGCACAAGATCATGGACATCTTCATGGCTTCAGCTGTGATCATGTACCACAGACCTGAGCATGGTTTCTAGTGGCAGTAGAGATTATGGACATCTATGCAGTTCAGCACTACCTGTCTGGGGACAGTGCTGCCCACAGTAAGCTAGCCCTTCCTATATCAAATTATCAATAAATACAGTCTCCTACAGACATGCCTACAGGTGGAGGCTGTCATATCTAGCTTATGTCAGCAGGACACTCCACTATATCTCCTTATCCCATGCTAAATTTCCAAATGAAGACAATACAGTGATCATGACTAGCTATCCACTATTTTCCAATAATAGAAGGCAAATTCTTTTGAGGACTACATGTTCTTTTAATATTCCATAAACTTAACTATGCTAGTTCAGATTTAACAATATTTAACTATAGACACTAACTTAATCAGTGTTATATTACATGGTAAAGAAATAGGAAAAAAGAAACACAAGTATCTGTTTAATATTGCTGTAGATAGGGAGTTCTCACAGAAGAGGAGACCAGTACTAGCTCTTTATGAAACTCAAGTTTTTATTGAGCCACATAGATCTAGCCTGGGGTACATACTCCTGTGACTACCAGTCTAAAAAGAAAGCCCCACACCGAGTAAGCAGGGGTTTATAAAGGTAAAACCATGGTTTTGGCAAACTCTGTTGGCACAGCCATGATGACAGGATATGAATTTTTAGCAATAATAGAGCACAGCTGTGTTACTGTCGTGCTTCTGTTTGATTGGAGAGCAGGAAGTATATGGTTACAGAAGCAGAACAATGTAGGTCAGCAAAAGTTTCTGTAAGTATTGTACATGCCTGAGGGACATGCTGACTGTAGTTTTATCAGAGGTCAGGTCATGGCAAATGTGTTACACACACACACACACACACACACACTCACACACATTCTTGACAAAATAGGCAGAAACTCTCATAGCCATTTTACTTCTTGTTTCATGTGTTTTTATGTGCTAGTTTTTTTCTACTGTTCTGTAGTACCCATCCTATATTCCACACTAAGAAAACACCTCAGCAGGTCTTTGTTAATTGTTCTCTCAGGTAGAAGTATCTACAAAGCCTTCCATTTGGCCTTTAAACCATAATATCCCTTATTCTACAGGTCAATGGAGCAGTATGGACTATTCTATCTTCTGGGGACATATATCTATTCTATGCCTGTTTTGCTTCTAGGACTGGGGAAATAATCATGGGATGAGTTTGGGTGTGCACTGGACTTCTTACACATATTGAAAAGGTACTTAAAGGGTTTCCAGGTCATTCCACTCTGGCAATACTATGATTAATTAGACAAAGATGAAGGTCTGTATGTGTCAGCCAACTGTGCAAGCCCCTGCCTATGATGTCAGTGGTTTAATGTGGTCGCTTGTCCCTTGATACTCTGGGGTCTATTTAGGAACACTGTATTTAAATGATCCAGTTTAGCATACATGGTGACTATTTTGATTTCTGACATATAAAGAAAGATAGTAACAGATCATTAGGAAGCTGAAACCCTTCCATGGATCTGTTTCTTAGAGTATCAGTGAAAGGCACGTCTTCTAGATACTCCCATTGTGGAAGATTAAATTTTGAATGGCAAATCAATTCTAACATTCCAATTTTCCTAAGTCTTTGATTCCTTTCATTAATATTAGGACATGAGTTATCAGGCATATCCAGCTTATTCTTAGTTGGGCATCTTTTCACTATTATTTTAGACAAATAGTGAAATTTAAAAAACCGAGCTGGACATTAAACTTAAAATCCATTATCAATTGATTGATCCATATCAATACACAGAGTTTAATCTAGTTTTTGATCCTTTCCCATTTTGTCACACTTTTAAAATCCCACACATATTCTTCAAACTTTTGCTATATGAATTAAAAAACTCAAAAAGGGTTTTATGAGTTTAGCATTTTCTTGTGGTTGACAATTTGTATCCTGCTGCTAGAGATGCTTAGGGTTGAGTCGGATTATAAGTGAAGAGGCAAAAAGCAAAAGACATGTTAATATGGGAGGGGAAAAATCTCATGGGGCCCCATACTGGAAAAAGAACCAAAGTCAGCTAAGGAAAGCTAGCAGTGGACAAAATAGTCTTTCCCAGAGGAGACTCCCCCCTCCAACTGATTATCCAGTACCAAGGGGTCAGCCCTGAAATCACTCACATAAAAATAATATAAATAGTGAGCAATTACAGAACAAAATCCATGAAGTTGAGACAGCAAGATGGAGGAGGTCATGGAGGGGTTGGGGTATGACACAAAGTGAAAATGATATAATTGTATTAAAATTGAAAAAACGTATAAAATAATCAGTGGCTAGTTAAGGGAAGCAGCATCATCTTTCTTGGCATATTCTTCAAAGATCTGATTACTCCACATATGATGTAGTAACAGTGAAGGCAACATTACAGTCTTTATACGTGAGGATATATTTACTACTAAAGCTGGGAAGATTTTCACTTCAGACAAAATAAATCCACCAGAATATGAGAATTCAATGGATTCAATCTGAGCACTCATCAGATTCCTGCAATACACTTTTATCTCAAGTTACAGATTCCACCAGAATTAACTGTCAACACTCTTTAAGGGTGGAGCTTAAATTTTACATTGTTATCGTATTATCATATTCTGAAGACCTGAGTTTGTTTTTGGCAATTTTAGAACTGTGATTTCTGGAAAGAAGATTCTTTCTCAGGACAAAATTAGAAACTATGCACCTATGGAGCATGTATTTAATAGGCATTATGTAAGAAACAAACATATTCAGTGGCAGTATTTCTGGTTAGTAAACTTTTTAAAATAATCTTTGCCAAAGAGAATACAGGTTCTTTTATTACAAATTAATTACTAACTCTCAGCTCATACTTTACATACCATATAATAAATCTATCATCCATCATCTATCTATTTATCTTTCTGTAGGTATCAGTTATTGAGTGACTACACAGGGTTAAGATAATGATAGATACATGAGAATATTGATAAGATAATGAGTGGAGTGGAGTGAGTCATGCCATTGAGGGTCACTGGCTTGAGGGAATAGCTTCAAAATTGAGTGCAGTACCAGAGACAAAAGTGGTAAAACTGTGTCCAGATGAAAGAACGGATGAGTGGATGAACTGCACAACCAGCATAGTGAACAAGGTAGACATAGCTCAAAAATAAAATACTTTGTGACAACTCCAAGGAAGTGAAAAACTTGTATAATGTAAGACTGAATAAATAAGTTGAAGAGGACACAAGAGATGTAAAGATGTTCCAGTTGTATGGATTAAGATTAATATTCTGAAAAGGGCCATCCTATCAAAAGCAATCTATAGTTCAGTGTAATTTCCATCAGAATTAAAGGACAATTCTTCACAGAAATTGAAAAAAATCCCCAACTTCAACTCTTGGAGAATCAAACAAAATACAAAGATTACTAAAACAATCCTGTATGAAAGGCATTTTATGCATCTATAGAGATGATCATGTGATTTTTCTCTAAGTCCATTTATATGATTTATTGATGTGGGAGTCCCTCTGTATGCTGTGAATATGTTTTATTACCATTGGCTAATAAAAAAGCTGCATTGGCTTATGGCAGGGCAGAATATAACAAGACAGAAAATCCAAGCAGAGATACAAGAGGAAAGAAATTGGAGTCAGGGAGATGCATGTAGCTGCTGAAAGAGAAAGATGCCAGAACCTTATTGCTAAGTCACAGCCTTGTAGTGATACACAGATTAATAGAAATGGGTTAATTTAAGATGTAAGAACTAACTAGAAATATGCCTGAGCTATAAGCCAGTGTTGTAATTAATATAATTTTGTGTGATTATTCGGGTCTGGGCCAGGAAATGAGAGAGCAGTCTCCATTTACAATTTACTACATTTATTGACTTGTGTGTTTTGAACCATCTTCACATCTTTGGAAAAAGCCGGCTTGATTTTAGTGTCTGATCTTCTGGATATATACCTACATGTATTCAGCTTGCAAGTATTTTATTCAAGTATTTTATATCTGTGCTCATGAGTTATATTGGCTTATGGTAGATTCCTCTTCCTCCTTCTCCACCTCCCATCCTCCTCCT
Source organism: Microtus agrestis (assembly GCA_902806775.1). Classification (NCBI taxonomy): domain Eukaryota; kingdom Metazoa; phylum Chordata; class Mammalia; order Rodentia; family Cricetidae; genus Microtus; species Microtus agrestis. The sequence goes on along the minus strand of CADCXT010001310.1, from coordinate 544,605 downwards.
CCTATTCTTCTCCTCAACTTCTTCCTCTCCTCCTCCTCCTCCTCTTCCTCCTCTTCCTCCTCCTCATTCTCCTCCTTATTCTTTACATATTCTTCATCTTTTTATGCCTTTACCTGGTTTTGATATTAGAACAAATGTATTTTGATTTATAAATTTTTTGTTTGTGAATTTACTGACATTTGACCTTTTAGTCCAGACATTTTTTTTAGTATCTAAATCAAAAAAGGAGGAAATTTTTGTGTGGGCATAGACCCTGCTATTAGGTAGTATATCTGATTTTATACTGATAGCTGTAATTCAACTTGAAAGTATTTTAAAATAAAATATTTAAATAACATTTAATATCTTCAAACTGTATGTGTATACCAAAGTTAATGACACAGGCAAAAATATTCAAAAATCATGAATGGGGCAGTAGGTTGTATTTATATATTAGTATACACACAAATACAAAGATAATAATAAAATAAAACAAGACTGTCTACAAGAGCAGGACTGGGCCAGCAACCTGGGCCAGAGTGGGCCTGGGACAGTGAACTCCATGGGAACAGGAGTGGATCCAGACCAGGGACATTTGTGGAGGCAGGATTGGGTCAGCAACCTACACCTGACTTCTCAATGGAGACGATGAAAGCCGGAAGGTCCTGGTCAAGCATAATGCAGACATTAAGAGACTACGGATGCCAGCCCAGACTATTATACCTAGCAAAACTTTCAATCACCATAGAAGGACAAAACAAAATATTACAAGACAAAAACCAGATTTAACCAACCCTACACAAAATAATAAAAGGAAAACTCAAACCCAAGGAAGTTGGTTACATCAACAAAAACAGCAGTAATTGATGATCTCACAGCAGCAAATCACAAAAATGGGAAAAACACACAAATGAACAACACCAACAATGAAAACTAAATTAACAAGAGAACAATCACTAGTCTTTAATATCTCTTAATATAAATGAACTCAACTCACCTATAAAAAACACATACAAATAGATTTGATACAAAAACAGAACCCATCCTTCTGTTGCATACAAGAAACACATCTCCACCTCAAAGACAGGCATAACCTCAGAGTAAAGGGTTGGGAAAATTTTCCATTCAAATGAACCTAAGGACCAAGTTGGTGTAGCTATCCTAATATTTACCAAAATAGACTTCATGCTAAACTCAGTCAAAAAGACTAAGAAGGACATTTCATATTAGCCACAGGAAAAACCCATCAAGAGAAAATCTCAATACTGAACATCTGTGCCCTAAATGCAAGGGCACACTCATATGTAAAAGTAACACTTCTAAAGCTTAAATCATACATTAAACCCCACACTCTAATAGTGGGAGTCTTGAAATTTCCTACTATTAGTGTATGTGGTTTGATGGCAGCCTTGGGTTTTAGTAATGTTTCTTTTACGTACGTGGGTGCTTTTATATTAGGGGCATAGATATTCAGGATTGAGACTTCATCCTGATGAATTGTTCCTGTTATGAGTATAAAATGTCCCTCTCTGTCTCTTCTGATTGATTTAAGTTTGAAGTCAACTTTGTTAGAAATTAATATGGCCACACTCGCTTGTTTCTTTGGTCCATTTGCTTGATAAACCTTTTCCCATCCCTTTACTCTAAGTAGGTGCCTGTCTTTGTGGTTGAGGTGTGTTTCTTGTAAACAGCAGAATGTTGGATCCTGTTTTCGTATCCAATCTCTTAGCCTGTGCCTTTTTATAGGTGAGTTGAGCCCATTGACATTAAGGGATATTAATGACCAGTGGTTGTTAACTCCGATCACTTTTTTAGTCATAGAATTTGTTTGTTTGCCTTCTTTGAGTTGCGCTGATGAAGGGTCTCTAGATGTTTGAGTTATTGTGGTCATTGTTGGACTCCTGGGTTTGTGATTTTCCTTCTATTACTTTCTGCAAGGCTGGATTTGTGGCTACGTATTGTTTAAATTTGTTTTTATCCTGGAAAATTTTGTTTTCTCCATTTATAGTGAACGAAACCTTGGCTGGGTATAGTAGTCTGGGCTTGCATCCATGATCTCTAAGCTTCTGCAGTACATCTATTCAGGACCTTCTGGCTTTCATGGTTTCCATAGAGTAGTCAGGTGTAAGTCTGATAGGTTTACCTTTATAAGTAACTTGACCTATTTCCTTTGCAGCTCTTAATATCCTTTCTTTATTCTGTATGTTTTGTGTTTTGATTATTATATGGCGAGGAGATGTTTGTTTGTTTTTTTTTTTTGTTTTGGTCCAGTCTATTCAGTGTTCTGTATGCTTCTTGCACCTTCAAAGGAATATCTTTCTTTAGGTTGGGAAAGTTTTCTTCTATAATTTTATTAAATATATTTTCTGGACCATTGAGCTGTACTTCTTCTCCTTCTTCTACTCCTATTATTCTTAGGTTTGGTCTTTTTATTGTGTTTCCTGAATGTTTTGTGATGAGAATTTGTTGGTTTTGCTGTTTTCTTTGATCAGTGTTTATTTTCTCTATGGTATCTTCAGTGTCTGACATTCTTTCTTCTATCTCTTGTAATCTGTTGGTAGTACTTGTCTCTTGTAGCTCCTGTTCATTTACCCAGATTTTCCATCTCCATCCTTCCCTCGGTTTGTGTTTTCTTCATTACTTCCATTTCATTCTTCAAGTCTTGAACCGCTTCCCTTACCTGTTTGATTGCTTTTTCTTGTTTCTCTTGGTTTTCTTGGGTATCTTTGAGCGATTTATTCATTTCCTCTACCTTTTTGTTTGTAATCTCTAATTGTTTCTGGCAGTTTTTCACCTCCTGTTTAAGGTCTTTTATTATTTTCATATAATTCACTTTTGATTCGATTTCTTCTAATTCTTCTGGAGTAGGGTATACAATTCTTCTTATTTCGGGATCTGGATTCTGGTGATGTCATGTTGCCTTTCAGGTTGTTAGAGGAATTCTTGCATTGGCGCCTTCCCATCTCTTCCTTCAAATGAAGCCAGGAGAGGCCTGGTGTCTTGGTCCAGTCTTTGCTGTGACTGACTCTCTGGGTGTATCTCTTCAGTGTAGAAGCAGGAACCTACCACTCTGGGTGGGTAGCCCGTCCAGATGGAAATCCTCAGCACCTGAACAGGGCCGCCTCATAGCCCAAAGCTCCGGGGACAAGAGGAAGGATGTGGGAGGCAGCACGGGGTCCAGGAGACCACTGGAGACCCTGGAGCACAAGATGTAGGTGCCCGAGCTCCCTTACAGGGAACCTTGAGACCTGCCTGGATGGCAGGCACTCCTAGGTCTCTCATTTTTGGATTTTTAAAGCTCCTCTTTTCTCTATCTGCTGCTTTTACTTCTTTAGGACATTTTGTTTTCATGATCATTTTTAAGCTTGGGTGTAATATTCTTATAGCTATAACATGGAAATATTGTATCAAATGAAGAGGATGGCAAAAATTCAGAGTCATATCACAACAGCAAATTAACTTAAAATGACCCAGGGATTTCTCTCTTGCTGGCCTTCTTGCCTACTTACTCTTTGTATATCAGATCTTAGGAAAGGATATTCAATTACTAGCAATGTGGTTTAAAATTTTGCCTTTATAAGAATCATCAGGCACCCCTATGTTCCCAGGAGAGGTAAATTGCTTCTCCACTCGAGAGGAGGGTCTCTCCTTATTTCAGTCCCTTCTCCTTTATATCTGACACCATGGTTGACTCTGACTGGTGCTCTCCACGTAATAACTACCTGCCTTTATATAAGAGAAAGGGGGATCTGTTGGGAGCCGTTTCCCCCTAAAAATCATTACAGGAACCATCACCCTGGCGGGTCTGCAGGGAACCCCACATCCATAATTGTGCTAAGAATAGTTCTATTGCCCCACACCCAATTAAAGCTGTTAATGGAAAAAATAAATAAATAAATAAAAGAAAAAAAAGAAAGATAAAAAAATTTGCCTTCATATAAAGGAAATGTGATGCTTGTACTAAGGATCTTAGGAAAAGAACCATACCTGAATTAATAATTCTAGAAGCTGGATTGACTGATAACAGAGAGTTAAAGTGTTATATCTTTTATTGTCAACCCCTGCATGTGACCTTCCTTCCTTGTGGCTATTTAATACAGCTTTTAAAAAATGTACAAATAGACTTTTAGCTTCTACCTCAAATATCAAGGAGCCTTCCCATATTAGCTGATTAACAAGAATAATTTACATTTGGTCTCTTGGTTTTCATGCCAAGGATAGGTAATATCTATTGTAACTTTTCTAACAATCCAAATATATTTTGAACTTTCATACTTAACTGCTGTGTTAATTTTGTGTTTTCTTTTCATAGTGTATCCAACCTCTGATGGCCCAGCAACAATTCAAATCCATCTGTCTGAGTCTTCTGATCATCCTGCAAGAATTGAAAGTCAGCAAGGACAAAGACGCTAAACTCTTCTATTATCCATTAAGAGAAAAGTGATCACCTCAGTGACCATCCCCTAAATAATTTTTGTCTGAACGTCTAATGGGGACAGATAGGCAGTTCAGTGGGCTTTAGAAGGCTTGAAGGAACTTGAGGATTAATCCCTCCCTTGCATTTGACTAAGGATCCAACCTCCAATTTACCATTTGAAAAGGAGAAAGTTTCCAAAAAACCATTTCAATGATGGCTAATTGTGATTTGGTCAATACCATGGAATCTGAATTATTCTAATACAGTACAATACAATGAATCTAAGTCTGGCACTGGAGAAAGGCATACCTTTTTTATCTGCTCCAAATATTAGAATATTGCATATTATTATATTATTACCCCTCACTTCAGCACCTGATCTTACTGGGCCTGTCAATCAACTGGTCAGAAATTTGTATTGTTCAAATTATTTGTTTCCTTATTTATCCCATTAGGCAGAAGAGTACTCTTAATTATTTTAATTTTTGGCATAGGATACAACATATTTCACATATTATATCAAGCAGACCTGTCAATTACCTGACCACTCCTAAGAGAATCTGAACTACCAGCAGAACTGCTGAGAATATGGGAAGAACACTTATATATTCAGTAAGAAGTGCATTTACATCTCCCAACAACACCTTCCTCACTGCGGTCTCTACTTGTACTACACCTTTTTCTGAGTTTTAACTCAAAAAACATAGCTTTTCTTTTTCCCTTCTTTTAATTTTTTTCTTTGATACCTATCCACAACTCTAAACAACCTTGTTTACCTTGTTACTCTGGAATGCATCATAGTTTTCTCTGTTGTTTCCTTCCCTTCAGGTAGATGCCTACAGGTTTCCACTGTCCACCCAATACTGAAAGTGTGACTTTCTCTCTCTTCTCCATCTCCCTTCTCTGAGAAGCTGCTGGATTTACAGATTGATAGCTCTGTAACTTTTATTTCAAACTCTATTGAAATCATCTTTAATGTTCATTCCAATGGGGAAATCTCATTAGGCTGCCTCCCTAGACAATAAGAAATATAGTCAACTAAGGAATGCTGAGAGCAGGAGCAATATGTACTCCAGGGTATAGGCCTACAGTTGATTATCCAATGACAAGTGGTCAGTCCTGAACATTGCATATATACAGGTAATGTTACACAGATGGTGCAGATTATATTTATATGTTTGGTAGTGTGTGTGTGTGTGTGTGTGTGTGTGTGTGTGTAAAATGTCAGTTAAAGGAAACAAAGCCATGAATTTGAGAGGCAGCAAGAAGGGACATGGGAGGAGTTGGAGGAAGTAAAAAGGGAAGAAATGATGTAATTATATTATAATTTAAAAAGCAACTATTAAAAAAAAATAAAAATAAAAAGCAACTATTTTGTAAAAATAAATAAAAGATTCATTCTAAGTCAGTTTTTAAGTTTTTGCATCAATAAGTCTAAGAATCCACAAAAGAACTCACAACTCTTCAGTAACATGACTTCTCCTACTGCACGTTCATAGCAAAGCAACGATTTCTTTTTCCATCATTTCCCATTCCCCCACACAAACTTTCCATATACCTGCATTGCTTACTTTCAATTTGTAGCCTCTTTTTAATTAATTGTTGTTATCTATTCCTTCATACCTGCTCAGTCTGAATAATGTTATTTGTTTATATGATTTCAGGACTGAATATCTGACATTAGATAATGAATTGGTGTGCTCTTTCCTAGGGAAGGTTGTCTTACCCAATCATATTCTTTAGTTGCCTATAGTTCTTTGTATAGTGTTGAGGTCTTGTGGGCTTTCCCATGTCCATATTAGCATGTCTTTTATTATTATTCTTCATCAGCTAATGTTTCTGAGATATTTATTTGTACAGCTTTATAAATTTCTAAGAGACACAATCTTACAACAAACATCCTATTACTCTGGCTTTTAGGAACTTTTTGACCCCACTTGTGAAATTATTCTAGAGCATTAGGTGTGGGAGTTGTACTATAGATGTTTCCATTTTCTGGGCTCTAAAACTCAGCATTTTGTTTGTGGTTTTCTGTAATGGTCCCCTACTGTTATAAAGAAAGTGATTTTTTCTTTTATTTTTGATATTATAATTACAAAATTTCTTACTCCCACTTCCTTCCTCCAAATTCTCGCATATAGCCCTCTATACTCTTCTTTAAATTTAGTGCTTCTTTTTTCTCTAAATGTTATTGCATGCAAATATGTATTCAACCACACATATACATATACATACCTATATTTTCTTAAATATACCTCATTCACCCATATATTTACTGGTATGTGTGTTTTCAGGACTGATCATTCGTTATTGGACAATTAATATTTCTTCTTTGGGAAAGATCACATCTTCCACACCCAGATTTTCTGTTGCCTATAATAGTTTGTGTAAGGTTGAGATCTTGCAGGCTTTTCTTGTCTCCTGTGGTCTTACCTTATAAATCTTGATTGACATTTATTTGGACATTTATATGAAATAAACCGCTGGTTTCCTTCTTTGTCCATAGCCTGCTGGCATTTTGACGATTCCCACAAAAATTCCCTACAGCCTAGTTAGCCTGCAAATTCCCAAGGTCCATTCTCCATTGCATCACAAATTAATTGTGTATGTCAAACTGTAAAAGGCCCTTCTCTTATAAGAAAATTTTAAGAACAAAGTTGGAACATCAGGTATTGCCTCTTTCATTGGAAGAAGGCGATGTTTGCTGTGTGAGAGAATTGGTGGATTGTTAGAGAGGTAAATGTTCTCACTATTCTTCATTTTTATAAAGAATAAAACTAAGGGATAAAAAATGCAGTTCTTCAGGTTTTATACTTATTGTCTTGAATGCAAAGACGCATAGCAAAAACAAAATATTAAATGAATGCCAAATTAAAGTGCATTGTCAGCAACACAGTACGTTATTCAGACACTTAGAATTGTTTCATTAGAATTGCATAGTTTTCAAAAATACAAATTGTTCACCATGGACAACATGGCTGGGCCTGCTGGGACCCCACAAATAAAGACCTACCCCACCAAGAAATACAAATTATTTTGGTGTTTAATCTTAGATATAAATTTATACCTACCAACTGAAACAAGAGAGAATATAAACATGAATCAATACAGAAATGTTGAGAATTGAAAAAAAAATATTTCCTTGGCTCCTGGTTTTGAAAAAGAAAAACGTTGACATGGTTTCCCACACAGCTGGGAAAAGAGGTTCTCTTTTTACAAGTAATACCGACGAACACAGATCTCTGTCATTGATAGCAGGCTGATGTTACATCCATGTAAGTTTGGATTTTGTCATCTTAGATTTATGCAGTTAACAAACTCAACAACTTCAGTCTAAAATTAAGAAAAAGAAAATCTGTATTCCACCCATTTACGTTTTAATACTTAGCATACCGTGTGCATCTATGCACTTCTCTGACGGGTACTGATCACACCCTCCAGTATGTCTCTCTGAATCCCCTTAGTTCCATACCCATCTAGCTTCACCACACATCTTTATTTTAGTGCTAATAACATCAAGTTTGTTTAGTGCCTCCGGTGAGCACATGGGTATGTGAATATCTACTATACACATTTTGAGCATTGTTTTTTTTTCAGATGCAATATGTATCTATCAATATATTTATCTTTTTAGTGAATGCACACACTTGCGTGTATGTGTTTTTCTGATCTAATGTGCTTTTTCTATAATTCTTAGTTTGACAATATATGGAAATTTGGGTCCTTATTAAATCTATCAATATAAGATTAGAGACAGATGAATGAGAAACAGAGTTAGAGAAGATTTTTGATTCTTCAAAGGGGTGTAATTAATTATAAACATTTGAAGCGATTTTTAATTTGAGACATTTGATTTTTACTCCTCTTTCATTCTGTCTCTTCAGTTGTAGGAGGTGAAGCCTCCTTTACTTCAACTCTGTTTTCAATGACATTATTTCTTTAAAATGCATTTTATAAGTAAAGCTGTATAAAACATCATTCTCTACCAGAATGATTTATTTTTTTGTAAAATATGAGACTTTGGTTATTCATACTTTGTCTCACAACCTATATCTGGTCTATGTAAATAGCCTAAAAGTTTCTTTGTACATTTTATAGTCAACAACAAAATGATGCTGCAAAAACCATAAAACTAAAAGACAGGATTTTAAAAACTTAGATAAAAATATACCTGTCATGAAATTGCTATAGTTAAAATAACAGTAAAATTTCATATTCATTCTGATACAGAGTATTCTTCTCATAGGTAGATTATATGGAGGAAAGTACCAGTTAGAACTTCAGTAATGGTCTGAAGGATACATTCTCTGTAAGGAAAGATGTCCTCAGGAAATTGTGCATATGTGTGTGTGTGTGTGTGTGTGTGTGTGTGTTTAATTAAGCCAGGACATTTAAGGAGTAATTGATGTCTAAAAAACAAATATCAACTGATAATACAATTTGTTTTGATAAGTAAGTATACATGTGAAACAATTACATTATAGTTAAGACACTGAATATGTGTATCACTCCTGTTTACTATCAATACTCACCCATCCCCTTGTAAAATATATACATGAAGACTTTAATATGTGGAAGTAGGTTGCTTCATTTGCCAAAAACAGAAACAAAACAAAACAAAAGATCAATCTCAGGGCATTGAGAAATAAACGCAGAACAATGGCCAACTTTTCTGCACATGAGAGTCAAATAGGAGGTCAGGGCTAAAGCTGGCAGGAAGGTGTGGTCTAAAGAGTAGAATGTTTGGCAGCTGTGAAATGCAGAAGCTAAAGGACAGACGAGACAGATTAGATATGGAGAATGATGGGATCATTTGCTTGTGTCTAACCATGTTTCTAGAAGAAGAATAGCTATGATCTAGGTGGAAGACATAGAGATAAATATTTGATTTGTTATGTTCTATAGGGACTGATGATGGAGACAGAAAACAGGACAGTTGTCACAGAATTCATCCTCATAGGACTCACACAGTCACAGGAAATTCAGCTCTTGGTCTTTGTTCTGAGCTTAATTTTCTACACCATCATCTTGCCTGGAAATGTCTTCATCATCCTCACCATCTTATCAGACCCTGGGCTCGGTGCCCCACTTTATTACCTCCTGGGAAATTTGGCTTTCCTGGATGCCTCCTATTCCTTCATCGTGACTCCCAGGATGTTGGTGGACATCTTCTCTGAGAAGAAGGTAATCTCCTATAAAGACTGCATCACTCAGTTATTTTTCTTGCACTTTCTTGGAGGAGGGGAATTTTTACTTCTGGTTGTGATGGCCTTTGACCGCTATATTGCCATCTGCAGGCCTTTACACTATTCCACTGTCATGAGCCCTAGAGCCTGCTATGTGATGCTGTTGGCTCCATGGTTTGGAGGCTTTGTTCATTCCATAATTCAGGTTGTCCTCATCCTCCACTTGCCCTTCTGTGGTCCAAACCATCTGGATAACTTCTTCTGTGATGTTCCTCAGGTCATCAAGCTAGCCTGCACAGACACCTTTGCTGTTGAGCTCCTAATGATATTCAACAGTGGCTTGCTTACCCTTGTCTGCTTCCTTGGGCTGCTGACTTCCTATGCAGTTATTTTATGCCATGTTCACAGGTCAGCATCGGAAGGAAAGAACAAAGCTATATCCACGTGTACCACTCATGTCATAATCATATTTCTTATGTTTGGACCTGCAATCTTCATCTATACACGCCCATTTACAGCTTTAGCAGCTGACAAGGTGGTTTCTTTCTTCCACACTGTAATATTTCCCTTGATGAATCCTGTGATTTATACCCTTCGAAACCAGGAAGTAAAAACTTCTATGAAAAAGTTAATCATTCGCAATAAAGTTTGTTAAATGGTTTTTATGTGAGAAATCAGGTAGGGGTAATGTGGCATGCATTTATTAAATTACAAAATAAATGACATTCTTCTAGATTTGATTTCATTTTTCAGGTACTATTATAGACAATTTGAATTACACATAGTGAGAAAATATAGTTCATATGTTTAAAGTATGTAACAGAATAATGGATTTGTTTAAGTACAATGGATAAATGTGATAGATAAAGGGATTGACTTTTAATTTATTTAAGAGTAAAAACACTAAAGGATTTTTATGCTATATCCAATAATTTCACTATCTCTATAACCATAGTAATAATATCTTAGCATTTTAAGTAAAAAAACAACTAAGCCACAGTTTGTTCATTGTGTAATGTGTCATGACCGTAGTTGTATAAATAGATCAATTCATTTTGATTAATGGGGCAGTAGGTTATAGAATATCAAAGAGCCAAATAGCAGAGGGCTTTCAGCTACCTTACTGTTGGTATTCTCAACATCACCTTGCATAAATTACAAGCAAGTATTAGACATTTTTTTCTTCTCTCTTTTTCTAGAGTTGAGACACAGCTTCTTTTGATCCTTTGGGGCGCTATTCTTTATTTCATTGCTCGCACTGTAGTCTAAAGCCTTGCTCTTCATCCAGACCATTGGAGAATCTTATTTTCAGCATCACATCATACTACAAGATGGATCTCTGAGAAGTCTTTAAAAAAAAAAACATTTCATTCCCACGCAGTCAAACTTACAGATGTTTCTCCTTGCTTCCATATAAAAATAAGACTTGCTAGTTTAGTACTTATGTGACCTTCTCCACTGACCCACTGTTCAGTTTTATCATCATCTGTGCTCTCTATGCAAAGATAGTTTCTCTAGTTAGGCTACTGTGGCTCTCCAAAGAAATGCACTTGCTCCTGCTTCTGATTCAAACACTTTGCCCTCACTATCATCTTAGCTTTGATTTTTCATTTTCTTTTTCTTTTCCCAACCAAAGTATGGTGACATTTGCAAGAGATCTCCAATGATATCATTTTTAAAAGCACTTTTCAAATGGGATAGTGTCATTTCAAGCACCTATTTCTCAAACTATTATGAAAGATAGGGATGTAAAGGAAATTCTCATAATGGGGCAATTTTACCTATACACACAGACATGCAATGACTATGGTGAAAGCCAAAGGAAGTCTTTCAAGTTTGTCTTTCTTTAACTTACAGGTCAAAATTAGACCATGTCATCATATAATTGATTCTCCATGATGTTCTAGTGGTTTGATGGCCACTGCCTGTTGAAATAGGTGCGGCGGGGCTGCGTCCCCAACACCCCAGCCGCTCACACATGGCTAGCTTTACCCAAAATAAGTGTCATATATCAATCTGTTGATTTCATTGGTTAAATAAACTGCCCTGGCCCTGATAGGTAGGAACATAGGTGGGTGGAGTAAACAGAAGAAAATGCTGGGCAGAAGAGGAAGTGAGGTCAGAAAGCATGCAGCTCAGCTCAGAGCCAGAAGCCTCAGAGAGAGACGCCATGCTCCTGTCTAGCGGGCAGACAGGATAGCTCTGCTCTCCGAGGCAGAGGCATGAAGCTCAGACCCAAGATGGATGTAGGCTAGAATCTTCCCGGTAAGCGCACCTTGGGGTGCTTACATGCATTATTAGAAATGGGTTAAGAGGTTGAAGCTAATGGGCCAAGCAGTGCTTAAAGGAATACAGTGTCCGTGTGATTATTTCGGGTAAAGCTTATTTCGGGCATGAGCTAGCAGGCAGCCCGGGTGCTGGGGACACAGCCCCGCTGCTCTTATTTCAACAACTGCCTGTTTCTTGTAGTGATTATATTGATTTAAATAATTCCTTCATGTACATTAGTGTTTTGCCTCCATGTATGCTTGTATACCTGTGCCTGTTGTCTACAAAATTCAGAAAAGGGTGTCAATTCAAAGAAACTGAAGTAGTGAGTTGGAACGTATGTGGTACTCAGCACTGTATCCAGCACCTCTGAGAGATCAGCAATTGCTCTTAACTATGGAGACATCCTTCTGGTATACAGTTTACATACTCGTCTCACTGTTCCTGCTGTGCTCTTAGACATAGGCACTACATGAGTGCTTAGAGACATCCTTCTGGTATACAGTTTACATACTTGTACCTGTTCCTGTTGTACTCGTAGATACAGGCACTACACGAGTGCTTAGAGACATCCTTCAGGTATACAGTTTACATACATATCAATCTTTGCCTGCTGTGCTCTTAGACACAGGCACTACATGAGTGTTTACATAGAGACATCCTTCTGCTATAGTTTACACACTCATCTCTCTGTTCCTGCTGGGCTCTTAGACACAGGCACTACACGAGTGCTTAGAGACATCCTTCTGGTATACAGTTTACATACTTGTCTATATGTTCTTGCTGTGCTCTTAGACACAGGCACTACACAAGTGCTTAGTGGACATTCTCAAGTGTTTAGGTTCTGTTCACCTTCCTTGTGAAAATATACATCTCAAAGGAAATGCAAGCTAGGTCCTGGCTGATTTTATCCCAATTTGTGTGTTCTATTTGGAAACATCTATCTCTTTTTACAGTTTTCCTTTCATGTCATTTCCTGTCATCTCCCTAGCTTGCCTTAATCAAGCACAAAATAACTGAGGTTGTTTGGTCACATTGTGCCATTTAAAATTTTTATTGTTTCTCTCTCTCTTTCCTCTCCCCAAATCTCTCATATACCCATCTCATATACCCTCTCTATCAACTTTATGACCACTTTTAAAAAATTGATATTGCTTAATATATGCATTTTTATATACGTATATTTCTAAATATAAATTTTGATTCCATATAATATTACTTGAATATATGTAATTGGGGATGATGATTTGGCATTGGACAATTTATTGCTGTTCTCTTTTGGTTAACCACAAATCTGGAATGAAAATAACCACCACAAGACCAACTGTGATGCAAAGAGTATTTATTTGTGAGTTAACTTGGGTCCCTCCATTCAACCAAAGCAGCAGCAACAGCAACAATAGCAGCAGCGACTAAGACAGCAGAAGCAGATGTACAACAGTTTTCATGATCTGCGGACTTTTCTCCAGCTCTAGGTTTAGGGACAAAGTGTTTTATCCTCGGGCTCTGGTACCATTTTCAGGGTGTATTTCATTCTCTGGGTCTGGACATGGAGCGTTCTGAACCATTCAGGGTCTGTGTAGATGAGGGATTTTCTGGCACCTGGGTCTCTCATTCCCTTCAAGGATCCTACCATTCCTTAGTTTCCTGTTGTTCTTTATGTAGAGCTGAGACTCCATGAACTTTTCCTCTTCCAGTTTGGCATGTTTGTTAATGTCATTTTTGTTCATCTCACATTTTGGCAGTCATGTTGGTGAGACTTTAGCTCTAAAAACTCTGATGTTACTAGGAGACATATCTCATAGCAAACTCCCTGATCATTTGGCTCTTACAATTTTTTTCAGGTGCTCTTCTATAATGGTCCCTGAACCTTAGGTGTGGGAGTGTTTCGTAGATGTATCAATTGAGACAGCGTAATCCCTAACAACAATCTATAAATGTTTATTCTTATACCTGCACACCAGTGTAGTATCCACCTCTCCCCAGAAAACCTCTTTGTAACAGAGAACACTACAAACCAAGCCATCAAAACGCAATATTGTGGAGTCATAGCTTTTAAAGGTTCTAGTCTGTCATCCATACTACTCCTTTCCTAGACAATAGCTTTCTTGTTCTCTGGAGATTAACCTTCATTTTCACTATGGGAGAGGAGAATAAATTTTTTACTGTAAGAAAATATTAATGAGGGCTGGAGAGATGGCTCAGAGGTTAAGAGCACTGACTACTCTTCCGGAGGTCCTGAGTTCAATTCCCAGCAACCACATGGTGGCTCACAACCATCTGTAATGAGATCTGGTGCTCTCTTCTGGCCTGCAGGCATGGAGGCTGAACACTGTGTACATAATAAATAAATCTTTAAAAAAAAGAAAATAGTTATGAGAAGCAACACACAATCTTTCCTAATCCATATTGAGCTTGTAGAAATAAACTTCAACAAATGAATGTTAGTCCTTAAATCACTTTTGTGTTTGCTCAGGGTATTGATATTTTGGTAATTTATAAAGTAAATTCATTAAAGCAAGTAATAGTGATTATCGGGGTTTGTCTGTCTCTGAAAAAATGGGAAGATGTTTGTCAGAGATAATTTCATGCTGTGAAATGAAAAATTTCTGAGTAATTCCTGAATTTCAGATGTTCAACACCTGAATACAGTAATACTCTATTGTTGACTTGAAATATGATAGAGTAGATTTTGATTGTTCTCACTCCCCTTCTGTCCTCATAATGTATGTGTGAAGCAATGATTGTACAGAGTATTTATATAAAGAAAGATTGCTTTTGTACCTTGAATATTTTACCATTAATTTTTGAATAAATGTTTAAGAATTAAAGGTCTATGAACACTGTGGCCTATAATGACAACAGGTCTGGCAAGATATTTCCACTTATATAATAGTGGCAGGATTAAAATGTGTGATTAACCAGCCAATTTGTTTATTACCTGTTGGCAGGCTGCTAGTTTGTTTCCCAATCACTATGACTCAGAATAATCACACAGAAATGGTATTACTTGCAACACTATCTGGCCAATAACTTAAGTATATTTCTAGCAAGCTTTTAAACTTAAATTAACCCATTTTTATTAACCTGTGTATCATCACATGGCTGTGGTTTACCGGGAATGGTTCCATCCAGCATCTGTCTCCAGTGGGGCTACATGGCTTTTCACTGACTTTACCTACACTCTTGTCCTCTATTTCCTTGGAACTTCTGCCTTGTCCTATTCTGATAAGCCACTAACAAGAACAGCTTTATTAATTAATCAATAAAATAAAAATATAGAACGGAATTCTCACACCATTTCCATTTTTCTGTTTAAATAAAATGGAAGGTTTTAATTTTAACATAGTAAAATTATATATAACAAAACAGGTATCAAGCAAGAATTACAGTTACAATATTTATACCTACTTTATCTTTTATCATAATGACAGAAAACTATAACTATCTGTTCTTCAACTCCATCAAAGACTACAAAAGGATATAAATAAACAGGAAGCACATTGTAAGCAACTTCCAAAACTCTAGAACTGACAAAAACATCACGCTGCCTGGACAGTCACCCAAAGTTCTTCTGTAATGTTGCAGGCATCCATCTTCAGCCTACTGGCCCATAGTATCTGGCAGACTTTTCCATAAAGCAGAAAATTTCAAAGGCAGTTCCACCTATGTTGTCAGTTTGTCAGTCACTTTTTTTCTGTGTCCTACAGAATGTCTGGCAGTCTCTTTCATGAAGCAGGAACCCTGAAGGATTGTTTCACCTTATCCAGGCAGCTTCAGCAATCATTTTTCTGTGGGTCCTGCAAGTCCGGTCAAGCAGTCCAGGAAAGAGCAGTTTCTTGCCCAAATGGCTAACAAACTCCATAAGGAGCTTCTTTGATACCCATCTTCCTCTTGAAGTAATTGGTGCTGCCAGGAGCAGACATGTCTCATTCTCATGAAAAGTCCAAGTTCTTAAAACATTTTAAATGCCATAGTCTGTTAGTCTTTGAGTAGTTTGAAGAATAACTATACCCTTGTAATATATCTCTGTATATCTAGAAAACCTAACATGGCTACAAACTTGACTATTATAGATGATTATCTATTAACGTATTTCTTAATTATACATTACATTTTTAAATGAGCTGCCTAAACACAATACCTTATTCAAGAGCAAATATATATTTATATTGTATATATAAAACAAAATTGGTCTTAAATTTGTATCAATAGACCAAGATCCTTACCAATGCAAAGCATTCATATCTATAGCATATCCTCCTTTAAATGTAAATAAACATTTATGAACAATAAGTGAGAATATTGGCATAGTTCTCTCTAAACTGGTTCTTGCTTTCTGTTGTGTGAAGTAATTTTGGATGTCTATGGTGACCTTTGGGGGTAATAGTATTGTTTCATCGAAGCACATTAGTCTGGAAGAAATCCATAGTTGTTCATCTTCTGTGGAAACAAAAGTAGAAACTCATTTCCAAAGCAACAAATCTTTAGACCCAAATTTTGAAGTCAAGATACCTTTAAAATATATATGTTGATATAGCTTAGCAGCCAATACAATGAAATGTCTCTCTGTACTTAGTTCCTTCAAAGTCAAACAATTTAAAGAGAACACAGTAGTATCCTCCAGACTTTCTGTGTATATTCCATCTTTATGTGGCTTATTTTTCTTTATTCCCTTAATCTATGACTGTCTGTACTCTATCTCTTAAAGACTTTGTTTTATTTTTTAAAACCATTTACTTTTTTTTATAACTGTTTATATTTTTTCTTTTCTCTTTCAAGCCTATGTACATTAATCCAATGCCAGGACCCATTTAGAGGTTTTTGTTTTTTAATCTGAATCTGTCTTTATTGTTTATCTGTAATTATTGTCTGACCAGAAATACCCCCCCCCCTCTTTCTGCTAAGTGGGCATGTCTAGGACTAACTTGACCCTGCCTGTTGGCTCTGTCTAGTACAAAACGGCAGAAGCATGATCATTGCCTCTTAGACTGCAGGGTGGGAGCTGTCCTCACCACTTCAACCCTGAGAAGCACATGCAGCATATAAACCCTTTTTTGTCTGAGTAAAAGATAAATCTGCCATGCAGTATACTGCATGGCCTGAAAATATCTGTGTATGGTGGCAGGAATCTGCGCTGCTCTCCTGCCTGTGAACTCCTAGCAGATCTGATTCTGCCACCTTCCCAGGCAGGAAACACTGAATCATAGGCATGGTTTCAGCTACTTTCCTCCCAACCCTAAGAGGGCACAAAGGCATCCAGACATGAAGTGGGTGGTGGGCATTAACCCCAAATGTTTCAGACTATGTTGGCATGCCATTTTGTTGGCAGAGGCTGTTTGTTCATTTCCTGACCACCCTGTCTCGAAATAATTACACAAAAACTATATTATTTAAAACACTGCATAGCCAATAGTTTAAGCGTATTTGTAGCTAGTTCTTATATTCTAAAATAACCCATCTCCATTAATGTATGCATTATCACAAGGTTGTGACCTACTGGCAAAGTTTCAGTGGGCTCTGGAAGAAGTGTCTGCTTCCTACGGCAACTACATGGCTTCTCACTGACTCTGTCTACTTTCTATATCTCTTTCTGTCTGGTTTTATTCTGTTAAGCCATTGGCCGAAAACATTTTCATTATTAACCAATGGCAATAAAATATATTCACAGCATACATCACCTCCCACATCCATACCTGGAATCATTATTGAAGCCATGACAATGTATCTATACCTATCATAGGTGTGTGAGAGGACATATTAGAATTATTCTGATAAGTGGACATAGTACTAAACCACTTACTAATGATTCATGGATTAATGTGTCTTTCAACCTGTATGAGAGAAACTTCCAATTGTAGTATGTGATGATTAACCCAGAAAGCCACAACTAGTCAATGTGCAAAGAATTAGAAACCACTGAACATTCAGCCCTTACATGGACATCTGTTTGTTCCTCTAAAGATCCAGGGATCATCATGAAATAAGAAGCACAAAACATAAGAATAACAGAGGCATTGGGTGAATACAGGTAATCAGTGTTCTCTGAAATCAAGGAATTCTCTTACTTTTAGATTTTCCAAATTAAGGCGTAGACATTTTTAGGAACTAAAAATGTATTTTTTTTGGTGTTTGTTGTACTGTTTCCTTGCAAATTACTGATTCGGTTAATTTGTGTCATTTTCTTTATCTTTTGGTAATTTTGGCCAAGGTTCTATCATCTTATTTATCTTCTCAAACAACTAATTCTCAGATTCATTGATTCTTTGTGTTGTTGTCTTTTTGTATTTCTAGTTCCAATGCTTTTTTGGTATCTAATAAAATGATCATATGGTTTTTTCCTTTTCAGTTTATTTATATAATGGATTACATTGATAGATTTTCATATGTTGAACCAGCCCTGCATCACTGGGATAAAGCCTACTTGATCATAATGTATAATTTTTTGATGTGTTCCTGGATTCAGTTTGCCAGTATTTTTATTGAGAATTTTTGCATCAATGTTCATGAGTGAAATTGGTCTGTAATTCTCTTTCTTGGTTGAGTCTGTGTGTGGTTACTAATGTAACTGTAGCTTCATAAAACGAGTTTGGCAATGATTCTTCTGTTTTTATTATGGGGAACACATTGAGGAATATAGGTACTAGTTCTTCTTGGAAGTTCTGATAGAATTCTGCACTAAAACGATCTTGTCCTGGCCTTCTTTTTTGCTTGGGAGTTTTTGGATGACAGCTTCTATTTCCTTGTGACTTATAGGTCTATTTGAATTATTCACCTGGTCTTGATTTAATTTTGGTATATGTATTTCTTTTTAAAAATGTACATTTCTTTTGCATTTTCCAATTTTGTGGCATACGAGTTCTTGTAGTAAGACCTAATGATTCTCTGAATTTTCTCAGTGTCTGTTGTTATCCCCCTTTTCATTTCTGATCTTGTTAATTTGTGTGTTCTCTCTCCGCCTTTTAATTTGTCTGGATAAAGGTTTGTCAATCTTGTTGATTTTTTTTCAAAGAACTGGCTCTTTGTTTCATTGATTTTTTTGGATTGTTTTCTGTGTTTCTATTTTGTTGATTTCAGCCCTCAGTTTGATTATTTCCAGTCTTCCTCTCTTCCTGAGTGAGTCTGCTTCTTTTCATTGTAGAGCTTTCAAGTGTGCTGTTTAGTTGCTAATGTGAGCTTTTTTGTTTTCTTGATGTGGTCACTTAGTGTTATAAACTTTCCTCTTAGCACTGCTTTCATAGCATCCCATAGGTTTGGATATGTTGTTCCTTTATTTTAATTGATTTCAAGAAAAACTTTAATTTCTTTCTTTATTTTTTCCTTGATCCAGGGATGGTTCAGTAGTTGACTGTTCAGTTTCCATGAGTTTGTAGGTTTTCTGGGAATAGTATTGTTGTTGAATTCTAACTTTATTCCATGGTGATCTGATAAAACACTGGGGTTACTCCTTTTTTTGTATCTATGGAGGTTTGCTTTGTTATCAAGTATGTGATCAATTTTAGAGAAGGTTCCATGATGCTGAGAAGAAGGTATATTCTTTTTTGTTTGGGTTGAATGTTCTATAGATGTCTGTTAAGTCCATTTGATCCATTACATCTGTTAGTTTTCTTATTTCTCTCTTAAGTTTATGTCTGGTTAACCTGTCTATTGGCAAGAGAGGAGTGTTGAAATCTCCTATTATTAGTGTGTGGGGTTTGATGTGTGATTTAAGTTTAAGTAATGTTTCTTTTACATATGTGGGGGCTCTTGTATTAGAAGCATAGATATTCAGGATTGAGACTTTATCTTGATGAATTTTTCCAGTCATGACTATAAAGTGTCCTACTCCACCTATTCTGAATGATTTAAGTTTGAAGTCAATTTTGTTAGATATTAGCATAGCCACATCTACTTGTTTCTTAGGTCCATTTGATTAAAACCTTTTCCCAACCCTTTCTCTGATGTAGTGTTGGCCTTTGAGGTTGATGTGTGTTTTTTGTAAACAGCAGAAGGCTGGATCCTGTTTTCATATATATTCTCTTAGCCTGTGTCTTATTATAGGTAAATTGAGTCCATTGACATTAAGTAATATTAATGATCAGTAGTTGTTAACTCTGTTTATTTTTTTGGTGGTAGTGTTTGTGTGTTTCCTTTTTTGAGATGTGTTGGTGGAGGATTGTAAGATGTCTGTGCTATTGTGGGTTTTGTTGCCTTCCTTGGTTTGGAGTTTTCCTTTTAGTACTTTCTGTAAGGCTGGGTTTGTGGATACATGTTGTTTAAATCTGTTTTTGTCATGGAATATCTTGTTTTTCCATCAATGGTGAATGAAAGCTTTGCTGGGTATAGTAGTCTGAGCTTGCATCCATAATGTCTTATTGTCTGCAGCATATCTATCCAATACCTTCTGGATTTCATGGTTTTCATTGAGAAGTGAGGTGTAATTCTGATAGGTTTACCTTTATAAGTTACTTGACATTTTTTCTTTGCAGCTCTTAATTTATTTATTCTTTCTTTATTCTGTATGTTTTGTGTTTTGATTATTATATGGCTTGGGGATTTTTTTGATCCAGTCCATTTGGTGTTCTGTAAGCTTCTTGTACCTTCATAAGAATATCCTTCTGTAGGTTGGAAAAGTTTTCTTCTATAATTTTGTTGAGGCTCCTACACTAAGACTACCCACCCAGAGAGGAGAGTGCCTGCATACCAGGCAAGCCTCAAGGTCCCCTGCAAGGGAGCCCAGGCACCTTCAGTTTGTGCTGCAGGGTCTCCTGTGCTCCACTGGACCCTGACCTGCCTGCCACGTTCTTCCCATTGTCCCCGGCTAATTGGGCTACTAGGCGTCCCTGTTTAGGTGCTAAGGAGTTCCATCTGGACGAGTGAGTGTGTGCTATCCAGGGGTGGATTGTCCCAGAAGAGAGCACAAACTCCCCTCTCCCAGCTCCTTCTGCAGGGCTGTCTTTATTACACACGACCATGCCCCCAAGCCTGTGCTGTTTGCGAGGTCCTTTGCTCAGAACAGTTTCCTGCTCCTACACTAAGGCTACTCACCCAGAGCGGTGAGAGCCTGCCTATCAGTCAGACCTTTAGGACCCCCGAAAGGTATTGTGGGCACCTTCAGCTTGTGCTGCAGGGTCTACTGTGCTCTACTCAACCCCACCCTGCCCCCCAAGTTCGCCCTTTTGTCCGCGGGTCATTGCACTACCAGGCATCTATGTTTTGGTGCTGAGGAGTTCCATCTGCAAGGCAATGGTTCCTGCTTCTACACTGAGGAGATGACAGAGAGTCAGTCACAGAAAAGATTGGACCAAGACACCAGGTCTCTCCTGGCTCCATTAGAAGGAAGAGATGGGAAGGCACCAATGCAAGAATTCCTCTAATAACCTGAAAGGCAACATGACATCACCAGAATCTAGGGATCACAAAATAAGAAGAATTGTACACCCTACTCCAGAAGAATTAGAGGAAATCGACTCAAAAGTGAATTATGTGAAAATAATAGAGGACCTTAAACAGGAGGTGAAAAACTGCCAGAAACAATTAGAGATTACAAACCAAAAGGTAGAGGTAATGAATAAATTGCTCAAAGATACTCAAGAAAACCAAGAGAAACAAGAAAAAGCAATCAAACAGGTAAGGGAAGCAGTTCAAGACTTGAAGAATGAAATGGAAGTATTGAAGAAAACACAAACCGAGGGAAGGACGGAGATGGAAAATCTGGGTAAACAAATAGAAACTACAGAGACAAGTACTACCAACAGATTACAAGAGATAGGAGAAAGAATGCCAGATATTGAAGATACAATAGAGAAAATAAACACACTGATCAAAGAAAACAGCAAAACCAACAAATTCTCATCATAAAACATTCAGGAAATCTGGGACACAATAAAAAGACCAAATCTAAGAATAATAGGGGTAGAAGAAGGAGAAGAAGTACAGCTCAATGGTCCAGAAAATACATTTAATAAAATTATAGAAGAAAACTTTCCCAACCTAAAGAAAGATATTCCTTTGAAGGTGCAAGAAGCATACAGAACACCGAATAGACTGGACCAAAAAAATAATCTCCTCATCATTTTTTAATCAAAACACAAAACATACAGAATAAAGAAAGACTATTAAGAGCTGCAAAGGAAATAGGTCAAGTTACTTATAAAGGTAAACCTATCAGACTTACACGTGACTTCTCTATGGAAACTATGAAAGCCAGAAGGTCCTGAATAGATGTGCTTCAGACAATAAGACACCATGGATGCAAGCCCAGACTACTATACCCAGCCAAGCTTTCGTTCACTATAAATAGAGAAAACAAAAGTTTCCAGGATAAAAACAAATTTAAACAATACTTAGCCACAAATCCAGCCTTACAGATAGTAATAGAAGGAAAATCACAACCCAAGGAGTCCAACAATGCCCACAATAACTCAGAATCTAGAGACCCTTCACCAGCACAACTCGAAGAAGGTAAACACACAAACTCTACTACCAAAAAAAGAAAGAAAAAGAAAAAATGACCGGAATTAACATTCATTTTTCATTAATATCACTTAATATCAATGGACTCAACTCACCTATAAAGAGGCACAGGCTAAGAGATTGGACACGAAAACAGGATCCAACATTCTGCTGTTTGCAAGAAACACACCTCAACCTCAAAGACAGACATCTACTGAGAGTAAAGGGCTGGGAAAAGGTTTATCAAGCAAATGGACCTAAGAAACAAGCAGGTGTGGCCATACTAATTTCTAACAAAGTTGACTTCAAACTAAAATCAATCAGAAGAGATGGAAACAGATATTTTTTACACATAACAGGAATAATTCATCAGGACAAAGTCTCAATCCTGAATATCTATGCCCCTAATTTAAAAGCACCCACTTACGTAAAAAAAAAATATTACTAGAACTCAAGGCAGACATCAAACCACACATATTCGTAGTAGGAGATTTCAATATTCCTCTCTCTCCAATGGACAGGTCAATCAGACAGAAATCTAACAGAGAAATGAGACGATTAAGGGAGGTAATGAATCAAATGGACTTAACAGACATCTATAGAGCATTCCACCCAAACAGAAAATAATATACATTCTTCTCTGCAGCTCATGGAACCTTCTCAAAAATAGACCACATACTCGGTGACAAAGCAAACTTCCACAGTTACAAAAAAAATTAGTAACCACCTGTGTCTTATAGGATCAACATGGATTAAAGTTAGAATTCAACAACAATGCTACCCCCAGAAAGCCTATGAACTCATGGAAACTGGTCAGTCAACTACTGAACCACACCTGGATCAAAGAAGAAACAAAGAAAGAAATTAAAGTCTTTCTTGAATTCAATGAAAATAAAGACTCAACATACTCAAACCTATGGGACACTATGAAAGCAGTGCTAAGAGGAAAGTTCATAACACTAAGTGTCCACTTAAAGAAAACAGAGAAAGCACACATTGGAGACCTAACAGCCCACGTGAAATCCCTAGAAAAAAAAGAAGCAGACTCACCTAGAAGGAATAGAAGACTGGAAATAATCAAACTAAGGGCTGAAATCAACAAAAGAGACACAGAAAACAATGCAAAGAATCAATGAAACAAAAAGCTGGTTCTTGGAGAAAATTAACAAGATTGACAAACCCCTGTCTAAATTAATCAAACGGCAGAGAGAGTACACAAATTAACAAGATCAGAAATGAAAAGGGATTGATAACCACAGACACAAAGGAAATTCAGAAAATCATTAGATCTTACTACAAAAGCCTGTATGCCACAAAATTGGAAAATGTTAAAGAAATGGACAATTTTTTAGGTAAGGACCATATACCAAAGTTAGACCAGGACCAGGTGAACAATCGAAACAGACCTGTTAGTCGAGAAGAACTAGAAACTGTTATCAAAAACCTCCCTACCAAAAAAAGCCTAGGTCCAGATGGTTTCAATGCAGAATTCTACAAGAACTTCCAAGAAGACCTAATACCTATACTCCTTAATGTATCTAACAATATAGAAACAAAAAATTCATTGCCAAATTCCTTCTATGAAGCTACAGTTACCCTGATACCAAAACCACACAAAGAGTCAACCAAGAAAGAGAATTACAGGCCAATCTCATTCATGAACATCGATGCGAAAATCCTCAATAAAATACTGGCAAACCGAATCCAAGAAACATTAGAAAAATTATCCATTATGATCAAGTAGGCTTCATCCCAGAGATGCAGGGCTGCTTCAACATAAAAAAATCTATCAATGTAATCCATCATATAAATAAACTTAAAGAAAAAAACCATATGATCGTTTCTTTAGATGCTGAAAAAGCATTTAACAAAATTCAACATCCCTTTATGATAAAGGTCTTAGAGAGATTAGGGATACAAGAGTCATACCTAAATATCATAAAAGCTATTTATAGCAAGCTGACAGCTAACATCAAGTTAAATGGAGAGAAACTCAAAGCCATTCCACTAAAATCAGGAACATGACAAGGCTGTCCATTTTCTCCATACCTCTTCAATATAGTTCTTGAAGTTCTAGCAAAAGCAATAAGACAACATAAGGGTATCAAAGGGATTTAAATTGGTAAGGAAGAAGTTAAACTTTCATTATTTGCAGATGATATGATAGTATACATAAGTGACCCCAAAAACTCCAGCAAAGAACTCCTCCAGCTGATAAATACCTTTAGTAGCGTGGCAGGATACAAGATAAATTCCAAAAAAATCAGTTGCCCTCCTATACACAAAGGATAAGGAAGCAGAGAGGGAAATCTGAGAAGCATCACCTTTCACGATAGCCATAAATAGAATAAAATATCTTGGGGGTAACTCTAACCAAGGAAGTGAAAGATCTATTTGACCAGAACTTTAAGTCTTTGAAGAAAGAAATTGAGGAGGATACCAGAAAATGGAAGGATCTCTCTTGCTCTTGGACTGGGAGGATCAACATAGTAAAGATGGCAATTCTACCAAGGGCAATTTATAGATTCAATTCAATCCCCATTAAAATTCCATTGAAATTCTTCACAGATCTTGTGAGGACATTAATCAACTTTATATGGAAAAACAAAAAACCCAGGATAGCCAAAACAATCATATTCAATAAAGGAACTTCTGAAAGCATTACCATCCCCGACTTCAAACTCTATTACAGAGCTTCAGTATTAAAAATAGCTTTGTATTGGCCTTAAAACAGAGAAGTCGATCAATGGAATAGAGTAGAAGACCTGGATTTTAACCCACAAACCTATGAACACCTGACTTTTGAGAAAGGAGCTAAAAGTTTACAATGGAAGGAAGAAAGCATCTTCAACAAATGGTGCTGGCAGAACTGGTTGTCAACTTGTAGAAGAATGAAAATAGATCCATATCTATCACCATGCACAAAACTCAAGTCCAAGTGGATTAAAGACCTCAATATCAGTCCAAACACACTGAACCTGATAGAAGAGAAAGTGGGAAGTACTCTACAACATATGGGCATAGGAGATCTCTTCCTATGTATATCCCCAGCAGCACAGACATTTAGGACAACATTGAATAAATGGGACCTCCTGAAACTCAGAAGCTTCTGTAAAACAAAGGACACTGTCACCAAGACAAACAGGTAACCCACTGACTGGGAGAAGATCTTCACCAACCCTGCAACAGACAAAGGTCTGATCTCCAAAATATATAAAGAACTCAAGAAACTAGAATTTAAAATGCTAATTAACCCAATTAAAAAATGGGGCACTGAACTCAACAGAGATTTCTCAACAGAAGAAATTCAAATGGCACAAAGACACTTAAGGTCATGCTCAACCTCCTTGGCGATCAGGGAAATGCAAATTAAAACAACTTTGAGATACCTTCTTACACCTGTCAGAATGGCTAAAATCAAAAACACCAATTTGCTGGAGAGGCTGTGGAGTAAGGGGCACATTCATCCATTGATGGTAGGAATGCATACTTGTGCAACCATTTTGGAAAGCAGTGTGGCGATTTCTCAGGAAATTCGGGATCAACCAACCCCAAGAGCCAGTAATACCACTCTTGGGAATATACCCTATAGATGCCCTATCATATGACAAAAGCATTTTTTCAACTATGTTCATAGCAGGATTATTTGTAATAGCCAGGACCTAGAAACAACCTAGATGCCCTTCAATGGAAGAATGGATGAAGAAAGTTTGGAATATATACATATTAGAGTACTACTCAGCAGTAAAAAACAATGATTTTGTGAATTTTGCATGCAAATGGATGGAAATAGAAAACACAACCCTGAGTTAGGTATCCCAGGCCCATAGGTATCCCAGGCACAATAAGATGAACATGGGATGTACTCACTCATAATTGGTTTCTAGCCATAAATAAAGGACATTGAGCATATAATTTGTGATCTTAGAGAAGCTAAATAAGAAGGTGAACCCAAAGAAAAACATATAGTCATCCACCTGGATATGGGAAGTAGACAAGATTCCTGGGCAAAAACTGTGAACTTGGGGGTGAGGTGGCATGGGGCTAAGGGGAATTGGGGTGAGAAACGTGAGAAGGGGAGGATTGGGAGAGATTGGGGAAATGGGATGGTTGGGATAAAGGAAGCGTAGACACGGGAGCAGAGAAATATATATCCTAATTAAGCGAGCCACCTTAGGTGTGGCAAGAGACTTGACTCTAGAGTGGCTCGCAGGTGTCCAGGGAGATGTTCCCAGATAGTACCTTGGGCAACTGAGGAGAGGGAACCTGAAATGACCCTATCCTATAGCCATACTGATTAGTATCATGCATATCATCTCAGAACCTTCATCTGGCAATGGATCGAGATAGAGATAGAGATCCAAATAGGAGCACCTGACTGAGCTCTTAAGATCCAAATGAGGAGCAGAAGGAGGGAGAACATGAGCAAGGAAGTCAGGACCACGAGGGGTGCACCCACCCACTGTGACAGTGGAAATGACCTATTGGGAGCTCACCAAGGCCAACGGGACTGGGACTGAAGAAGCACGGGATGAAACCGAACTTTCTGAATATGGTGGACAATGAAAGCTGATGAGAAGCCAAGGACAATGGCACTAGGTTTCGATCCTAATATATGAACTGGCTTTGTGGGGGGAGCCTAGCCTGTTTGGATACTCACTCTCCTGGACCTGGATAGAAGTGGGAGGACCTTGGATTTCCCACAGTGTCGGGAATCTGTACTGCTCTTCATTCTCGAGTGGGAGGGGAAATGAGTGGGGGGAGAGGGAGAGGGGGAAGGGAGTGGATGGAGGTGGTAATGTGTGGGAGGAGGGGGAGGGGAATGGGAAATGGGGAGGAGGCAGGATTTTTTTCCAACAACTAAAAAAAATAAACAAAAAAATAATGAAAAAAATAATTTTGTTGAATGTATTTTCTGGGCCTTTGAGCGGTAATTCTTTTCTTTCTTATACCCCTATTATTCTTAGGTCTGGTCTTTTCTTCGTGCCCTAGAGTTTCTGGATGTTTTGTATTAAGAATTTGTTGGATTTGCTGTTTTCTTTGATCAATGCATCTATTTCCTTTATAGTATCTTCAGCACCTGAGATTTTCTTTCTTCTATCTCTTGTATGCTGTTGGTTATACAGGTAGTTCCTCTTAATTTTCCATATCCAGCCATCCCTCGGTGTGTGTGTGTGTGTGTGTGTTTTATTACCTCCATTTCAGTCTTCAAGTCTTGAACTTTCTTTACCTGTTTGATTGCTTTTTCTTGGGTATCTTTGAGGAATTTATTAATTTCTTCTAACTTTTTGTTTGTCTTCTCTTCCATTTCTTTAAGGGAGATTTTCACTTCTTGTTTAAGGGTCTCCATCATTTTCATAACATTATGTTTAAAGTCGAATTCTTATACTTCTTCTGGATTAAGATGTCAAGTCTTCCTGTTATATGTTCGCTGGCTTCTTTTGTTATCATGTTGCTTTTCAGGTTTTTGGAAGAATTCTTGCGTTGGCGCCTGCCCATCTCTTCCTTCAGTTGTGGCCAGGAGAGTCTTGGCATCTTGGTCCAAACTTTGCTGTGGCTGACTGTGTACTTGATAGTTTTTCTTAGGCCCCCTCAGCACTGGAGCAGGCTCTCAGATCCCCTCCTCCCTGAAGCAAGCTGTACTGGGGTATGCAAGGACCATGCAGATGAAAAGGTGGACTTGAGGCAGGGTGGAATAGGGTAAAGAAAGCCAGTAGCGAGGAACACACTCTTCTGGATGGCCAGAAAAGGTTAGGGAATTGGAGGGAGCCTGGATTCAGTTCACAGCCACTCACTCACATCTCTGGGTCTGCTCAGCAAGGGAGCAGGGCCTCTTGCGAGCTCCAAGGACCTTGCAGACAAAAAGGCAAGTTTGGGAGGCAGGGTGGGAGATTACAAAGAAGCCCCATTTGCAGGAACAGTCCCTGCTGGCTCTCTGGACCACTCATCCCCCGAAGTAGGCTGAGTTGGGGGATTAAAGGTCCAAGCAGGTGAAAAGGAGTGCTTGGGGGCGGGGTGCAATGTGGTAAAGAAAGCTAGCAGCTGGGAACACATCTTGCTGGATGGCCAGAAAAAAGTGTCGATCTCATTATGATTGCCTTCATATAGTTTAGGGAGTTTCCACTGCACTAGGTTTCTATACCATACTTCAAATGCTCTTCAACTCCATCTGTCTCTTCCTGCATTCTTTCCCTCAACCATATCTCTATGGCCCCTCCCCACCTGATTTTCCATTCAGGTGCTTGCCTGGCACCAGTTCACCCATAAAATCTATTCTATTTTCCCCTCTCTTGAAGATCCATGTGCCCACCACACTCCTTTTCTCTGTATCTAACCTCTCTGGGTCTATGGACTTTAGCTTGATTGTTTTTGCTTAATGCTAGTATTGACATATACGTGAATTCATACCATATTTATCTTTCTGGGTCTGGCTTACCTCACTCCGGATGATTTTTCTAGCTCCATCCATTTGTCTGTAAATTTCATAATGTCATTTTTTTATGGTGGAATAATACTACATTGTGTAAATGTAACGTATTTTTTTTTTATTCTCTTGTTGAGGAACATGTAGGTTTTTTCAGTTCTGGCTATTAGGAATAGAGCAGCATTAACTGTGGTTAAACAAGTGTCCTTATGGTAGGATAAAGCATCCTTAAGTGTGTATACTCTAGAGTTGCATGACTGGATCTTGAGGTATATTGATTTCCATCTTTTTGAGGAATTGTCACAATTATTTCTGTGGTGACTGAACAAGCTTGCATTCCCAACAGCAATGAACAACTGTTCCTATGAGCTGCCTCTTGTGCTATTGTTGATCTTAGCTATTTTGACAGGTGTAAGATGGAATCTCAGAGCAGCTTTATTCGAAGGTGATCTCATAAAATGTAGGGTGTTATTTCAATTTTATTCTATCTATTGTGCCTTTCTTTTTGTCCAAGTGTTTGGTCAGTTTTGGAGAAAGTCCCATGAGGTGCAGAGAAGGTCATTATTTTGTGTTTGGGTGAAATGTTCTATAAATACCAGTGAGGTCATTTGGTTTACTATGTCAGCTGCCATTAGCATTTCTCTGTTCATCTTCAGTTTGTCTGACCTATGTATTATAGGTCCGATGTGGGTATTAAAGTCTTCCACTACCTTTGTGAGTGTCAATGTGTGATTTTAGCTGTAGATTTCTTTCTTTTACAATTGTCTGTATTTGGGGGGCACAGATTTGAATTCAAATGTAATCATGTTGGATTACATGTTTCCTTTGATGTGTAATATAGTGTCCTTGCCTATCTCCTCTCATCAGTTTTGGTTTGAAGGTTAGTTTGTTAGTTAATAAAATGGACGAATTTTCTTGGAATAGCTTTTTCCAGCCCTTTATTCTGAGGTAATGTTTAACCTTGATGTTGAGGTGCACTTCTGATGTAGCAGAAGGATGGACCCTGCTTTTAACATCCATTCTTTTAGTCTGTGTCTTTTTATTGGATAATTAAGGGCATTGTTGTTTAGAGATATCAATGACCAATGATTGTGGATTCTTATTATTTTGTTGTTCTTGATAGTGGGAGAGTGTGTTTCTTTCTCTCTTGGTGTGTGTGTGTTTCCTCCTTTTGATTTTTCTATCTGCTTTTATTTACTCCTTGTATTTTTATAGTTGTAATTATCCCCCTTTTATTAGTGTTTTCCTTCTAACATGTTCTAAAAGGCTGTATTTGTAGAAACATATAGCTTATAATTGATTTTTAATGCAATATCTTATTTTCTCTATGCATGGTGATTTAAAATTTTGCTGGGTATAGTTTGGGGTGGCATTCTAGTTTCTTAACAGCCTGCAGCACATCTGTCCAGGCCCTTCTGGCTTTTGGAGAGTCTACTGAGAAATCAGGTATAATTCTGATAGATTTGCCTTTATATGTTACTTGATCTTTTTTATTGCAACTTTTATTATTCTTTGTTTGTTTAGTGTTTTTATTACCATGTGGCAACAGGATTTTTTTCTGGATCTATCTATTTAGTGTCATGTATGATTCTTTTTTCTTTATAAGCATGACTTTCTTTAGGTTATGAAATTTTTCTTCTATAATGTTGTTGAAATATTTTGTGGGCCTTTGAATATGGTTTCTTCTGCTTCCTTTATTCCTATTATTCTTATATTCGGTCTTTTCATATTGTTCTATCAGGTTTCCTAATTTTTTATTTGTTTTGTAGGGATACAGTTTCTCTGTGTAGTGTTGCCTTTTCTCAAACTGACTCTGTAGACCAGGCTGTCCTCTAACTCACAGAGATCCAGCTGTGTCTGCCTCTCTAGTGCTGGGATTAAGTGTATGCACCTCCACTATCCAGAAGATTTAATGGATTTATTTAATCAGGTGTTTTTTAGATTTACCATTTCTTTGGCTGATATGTAATAGGTTATAATAAAATAATCCCACACTATCTCAGAATGGAGTATAATAAAGGTTTCTTTATTTAGGGTAGACTTACAGATGATCAGTCCTCTGCATGAACAGGGAACGGGAACTGAATCCAGCAGCCAAAGAGTCGCACATGTTTTTACATCTGTATATAGTATATTTGACCATGCCCAAAGTGGACCAGTATCTTAAACACTATTGGCTGGACGAGTTCTCACAGCTGATATATCTATCTCTTATTTCTTGTCTTTAAGGCTCAAGGTCTCTCTTCCAGTTCCTGTATTCTCTCAGAGAAGCTTGCTTCTGTTGTTCCCATTTGAATTCCTAAATTTTTCATTCCCAGAATTGCCTTAATTTAGATTTTCTTTCTTGATTCTATTCCCACTATCGGGTCTTGAACAATTTTATTTATTTCCTTTCACCATTTATTTGTGTTTTCCTGGACTTTTAAAAGAGGGATTTATTAATTTCTTCTGTAAGAACAATGATCACTTTCACATAGGCTGTCTTAAGGGATTTTTCTTGTGCTTTAACTATTTTGGATATTCTGTGCCTACTCTGGTAGTGTTGCTGTGGTCTAGTGAAGACATCTTCTGAATGTTACTGTGTTTTTATGTTCACCTCTAGGAGTCTGTTTCCCGACTTGCTCAGCTGGTGTATTTCCAGGGAAAGCCTGCTGGTGTTGGAGGATGGAATAGTGGAGTGGGTTGAGAGAGGAGAAGATCCTTGTGATCCACTGGTTATAGAGTTAGAGAGGAAGGGGAGACTTAGGCAGCTGTTCTGGTACCAAGCTGGAATGAGAATGAGCAATTGAATTTGGAGGAGCAGAAGGAAATTTGAAGATCTGTGCTTAGCCTATATATTTCCTTTGCAGGAATTACCTGTGGGTTTGCATAAGATTTTAATTTTTTAATTGTAAAAACATTGTACTTTGTACTCCTGAACTCCTCCCAGATCCTCCTCACTGCCCAACCACCCACTCTCTCTCTCTCTTTCTCAATATATATATGAAAAAGTCCCATAAAACCAAAGTTAAAATTATAACAAAAGACTAAAAATAAGAAAAGAAAAACAAAAGAAAACAAATATTAAAATGAAAAAAATTTCAAACAAAACATTGAGAAAGGAAATTTTTCTCCAATAGTGTTGTTACTGATATATTAATCACAATTTGGGAAGACTCCATGCCAAGAAGCAATTCACCAGTACAATATTAATATCACATTAATTATGACCTTATTTTTGTAATATTTGTAGCAAAAACTTGCCCAGAATAACCTTCTTTTATTTTTTCAAAGGGAGACATTCAAAACCTAGGGTTAGACTTTTCTTTTGTTTCATATGTTCCCCATGACAAAGACTTTGATTTTAGACTCCCACTGTCTTTTTTTTTTTTTCTTTTTGGTTTTTCGAGACAGGGTTTCTCTGTGGTTTTGGAACCTGTCCTGGAACTAGCTAACAAAGGTTTTTTTTTTTGGTTTTGGTTTTTGTTTTGTTTTGTTTGGATTTTCGAGACAGGGTTTCTCCGCAGCTTTTTGGTTCCTGTCCTGGAACTAGCTTTTGTAGACCAGGCTGGCCTCGAACTCACAGAGTTCACCAGGCCTGCCTCTGCCTCTCGAGTGCTGGGATTAAAGGCGTTCGCCACCACCGCCCGGTGACTCCCACTGTCTTATCAGTAGATGAGGCATTCCTAGTATATGGCACAATGAGATTGGAATTAATTTTAATGGAAAAATAACTGAATATGTTTATAAAATTTGGTCTACTAAATAAACAAAGAACACTACATAATTGTGATAATTAGATAAATCTGCCTGTCTTCCAAAATTTCACCTTTTAGAGAACATTCATTATCTTCTTACAGCAATTTGGCTTCTTATAAAAATATTTGAAATTTACATGCCATCTCTATTATAGCAAAGCACACAATGTTGTAAAGAACTTTTCAATATGATAACCAAAAATTTAAAAATAATTACAAGTTCTTCCTGGAAGGATGAAGAGAACTGGACAATTCCACCATCTCAAATAATGGAAAGGTCACCACACTAGACCACATTCTGACAAGAATGCAAAGACTGCCAGGTGCTTCTCCCCTCCTGCTGAACCACGAACCTGGTCTCAGAACCTCATTTCTCACACTAGTCTATGCCAGCTTCCCTTGAAAATACATATATGTGGGCTGAAATGCTTAGTTTAACTTCGTTCACATCGACTGCCCCACATAACTGGAGGTTTACTTCATTTTTCTTTTATTTCCCCAGTGCTTTTATAATTATTTGAAAAATGTGTTCATGATATTAGACATTCCATTTAGTGTATTTCAAAGTGTAAAGTAAAGCTAATTATTGCTTAATAAATTACTAATGAGTTTATTATTTTCTCATTAATCTTGATTTCATGCATCCTGCCTCTCTTGAAAATTATTTGCATGTTTAAAAGATTTAAATGTTTTGAACATCTTTGTAATTCTTAGTACAGTTCAGACAAAATTAATCTAGATTTTAAATTGATAAAATGATTTTTCAATATTCCAAAAATCCTTTTTGAACACATCTATATTTTAAAATACTCATTTTCAAAGACGAATTGATATTGAAAATATTAAAATATAATAAATTAGATGTTCTAAAAAGTTATATAACAGGTTCACGTGTTTGATAAACTTAGTGACTCTAATTCCATTTACTCTATTAATAGATAGCGAACTATTTAGTGCAATACTTTTTATTCAAACCATACAAAAGTTAAATTCACTTAAAACAAATACAGGACAGTGGCATTATTTAATCATCTCAAATTTCTCAGTTTTACTATACCTCTTATGATATTGAGATATTCTTGTTTGGTATACAAATATTTTTCTCATAGATTATATGTAGAACAATGACTTTATATTGGACATAGTGTAAACTAATCTTAGGCTATTTCTTTTTTTCCTTATGATTCTTTGATTTTTTGCTTTCTTTTTAAAATTGATTTTTATTGAGCTATACATTTTTCTCTGCTCCCTTCCCTTCCTCATGCCTCCCCTTCAACCCTTTCCCATGGTCCCCATGCTCCCAATTTACTCAGGAGATATTGTCTCTTTCTACTTCCCATGCAGATTAGATCTATGTAAGTCTCTCTTAGGGTCCTCATTGTTGTCTAGGTTCTCTTGGATTGTGATTTGTAGGCTGTTTTTTTTTTTTTCTTTCTATGTTTAAAAACTACTTACAAGTGAGTGCATATGATAATTGTCTTTCTGGGTCTGAGTTACCTCACTCAAAATGGTGTTTATTTTCCTGCAAATTTCAAGATGTCTTTAATTTTTTCTGCTGTGTAGTACCCCTTGTGTAAATGTACCACATTTTCCTTATCCATTCTTTGGTCAAGGGGCATTAAGGTTGTTTCCAAGTTCTGGCTGTGACAAACAATGCTGCTATGAACACAGTTGAGCTCATGTCCTTGTGGTACAATTGAGCATCATTTGGGTTATAACCAAAAGTGGTATTGCTGGGCTATTTCTAATTAATTAGAATAAACCTTTGTAAGCACTTTGTTTTTCCATATGCAGTAAATCTTAGGATAGAAAACTAGTTAAGATTTAATAAAAATTTGAGAGAGGGGGAAATACATATTCTAACACAGGATAATTTTCTAAATACAAAAACAACATAAACTACTATTATATTAACATTCATCATGCTTTCTAACTTAGTTTTATTTTACATGTAGTTTAATTCTTTGTCCATATCCTGTTGGCATTTTGACAGTTCCCACTGAAACTCCCTGCAGCTTTGTTAGCCTTCAAATCCCCAAGGCTCATTCTCCATTGCTTCACAAATTAGCAGTGTATTCTCAAACTTTAAAAGGGCCTTTTGTAAGGAAAAAAATTTAAGAATAAGTTTGGAACAGTCAGGTATTGTCTATTTTATCTGGAGAAGTGAATGTTTGGCATGTGAGAGTATTGGGGGACTGTTAGGTAAATGTTTCTATTCTTTAAATTCAGAAAAAATAAAAAAGGATGCTAACAGATATAATGATATAAATCTTCAGTTAATACCTCCATATCAAAGATATATAGCAGAAATAAAGCAGTGTGTGAATCCTGAATTAAAGTGCATTCTCAATAATAGAGTTCTTTCTCATTTTGATATTTATAATTACCATATATGGAATGAACAGTGGTCAAAATATAAATCATTTGGTATTAATTTTTAGTCATAAATTTATATATAGTAACTGAAACATGTTAGAGTACAGAACCAATAACCAATACAGAAAAGATACGGTGAAAATTAAAATAAAGTATTGCCTGGGATTCTGGTTTCACAATAGTCTAGTTCTCCTTTTACACATAATGCTGATGACACTGACCTTGGGCTTTGAGATCAAGCTGAAGAGAAACCTACATAACCTTTTATTCTGTAATCTTAAATTTACGTAGTTATCAAACTCAAGAATTTCACTCTGAAAGTAGTAACAGTCTTTACCACACATTACTTCTCAGAACTTAGAATACATTGTACATTTTTACAAAGTTTAGTGATGATATCCATCCACCATTATGTCTCCCTGGGCCCCTTCAGTGCTCCCTTCTTCTCTGTCTCCCTCTGAAGTGTGTGTTGCCAATGTGCACATCTGTGTATGCTCATCCAGTGCACACATCTGATCTTTGACTTTGTTTAGGATATAATGTGTATGCATCTCTGTATGTATTTTTTGAGTGAACATATGCAGGCACAAATTTAAGTATCTGCTTGCGTGTGATGTAATGTACTTCTTCTATTGTCAGTTTAACAGTGTGTGGAAATCTCTGTCATTATTAAATATATCAAGGTAAGGTGAAAAGAGAGATAGTGATTGATAGAGATAAAGAAAATCTCCTGGTTTTTAAAAATATTTAAACCAACTTCTTAATTTGAGAGATTTGTTCTTTTATTTCTTTTCTCTTTCACAGTCTCTGCTGTCAACTGCAGGCAACGAAACCTCTGTTCCTCCAACTCCATACTAATGAAAGTATTTAAATGTATGTTAATAGTATTGTGTAACTACACTTTTGTACAATGTTTATCTATTCAGACTGAAGTCTTCTTATGGAACTTCAGAGCCTTCGGGCAGTTGCTTTTCAGTTTACTCACTCACATCTGTTTGTGGCACACCCCAGCGGCATAATGCTTTCCTCACACATAAAAACCACCACGGTGCTGTATAAACTACACAACTAAAAGACAAGACTTCAAAAAATCAGATAAAAATGTGCATTCCAGGCATTGTAGGAGAAAGAGATTCAGTAAGGGAAGTTTTAACAAATATATTTATTTAGTTTAAGCAAAACTGGATAGATTTTATGTAAAATATTTTTTATAATCCTTTTTAAAAATAAAACGTTCTCATACTCCTTTATAAATGCTATCTTCTCTCTGTTTCTCTTTCTAGGCAGCATCTCAGATAGAACCATGCATAATGTTGTTACTGCATGATCTAAATTGCCACTTTTGCTTCTAGAAAGGCATCTGTTCCTTTTGGAGTCAGCAACCCTGGGAAAGTTACTTTCTGTCTCATCACATCCAGAAATTAAGCCCTCCTTCCCAGCCACTGTGCAGTGATCCTCAGGAGCAATAGGAGCACCTCAGTGTTAAGAAGCCACACGTTTCCTTGTGATGTTACTTCATGCTGATTCATACGAACAATTCCTAACAATACAAACAGCAAAAAACTGGAAAAAAAGAAATCTTTTTCTTTGTGTACTGTTCATGGTCTTTATAATTTGTACCTAAGTTTAATCTGACTTTTCCTTCAAGAAATAAATAGAACTCCAAACCCTCAAAAAAAATGTGCATTCCATGAATTTGCTCAAGTTTTAATCACAGTAATTTATCATGTTCATTCTGATTCAAAGCACAGGCCTCATAGCAAGTTAATTCATTACAGAAGACAGTAACAGTTTGCCATCCTTCAACTGAGCAAAGTTCTGAATTATACCTGGTTAATGATTACATCTTCTGTAAAGAAAAATAAAATGTTCTCAGGAAATGAGTGGTTTCTAGCCTTCTAATGGCATCCTAAGAAACAAATATCAAGTGGTATATAGTTCAATAGTTTTGATGAATACCTACATGTGAAACAATTATAACTTATAGATTCACTACTCCTTTCACTATCAATATTTATTCAGTCCCTTATAAAATATGTTTATAAAGACTTCAATATCTTTAGCAAATTGATTTTTGTTTTCTCAGGGAAACAAAAAAAAATCTCTTTCATGGCAATGAGAAATAAACCCAGAGCAATGACATTTTTATTTTACAGGTGAGTTTAGCTGAGGCTCTGCAGTAAAGCTGGCAGGGATGTGGCTCCACAGAGAGATGCTGACAATTAAGTGATATAAAAATGAATGGACAGAGGGGATGGTTTAGGTGTAGAGTGAGATGAGATAATACACTTGGTTCTAACCATGCTTCTAGGAGGAGAATAACTATGATCTCATGTCAGAAGAGAGAAAATTGCTGTATTTGTTATGTTCTGTAGGGACTGATGATGGAGACAGAAAACAGGACAGTTGTTATAGAATTCATTCTCATAGGACTCACACAGTCACAGGAAATTCAGCTCTTGGTCTTTGTTCTGAGCTTAATTTTCTACACCATCATCTTGCCTGGAAATGTCTTCATCATCCTCACCATCTTATCAGACCCTGGGCTCGGTGCCCCACTTTATTACCTCCTGGGAAATTTGGCTTTCCTGGATGCCTCCTATTCCTTCATCGTGACTCCCAGGATGTTGGTGGACATCTTCTCTGAGAAGAAGGTAATCTCCTATAAAGACTGCATCACTCAGCTATTTTTCTTGCACTTTCTTGGTGGAGGTGAAGGGTTACTTCTGGTTGTGATGGCCTTTGACCGCTACATTGCCATCTGCAGGCCTTTACACTATTCCACTGTCATGAGCCCTAGAGCCTGCTATGTGATGCTGTTGGCTCCATGGTTTGGAGGCTTTGTTCATTCCATAATTCAGGTTGTCCTCATCCTCCACTTGCCCTTCTGTGGTCCAAACCATTTGGATAACTTCTTCTGTGATGTTCCTCAGGTCATCAAGCTAGCCTGCACAGACACCTTTGCTGTTGAGCTCCTAATGGTCTTTAATAGTGGCTTGCTTACTCTCCTGTGCTTTGTGGGGCTGCTGACTTCCTATGCAGTTATTTTATGCCATGTTCACAGGTCAGCGTCTGAAGGAAAGAACAAAGCTATATCCACATGTACCACTCATGTCATAATCATATTTCTTATGTTTGGACCTGCAATCTTCATCTATACACGCCCATTCACAGCTTTAGCAGCTGACAAGGTGGTTTCTTTCTTCCACACTGTAATATTTCCCTTGATGAATCCTGTGATTTATACCCTTCGAAACCAGGAAGTAAAAACTTCTATGAAAAAGTTAATCATTCGCCATATAGTTTGTTAGCTATTTTTTTAAATAAATGATCAAGGTGAATAATTTTGCATGGCATTTATTGTTATAAAACAAATGCTGTTATTCTGAGTATATCTCTTTTTCAGGTATTGTATAGTTGATTTGGTAGAGTTATACATAGTGAAAGATTAAACTTTGTATGTTTTAAAGCTTGCAAAAAGGAATAACAGAGTTATTGAAGTATATTGGATGAGTGTGGTAAATGCAGAGACCAAAATTAATAAGATGCATGAGTAAAGAACACTAAAGAATCTTATGTTGGCTCATTTTAAGTCAACTCAACACAAGCTAGAAAGGAGGGAACTTCATTTGAGAAATGTTCCATGAAGTCTAGCTTAGGACATTTTCTTTTTTTTTCATTTTTAATCAGTAACTCATTTAAAATTTTATTCTTCTCAAAGATCGCTGATGCAGTTTGACAGATGAGTGTTTTTTTTCAGTTTAAAAGGACAACCACACCAAACAAATTTCAGTAAAATTCAAATACAAGACCTGCAAGTTATAAAGGTGTGAGGACAAATACAAGTTATAAAATTTCTCTTTCACACTGATTTCCATAATCTTAAAAATATTTTTCATTATGCAAAAATATCTGTAACAGTCATTCTGAGATAAATATGCTACTGTTTATACAATGTATATGTCTACAACTTCTTTTTTATTGTTTTTATTTATTTATTTATTTCCATTAACAGCTTTAATTGGGTGTGGGGCAATAGAACTATTCTTAGCACAATTATGGGTGTGGGGTTCCCTGCAGGCTCCCCAGGGTGATGGTGTCTGTAATGATTTTTAGGGGGAAACGGCTCCTAACAGATCCCCCTTTCTCTTATATAAAGGCAGGTAGTTATTACGTGGAGAGCACCAGTCAGAGTCAACCATGGTGTCAGATCTAAAGGAAAAGGGACTGAGATAAGGAGAGACCCTCCTCTAGAGTGGTGAAGCAATTTACCTCTCCTGGGAACAGAGGGGTGCCTGATGATTCTTAGGTCGAGTGGCAGTTGATAGAGGAGGGGCCAGAGCACTGTGGGTGGTGCCACGATTGGGCTTGTGTTCCTGGATTCTGTAAGAAGTCAAGCCAAGGAAGCCAATAATCAACACTTTTCTATGGGTTCTGCATCAGCTCTTGTTTCAGGTTCCTGCCCTGTTGAGTTCCTATCCTGACTAAACTGATCGATGGATTAAGTGGTAGAACTGTAGGAAAAATAAACCCTTTCCTCCTCAATTTGCTTTCAGTCATGGGTTTTATTATCTTATCAGTAACTCTAACTAGGATAGGCTTTAGATGGAAACAGAGTTTCAGTGTCCATATTCTAAATCTAGTAACAATATTTTAGAATTTTAAGTAAAAGAACAACAAACCCACATCCTGTCTGGATCATCACCATAATATTCTATGACTAGATTAACTCATTTTGATTTATGGGCTGATATGTTATGAAACATCAAGGTTCAAATGGAGGAGGGCTTTCTGCTGCCTTGCTGAGATCCTCACCTGTTGGTATTCTCAACAATATCTGGTACAAAACACAAGGAAGTTTTGTGACATTTCCTATCTGTTCTGTCTTTTCTCAGAGTTGAGACACGACTTCATTGCCTATTTCACTGCTCACAATATAGTCAAAGCCTTTCTCTTCATGCAGACCATGGGAAAAGCATCTAATTTTCTGTGCATTATTGTATTGCAAGGTAAATCTCATGGGGGATCATTTTAAAAATATTTAATCTCACAGCCAAACATGTCTCTTCTTGTTTCTCTATACAATTGAGACTTGCTAGTGTAGCATATAAGTGACCTTCTCCACATTACCTACTTTTCATTTTTATCATCACCTGTGCTTTCTACACAAGGGTAGCGTTTCTAGATAACAGACTACTATGGCTCTCCAGAGAAGGAATGCACTTGCTTCCTGGCTCCTTTGCTCCTGCTCCTTAAACTTTGTCTGCACTATCATCGGAGCTTCTCTTTCTCATCTTATTTTACTTTTCCCAAATGAAGTACTTACAAAATGAGATATTGCCATTTCAAACACCGATTTTTTCACACTTTTGTGAAATATAGGGAAGTAAAGGAAATTCTCATAATGGGACAGTTAAAAATTAGTAACCAGTACACCAATGCATGATGACCATACTGAGAACCAACAGAAAGTTTGTGGAGTTTATTTTACTTTGACTTATAAGCCAAAATTGAACCACTTCTCCACATAACCTGTTCTCCATGGTATATCTAATAATCATTGAGTATTTGTTTCTTGGAGCCAGCACTATTTATTTCAGCACTATTTATTTAGACAATTTAAAATATTTATTTCATATAGAAGAATGTTTTGCTTTCATGTATGTCTGTGTACTAAACCTGTTCATGTTGCCCACAGAATTCAGAAGAGGGTGCTGGATTGCATGGAACTGCAGTTATATGTGGTTGTCATCCAACAAGTGGGTTCTTGGAGTTAAACCCAAGTCCTCTGAAGGAAGAGTAAATTCTCTTCACCTCTGGGACATCACTGTGACTCCTAGTCTGTCCACATCAGTACATGCCCTGCTTACTTAGACACAGACTAAGAGCTTACTGGACAAAGGTGGACATCTCTTATTTTAGTTTTCATGTGTTGTAGTCTCTAATCAACTTCCTTGTGAAAATATTCATCCATAAGGAAACTCATGAAAGACAATGCCTGTTCATACCCCCCTTTTGTGTATCCCATATAGGAAGCATTTATCATTGTCAGTTTTCTTTCATACAACTTTCTCACAAGTTAATAAATATCTCTCACTGCTTTGTTTATTATTATTATTTATTCATTTATTAAAGATTTCTGTCTCTTCTCCGCCACCACCTCCCAAATCCCTCCCCCTCCCCCAATCAACTTTCCCTCTCACATCAGCCAGAAGAGCATACCTGGTTCCCAACACTTTGGGGAGTCCAAGAACCTCCCACCTCCTTCAAGGTCTAGTTAGATGAACATCCAAACAGCCTAGGCTCTCACAAAGCCAGTACATGCAGTAGGATCAAAACCCAGTGCCATTG
Source organism: Microtus agrestis (assembly GCA_902806775.1). NCBI lineage: Eukaryota > Metazoa > Chordata > Mammalia > Rodentia > Cricetidae > Microtus > Microtus agrestis. Next base: position 503,433 of record CADCXT010001310.1, on the reverse strand, counting down.
TTCTTGTCTGCTATGTTCAGCGAGTCCGGTTTTATCCCATGCTTTTTCAGACCCAGTCCATCTGGCTTTGGTGAGTTTCCGAAAGAACATCCCCATTGTCTAAGTGTGTGGGTGCACCCCTTATGGTCCTGAGTTCCTTGCTCGTGCTCTCTTTGCTTCTGCTCCTGATTTGGACCTTGGGGTTGTAGTCCGGTGCTCCAATGTGGGACTCTGTCTCTGTCTCCTTTCATCGACTGATGAAGGTTAATATCCAGGAGAATGACTGTATGTTTTTCTTTGGGTTCACCTTCTTATTTAGCTTCTCTATGATCACGAACTATAGACTCAATGTCTTTAATTATGGCTAGAAATCAAATATGAGTGAGTTCCTCTTTTTGGGTCTGGCTTACCTCACTCAGGATAGTGTTTTCTATTTCCGTCCATTTCATGCAAAATTCAAGAAGTCCTTGTTTTTTACTGCTGAGTAGTACTCTAATATGTATATATTCCATACTTTCTTCATCCATTCTTCCATTGAAGGGCATCTAGGTTGTTTCCAGGTTCTGGCTATTACAAACAATGTTGCTATGAACATAGTTGAGCATATACTTTTGTTGTATGATAGGACATCTCTTGGGTATATTCCCAAGAGTGGTATTGCTGGGTCCAGGGGTAGATTGATCCCAAATTTCCTGAGAAACAGCCACACTGAATTCCAAAGTGGCTGCACAACTTTGCATTCCCACCAGCAATGGATGAGTGTACTCATTTCTCCACAACATCTCCAGCAAAGGCTATCATTGGTGTTTTTGATTTTAGCCATTCTGACAGGTGTAAGATGGTATCTTAAAGTTGTTTTGATTTGCATTTCTCTGATCGCTAAGGAAATTGAGCATGACCTTAAGTGTCTTTTGGCCATTTGAACTTCTTCTGTTGAGAATTCTCTGTTCAGCTCGGTGCCCCATTTTATAATTGGGTTGATTAGCCTTTTACGGTCTAGTTTCTTCAGTTCTTTATATATTTTGGAGATCAGACCTTTGTCAGTTGCGGGGTTGGTGAAGATCATCTCCCAGTCAGTGGGTTGCCTGTTTGTCTTAGTGACAGTGTCCTTTGCTTTACAGAAGCTTCTCAGTCTCAAGAGGTCCCATTTATTCAATGATGCCCTTAATGTCTGTGCTGCTGGGGTTATATGTAGGAAGTGGTCTTCTGTGCCCATGTGTTGTAGAGTACTTCCCACTTTCTCTTCTATCAGATTCAGTGTGTTCGGACTGATATTGAAGTCATTAATCCATTTGGACTTGAGTTTTGTGCATGATGATAGATATGGATCTATTTTCATTCTTCTACAGATTGCCATCCAGTTTAGGGAGAACAATTTGTTGAAGATGCTCTCTTTTTTCCAATGTAAACTTTTAGCTCCTTTATCAAAAATCAGGTGTTCATAGGTTTGTGCGTTAAAGTCCGGGTCTTCTATACAATTCCATTGGTCGACTTCTCTGTTTTTATGCCAATACCAAGTTGTTTTAAATACTGTAGCCGTGTAATAGAATTTGAAGTCAGGGATGGCAATGCCTCCAGATGATCCTTTATTGTATAAGATTGTTTTGGCTATCCTGGGTTTTCTGTTTTTCCCTATAAAGTTGATTATTGTCTTCTCAAGGTCTGTGAAGAATTTTGATGGGATTTTGATGGGGATTGCATTGAATCTATAGATTGCTTTTGGTAGAATTGCCATTTTTACTATGTTGATCCTTCCAATCCAAGAGCAAGGGAGATCCTTCCATTTTCTGGTGTCCTCTTCAATTTCTTTCTTCAAAGACTTAAAGTTATTGTCAAATAGATCTTTCACTTCCTTGGTCAGAGTTACCCCAAGATATTTTATGCTATTTGTGGCTATCGTGAAAGGTGATGCTTCTCTGATTTCCCTCTTTGCTTCCTTATCCTTAGTGTATAGGAAGACAACTGATTTCTTGGAGTTGATCTGTATCCTGCCACATCACTAAAGGTGTTTATCAGCTGTAGGAGTTCTTTGGTAGAGTTTTTGGGGTCACTTATGTATACTATCATATCATCTGCAAATAACAAATGTTTAACTTCTTCCTTTCCATTTCGAATCCTCTTGATCCCCTTATGTTGTCTTATTGCTTTTGCTAGAACTTCAAGCACTATATTGAAGAGGTATGGAGAGAGTGGGCAGCCTTGTCATGTTCCTGATTTTAGTGGGATGGCTTTGAGTTTTTCTCCGTTTAATTTAATGTAGGCTGTCGGCTTGCTGTAAATAGCTTTTATTATATTTAGGTATCACCCTCGTATCCCTAATCTCTCCAAGACCTTTATCATAAAGGTGTGTTGAATTTTGTTAAATGCTTTTTCAGCATCTAATGAAACAATCATATGGTTTTTTATTTCAGTTTATTTATATGATGGATTACATTGATAGATTTTCCTATGTTGATGCAGTCCTGTATCCCTGGGATGAAGCCTACTTGATCATAATGGATAATTTTTCTAATGTTTCTTGGATTCCGTTCACCAGTATTTTATTGAGGATTTTCACATCGATGTTCATGAGTGAGATTAGCCTGTAATTCTCTTTCTTAGTTGAGTCTTTGTGAGGTTTGGTATCAGGGTGACTGTAGCTTCATAGAAGGAATTTGGCAATGACTCTTTAGTTTCTATAGTGTGAAATACTTTAAGGAGTATAGGTATTAGCTCTTCTTGGAAGTTCTGGTAGAATTCTGCATTGAAACCATCTGGTCCTGGGCTTTTTTTTGGAAGGGAGGTTTTTGATAACAGCTTCTAATTCTTCTTGACTAACAGGTCTATTTAGATTGTTCACCTGGTCCTGGTCTAACTTTGGTATATGGTACTTATCTAAAAAATGTCCATTTCTTTTGCATTTTCCAGTTTTGTGGCATACAAGCTCTTGTAGTAAGATCTAATGATTGTCTGAATTTCCTCTGTGTCTGTGGTTATGTCCCCCTTTTCATTTCTGATCTTATTTATTTGCGTGTTCTCTCTCTGTCGTTTAATTAGTTTGGATAGGGGTTTGTCGATCTTGTTGATTTTCTCCAAGAACAAACTTTTTGCTTCATTGATTCTTTGGATTGTTTTCTGTGTTTCTTTTTGTTGATTTCAGTCCTGAGTTTGATTATTTGCAGTCTTCTACTCCTCCTAGGTGAGTCTGCTTCTTTTTTTTTCTAGAGCTTTCTGGTGTGCTGTTAAATCTCCATGTATATTTTCTCCATTTTCTTTTTTTATTCTTATTTATTTATTATGTATACAATATTTTTTCTGTGTGTATGCCTGAAGGCCAGAAGAGGGCACCAGACCTCATTACAGATGGTTGTGAGCCACCATGTGGTTGCTGGGAATTGAACTCAGGACCTTTGGAAGAGCAGGCAATGCTCTTAACCACTGAGCCATCTCTCCAGCCCCCTTTCTCCATTTTCTTTAAGTGCGCACTTAGTGCTATGAACTTTCCTCTTAGCACTGCTTTCATTGTGTCCCATAGGTTTGAGTATGTTGTCTCTTTATTTTCTTTAATTTCAATGAGGACTTTATTTCTTTCTTAATTTCTTCCTTGACCTAGGTGTGGTTCGGTAGTTGACTATTCAGTTTCCATTAGTTTGTCGGCTTTCTGGGGGTAGCATTGTTGTTGCCTTCTAACTTAAACCATGGTGATCTGATAAGACACAGGTGGACACTGATTTTTTTTTTGTATCTGTGGAGGTTTCCTTTGTTTCTGAGTATGTGGTCAATTTTCGAGAAGGTTCCATGAGTTGCAGAGAAGAAGGTATATTCTTTCCTATTTGGGTGGAGTGTTCTATAGATGTCTGTTAAGTCCATTTGCTTCATTACCTCCAATAATTCTCTTAGCTCTCTATTAGGTTTCTGTCTGATTGACCTGTCCATTGGTGAGAGAGGAGCGTTGAAGTCTCCTACTATTAGTGTGTGTGGTTTGATGTCTGCTTTGAATTTTAGATATATTTCTTTTACATAAGTGGGTGCTTTTATATTAGGGGCATAGATACTCAGGACTGAGACTTCATCCTGATGAATGGTTCCTGTTATGAGTAGGAAATGTCCATCTCGATCTCTTCTGATTGAATTTAGTTTGAAGTCAGTTTTGTTGGAAATTAGTATGGCCACACCTGCTTGTTTCTTAGGCCTGTTTGCTTGAAAAACCTTTTCCCAACCCTTTACTCTGAGTAGATGCCTGTGGTTGAGATGTGTTTCTTGTAAGCAGCAGAATATTGGATCCTGTTTTCATATCCAATCTCTTAGCCTGTGCCTTTTCATAGGTGAATTGAGTCCATTAATATTAAGTGATATTAATGACCAGTGGTTGTTTACTCTGGTTATTCTTATTGTTTTTGGTAGTAGAGTTTGTGTGTTTCCCTTATTTGAGTTGTGCTGGTGAAGGGTCACTAGATGCCTGAGTTATTGTAGACAGTGTTGGCAATGTTGGCTTCCTTGGGTTGTGATTTTCCTTCTATTACTTTCTGTAAGGCTGGATTTGTGGCTACGTATTGTTTGAATTTATTCTTATCCTGGAATGTTTTGTTTTCTCCATTGATAGTGAATGATAGCTTGGCTGGGTATAGTAGTCTGGGCTTGCATCCATTATCTCGTAGTTTCTGAAGTACCTCTATCCAGGACCTTCTGGCTTTCATGATTTCCACAGAGAAGTCAGGTGTAATTCTGATAGGTTTACCTTTATAAGTTACTTGGCCTTTTTCCTTTGCATCTCTTAATATTCTTTCTTTAATCTGTATGTTTTGTGTTTTGATTATTTTATGGTGAGGGGATTTTTTTTGGTCCAGTCTATTCGGGGTTCTGTATGCTTCTTGAATATTCAAAAGAATACCTTTCTTTATGTTGGGAAAGTTTTCTTCCATAATTTTGTTAAAAATATTTTCTGGGCCTTTGAGCTGTGAATCTTCTCCTTCCCTATTATTCTTAGGTTTGGTCTTTTTATTGTGGCCCATATTTCCTGAATGTTTTGTGATGAGAATTTGTTGGCTTTGCTGTTTTCTTTCATCAGTGTGTTTATTTTCTCTATGGTGTCCTCAGAATCTGAGATTCTTTCTTCTATATCTTGTATTCTATTGATTATGCTTGTTTCTGTAGTCTCTGCTCGTTGACCTAGATTTTCCATATCCAGCTGGTCCTCAGTTTGTGTTTTCTTCCTTGCTTCCATTTCAGTTTTCAATTCTTGAACTGTTTCCATTACCTGTTTGATTGTTTTTTCTTGGTTTCCCAGGGTATCATTTAAGTATTTACTCATTTCTTCAAACTTTTTGCTATACTTCTCATTCATTTCTATAAGGGCATTTTTACATGTTGTTTGAGGGAATCTATTGCTTTCCTAAAGTCAAATTTTTCTGCTTCTTCTGTGCTAGGGTGTTCAAGTCCTTCTGTTGTAAGATCATTGGGTTCTGGTGTTTTCATTTTTTTTTAGATTGTTGGGTGAATTCTTGCCTTGGTGCCTGCTCATCTCCTTTTTTTGATGCTATCTAGTGGGTCTTCTAAAACTGGATCAGATTTCCCTGCTGGCCAGGGGCCCCACTTACAAAATGCCCCTGCTCTGTTTCCTGGCTCCTGCTGTGTGCCAAGATCCCTCACACCACTCAGGAGGGTCTATAGGAACAGGACCAGGCTCCCCCTTCACAAGGGACCTTGTCAACAAAAGGCCTACCACTCTGCAGGCCAGCCACCAAAACAAAGACACTCTCACTGCCCTCTGCCCCAACACCCGACCCAGCACCCAAACAGGCTAAACTGGGTGATCCCGCAGACCCGCAGAAGGGAGGGAGAGGGAACGAAGCCTTTGGGGGCAAGCTGGGATGGGCCAGGGAGAGAGAGGTCGCAGCAGAGGAGGAGCCCCCGCAAGCTGACCGGGGAGACAAGGGGGTCGAGGAATGCCTCTGCTCCATTTCCTGGGTCCTGCCGTGGGTCAAGAACACTCTCACCACTTAGGAGGGTCTTCATGGACAGGACCAGGCTCCCCGTTCGCCAGGGTCCTCGCCAACAAAGGGCCTACCACTCTGCAGGCCAGCCACCAAAGCACCTACTTGAATTTGTTGTAGTGGGACGATTGGCTCTCAGTGTTGTCTTCACTGTTTCAAGCTTGGACATCAAAAAATATAAGTTCATGTCTGCGCGGTCTGCCTCTCTGCCGCCTGCTTTGTGCTGGTCTTCTCTCACTACTTTGATTAATCAAGACACAAATAATCGAGGTGTTTTGTGATATTATTTATATTTTATCACTTTAAATGTTTATTCTTGTAAAAATGGAGAAAAATGAGAATGTGTACACTAGCTAATTTTTTTATAAAAGTTATAATTCTCCCTTGCCCTTCTTTCCTACAAACCCTTGTATAGTCTCCTCCACACTCTCTTTCAAATTCCTTTCTTTTTCATTAATTATTATTACATGCATATATGTATATTTATATCCATGTTCCTACATATAACCCATTGAGTTCATTTAATGTTCCTTGTATGTTATGCATTCAGGGCTGACCACTTGGCACTGGACAATCAATCAGTGCACTCATCCCTGGGGAGGGCCATCTCTCCTGCTCACAGAGGCCTGTTGTTCTTATTGAAGGGCTGAGATATCATGCAATTTGTCCCTTCCACTTTTTATGTTTTTTGGTGTCATCCTTGTTCAGTTTATATCAGCCATTCAGTTGGTGAGATTTTACCTGTATAGTTTCTGATGTTAAGAAGAAGAGGATCTCACAGCAATATCCCTGACACTATGGCTTTTAAAAATCTTTTTGCCTCCTCTTTCTCAATGTTCAGTTCATCTTATCAAGTGGAACAGCATCCTCCCTTACCATACTGTAAAGCATTTTCCTTATAATAGGACATATACACACAGATAAGTCTAGTCTTCATCCATTATCAAGAAAACAATTGTCCAGCTAGGCATTCTTTTTGGTTTACTGTTTACTTTATTACTGCTGATTGCCTATAGATAAATTTTCTTGATACACTTTGTTCTGATAGATGGCTTTGACATCCCTGTCTCCCATATTGCTCCATTCTTGAAAAATTACTTTCTTGTTTCCTGGAGATTAATTATCATTTTTCTCCATGGAAGAGTAGAGCAAGTTCTTTTTCCAAGGTTAAAAATATTTATGAGAAGCAACACACACTCTTTCCATGTGTGTGTGTATATATAAATATATATATATATATATATATATATATATATATATATATATATATATATGGCAAATGGAAGAATAGAACTCTGAAAGATAATTGATATAATGATCTTGTAGAAACATATTTCATCCAATGCATGCTCATCCTTGAATCACTTCTGTGTTTGTTCGGGACATTGATTTTTGGTAAGAAACATGAATTTTGGTAAAAAAGTTAAGGTTCGTGGATATTTTCATTAAATCATGAACAAATGGAGGTTTCTCCAAAGGTAGTTAATAGTAAGAGTAATATTAATGGTGACAAGAAATTAGAAAAACTGTTTGATGTACTGTATTGAAGAATATAGTTAAACAGTATCTTTAAAAATAAATAACTTGCCAGCATTGTGTTAATAGAGGAAATCAGAAGCAAAATGTTGTCTTCATTATAATGCTTATGTGAAGCAAAGATTGTATAGTACAAATATGTGGTGACAGAATATTAGCTATTTCTTGGATTATATTCAACCAAAAAGGCCATGAGAAACATGAGCAGCAATGCAAATATTTTGTGCAGTGAGTGATTTATGACTTAGTGACACATATTAATTAATGACCTGTTACATATTGGCAACTATGTGTAAAAAAGAAGACAACTGTATACTTCCATAGGTCTGTGAAGTACAGGCATTACAGGAAATGGTACATAAGTTTCTCTAATATTAAAAGGTTAGATTATTCACAGGACTCAGCAATTCCATTCCTGGGCATCAATATGAAGATCTAGAAATCAGCACCTTAACAAATATCAAATCTGCCATGGTTACTATAGTGTTATTCACAGTGACTGTTGTATGAAAACAACATAAGTATCAACTGATAGCTACATGGCTATATGTGATATATGGGCATACATCTAAGAATATTATTTAGCAAAACAGGATGAGATATTGTTTTGTGACAATAACTGAGAAGAGATTTTATTAAGCAAATCAAAAACACAGAAAGAACCATGTTCTATACAAGTTAATTGTAGTTATAATTTAAAAAACAGAAGTCATAAAACCAGATAATATAATAGGGCTCACCAGGCCTGAAATTGAGAAAACAGGAAGCTGTTTGTCAGTCAATGGTTATGCTGTAAAATGAAAATTTTCTGAATAATTTTTGACTTTCTAATTTAAAACCATGACTACAATATACTCTGTCGACATAATAATAGAGCCAGTTTTTAGTGTCCTCATTAACTTTTCCCCTCCTTGGTATATATATATATATATATATATATATATATATATATATATATATATATATGTGTGTGTGTGTGTGTGTGTGTGTGTGTGTGTGTGTGTGTGTGTGGTGATGAATGTGTAGTGTGTCTGTATGTATAAAGAATGATTGATTTCTATACCTTGAATATATTCACCATTAATTTTTCAAGTAAATATTTAAGAATTAAATGTCTATGAACTTGGTGGCCTACAACAACTACAGGCCTTGCAAGACACACCCACTGTTGTAATAGTAGTATGAATATCATGAGATTAACCAAACACTCTCTGAGTGGATTTAACTCCCTTTATACAAGATGATACCCATGCCTGGCACCATTTCTGGGGCTAAGAGCCTGTGTCTATTCAGTTAATAGACAAATGGGAAAACACATTAATATTATTCTGCTAAGTGAACATACTGTTAAATGACTTCCTAATGACTCACAGATCAATGCATCTCTCAGCTCTCAGGAGAGAAGCTTCTGTTTGCAGAACGTGATGTTTAGCCCTGTGAATCAGAACGAGGCAAGGTACAGAAAATAATCAACACTGAATGTCCACCTGTCAAATGGACATCTGTATGCTCTTCTCAAGTCTCAGGGATCATTGTGGAATAAGTGGCAAAAGGGGGCATAAAAGGCAAAAGATTTGATGGAATACAAGGAAGTTGTATTCTCCAGATGTATCACAGTAGGTATACACATGAAATCCCAATGATATGACAGCAAGCTCATGCCTAGTGAAAATTCAATCCAGACCAAACCCCACCATGGGGAAAGGGATGAAACTCCACCCGTAGCAGAGGACATAATAACACTGAACACCTTCTCGGTGAACTATTAAACTTCTTTTAGAGTATTACCAAATTCCATTTGAAAGCCAAACATCCATGGGAAGACAAATTATAATTGATACGTGAAAACAGAAAAGGGGGCAAAGGGAGCGTATTTGGGACAAGTGAAGATGGGGTAATTATGATCAAAATGCATTGTAAGCATTCTTGAGTACTTAATAATTAAAAATAATTAAAATCTATAAAACTGCCCTTAAATATGCATTTAATGCATATAAATTATACCTCAGACATGCTTAAAGAGATGTTGTTGTGTACTAATTATACAAAATGATGAATTCATTTTGCTACTTTCATAATTTATATACAGCACGCTAACTGCATTTGCCCCATGTCTTCTCCCCACCCATTTGTGTCTCTGAAATAGTCCAGCTTACATTCTCATTACTGCTTTCCCATTTGCACTCTACACGGGAGCAAAACATGTAATGCTTGCCTTTTGGAATCTGGTTTATGTCATTATGGAAAGTGAAATAAACATATATTGCTTTTCATTAAATTGTAAATATTACTTTTAAACATTTTAATCCTTACTTTTTTTCAATAAGTATATTATAGATTTTATATTGGCCTTTTAAATCTTACTTTAATAAGCCTGGCTGATATTTTTTCATTTTATTAAAAACTAACATTTATATATTTTAAGAGTTATAGTATGATAATTCAGTATATATACACAGTGTTTAATGATCCAAGTGAAATAATTAGTATCTTAGATTTTGTATTGGGAAACATTTCTCTTTTTTATTTTACTTAAATCACTTTTTCCACATTGAAGTACAAAATTAATGCTCTTCCTTCATTCCTTCCTTTTCTCCTTCCTTCATGATTTCTTTTGAATTATCACCAAATGAAAATATTGGGGGCAGTAAGAAGTTGCTTTTTGTTTGCAATTTTTGGGGAACTCAAACTATTCCAATTATATTAGTATATTTGTATATATATATTTATATGAAATTCATAAGATTGGCTAAATTGCCTTCTGCTTTTGATTTTCTCCAAGATTCATCTGTTTGCTTCTTGATATATTGTTAGTATATTGATTACTTATTTTTTCTTAGGTTGTAAAAATATCCTATCGTATATATTGAAACAATACTTATATATTGGGTTACAAATATCCATTCTGAGAACAAAATCTAGACTTTAAAATTAACTGTAAATTATATTTTCAGTAAATAATTAAGATGAAGAAATTCCTGGATTATGTATAAGATTATGAAGAATATACCCCTTTTTTTCTTGAGTCTTGCCTCTGTAAGACTCTAGCTACTTCCAGATGAGGCTATTCAGTTTCCAAGCTGACTAGGCTATGGGTTTTTTTTCTTACTTTTCTTTAGCTTTCTTTATCATTTGCTTTCTTTTCTGGTGATACGACTGCATGGCCAGAGGTTTCCTGCGGACTACTGTCTGTCTTTCAGTTTTTATCCCTATGAAATCAGCCACCTTTCTGTTCACTATTCTGTTTTTCTACTGTTCATGATTTGACCTGGTTTGCATCTGTGCTTTGCATTTCCCTCCTTGTTTTCTTTCTTGTGTGTTATGTCTTTTCTTTCAGTTTTTTTTTCTTTTTATGTTTTTATCTAATGCACTACATCCTGACCACAGCCTCCCCTACCTCCACTCCTCTCAGCCCTTTCCTCCCCTCCCCTTCTCTCCCCTTCCCTCCCTTTCCCTCTCCCACAGATCCACTGCTCCACTTTTCTATTTACCTTAAGAAAAGAACAGGCTTTCCAGTGACATCAACCTACCATGGCGTAACAAGATGCAGTAAGCCTAGGCGCAAAACCCTCATATCAAGGCTAGATGAGGCAACCCAGTAGGAGTAAAAAGGTCCCAAAAGAAGACAAAAGAGCCAGAGACACCCATTGTCACTGTTAGGAGTCACACAAACAGCCCAAGCTAAACAACCACAGGATGGATGCAGAGAGAGGACCTGTTGTAGGTCAATGATTGCTGCTTCACTCTCTGTGAGCCCCTATGAGCCTTGCTTAATTGGTTCTGCTAGTCATGTTCTTCTAATGCCCTCAACCTCTCTGTGTCCTACAATCCTTCCTCCAACTCTTGTTCAGGGTTTCCCGAGCTCTGCCTAAAGTTTGGGTGTGAGTCTCTGCATCTGCTTCCATCAGAGCAAAGGAAGACCATTTGAAGGCCATTTAAGCAGTGTGGGGGTATGAGTGCCCTCTTGTGGTTTGGACTTCAAGTTAGACCTGTCATTTGTTGGCCTCTCCCATAAACTCTAAGTCACCATTGCCCCAGGGCAACTTTCAGACAGGACTGGTGTGGGTATAATGTTTTGTGCCTGGGTTAGTGTTCCCTGTCCCACCACTGGGGGAGCATTGCCTGGTTACAAAGATGGCCAGTTCAAGCCCTCTGTTCAGGACTTCTGCGTTACTAGGAGTCCTCACAAGGTTAAACCTATTACATTCCAGGAAGTTTCCACTGCACTAGGTTTCCACAAAGAACCCAAGTATCCCAATTTCAGTTGTCTTTTCTTATACTCTCTCCCATAAACTTAAATAAATATTCAATATTCTTATCCATTAGGAAAAACCTAATCGAAACAACATTGAGATTCCATCTTATACCGTTGGAATGGCAAAAATTAAAAACACAAATAGCAGCTCATGCTGGAGAGGCTGTGGAGCCAGTGCAAACACTCCTCTATTGCTAGTGAGAGTGCAAACTTGTATTACCTCTGTGGAAATCAGCGTGGTTACTCAGAAAATGTTCCTAAGAAAATTTGGGAATTGATCTACCTCAAGACCCAGCTATACCACACTTGGGCATATACCTAACAGTTGCTTCATCTGACTACAAGGATACTTTCTCTACTATGTTCATTGTGGTTTTATTCATAATATCCAGGAACTGGAAACAAAGTGGGTTGTAGAGGCCCAGAAATGTGATCCTATTTCCACACCAAAAGTCAGAGTTCTGCTCTTTCAAGGTTATTGTCAACAGGTAGAGCTTGTACTCCAGGAATAGAGAAGTAGATTGTTTTTACCTTAAACAATAGTCTGAGGATCCAACTAAGTTCCTGGTGTAGAAAGTTCTTTTGTTTGTGTGTTGATTTCATTGGTTGAATAAAGAGACTGCCTTGGCCTTTTGATAGGGCAGCCCTTAGGCGGTTGGAGTAGACAGAACAGAATGCTGGGAAGAAGGGAAGTGTGGCAGACACCTTGCTTCTCCTGCCCAGGATGAACACTGGTTAGACTCCTGCCAGTAAGCCACAGCCAAGCGGTGATACACATTAATAGAGATGGGTTAAACAAAATGTAACAGTTAGCCAATAAGGGGTTAGAATGGCCAGGCAGTGTTTAAATGAATACAATTTATGTGTTGTTATTTCGGGGTATAAGCTAGCCAGGTGGCAGAACACAGCTCGCTGTTCCTCTTACTATAAATTCCAGTTCCCTTTATGGAGATAACTTGGGATTCCACCAGGGAGTAGTTTCCTGAAAGAATGTTTTGGTGTAGTGTACGAGCATAGACTTGTTTTGTTCTAGCAACAGAATGTTTAACTGTAGATGTAGCCCATGACCTTCAATTGGTATATTCATTTCCTCGTATCATGTCAATGCAGTCTTTTGTCTTACTCCTACCTTTTGGGGTCAGGGGTATTTTAAGCAGTTGGAAATTAAATGTCAGCAAATTTCAGTACTCACAGGAATTTCCTCTCAATTCTATTCTATGTTTCTCTTTTTATTATTTTCATTCATATTCTTTACTATATTTCTAAATCCCTGTGCTTCTAACCTAGTGAGAGGTATTTTGGTCGAGGCTGGTCCCCGACAGTGGGTGTCCCTCAACAGAAGAATGGATAAAGAAAATTGGACATAGTCACACAATAGAGTATTACTTAGGTGGTAGGGAAAAAATGACATCATGAAATTTGCATGCAAATTGTTGGTGCTAGGAAAAAAATCATCTTGAGTGAGGCAATCCAGACTCAGAAAGACAAGCATTATATGTTATATATTAAGAGTAGATATTAACTGTTAGTTGTTAAGTAAAGGATAATCACACTACAAGCAACAGATTCAGAAAGGCTAAGTAACAAAGAGTTCTGGGTGACTTATAGATCTCCTTAGGAAGGGGAAATAGAATAGATTTTTTTCAAGTGGACTGGGGTGAGTGGGGATGAAAACATACTATTTTTTTGGAGTGAAAATAATTGAGAACAATTACACATGTAATTATGATATATGATTATTTCACAAAATGTGTTTATTGTCTTATGTTGAACTGATTCATCAACTCTATTTTGTCTTTCAAAATAGAAAAATAAAAAATAAAAGTTTACAAGATGGACTCACTTAACTTCTTTCAAGTTCAGTTAATTTTTTATTGAAAATCTTTGTAGAAACATGAAAATTTTTCTGTGTTAAAAATTAAGCAAAATAAAATAGATGAACAACAAATACTGATCAGGATTTTTTTTTACATACCTATTTAGGTATCTACTGCTTTTTAGGCAATGTTTTATCCCATATTAGCAGACAATTTTCTTTAGGAGGAATTATGACTTCAATGCCATTTTGAGGTCTTAAACCATCTTTAACCAGCCTTTGTGCCTATGTCATTATCATTAGCAACATCATGCAATGAAAAGGCAATTACGTTATACAAAAGGTTACAAAAAAAAAAACAAGAGCACATGAAAACTCAGCCAATGCAAGAAATATTAAAAAGATACCCAACAAATTCAGAATATGATAAGGGGACACTTTAAAATCCTCGACACTATTTTGTTAGAAAGCTTTTCTTTAAAAAAAAAAGATGAATTTAGTGTTTTCACACAAAGCACCAAAATTAAACCAAGAATAACTCATGACCACAAATAGACCTATAACAAATATGGATCTTGAAAGGGTAATAAAAACTCCATGAATCATATTTAATTTTAAACAATGGCAAGAACTGAAAGGGGAAACTATAATTAGAATATATTATGTGAAAAATCTCTTTTCAATAAAAAGAGAAAAATAGTTTGAGTCTTCAAGAAAAAGATAAATAAATTAATAAACAAATAAATAAATATAGAACAGTCCAGAAATAGATGGATTCATAGCAGAATTTATCAGACTTCCATGAATACCTACACCCAGTCATTAATCTTAAAAAAATGAAAAAGACACCAAAGAAGCACTGCCAAAGTCCTTCTGTGATGCTAATATCACTGTGATGCCCAACCAAATAAAGACAACAACAACAAAACTAAAGTCCCAAATTAATGATGAACAGAGACTCAAAAATGCTCGATAAAATATTAGGAAGCAGAATGCAGAATACATCAAAAAGATTATAAACCATGTCCAAGTTCTTTTTTATCTCAGAAATGCAGGGTTTGTTCAACATCTGCAAATTAATAAACATAAACCATATAAGCAGATTTAAACATAAAAATCACAATGTCATCTCAATAAATACAGAGAAGGCCTTTGAGAAAATGCATCATGCCTTCACAATGAAATTTCTAGGGAATGTAGGCTTACAGAGAACATACATCTACAGAATTAAGGCTGCATGCAGAGACCCCAAACCAGTATCACTCTCAAAGTGGAAGACTGAAGCAGTCACATTAATGTCAGCAATAAGACAGAGTTGGCAACTCTGTTGAATTAATATTTTGAAAATAACCATGTTGCCAAAATCTATTTACATAATCAATCAGAGAATAAAACTCTGTCTTATTGCTGACATTGTTGCCAAAAATCTCCATACTATCTTTCAATGTTGTGCTGGAGTGCCAGCTAAAACAGTAAGGTAAGAGAAGAAAATTAGAAGGATATACATAAGGAATGAAGAAGTCAAAGTATATGTATGTACGGGTGACATGATACAAAAATTTTAACATAAAACTTCTAGAAACAATGAACAAATTCAGCAACTGGCAGAATATAGTATCAACTTACACAAATAAATAGCTTTTTGATACAACAACAACAACAAATATACTGACAAGGAGGTCACTGACATACTCTTTTTTCATAGTAGACTGAAAGAAAAAATATCAAGGAATAAACACAACTAGATAAGTAAAAGAGCTCTATAATATAAAATTTAAACTTCTGAAGAAAGAGATAAAAATAGTAGAAAATGCAGCAACATTCCATGCATATGGGTTACTTGAATTAATATTTTGAAAATAACCATGTTGCCAAAATCTATTTACATAATCAATGCAATCCCAATTTTTTCTTCATAGAAATAAAAAAATGTTATGTTAACATTCATATGAAACATGCAATACCATAGAGAGCCAAAACAATCCTCCGTACAGTGAACAATGCTGAAGTGATTGCAGCTCCAAATGTTAAGACATATTATTGAGACATATTAATAAAACCATTTGATACTGGCACAAAAACAGACCTGTGGGTCAACAAAATAAAACTGAAGACTCGAACATAAGCACACATAACTCCAGCCACTGTCAGCTGACACAGACACCAAAACCATACTTGAAGCAAATGGTTCTGGGGAAATTGGATATCCACAGCAGAAATAAATCTATCTATCTATCTATCTATCTATCTATCTATCTATCTATCTATCTATCATCTATCTATCATCTATCTATCTATTATCTATCCATCTATCATCTATCTATCTATCTATCTATCTATCTATCTATCTATCTATCTATCTATCTATCTATCATCTCTCTATCTACATCTATCTATCTATCTATCTATCTATCTATCTATCTATCTATCTATCTATCTATCTATCATCTCTCTATCTATCTCTATCTATCTATCTATCTATCTATCTATCTATCTATCTATCTATCTATCTATCCATCTATCATCTATCTATATCTATCTATCTATCTATCTATCATCTATCTATCTATCTATCTATCTATCTATCTATCTATCTATCTATCTATCTATCTATCCATCCATCCATCTATCCATCTATCCATCTATCATCTAATCTATCTATCTATCTATCTATCTATCTATCTATCTATCTATCTATCTATCATCTATCATCTCTCTATCTACATCTATCTATCTATCTATCTATCTATCTATCTATCTATCTATCTATCTATCTATCTATCTATCTATCTCTCTATCTACATCTATCTATCTATCTATCTATCTATAATCTATCTATCTATCATCTATCATCTATCTTCTATCTATCATCTATCTATCTATCTATCTATCTATCTATCTATCTATCTATCTATAATCTATCATCATCATCATCTATCTATCTACCTATCATCTATTTGCACCAAAACTAACTCCAAATGGGTTAAATATCTAAATGTGAAACTTAAAAATACTAAAATAAAACATAGGCAGTACCCTACATGATATAGGTGTAGGAAAGAATGTTCTCAATAAAACTTTATTTGCTTAATAATTAAAAAGTTGTACTTCAGAAAACTAAAAAACTTCTGGACAGATAAAGAGACAGTCAGGGTGAAAAGGAAGCCCACAAAATGGGAGGATATTTTTATCAGCTACACATCTGACAGAGGATTGATATCTAGAATATATAAAGAGCTAAAAAAAGATTCAAATCATCTATTTGAAAAATGGGTCTGAGATCTGAACCTTTTTTCAAAGAAGAAAACATACTTTTAAGAAATATCTCAACAATGTTCATCTTTTTTAGCAAATAGGGAAATGCAAATCAAAACAACTTTGAGATTTCATTTTACCTCAGTCAGAGTACTAAAGTTCAATAAAATATTGGACAACAAATGCTGGAGATGTGGGAAAGAAACCTTCATTCACTGCTGGTGAGACTGCAAACTAGTGTAGCTACTATGGATTCAGATTTGACAATTCGTTTGTAACTGGAAATGAGTCTACCATATGTCCTATCTATAACACTGTTTGAAATGACTAAAGGGAATGCCATCCTATTATAGAGTTTGGTTTTTTTTTTTTTTTTGTCGGGGAGGGGTTCCAGACAGGGATTCTTTGTAGCTTTGAAGTCTATCCTGGAACTAATTCTTATAGACCAGCCTGGTTTTGAACTCGCAGAAACTCCTGAGTCCTGGGATAAAAGGTGTGCACCATCACCACCTGGTGAGATATTTTCTTAGCCCTGTTGACTGCTGCTTTATTTACAATACCTTGTAAATGAAAACAACCTTAATGTCCTTCAACTAAGGAATAGATAATGAAAATGTGGTACATAGACACTATTGAATAATATGCATATGTAAAGAAATATTAAATAATGGACTTTCAGGTAGATGATTGGAACTAGAAAGGTCTTATTAAGTGGGGTAACTTAGGCCCTGAAAAACAAATGTCACATGTTCAGTCTCATTGGAGGTGTCTCACTTCAAGTCTTCAGATATAGCTACCAGCCAGGATTAACTGTAGAATTCAGGAAAGTGAAACAGACCATTGCTAGCATAGGTGAACTGGGGAGCAATAGAGATTAACTAAGGTTACATTTGTGGCTCATATTCATAAATTATATACTATATGTTTTATTCCATAAAGTGCATTTAAAGATAAACACCATTCTTGTTATTATATTGTGTTTATTCAATTGTCTCATCTGTGCCTAGATTATTAAGTAGAAATGGTTCTATAATTTTATCTATTAAATTTATTAATAATGCAAACTTGTGCTACCACTTTGGAAATCAGTATGGTGGTTTCTCAGAATCAACATACCTCAGAATCCAGTAATACCACTCTTGGAAATATAACCAATAGATGCTTAATCATACTACAAAAGCATTTGTTCAACTGTATTCATAGCAGCATTATTTGTAATAGCCAGAACCTTGAAACAACCTAATGCCCCTCAACTGAAGAATGGATAAAGAACGTGTAGCAAATTTATACATTAGAGTACTACTCAGCAGAAAAAAAAAACAAAAAACAAAAACAAAACAAAACAAAAAAACCAATGACATCTTTAATTTCGCATACAAATGGATGGAACTAGAAAACACTATCCTGAGTGAGGTAACCCAGACTCAAAAAATGAATATGGTATGTATTCACTCATAAGTGAATACTATCCATATACAAAGGACATTGAGCCTATAGTTCATGATCCTAGAGAAGCTAAGTAATAAGGTGAACCCAAAGAAAAGCATATATAGACCCACCTGGGAATTGGAAACACACCAGGTTTGCCTGACAAAATTGGGAGTATGGGAGGGGAGTAAAAGTAAGGGGAGAAGGGGAGGGTTGAGAAAAACTTGAGGGAATGGGATAGTCGAGATGGAGGAAGGACAGATATGAGAACAAGGAAAGAGATATCTTGATTGAGGGAGCCATTATGGGGTTAGCAGGTAATCTGGCTTTAGAAAAATTCCCAGGAATCCACAAGGCTGACCCCAGCTAAGACCAAAGTAATAGAGGAGAGGGTGCCTGTACTGGCCTTGCCCTGTAGTCGGACTGATGATTATCTTAAATATCACCATAGAATCTTTGTCCAACCACAGATGTAAAAAGAGGCAGAGACCCGCATAGAAGTACTGGACTGAGATCCCAAGGTCCAGTTGGAGTGGAAGGAGGGAGAATATGAGCAAGGAAGTCAGGACCATGAGGGGTTGTTTCACCCACTGAGACAGTGTGCCTAAGCTAATGGGAGTTCACCAACTCCAGCAGGACTGGGAAAAAATTAGCATATGATGAAACTAGTCCCTTTGAATGTGGCTGACAGTTGATTCAGACTGAGGGGCCACTGACAGTGACACTGGGATTTGTCAATACTGCATGTACTGGCTTTTTGGGAACCTTTTCTTTTTGGATGTATACCTTGCTCAACCTACAAGTAGTAGGGAGGGCCTTGGACTTGCCACAGGACAGGATGCCTAGTCCTCTCTTAGGATTGGAGGGGGAGGGGTGGAGGTTATGTGGGAGGAATGGGAGGAGGGGAGGGAGTGGGAATTTGGATTGGTATTTTTTAAAGTAATAAAGTGATAATTAATAATAATAATAAGAAGAATGAATCCACAGCTGAATAAACCTTATTTTTGTCTTAACCTGGAATAAATCTACAGCTTCTCACTTCCTTTGGAAACAAACCCAGAATCTCTTCTCCAGAGTAATATATCTTAACTTAGATTTTGAAGTCAAGGCATTTTCAAAATATATAGGTTGGATTAATCTAGCAGCATTAATAATTAAATGTACTTTATCAGATGTTGTTCCTTTCTCAGCAGTCAAACAATTCAAACACAACACAATAACATACAATACCCATTCTCTGTTTATTTTCCATCTTTACAGGGAAGCTAAGCTTGGGCGGATGGGAGCTGGAAGCATTAGTTTTTCTCCCAAACACAGGTAGCTAAATTTGGGCTACAATTCCTAGAGCTACAATTCCAGTCCCATTGCTGGCCTGAACTGGTGGTTAAAAAGTCTCAGGCATATGGCTTTTCCATAAATTTATGCCACAAAACACTGGGTACTAAATGAAGCATGATTAAGAAAAACTCAGGGTCAGAAATTGGGGTTCAATTTGAAAATTCAAAAAGCAAAGCAACCAGCCACTGGGTCTTATCTTAACCTCAGTCTAAAAATGGTGATCCTGACTCCAGGAAATTCAGAAGAAGACTGTATGTCTGAGAGCTGTCTCCCCCACTCTTATATTCTATGCTAGGTCTGGGATTAAAGGTGCATGTCATATGGCTACTGGGGTTAAAGGTGTGCATTACCATAACATTGTCTATAAGGCTGACTAGTGGGACTATTTTACTTTCAGATCTTCAGACAGTGTTTATTTATTAAAATCCATTTTAAGCACTACTACAGTCATCTATAATAGTCAAGCTTGTAGTCATGCTATTTAGGTTTCTAGATATATAGATGGTGTGGGAAGTCCGTCTGTATATGTGTTGCTTTTATTGGTTAATGAATAAAGAAACTGCCTTGAGCCCATAGCAGAGCAGAATGGATCTAGTCAAGGAAAACTAAACTGAATGCTGGGAGAGAGGAGGTGGAATCAGGAAGACACCATGTACCTGCCAGAGGGGAAAGGCATAAGCTGCTAGTCAGAAGCTTGCTGGTAGGCCACAAGCCTCATAGTAAAATATAAAATAATAGAAATGGGTTAATTTAAGAGATAAGAGTGAGCTAGAAATATGCATAAGCTAATAGACTAAGCAGTGTTGTAATGAATACAACGTCTGTGTAATTATTTTGGTTCTGGGCAGCCGGGAAGAAACAAGCAGCTTTCATACAACATATAGAGATATATTTTAGTTAGATAGATAATCTTCAAACCTTTAAAAGATATACAGAACATGGCATTTAAAATGTTTAGGACTTTTCATGACAATGAGACACTCCTGCTCCTGGCAACACCAATCTAACTCAAGAGGAAGATAGACATTGGAGAGACTCCTCATGAAGTTCGCTAGCCATTTGGGCAAGAAACTGCTCTTTTCTGGACTTCTTGATGTTATGCTATATAAACTGAACATGTAGGGTCCATAGAAAAATGACTGCTGTATTTGCTTAAAGGTGAGACAGTCCCCCAGGGTTTGTGCTTCATGAAAGAGTCTTCCAGACATTCTGCAGGACACAGAAGAAAGTGACTAACAACTGCCAATCCTTACAGAACTGTCTTTGAAATTTCCTGCTTCATGGGAAGGTTTGTCAGATACTATGGGCCTGTAGGCTGAAGATGGGTGCCCCAATATTACAGAAGAACTTTGGGTTATTGTCTAGGCAGTGAAATGTTTCTGTCAATTCTAGAGTTTTGAGATTTGTTTATTATGTAATTCCTATTTACTTAGGTGATTTTATATCCTTTTAAAGTCTTTGATGCAGTTGAAGAATGATTGTTATAGTTTTTCCTAGTTATGATAAAAGATAAAGTATATATAAATATTGTAACTGTCATTCTTGCTTGATACCTGTTTTGTTATATGTAACTTTACTATGTTAAAGTAAAAACTTTCCTTTTTATTTTATCAGAAAAGAGGGGATGATGTGGGAAGTCCTTCTGTATACTGTTGCTTTTATTTGTTAAAATGAATAAAGAAGCTACTTTGGTCTGTGATAGGGCAGAGTAGAGCTAGGACAAAAACCTAAACTGAATACTGGGGAAAAAAAGGCAGAGTCAGTGCGAAGCCATGTAGCAGCTGGAGGAGACAGATGCTAAGCTTTGCCCAGTAAGCCACAGCCACATGGTGATATACAGATTAATAGAAATGGGTTAATTTAAGATATAAGAGCAAACTATAAAGATGCTCAAAGTATTAGCCAAACAGTATTGCAAATAATATAGTTTCTGTGTGTTTTACTTCAGTTCTGGACAGCTGGGAACAAATGAGCAGCCTCCACCAGCAGGACTACTGATATATTTTGATCTTGTATCTTGCCTTGTTACTGAAGGTATTTATCAACTGTAGGAGTTCCCTAGTAGAGTTTTTGGGGTCAGTTATATACACTATCATATCTTCTGCAAATAACAAAAGTTTGAGTTCTTCCTTTCCAAATTGTCTCCCCTTGATCTACGTTAGTTGTCTTACCGCTAGAGCCAGAACTCCAAGAACTATGTTGAATAGATATAGAGAGAGTGCATGCCATGTCTTGTTCCTGATTTTAGTGGAATCACTTTGAGTTTCTCTCCATTTAATTTGATGTTTGCTGTTGGCTTATATTATATTACTTTTATTATATTTAGATAGTCTCTTGTATCCCTGATCTCTCCAAGACCTTTAGGGATGTTGCATTTTGCCAAATGCTTTTTCAGCATTTAATGAGATGATCATATGGTTTTTACCTTTCAGTTTATTTTTATGATGCATTAAATTGCTAGATTTTCATATGTTGAACCATCCGTGCATCTTTGGGATGTAATCAACTTGATCATGGTGGATGATTTTTGATGTGCTTTTGGATTCAGTTTGCCAGGATTTTATTGAGTATTTTTGCAACTTTGTTCATGAGTGAGAATGGTCTGTAATTCTCTTTTTCAATTGAGTCTTTGTGTCATTTTAGTATCAGGGTAACTGTAGCCTTATAAAAAGAGTTTGGCCATGTTTTTTATGTTTCTCTTATGTGGAACACTTTCAGGAGTATAGGTATTAGCTCTTCTTTGAAGTTCTGGTAGAATTTTTTGGATGGGAAACTTTTGATGACAGTTTCTATTTCCTTGCAGTTTATAAGTCTATTAAAATTGTTCACCTCATCTTGATTTAGTTTTGGTATGTGGTACCTATTTAGAAAATTGGCTGTTTCTTTCACATTTTCCAGTTTTGAGGAGTATAGGTTTGTGTATTATGACTTAATGATTCTCTGGATTTCCTCATTATCTGTTGTTATATCCTCCTTTTCATTTATGATTTTTTTTTTGATTTGGATGTTCTCTCTCTGCCATTTGATTAGTTTGGATAAGGATTTGTCAATCAATAGCTGGAGAAACTATGGAAAGTACACAAATCAGCCCATAATTATACCAGTTCTTTTGAAAAGAATTTCTAGATATCTTTTTTTCAAATTATTTTACAAATAGATAATAAACGCAGTTGAAAATATGACTCGGAAGCTAACAGTACTTTCTCCTTTGAAGGACTGGAATTAGGTTCCTAGAACCCATGCCAGGTGACTTACCACTACCTGTCATTCCCTAAATGGTACACAAAAGTTACCAATAAGCTCTTCCTGTAAGCGGCCAGAGGTGACCCGTGAAGAGGGTTCGCTACTCTCTTGACCCAGAAAACCCTACAAAATCATGCAAATCGAGAGTACCTTCGGGTTCACTTTAAGAACACCCGTGAAACGGCCCAGGCCATCAAGGGTATGCATATCCGAAAACCCACCAAGTATCTGAAAGATGTCACTTTGAAGAAGCAGTGTGTGCCGTTCCGACGGTACAATGATGGAGTCGGTAGGTGCGCCCAGGCCAAACAGTGGGGCTGGACACAGGGTCGGTGGCCAAAAAAGAGTGCAGAATTTTTGCTGCACATGCTGAAAAATGCAGAGAGCAATGCTGAACTGAAGGGTTTAGATGTGGACTCTCTGGTCATTGAGCACATCCAGGTGAACAAAGCACCTAAGATGCGCCGACGAATTTACAGATCTCATGACCGGATTAACCCATACATGAGCTCCCCCTGCCACATCGAGATGATCCTCACTGAAAAGGAACAGATTGTTCCAAAGCCAGAGAGGAGGTTGCACAGAAGAAAAAGATATCCCAGAAGAAACTGAAGAAACAAAAACTTATGGCACGGGAATAAATTCAACATGAAATAAATGCAGATAAAAGTAAAAAAAAATTACCAATAAGATATTTGCAAACTAAGTTCAAGGTCCCATTCTAAAAATCACAAAACATGATTAATTAAGCTTAATTCCAGTGGTGAAGGATGTTGGTTCAATATACTTCGGTCAATAAAAATAATTCACCATACCACATAACTAGATGAAAGAACATAAATCCCACGATCACTTCAATTGATGAAAAATGGTCTTTGACAAAATCCAACATCCATTCATGGCAAAAATCCCGGAGAGATAAGAGAAGGAGGAAACATAGCTCAACATAATAAAAGTTAAATATGACAAACTTATAGCCACCATCATATTAAATGGAGAAAAATTAAATCATTGCCACTAAGACCAGGAACACAACATGGGTGCCTACTTTTTCTATTTTTATTCAGTACAGTGCTTGAAGTTACAACAGTAGGAGGAGAAAATAAGGATAAAATAGGAAAAGAAGTTAAAATATCTCTGTGTGACGATGTGATTTTGTATATAAGAGACCCTAAAGACTCTTATTTGATACTCCTAGAGCTGACAGTTTGGGCAAAGTGGCAGGTTACAAAGCTAACATAGCCAAACCAGTAGCCTTCTTACATGCTAAGTATAAACATATAGAGAAATAAACCACAGAAACAATCCTATTCACAATAGAAAAATAAAAATCAAACTGTGGACAAGCCTAACAGAGTAAGTAAATGATCTCTATAATCTACAATTAAAAACTGTTGAATTCTGAATAAAGACAATGAAGAAGGCACTAAAAGATATAGAGACTTCCCATAAACATGGACTGATTGGAACAATCATGTGAAAATGGCCACTTTCCCTGAAGCAATCTACAGATCCAATGAAATTCCCATCACAATTTTCAGATGAATTCATGGAACTGGAAAATTACATTACATAAGACAATGTTGACACAGAAAGACAAACACAGCATAATGTCTCTCACATGTGAATCCTAGCAGTGAAACCTTAGTTTTGTATGTTTAGCTTTGAGTACTTGGTGACATCAGGGAACTAGGTGAGGATCATTGAGGGGTTCCTAAGGAGGGGATAATGGAACACTTGTGATATTGAAGTGGGTTCAGCAAAGTCATGTTAACCTGACCATATACTGCCTTTACTGCCTCCACTCTGCAGCCATATTTGCTTTTAAATGGTTTCTCACTCATTTTGCTGAAGTGTTTTATAGTGCCAAAAATGGCCCTCCTTCCCTAGTGAGTAAGGATCCTGAAGTGTGCAAATTATTCATCTGGAAGAATGGCCTTACCTGATGTTTTACAAGACCCAAGATTACATTGTAGAAAGAAAAAACCAAAACCTCAGGCTGCACATAGTGTGAAATGATTGCAGCCTTATGACTTAAAAACAAACAAAAACAAGACTTTCCGTGGGATGAGCCTGCTCTTGGACATCTGGATAGATGACTAATTATACTCTTAATTGACTTAATAAATGTGGTAGTCTATAACTTGGAAAGGAGGGATAATGGGGGCTAGTTAAAGTGGAGAGGCTAATGGGAAAATATAGCTGAGAAGGGTGGTGGCTGGAGAGATGGTTCTGCAATTCAGAGACCCTTCTGCTCTGGCAGAGCCCTTAGTTCTGTTCCCAGAAACCACATGGTAGCTATCAATCATCTGTAACTTCAGGTCCTTGGGATTCATTATTTTTTTCTGGACTCTGATGACATAGACACACATGTGATGTACATCCATGCAGGCAAAATGTTTACATGTGTAAAATGAAATGAAATAAATACATATTTCAAAGTTTAAAACTTTTAAAAATAAAAGGCCCATGGAAACCTAGTAACTCATTTTACAAGCTTCAAATACAGATAACACACACACATGCACATACATGCGCACACGCACACACACACACATCACATCACAGAAGCACATAGATGATTCTAATTGAAATTATTGTACACAGGGTAGTTTGAGGTTTTATGATGTCCTTTATGTAGACTTCACTCATTCACAGAAACAACCAACTCTTATTTATTTGTCTTTGCTAAGTGTTTATTTTTTTTAAATATTTTATTATGTATACAATATTATGTCTGTTGTATGCCTGAAGGTCAGAAGAGGGTACCAGACCCCATTAGAGATGATTGTGAGCCACCATATGGTTGCTGGGAATTGAACTCAGGACCTTTGGAAGAGCAGGCAATGCTCTTAACCACTGAGCCATTTCTCCAGCCCCTTTGCTAAGTGTTTAGTGTCTTATACTTCAGTTCACTGGTGTTAAAGAAGCATGTATCTTTTGGAGATAAATAGATGTGCCTTAAAAGAATAATTTCCAACTTTGATGTTTTGAACATTGGAGTGTAAACGGAATTATCCCTGTAAGTATGTTCTTTGCCTTTCTAGCCTAGGCAGGCTCTAGTTATACTGCTTTCTCTAAAGAACACTGCTTCATCATGAAAACACCTCCCACTTTAAATAAAAGAAACATATCCATAGTTCTCTTTGCATCTCTGAAATGACAGTTCAGTGTCTTAATAACTCCCACTGCAAGTAGGCTGTAGGATCTAATCCCTGATCTCCTAAACGTCACTGCCTTCTAAAGACTTTTATATCAAGACAGAAGGAAATATATATCCATGTTCCTGGCTGCTGGTGTTTGCTAAGACCATCATGATTTCAGTTGACTTACACAGTTTGTAGATTGTGGTAAATCATATTTCGACTGCATAGCTGGTATGTAGGTTAAAAATGGATATAATAGTGAAGATCTTGAAAACATAGTATGGCTCGTGTGTTCTGGTAATGAAAGTCAGCACTTGTTTATTAATTATATAAAATGTAAATGGAGATATAATAAAGAAAATGTATATTTAGCATGAAGAATAAAGAACATAGACTATTCTATTGCATAGTGATTAGAACTGCCTATCTAGAGATGCAGAGGTGAAAAAAAACTTATTTATGGTGGCTGTAAGAGTGGTGTTCATCATAATTATATAATTGCCAGGAAGCATAAGAGATAATAAAATTTGTAAGCTAAACTTTTAATATAAATTAAGTGATTTTACACAAGGGAAATAATTTAGTTTGTGGCCCAGCACTTACTTAAGGCCTAAATTGAAACTAGATGACAATATTTTGTTGCATGATGTTATATCAATTATTACTAATAAAATTAAGCAAAGGATAATTTCTGAACAAAATTTTTATTTTCAATCTCATAAATGTCTTTGGCTATTATCCAGGAACAATGCTAAGTGCTTTCTATAAATCATATAATCTAACTCTCACAATTAAAGAGGTCAGCAAAGTAAAAAAGCTGTTGAGATATGATCTAGATCCAAAATTTAATTTACCACTCTTAATTACTGAGTGATGGTTCCATTTTAAGAATTCTAGAATGCTGCTATCTAAAAAAAATTAACAATGTTCATTAATCATGAAAAACTGAATATATACTATTAAAGGGTATATAAACTTACTTTCTTCAGGAAGTTGCTTACATGAAAATAAATTAATGATAATAGCTCACACCAGGGTCTTGGATGTCCAATAACAGTTAAAGATAAAGCAATGGGGAAAACTGTAATGTGGAGAGCACATTATTTTCTTTTGTATAACATTTAAGGTGTGAACTTGGGGTTTTATCTCTTTTGCTTTCTTCCTGCTTCTCAATGGACTATGGTGTGCAACACAACTGAACAACTGATACAATGTTTCTTCTTGGAAGGCAGAAGAAGTGGGGAATGGGAATCTGGAGAGGAAAGCTGAGTTATTTTGGAATTATTTCTTAGCTAGAAACCACATCTCCACTTTAACTGTAGGCGCGTGGATAATCTGCTAATTCAGATAAAGCAGGCTATCTTCAGCATTGTTCATTGAACTGACCCATTGATAATGCCAGAAGGCCTGAGTTTTTTTTCTATCTATCTATCTATCTATCTATCTATCTATCTATCTATCAATCTATCTATCTATCATCTATCTATCTATCATCTATCTATCTATCTATCTATCTATCTATCTATCTATCTATCTATCATCTCTCTGGTGTGTCAATCTCCAGTTAAAAACAATTTCAGTCTCAGTCTCAAATTTTCATGTGATGCTTTTATAGTATGTATTTTTATTAGTTTCAAGTACATTCTGAGTATCATTAGAAGTAAATTAAGACAAAAGAAATAGTGGAGAAAATCAATTTATTGATTCTATTTCCATTTGCAAATCCTCTGAATTTATGACAAAGACCTCATTCTCTTCTACCTATATTATTAAGAATGATTTAAAGGTTACTATTGAAAGACACTTTAAGTTTCTTGGCACAGAGCCACCTTGTTTAAATTTTAATCACCTTTGGTGTACTTAGAAAACTTATACATAAACTAAGAAGTAAAAATCACATTTCCAAAGATGGATAATATAAAATTAGATGTATCAACATCTTTGTTAGTAGCTAAATTATTATTAAAACATAAATAAAATTAGTGGAAATTCTCAAATGATTTAATGTAACAAAGTTCTCATAATTTTACTTTAAAAAAGTGGTTTAACTGAAAAAGATGTTGCATTTGTTCCATACAGATGGTTCCTATCTAACCGAGATGAAATAACATTAGCTTTTTGTTTACTTCTTTGATTTATGCTTGATAAATTTTTCTAATAGGCATACACTTTGCAAACATGTCAGTCATACTTCCTTTAGGCAACATTCTACAGCACACTGAGTGACTAGAGCAATCCTCACCTCTCAGATTAGCCTTCATCAACCTGGACCAATTTTTATTTCATTTGTACTTAGCTTTTGATAATATGATAGACGTGAGTATATTATAAAGTTTTCATAATGTAGGAGGATTTTAAATGGAAAAACTAATCTAAAAATGATCCCAAGTTCTGAAAATATGGTTCTAAACATCTTATCACAGTTTAATACACTAACTTTGTGTTGCATAGAGCAAAAGAAGGATAGATTATAACACGATATAAGCTAATATTACCTCTCAAGTGTTTAAAGTGTACTTTTTGTCACTAATAATTTCATAAGATTAAATAAAGAAAGTAATTTGTCACTCTCATAGGGTATCTAGTGAATTTTTTTAAATCATCATATTCTTTAAGTTTTTAATTAAACACACTGCCAAAATGGTTGATTCAAAATAATTCCACTTCTGCATAAGAAAAAA
This sequence comes from Microtus agrestis, assembly GCA_902806775.1. Classification (NCBI taxonomy): domain Eukaryota; kingdom Metazoa; phylum Chordata; class Mammalia; order Rodentia; family Cricetidae; genus Microtus; species Microtus agrestis. Next base: position 474,784 of record CADCXT010001310.1, on the reverse strand, counting down.
CTTTGAGAGCTCAGATTTATTTTCTATATGTTTTATTTAGCAAGTCAAACAAACAACATATCTTTCTACAAATGTGCATCCTGAAGCAAAGGTGAAGTTAGACAGGTGTGTTGTGGAGGCTATATGCTCAGCTGATATCTGCCGTGTTTGCCTGCTGGACAAATTTAAGAAGCTGTGCTTCTCAAGCATTATCGAGCATCAGTTGTTTAAGTGGTCCCAAAAGAAAAACATCTTGCAGATAAGAGCGTTTTCGGATAGACTCTACGTAACCAGTGATCTAGATAATTACTAAGTAATGTCATAAGTTCTTCATATTATATGTACCCCACACTGTAATTTTGTGTCTTTTATGACTACAGAGCAGAGTCTACGGATAGATGGAGAGGCTTAACTCTTCCAGAGTACTGGAATTTGTGCTACTTGGACTCACTGATTCTCCCAAGCTTCAGATATTCTTCTTTGTGACATTTTCCATTTTCTATTTAGTTACAATGCTCGGGAACTTCCTCATTCTGTTCACTGTCTTCTCCACTTCACAACTCCACTCCCCCATGTTCTTCCTGCTCAGCAACCTCTCTCTGATTGACATATGCCTCTCCTCCTTTGCCACACCAAAGATGATCATGGACTTCTTTGCTCACCACAAGACCATTTCTTTTGAGGGGTGCATTTCTCAAATCTTTCTTTTGCATCTTTTCACTGGAACTGAAATTGTGCTGCTGATTTCCATGTCTTTTGACAGGTATGTTGCCATATGTAAGCCTCTTTACTATTCAACACTTATGAGCCAAAAAATGTGTTTGGGGCTCGTGGTAACTTCTTGGATGGTAGGCTTTTTACATACAATGAGCCAATTAATTTTTGTTCTGTATTTACCCTTCTGTGGTCCTAATGTAGTAGACAGTTTCTTCTGTGATCTTCCTTTGGTAATCCAGCTGGCTTGTATAGATACATATGTTCTTGGTATCTTCATGGTCTCATCCAGTGGTGTTATTGCTCTTATAAGTTTTCTGCTTTTGCTCATCTCTTATATTGTGGTGCTTGTAACTATCAGAGACCACTCCTCAATTGGATCATCTAAGGCTCTTTCCACCTGCACTTCACATTTCATAGTTGTGCTAATGTTCTTTGTACCTTGCATTTTTATTTATGTGTGGCCCTTCACAAACTTTTTGGTGGATAAAATTCTCTCTGTTTTCTACACTATCTTCACCCCTTTCTTGAATCCACTTATCTATACTTTAAGAAACCAGGAAGTGAGGGCAGCGGTGAAGAAAAAAATAAGTAACCATTATTCCTCCTTTGGGAAAACAACTCCACGTTATTCAGTAAGAGGCCTGCAGAGATCCTAAAGTGAGGGCAGGTTCTCCAACAGAATAGCAGATAATTAAGTTATAATTTTCAAATTTAATTTTCAAATCATTTGAACTAAATTCATGATACTAAGAAGTTGGAGTTGGGAGATATGCAACAGCTTGCTTCGAAGTCAGTGCTGTTTGCTAGCTTTTTGTGATCATGGATCAATTTGATGATGTGTTAAAGTCTATAATGTGACTTTATAGGAAAGTTATGTTGCCAGAATTTTTAAAATATATTCATTTTAATGTATCCATAAAAATCTATACACATACATATGAGGATTAATACTCTGCAAGAAGCTTAATATGGAATGTTTTCTAATCCAGAGCAGTCCTCTTTGTCTTGTGATATTTTATGGTTTGTATCTAATTTCAAACTTAATTATAAACTTAATTTCAAACTTTAATTAGGAATTTGGAGCATTGGAAGCTTTATTCATAATGTTAGAAAATTTTATTGGAAAATTTTATTTTGTGAAATAATTCTTTTAAATAATGTTAAGCAATTTTAAGCAGAGAGTCAAATTGAAAACTAAGACAATTTTGAACAAAACAGATTAAAACTTTAACAATAAAGATGCTTAGTGCACAGATTACTGCTATCAGATGATTAAATAATGAATTAAATCTGTGTTATTTAAATCATAGAGAGTAGACCACTTAAATAGACTGGCTTGTAAAAAATTAGCTCTAAATGATACTTATAACAGATATATAAAGTTGCTATTAAACTTTATTGTGTGAGTATAATGTTGTCTGTTGAATTCATGAATACACTTAAAGTTTTAAAAATAAAATAGTTCAAGTTATTATTACCATTTTAGTAAGTTTACATGTAGTTTTCAATATTACATGGTTAGTGAGAAGAAAAGATGAAATAATTTTAAAAAATTAGAATTCATTTCTACCTAATTTGGCTTTCTACTAATAATATCAAGTAGATTTTTTTCTAACATGATCTTTGGCAAATAAAATAGACAATCCATTTTCCAAACTGCTAAATACCAAAGGCATAGAAAATTTTTATTTTTTTTTCTTTTTGATAATTTTTATCAATCATGTTAAGAAGCAAAGAAGATTGATGGAAACCAACAAGGATTACTGAAACAGATTTTGGAAGATACAATTTACCACTTTATTCCTTTTTATATTTAATATGAGAATTATGAAAAGTAGATTACAACTTTTTATAATTTATTTTTATTTTATGTACATTGGTGTTTCATCTGCATGTCTGTCTGTTTGTGTGAGAGTGTCAGATCTTGGAGTTACAGAGAGTTGTGAGCTGCTATGTGGATACTGGGAATTGAACCTGGGTCCTCTGAAAGAACAGTCAGAGCTCATAACCTTTGAGTAATCTCTCCAGCCCTAGATTAAAATTGTATGGTAATATTTTATAAAACTTAGACATGCCATTTCCATTTTCCTTAAACTACCTCAACTGTGTCCTAATTTTGATCATTGTGCTTCTGAGCAGCAGCTTCATTCTGGGAAAAACACTAGCAAGGCCGCACTGCATGCTCTGATCTTGTGCTGTTTGTAATTTTTAAAAACTGCGGTCTGTTCAAACATGTGATAGAAATGTTTCCACTCCCATTTGTATGCTGACATGTGTGGTTAAGCTCAGTTAGAATGCTGAGTATTCTGATGTACAATGAGATCGTCTCTCCTGACTTAATGGTTATGACTTAAGAGTTACGTAAGCAAACCATCACCAGAGGCCTAGAATGTTCAGATTATGTAAAATCATAATCTCTTTCCTTTCAAAGTGTAACATGCTTACATGAAAGCAACTTCAAAGACAAAATGTTAGCATCTTGAAGTTGAATAGTGTGTAGCAGTTTATAAAAAAAGGTAGCATTAAAAGTAGATGTCAAAGTACACATTTAATTTGAGAACTAGTTTTTTTAAGCAAATTATAAACTCTTTATTGCCTCAGGTTAAAAAAATACATAAAAAGTTTTGTATGGAAAGATACTTTTGCCTGATTTCTATAAAATTATCTTTATTTTAAAATATAAATTGTAGCTCTGATGTACCAGTGTATAGTTCAATAATTAATTGTTAAGCACCTCTTGTGTTTTCAGCCCTTGTTGGGTCCTGGAGGCCAATTCATCTACTTTATCCAGTTCTTTGTCCTTGAGATATGTCTATCCCATAATTAGATAATATCAGTCTATTATAAGTCAGAATTGCAATCTAAGAACTTTGTTCTACTTCTGCAACTCAGTTTCTTCATCTATAGATTTGTAGCAATCTTAACACTACTGATGTTGAAATTAATTAAAAGATATGTGTAATATATCTAGCAGTGATAAATAGTGAACTATAATGTTGATATTTTTGTTATTCTGTTAAAAAAGTACAAGAGTGAAGGAGCTGGATTTGAGATGAATGCTCCTACTTGAGCTGGCATGACCTAGTTCTATATTAGAAAAATGTGTGAATTTCTCAAGTATTAAATATGTGCCAATTATTCAGTCTGGGTTCATTTATACAGTTTTTGTTACATTCATGTATCTGTGTTTTTCTAAGCAAGTATTATAGTTTGCAACTTTATCTTATATTTAAATGTATTCCATAACTGTATGGAAAAGGTAAAAAAAGTAGATTGTGTCTGACAGGTCAGTCTTACTATGTTTTCAATTACAAGTAAACACAGTTAAGAAGTTTTACGTCTGGTTTGTATATTTTGTCTTTGTTCACATATTTGAAGATATTAGTGGAAATGTTTTAAATTTTTATCTGATATGAGTTCTTTAAATTTTTAACTGGGAATAAATGATGATTTTATATCTATAATTTATATAAAACACATTAAGAATAAATTTAAGCATTAAATTTCCAAAAAATATGAACAAAAATGTTTAAGGATGTGGCTGAAAGGTACTTTTAAAGAAAATGTTCAAAGTAGACAGATCATCTGGAAAATAAGTCTCTGAAGCTAGACAATGAGTGTGTAGGCAGGTAACTTACTTCTGGGTAACCTTTTCAGTCCTAAACTTTACTTCACAGCTCCACAGACTGAACCTAGTGAAGAGTCCTGCACTCATACAATGTGTCAGGGTGGCCTTTCCTCAACATGTCACCTTTTCAAATAGCTAATAACCTTGACTTCCTATATGGCTCTTTATAAAGTAATTGCTGTAGAAGAAGGAAAGTGAATCAGAATTGGTAGAAGATATGCCTTTGAGAGAAAAATAGATTCAATAGTATAGATATTTAACAAAACACATTCACATTTTTAATTCCATATTTTATTCTCATCACCACACTTTACAAGTCCTAAAATAGGCCTCTTAGTTTCTTTTTCACCTTTGTCTGTTTGTGTATATTTGTTGCATTTAGTAATAAATTTTTTTTTTTTTTTTTTTTTTTTTTTTTTTTTTTTTTTTTTTTTTTTTTTTTTTTTTTTTTTTTTTTTTTTTTTTTTTTTTTTTTTTTTTTTTTTTTTTTTTTTTTTTTTTTTTTTTTTTTTTTTTTTTTTTTTTAAAAAAAAAAAAAAAAAAAAAAAATTTTTTTTTTTTTTTTTTTTTTTTTTTTTTTTTTTTTTTTTTTTAGAAAAAATTAAAAAAAAGATTTTTAAGGGGGGGGGGGTGTTTTTTTTTTTTTTTTTTTTTTTTTTTTTTTTTGTGTTTTTTAAAAAAGTTATATGTGGTTGGTTTTTTTAAACCTTTTTTATAAACTGGGTAAAGAGTCTTGTCATCACTTACTTGATTATTCAATGATTGAATAGTAGTAAGTGAGATAAATGTAAGAGTGATCAATGGACTCTAGTTATAATTAAGTAGAAGTCATAAGTTCTGGTATAAAATTCAATGGTAAATCCCTATTGCTGAAGGCATCACATATTTTGGACATATGTCTTGTGGGAACCATCTGTAATTGACTAGGAGGCTTCCTCCCTGATGACTAGCTCACATAGAATCCAAAAGTGCTATACAAAATACAAACAAAGGAAAGAATTAATACTATCAATAGTTCCCAGTAGCACAAACAATAAGAGCAACAATGAATAAATGGGACCCCCTTAAACTGAGAAGCTTCTGTAAAGCAAAGAACACTATCATTAAGACCAAAAGGCAACCTACTGAATGGGAGAAGATCTTCACCAACCCCACATCAGACAAAGGTCTGATCTCCAAAATATATAAAGAACTCAAGAAACTAGACATTAAAACTCTAAATAACCCAATTAAAAATGGGGTATTGAATTGAACAGAGAAATCTCAACAGAAAAAGTTCAAATGGCCAAAAGATACTTAAGGTCATGTTCAACTTCCTTAGCTCTCAGGGAAATGCAAATCAAAACAACTTTAAGATAGCATCTTACACTTCTCAGAATGGCTAAAATCAAAAACACCAATGATAACCTATGCTGGAGAGGTTGTGGAGTAAGGGGAACACTCATCCATTGCTGCTGGGAATGCAAACTTGTGCAACCACTTTGGAAATCAGTGTGATGGTTTCTTAGAAAACTGGGTGTCAATCTACCTCAGGATCCAGCAATACCACTCTTGGGAATATACCCAACAGACGCCCTATCATATGACAAAAGCATTTGTTCAACTATGTTCATAGCTGCATTATTTGTAATAGCCTGAACCTAGAAACAACCTAGATGCCCCTCAACTGAAGAATAGATAAAGAAAATGTGGCACATCGACATATTAGAGTACTACTCAGTGGTAAAATCAATGACTTCTTGAATTTAGCATGCAAATGGATGGAAATAGAAAACACTATTCTGAGTAGGATAACCCAGACTCAAAAGTATGAATATGGTATGTACTCACTCATTAGTGGATTCTAACCATAAACGAAGGACACTGAGCCTATAGTTCACGATCCCAGAGAAGCTAAGTAATAAGGTGAACCCAAAGAAAAATATATAGGTAGGTCCTCCTGAAAATTGGAAGCAGACAAGATTGCCAGGCAAAAGTTGGGAACATGGGGGTGGTGTTGGGATGGGGGGAAAGGAAGAGGGGGAGAGAGAAGGGAGAACGAGAAACCTGGGGAAAACTTGGGGGAATGGGATGGTTGAGATAGAGGAAGGGCAGATATGGGAGCAGGGAAGAAGATATCTTAATTAAGGGGGACATTTTGGGATTGGCAAGAGCCTTGACTATAGAGGGGTTCCCAGGTGTCCACGGAGATGTCCCCAGCTGGGACCCTGGGCAGTGGAGGAGGGGGTGCCTGAACTGGCCTTGTCCCATAGTCAGACTGTTGACTATCTTGAATATCATCATAAAACCTTCATCCAGCGATGGATGGAGATAGAGACAGAGACTCACATCGAAGCACAGGACTGAGCTCCCAAGGTTCAGTTGAAGAGCAGATGGAGGGAGAAGGTGAGCAAGGAAGTCAGGATCGCGTGGAGTTGGTCTACCCACTGAGACAGTGTGCCTGATCGAATGGGAGCTCACCAAATCCAGCTGAACTGGGACTAGGATCTAACTGGACCCTCCGAATGTGGCTGACAATTGGAGCAGACTGAGAACCCAATATGATAATGGCACTGGCATTTCTTTTCTACTGCATGTACTGGTCTTTTGGGACCCTAGTCTATTTGGATGCACACCTTCCTAAGCCTGGATGGAGAGGGGAGGGCCTTGGACTTCCCACAGGGCAGGGTACCCTGCCCTCTCTTAGGACTGGAGGGGGACAGATGGGAGGGTGAGAGGGGAAGAGGGAGAGAAGTGGGAGGAGGGGAGGAGGTGAAAATTTTGAATGGCATTATTTGTAAAGTAATTAAAAAAAAGAAAAAATGGCAGTAGGAACCGTAATCATTAGGGAAACTTCCTCGAGTAACTTTCTTGTGCCTTTAAAGCTTGCTCAGGTTTGACAATTTATATACCCCTGTGAACAACCAATTTTATGACTTGGGGGGGTGTCAAATATTACCTAGCTGAGAATGAACATCTCATGTCTCATAGTAACCTGTTGACCCCTTTTCAAGTGGTCAGTTTTCATTAAAGCCCCAAAGCATTCCAAGAAAGAACTGTTTTTCAAATGAAGAACATATTTCTTCAGATATTAGTTGAGCCTTAATCCAAAATCCCAAATATCTCCATTGTGATTTGCTATAGTTGTCTACCAAAGGCTCCAAACAGTATCCGTATTTGTTGCTGATGCCACAAGTCTGTTGGATAAATGGTCCAAATGGTAGTGCACCCTGCAAATCAGCCTGTACTTTCTGTAGAGTTTTCTCTTGCTCCAAGGCCTATTCACAACTATCAGTTTCCAGGTCAATTAGTATATGTACTAGAGTAATATGCCTGAGGAATGTGCTGTCTTCAGAACCCAAAGCAGCTGTTTAATATTTTGCTGCTTTCTGGGTGGTGGAAGTGGCAGGTGCAATAACTAAGAAGGAATATCTCTACGTAATCCACACTCTGGGCTCCTAAAAGTTTCATGGAGATAGTAGGCTTTTGGATTTTGGTTGTATGTATCTCCCATCCTCTGATGGAATATGTTTTGTCAACATCTCTAGAGTAGTTCCTGTCTCCTGTTTACTTTGTCCAATCAGCATAATGTCATCAATATGGTGGACCAGTATTCTATTTTGTGGAAGAGACAGATGATCAAGACCACTGTGAAATGAGTTATGACCAGGATGGAAAGTTAGTATACCCTTGAAGTAAAACTGTAAAGGTATACTGCTGGTCTTGCCAACAGAAAACAAATTGTTTTTGGTAGTTCTTTTGGACACGTACTGAGAAAAAGGCAATGCTATATCAATATCTGCATGTTGTGCAGCAGGAGATGTGCTCAAGTAAGTACACAGTATCTAGTATTTAATATACTAATAAATATTAATATACTTAATTAAGTCTTTGATAGTCAACTGTCATTCTCCATGATCCATATGCACAGACAAGATAGGGGACTGTGGTTGTAGGATGAGAAGACCTGCCAGGCCTAGAGATGAGCCAACCTGTTGCTTGCCTAAGGGCCTAGCAACAGGCACTGTCAGACATTCTGACACTGCCTTGTCAGCTAGGGATCACCATGAAATGTCAAAGGCAGCCTGGGCACTGGAAGGAGGATATAAAAAGCTCTCCTTATTGCTGAATAAATGAGCCTGCTGTAGGCATGATTCCTAGTGTCTGGGTCAATTGAATAAAAATGACCCTCATAAGCTCATACATTTGAATTTTTGTCACCAGGTAGTGAAACACTTTGAAAAGCTTATGAGGATTAGGAGATGTGGCCTGGTTGGAGTAAGCATAGCATTGTTGGAGGAGTATATCACTAGGCATGGCTTTGAGGTTTCACAAGCCCATGCCAGTCTCTGTTTCCTATATCTCTCTCTTTCTGTCTCTGTCTCTCTTTCTCTCTCTCTGCTTGTGGATCAGGATGTAGTCCTCATTTACTGCTCTAGTGACATCTTCCCCACCATGATTATAATGGACTAAGCTTCTGAAACTGTAAGAAAGCTATATGTTAAATGCTTTCTTTTATGAGTTTCTTTAATGATGGTGTCTTTTCACTGCAACAGAACCATGACAGGGATCTAAAGGAAGATGAAGAGGGAACACCTACCTCTGCATCTTTCAAGTCCTTGACAGTAGAATTAATTTCTGTATTTTCTCTAAAGGTATAATATTAATTTCTGGTTCGCAACTGTGCCCAGCTACTTATGTTTAATTGTTGTCACATGTAGTCAAGTTCACAACCAACATTAATTATCACACTCGTGGAAATTAAACAATGCATTGCTGAATGATGGACTGGTCAAAGAAGACATCAAGAATTAAAAAGAAGATTTCCTGAAGCTGAATGAAAATGAATGCAAAATACAACAGAATCACTTTGATACATTAAAAGCAGTTGTATGAGGGAAATTTATTGCTCTGAAAGCTATATTAAGAAATTAGAAAAAGTATAAATTAGTGACTTTATGATCTAACTTAATAATTTGGGAAAATAAGAATAAACCATATCCAAACCTGCCCAACAGCACAGTTATAATAAAAATCAGAACAAAATTAATAAAATAGAAACAAGGAAAACAAAATGAAAAAGTCTATGCATAAAAGAGCTGTTTCTTTGAGAAAATAAATAAAACTGACAGTCTCTTAGCCCAACTAAACAAAGGAAAGAAAATGAGAATCCAAATTACAGAATCAGAAATTAGCAGGCTGGCCTCTAACTTACTGTAAAGCTAAAACTGACTTTGAAATCCTTATCCTCTGGCTTCTGCTTTCTGAGTTTTGTGATTATGCACATATGCACCTGACTAAAATGAGTTTCATGGAAGCAATATATTCTCTTAAAATATAATTTTATTTTTGATCACACCTATTTTTATCTAATCTGTCTGTCTGTCTGCCTGCCTATTATCTATCTATCTATCTATCTATCTATCTATCTATCTATCTATCTATCTATCTATCCATCTACCTATCATCTATCTATCTGTGTGTCTGTCTGTCTGATTGTCTGTCTATTTTTTATGTGTTTGTGCTTGTGTGCATGTGTACCTATGCACCACACAATGCATGTGGAAGTCAGAGGGTACATTTTGGGAGTCAGTTCACTTCTTATACATTATTGAAAAAACACCTTTTTTTCTGTATAAAGAAGATACACTTATTTTCTCTCTTTCGTGTATATCTACTCTATTGATATAGTTGTACTTTTCCATGTTTTAATGCTTGTAGTTATACTTTTGATTCTGTGGAAACTCTAAAAAGCATTTTGTTTAAAGCTTTTCTGGTAGTGATGAATTTCTTAGGTTTTTACACTTCTCAAAGCCTTGTGAAAACTTATACTTCTAGAATATCAACCATTTCCCCATAATTATCTATTTTATCAACCAAATTTGTACTTAATTTTGTGTATATATATATATATATATGTAAGTTTATCTCTCTCCTGTGTATGTTTGTGTGTATTGGCATTTGACTTTGAGATATGACTAACACTTTCATTTCTAATGTGTCTGGCCACCATTTATTATCCTGTTTGAGTTTAGTTGCTATAGTTTCCCATCAACTTTAATAATCTGATATTTGATATTTTGACACTCATAGTCTAGATAATTCTCCAATGCTAACATTGTAAGTCTTTTCTTAGACTGTTGATTCAAGAGAATCAGGAGGGTGCAAATGGCCCAGGTGAAGGCTTAGCTACTAGTTCATTTTACCTGTTAAACCAAAACTTTTTGGGCACCATAATAAAAGCCACAGGGACCATGATGATTGGTCCAAGTCCACTTTTACCATTTAATATTGAACTCATAAGCAAAGAGTATGGGAAAAACAATATTATAGATTTGATGTTGAACCAGAGCATATACAGCATTCTAGAAACCAGGGCATAATTCTTCAGTGTCTTGCTACCTAGGTGGTAATGTAGCTTCAATTTAAGAAGCTCATGCTAACAGCCTTGGCATTATCCTATAATTTTTGGATGAGGTTTGTGGGACCCCTTTGAGCAATGATTAAGCACATTGTAACCCATTCCTAGCACTGGAGGGCATAAGGTGTCTACTTTGGACATTGTATCCCCTATTATCTAAACTGTCTAAACTATCAATTTAGATTCCATATAATATGATAAAATATTTACACACACACACACACACACACACACACACATGTTCTGACCTAAGTCAAGTTGTTCTTCCATTAGCCTATCATAGGGTAATGAACAAATATAACCCCATGAAATAATATAAGTATCCATGCAGATATAAGGTATTATAGCAAAAGTAGGGTTGGCAGGCATTTGGACATCTTCTTTAAGTAATTTACCTCTGTCTTCCAGATCTTCTTGGGCTTAGTCATATATACTTCATTTCCACCTGATAATGGACTATGGTTTTGCATTTCAACTTGGTGACTGTATAGAGCAGATAATACCCAGTATGCCATATACAGCAGATAATGAATAGGTGGCACATTGATAGTGATCAGTTACCACTAATCTTACCAGTTGGCTAAGTGCCGTCACTCAAGGATATTATGTATGCCTTCATATGATCATAATACGTAGATGGAAGTTTCTGTTCTGCCTGGTCCCACAGACTTCAGTCGCAAATAAGCACCCAGAGGCTTATATCAATTACAAACTGTTTGTCCTATTGTTCAGGCTTATTACTAACTAGTTCCTACAATTTAAATTAACCCATAATTCTGATCTATGTTTAGTCACAAGGCTTGGTACCTTTTCTCAGTGAGGCATTCTCATCTTGCTGCCTCTGCATCTCCCTTTGATTGTGTCTCTGAATTCCCAGACTTCTATTAGTTTAGTCACCCACCTAGCTACTGACCAATCAGCATTTTATTAAACTAATACAAGTGACAAATCTTTATAGTGTGCAAGACCATTATCCCACAGCATTTCCCCATTTATTCTTTTCAAAACAAGAACTCTGGATCTAATCTCCTTTGTTTAGCTTTTCTCCTGACCATTATCCATTACCACTCATAACCAATACTCTACACAAATATCCATAATCCAGTTTTTGGGAATGTTGTTGTGGTTTTCTAGGCTACTTTTTAATGATTGGGGGTGCAGGTAATCTTTGGGAAATGTAGAAGAGAGCCTGCTTGTTCATCCTGGCTACCCAGCTAGCTTAGCCCTGAAATAACCACACAGAAACTGTATTAATTAAATCACTGCTTGACCCATTAGCTCTAACTTCTTATTAGCTAACTATACATCTTATTTTAACCCATTTTTATTAATCTGTGTATTGCCACGTGGCAGTGGCTTACCAGCTAAATTTCAACAGCGTATCTTACTCTAGTGTCAGATCCATCGTATCTCTCTGACTCTGCCCTTCTTTCTCCCAGCATTTATTTCTGTCTTCCCTGCCTACCTAAATTCTGCCCTGACAACAGGCCAGAGCAGTTTCTTTATTCATTAACCAAGAAAAGCAACACACAGAGGGGACCCCCACAGGGGAACTCTGAGAAAATTTAGGATTATGGTCCAATCCTGACTGGAGTATTCTGTGAGGCTGGATCACCTCAACCAGTAACCTTAACGCTGTTCTGGATGTAGAACTCAGAGGAAACCGCAGCAGAGGCACTCTGAGACTTTGAATCATCTGTGCCATCCACTCCTATAAGAGATTTTTCAAGGGGTCTTCCTCAATTAAATCTATTTTTTCTTAACCCAGAATGAATCCACAACATCTCATTTCATATGGAAATAGAAGCAGAACCTCTTTCCCAACTGTTTTGACTTAACTTTTGACATCAAGCTATTTTTAAAATATATAGGCTGGTTTAACAAGAGATACCCTATCATATGACAAAAGCATTTGTTCAACTATGTTCATAGCAGCACTGTTTGTTATAGCCAGAACCTGGAAACAACCTAGATGTCCTTCAGTGGAAGAATGGATGAAGAAAGTGTGGAATATTTACATATTAGAGTACTACTCAGCGGTAAAAAACAATGAGTTCTCGAATTTTGCATGCAAATGGATGGAAATAGAAAACACTATCCTGAGTGAGGTATCCCAGACCCAAAAACAGGAACATGGGATGTAATCACTCATAATTGGTTTCTAGTCACAAATAATGGTCATTGAGTCTATATGCTGTGATACTAAAGAAGCTAAATAAGAAGGTGAACCCAATGAGGGCTGCTGAGAAGCCAAGGACAATGGCACTGGGTTTTGATCCTACTTCATGTTCTGGCTTTGTGGGAGCCTAGCCAGTTTTGATGTTCACCTTCCTAGACCAGGATTGAGGGGGGAGGACTTTGAACTTTCCACAGGGCAGGGAACCCTGACTGCACTTCAGTCTGGATATGGAAGGGGAGGAGGGGGAGGCGGGGAGGGGGAGGGAAATGGGAGGCGGGGAGGAGGCAGAAATTTCTTTTTTTCCAATATAAAAAAAAACTAAAAAAAAGGAGGTTAGCTTATAAACTTTTGGTTGGATGTCCAATGGTTAAAGCTCTAGTGATAATATTCTTATGGGAGACCTTGAGCTGCTAGGTAAAATTCTTACAAAAAACAGTTTCCAATAGAGAGCTTAAAACAGCTGCCTAACAGGTACTCAAGCAGCTAAAGTATAAATCAACAGATAAAGTATACAATAATCAACAAATACAGTATATTAATTATAATTCAGCTATGGCGAGTGTGTATATTAAATGTAAAACTTATTCTACAACAGTTTCATAAAAAAATGCTGCTTACGGCTAAATCTTCTCAGTTTTGCTTGTTAAGATATTAAACTCTTAATTTAAACCAGTAGCCTGTCTAATATAAAAGGACAGGATAGATTCTGGATAATGGGTTAACAAAATATTGACTATGATCAAGATTTCTTATACTAAACAGTAGATTCATTGATAATTTTAAGATTGATTCCTGGATATTTGCCTTTGCTAAATTCAAAGGCCAAAAACAATGGTCTTTTCCCAGATCATTGCTACAATTTATGCACCTGTATTTTGCTAATGTTATAGCAAAAAATCCCTTAAAGGATTTTATGCTAAATTTTACAAATGGCAAGGGATTTTTTGCTAAATTTTACAAATGGCTCTTCCAATGGAGGAACTGCATATATGGCTAATAATAATAAAAATTATGGAGCATAACAAGGCTCCTTCAAAGCAACTCATAAAAGTTGCCAGCAGATCCTGATGCAAACGGATCTGGCTTGATGACACCAAGCTGACCTTTGCTGAGACAAGGTGAAAAAGCCCTTGCAATGCATTATGAAAAAAACCCGACCTGTATATATATTTGGGGTCGAGGATGTGTTTGTGCTTTTTTCACAGAAAGAAAATAAAATCTGGATGTGAGGTCGAGGCTGTGGACACAGAGGAGTTCCAGACTTCCAGAGGTGATTGAGGAGAGGTCCTTGTTCCGGTCTTCCCTGCCCCCAAGGAAAGGAGTGCCTGCTGACAAAACCAGCTACACCACTCTGCAGGGTGTCATCCTGCCTCCAGAGTCCAGGGAGACCCAGCTGACATAAGGGCCAGGATGTGCTTCATGTAGCTGAATCCAGCTCGCCTCACCCAGGTTCCCCCACCTGTCCTGGAGCACAAATGCTAAACTGCTTCTGCAGCTTGAACTCTGGTCTGCTTTGGAGCTGAGTTGCAGACTAAACATCAGACTGCTTTAAACTTTGGGACACAGAACTCATTTTAATTAAAATATTAACCTCTCTTCACTTAAGAAGGGGGAGAATTGGGGGTTCCTGTCACTGTTGCTCAGAGACTGGAACTGGTGGTATTTGATAACAACAATGTATGTCATTGTACTCCTACTGAAATTGAGCTAATGATATTTGTAACTGCTTATAGATGTTGGGAAAAGTTTGACACATGCTGTAAAGTGTTTGGTTTTAATGCATATGTTAAAAATTTTAGATTTTGATCCCTTTTACACTGCCCTAATTTTTGGCAGGCAGCACACGTAACTTTATGTGGAGTAGGCACTTAGGAAGGAGGACATACCGTAGGCCAGACTAAAAGGTGAATACTGGGTTGGGAAAAAGCCCTTTCTTCTTATCTGGAGGTGGAGTTACGGGTGCCAAAATTATATCATTATATCTTTTGTTTGAGGAGCTCCTCACAGTCTTTTCATTAATGATAGACGCAGGGGCCCAATGACGGGAGCTAGTGTGGATCCTCGCCTGAATAGCACACCATACAGAGGTTGTAGAAATCGACTCAACATGGCATGGTACAGGTATGAGGGCGCTCTCTAGATGGCCTAAGACAGGGTGCCCTGTGATCTGTTTACTTTAATCCTGCTAGATGCCTTTTATTTGAGGAGCTCCAAGGATGGGCAACTTATGGCAGGATAATCCCCCAACCTAAGACAGGGCCCTGGGAACCCTCGGATGGGTAAGGGGGAAAGAAAAAAGGCCTGGTCCCCACTTGACCTAAGAATCATCAGGCACCCCTCTGTTCCCAGGAGAGGTAAATTGCTTCACCACTCGAGAGGAGGGTCTCTCCTTATCTCAGTCCCTTCTCCTTTAGATCTGACACCATGGTTGACTCTGACTGGTGCTCTCCACGTAATAACTACCTGCCTTTATATAAGAGAAAGGGGGATCTGTTGGGAGCCGTTTCCCCCTAAAAATCATTACAGGAACCATCACCCTGGGGAGTCTGCAGGGAACCCCACACCAATAATTGTGCTAAGAATAGTTCTATTGCCCCATACCCAATTAAAGCTGTTAATGGAGAATAAATAAATAAATAAAAAAGGAAAAAAAATATATAGGCTGGGTTAATTCAGCAACATTTGTAATCAAATGTCTTTTGGCAGCTGTTGCCCATTCCTCAGCAGTCAAACAATTGAAAGACAACACAATAACATACGTGTCCAGATTCTCTGTGTATTTTCCAATTTACATAGCTTTTATATTACCCTATTTCTTTTATATATGTATATATTTTTATTTATTAAAAATTTCCACCTCCACTAATCCTCCCATTTCCCTCCCACTTCCATCCTCTCTCTCCACATCATCCTAACTCTCTAGTCCTAAGAGAAGTCAGGGTGCCCTGCCCTGTGGGAAATCCAAGGCCCCACCCTTCATCCAGGTCTAGGAAGGTGTGCATGCAACCAGACTAGGCTCCCAAAAAGACAGTACATGCAGTAGATTAAAAACCCAGTGTCATTATCATTGGCTTCTCAGTCTGCCCTCATTGTCAGATACATTCAGAGAGACCAGTTTGATCACATGCTCATTCAGACCCAGTCCAGCAGACCTTGGTGAGCTCCCATTAGATCAGCCCAACCGTCTCAATGGGTGGGTATACCCCACACAGTCCTGACTTCCTTGCTCGTGTTCTCCGTCATTCTTCTCTTCATCTGGGCCTTGGGAGCTCAGTCCAGTGCACCAATGTGGGTCATTGTCTCTATCTCCACCCATCACCAGACGAAGGTTCTATGGTGATATGCAAGATATTCATCAGTGTGGCTATGGGGGAAGGCCATTTCAGGCTCCCTCTCCTCTGCTGCCCACGAACCTAGCTGGGGAAATCCCCTTGGACACCTGAGAACCCCTCTAGAGCCAAGTCTCTTTCCAACCCTAAAATGGCTCCCTTAGTTAAGGTATCTTCTTCCCTGCTCCCATATCCACCCTTTCTCCATCCCAACCATCCCATTCCCCCAGGGTCTCCCCATCCTCCCTTCCTCACTTTTCTCTTCCCCTCTCCCCATTTCCCCTTACCCACATCCCACCTCCATCCCCACATTTCCAACTTTTGCCTGGCAATCTTGTCTACTTCCAATATCCAGGAGGATAACTATATGTTTTTCTTTGGGTTCACCTTCTTGTTTAGCTTCTCTAGGATCAAGAACTATAGGCTCAATGTCCATTGTTTATGGCAAGAATCCACTTATGAGTGAGTACATACCATATCCTCTTTTTGGGCCTGGGTTATCTCACTCAGTAAAGTGCTTTCTATTTCAATCCATTTGCATACAAAATTCAAGATGCCATTGTTTTTTTTACCGCTGAATAAATCTCTAAAGTGTATATTGCCACACCTTCTTTATCCATTCTTCTATTGAGGGGCACCTAGATTCTTTCCAGGTTCTGGCTATTACAAATAGTGCTGCTATGAACATAGTTGAACAAATGCTTTTGTAGTATAATTAGGCATCTCTTGTTTAAATTCCAAAGAGTGGAATTGCTGGATCCTGAGGTAGGTTGACTCCCAGTTTACATTTCCACCAACAATGGATGAGTGGAACATTCTCCCACAGGAAATGCTCAATAGCCCCTCCCTGTGCCAATACTTTGTAAGTCAGCCACTGAAAATCATATATAAGCAAATTCCTAAGTCTATAATTTACTATTACATGGATGACATTTTGTTACCTAATTCAAATGCAAATACTTTAGAAAGAATCTTTGAAGAAGTAAAGGAAGTTTTGCCTAAATGGGGATTAGAAAAAATGCAGGAGGAAATTCAGCCAATTACTTAGGTTTTAAAATATGTTTATAGAAAATTAGAACACAAAAGACACAAATTAGGAGAGACCAATTGTGGACTCTTAATGACTTTCAAAGATTGTTAGGAGACATTTCCAGTCTATGACCAGCTTAGGATAACACCTGATCTAATAATTCATTTAAACAAAACTTTAGATGGTGACAAATACTTAAATAGTCCTAGGGAATTAACGGCTGAATCTGAGAAAGAATTGGGTGTGGTTGAAGAGAAATTACAGAAGGCACATGTGGATGGAGTTAATCCAAATCTTAACTGCATTCTAGTCATATTGTCTTCAAGAATTTCCCATACAGGAATTTTAATGCAGAGGGACAATATAACTTTAGAATGGATGTTTTTACCACATAAACAAAGTAAAAAAATTACAAACTGATGTGGAAAATTTCTCTGAATTAATTATAAAAGGAAAATTGTGACTCTGTCAATTAGCAGGTTTAAACCCAGCAGAGATAAGAGTGCCTTTTACTACTGATGAAATAAAAAAAAATTGTGGGAAGACAATGAACCATGGCAACGGGCTCATGCTAATGTTTAGGAGAAATTAATAGCAACTATTCCAAAACTGATAGAATTAACTTTATAAAGAGAACTACTGAGATTCATCCTCAAATTGTACATTGCACTAATAACTATAGCCCATACATTTTATACTGATAAAAATAAGTCAGGAAAGGCAAGTTACAAATCAGATTTAAGTAAGATGGAACAAAACCCTTATAATTATGTCCAAAAGTCAGAGCTATATGCTCTCTTCATGGAACTAAGGGATTTTAAAGAACCTCTCAATATAGTTACTGGTTTTCTATATGCAGAAATAGTTGTTTTGGATATTAAAACTACTGAATTTATATCAGGTGATACAGAATTGACTTCATTATTTATTCAGTTTCAAGATATAATCAGGGATAGGCTTTGTCTCATATACATAGCACAAATCCAATCTTATACAGGTATACCAGGTCCTCTAGCACAAGCCGTGCAGAACTTCACTGATTATAGTTTGGAAATGTGCTGAAGGCCTCAGAATTTTATAGAAAACATCATGTCAGTAGCAAAGGATTAAAGAAAGAATTTTCTATTGCATGGCAACAAGCTAAGGAGATTATAAAGAAATGTCCTACTTGCTCTTTTTATAACCAAACACTGCTACCTGCAGAGAGTAACCCAAAGGGTACTCAAAAGAATAAAATCTGACAGATGGATGTGTTCTACATATCAGAATTTGAAAAATTAAAATATGTACACCATATCATTGACACTTATTCAGGTTTTCAATGGGCAGCTGTCTTGAGCCCAGAAAAGGCTGATTCAGTAATTACATATTTATTAGAAGTTATGGCCATCGTGGTTATACCTGCATAAGTAAAGACAATGGTCCAGCATATGTCTTTAAGAAAATTAAACAGTTTTTTTTGCTTATCATAATATACAGCATATTACAGGTATATCAAACAATCCCACAGGTCACCAGTTATGAAAAGATTCAATCAAACTGTACAAGATATGTTAAAAATAGAAAGGGATATAAATTACCCATAAAAATAGATTGCATAATGCTTTGTTAATCTTGATTTTTCTTAATGCTAATGAGAAAGAAAAAATGGTAGCAGGCAGACATTGGGTAATAGAAAAAAACTTCTGAATTAAATCAACCCATGTATTTCAAGAATGTGTTGATCTCAAAATAGAAATGAGGAGATGTGCTATGTTGGGGAAGGGATTTTGCTTTTGTTTCCACAGGAGAAGAAAAGCTATGGATATCATCAAAATAAATAAAGATTCAATTTGAAGAGAAGAAATCTCTGAAGACAGATAAACGACATCTCATTCACAGATGTGACAATCATACAGGTGGTAAGGAAACCTAAAAAGGGTTTGGGCAGGGTTTTGTTCTTGTCTTTGCTGGAAAATGCTCATTTTTACAAAGTCAAGAGATCCTGGATATTTGGATGCCTAAAAACAAAAAGATAACTATCCAGAAAGGATCAGCAAACAAAGAGGAATATGACTTATGGGGACAGGTCAGTGTCAGAGTAAAATTTTATATGTACATTCTCTGTACATACATAAATATCTAATACCCAATAGAAATATAAACTCACTTAAAAATCAAAGCTGTCTTTGGAGTTGAAAAGTGGCTATCCTTCCCTAAATCCAAGCATGTTTTTAAAAGAAAAATTCAGAGTTTCTGTTTCATGTCAGGAGCCATCTGATATGGGCCAGAAAGAAGAAAAACGTTAGGAAAATTTTCCTTCCATACCTATTTTGTCTATATTTTGTCTTTCATTGAATATATGTCTATATGAATAAATAATGTTTATGTTTTCCACAATGAATAATAGATTTTCCTGAAGTAATCTTTGAAACTTCCAGGAAGAAGATAGGCCCCCACAACAACGACTCCATCTGGTTGATATGACATCATTATTCTGATAGCACCACTTTAAGACTGGTTGAAAGTAGTTAAAAGACTACTTTAAGAATGGTGCACCATCTTACAATGTTTTGGCTATAACTCTAAATAAGAACCTCAGATAAACCCTAGCAACTATTCAGAGACTATCTGCAATTATACCAGACAGTAATCTTGAAAATTAACTATTATTTTACTTTTACAGGACCCCATAGAAAAAACATCATCCCCATAACAGCTGGAAGTAATTCTAGGAGATGATGTCCCCTCTCCCAACAAAACTTGTCCTCATTTTAGGGATGCCAATTAGGGGTTGAATATAACTGGTATCGGGTTGGGGATTGGGGTAGTAATTATGCAGGTTCAGGGATCTCTTTAAAAAAAGGGAAACTAGATGGGATAAAAGGTAGATTAGTGTGAGACTACTTGCACTAATAATAGTGAGTAATAAAGTGAATACTTGTTGAAATAGATTTGTTGTGGGTCCCCAGCAGCTTGCTGCAGGGTCGATACTATGTGGCAGGTCCCCAAAAGAAGGTGGCTGGCCTCCAGCCATGTGGCAGCTGGCTGTTCCCCTAGAAAGCGGTGTGGGCAGGCAGAGGGTGGGAGGCACAGATGCTGCGAGTCTCTGGAACTGCTGGGGACCCAAAAGCAGCCAGTCCCAGAAACCACATGGCAAGGAGGGTGGCTGGTCCCTGGCGGCGACAAACAGATAGTCGGCAAGTGGGAGGAACAGAGATAGACACACCATACAGAATAAAATTGGACATTTATTTGGTGTTATGGAGGGGAAGGAAAAAGGGGAGAAGGGGAGAGAGAGAGAGAGAGAGAGAGAGAGAGAGAGAGAGAGAGAGAGAGAGAGAGAGAGAGAGAAGAAGAAGAAGAAGAAGGAGGGAGGAGGAGGAGGAGGAGGAGGAGGAGGAGGAGGAGGAGGAGGAGGAAGTGAGAAGTGGGAAGAGAGGCAGAAGCTGCCTTTTCGAGAGAGGGACAGGGTGAGAGAGTGGGCAGAGGCTGCAAGCAGGAAGGGAGTGGGCATGGCTTGTCTCTTAAAGAGACAGAACATTACACTTGTGAGCTATTATTTATAGGCAATTTACATTTATATAGATTCTTGTATATTGATACAAGTTCAAATTATATTTGTTGCATATGCTCCTATTTCTGTTTACAATATTTGTATACCTATGCAAAGTTATTTTGTATGCACATATGCGTCTGCCTCTGTTTAAGACATCTTGTATATTTATACAATTAGGATATACTTATCATATTGCATTATAATTTCTACCACTGATAAAGATACTTGTACATTGTTTACAGTTTGAGGTCTGTAGGCCCATATTTCTACATGGTATGGTGCTCAGAATTCCAGGCCACAGTTTGCATCTGCTGCATGGAAGGTGATCACCTAGCCTGTTGCCATCCCTAAGAAAGGGTCAGGATGTTGTTCTGCTGCTTCTTTGTGTTTTGGAGGACACCTGGAATAGAGAGGCTAATTTGGCCTACATTGCAGAGCTGGCATACAAAGCAGTAAGATAGGAAGACAGGTGACAGAGAGGGCATAGAAAGATGTGAATGTGACTAAAGTCATTCACCTGGTTACCTAGGAAACAGAATGGTAATGAATTTACCCTCAGTTTATGTTATGGTATAAAGGCTATTTGGAGAATAAGTATGAGGAATTTCAGGATGTGAACTCAGGATTTCATGAGTGATCACTGAAAAAACTCCTTCCTGATAGAGCCATGTGAGTTGTCTCAATTATTCCCACTTTTCCTCTCTGGTTCAGAGAAATAATTTATGGTCTGGGCTGGCACCAGACTATGACAGAGGTCATTTTCCTCAATTGCTGCACAGTTGTTTAAAGATTGTTTAGTATTCTAATATAAAGTCTTAGTCTTTAAGTTATACAGCTGTTAAGTATTTTAGGTCAATAGTCATTCATGTTTGTTATGCTTATTGTTAGCCTAATCAGGTTTTTTTTTTTAGATACATGGAGATTGTATTCTGCATAGATAGGTAATCTTCAACCACTTCAAAGAACTGTAGAACACAATATTTAAATAACTTAGGGTTCTGTTCACGTGAGACATGATTGCTCCTGGCAGCACTGATCTCTTTCCAAGAGAATGTTGAGCATGGAAGACACTCCATTTGGAGCTTGTTTTCATCTTGGCAAAACTGGCCTCTGGGCAAGAAACTGCTCATGCCTCTGACATGGCACTGACAAAATACATGATGTCCAAAATGGACAAGCAGGTTGCAGGGGAAAAGGCTGCCAAACCTTGCCAAGACAGGGTTAAATGGTTCTGAAAACTTTCCTGCCTCAGAAGATGGTCTGTTAGTTACTCTAGACCTGTAAAGCAAAGTTGGTTGCTTCAACTTTGCAAATGAGACTTTGAGTGATTGCCCATGTAGCCAGATGTCTTTGTCATCTACTGCATATTTTGGAAGCTGCTTGATTGTCTTCCTGCTTACTCAAGTAAAATTATCTCCCTTCTTAGGCGTTCAATGGGGTGGAATATTAGATAGTCATCACTACTTTTCTCTTATGATTTAGTCAAGCCATTTCTAATTCAAGACTTATAATACTTAGGACAGAATGATTATTGAAACATTTAGCATATGTTCCTTGTTTAATATTGTTTATGCTGGTTGTCATTCTAATTTTTATACTTGATATTTGTTCTTATTTTATATACTTTTTTTTTGGGGTTTTTCGAGACAGGGTTTCTCTGTGGCTTTGGAGCCTGTCCTGGCACTAGCTCTGTAGACCAGGCTGGTCTCGAACTCACAGAGATCCGCCTGCCTCTGCCTCCCGAGTGCTGGGATTAAAGGCGTGCGCCACCATCGCCCGGCTATATATACTTTTGTATTAGGTTTAGGACTCTTTTATTTAAACAAAAGGTGAAGGTGCTATAGGAAATCTTTTAGCCAGTAGCCTTTAAGATACAAACCCACTTGGGTGTGGCCTCTTATACTATAAATGCCAAAGGAAAGCACATGCTTGCTTTCTCTCTCCTGGTTGCTGGATTCAGTTTCTGTTCCTGGTTCATGTAGAGGACTGCGATCTGTGAGTCTATCCCTAAAAAAATAATCCTTTATTATATGCAATTCTGAGCTAGTGTGGGATTCTTTTGTAACTTCCATCATCGACAGTATTTCTTAAGTGTCATTCTTTTACTATCTCAAATTAAATATGATAACCATTGATATTCTCTCAGTTGATGCTATATCACATTATAAAGAAATTGAGGAAAACCCAACAAATATCGTACAAATGAATTCTTAAAAATATGACAGAAACACTCATGTCAATTATAGTCCTCTTATCTGCAACCAGAAAGTAGCCTTAGCTGGTATTTGTAATGACTTTCTTCTACAAGTGAATCTATATTTCTTCCATCCTCTAAGCATCTTAGCAGGTCTTAGCTCTTTTCCTGGAGGAGTGAACCATATATCTACTCCTTATTGGTTTTAGACTTTTGCCATCCTGCCCAGATTAGACTGTTGTTTCCTATTGACTTTAACCACAGGGCATGGTAGCTTCAATAGATGCCCTAAAGGATTTCCTGCACTTTGGGAATCATCTTTACCTCCTTTTTGGAGAAGCAATCCAATTTTACCATGTTAATCTGGATTAATGTCATCTTCTAACACTGTTATTTCTTTCTTAGCTTGTTGGATAAAAGGCATCAGAAGCTCAAGGTGGCCAATGGGGAATCTGAGGTTACAGTTCAATGGAATATTTGTTGTGGCTCCTGCCAGCACTTTTCCACCTGGGAAACAAAACTTCTAGGCCAACAGAACTTAAGGTTATGGAAGCAAAAATTTTTCTAGTGCATCACTAGGGTGAGTATAATTCTTCTCTTTTGGGTCCTTGGATTTCTGGATCTGTGGATCCTGCCTAGGGGAGAAACCATACCATATATTGGATGTTTTTTCAAAGCATACACCACCTTTTGGAGAACACTATTTGAGACCTCCAGGATGCTTCCAACTAATTGGCACTGTAACTGTGTCTTTAAAAAGCCATCCAATTTTTCAATCAGGCCAGCTGCTTCAGAATGGTGGGTAACATGGTAAGATCAGTGGATTCTGCGATCATGGGCCTACTGTGTCACTTCTCTGGTGTGAAGTAATTTCCTTGGTCTGAAGCAATACTGTGTCCAGCCTGATCAACCCACTCCCTTAAGTTCCTATCCCTTCATCTCCTCAACCCCAGTATACGCAGGAGATCTCTTATATTTCTCCTTCCCAGGAAAATACAGGAAAAGTAATTAAAGAGACATATTGATAGGGGGAATTTGAGAGATAGAAACCTGGTGCCAAGAAAACCCACACAAAGATGACCCCAGCTAAGAATCTTAGTAATAATGAAGAGGGTGCATGAACTGGCCTTCTACTGTAATCAGATTTTAGACTACACTAATTTTTATTAGAGATACTCTATATAGTAATAATGAAAGCAGATGAGGTGATCTAAAACTAAGCACTGGACTGAACTCTAGGAGTCTTGATGAAGAAAGGGAGGAAAGAATGTATGAAACATGGAGTCATGCTGGGGAACATTTAAAAAAACAGATGACTGAGCTCCTGGGAGTTCTTGGACACTGAATTAACAGTTAAGGAGTACATGGGACCGACCTAGGCCCTTTACATGTATGTGACAGTTGGGTGACTTGGTCTATTTATAAGGATCCTAGCAGGAAAATAAGAACCTGTCCTGTTCCTGGCATTTATCTGGCTTTGGAGAACATGTTGGATTAACTTGTCCAGCCTTGACACAAGGGGAGGACTAGGCCTTGTCTCAATTTAATGTGCCATGTTTTCTTCAAGCCCATGGGAGACTGGCCTCTTTCTGAATGGAGACAGAGGAGGAATGTATGGGGACAGGGTAGACAGAAGTCAGAGGGTGAGGGAGGAGAGGAAGAAAGGGAAACTTCAGTTAGTATGTAAAATAAATGAAAAATATTTAAATAAATTAAAAAAAGGAAACAATATTGTGTGGAATACCATAATCAGACTTTCTGTAAGTCCATGGAAGATAGTTTTGGCAGAGATATTGCATGCAGGAAAGGCAAATCCAAAGCATGAAAAGTATCTACTCCAGTAAGGAAGAAGTAATGTTATTTCCAATGAGGAAATAGTCCAATGTAGTCAACCTGCCACCATGTGGCTAGCTAGTTACCCTAGGAAATCATGCCGCATCTGAGACTCAGTATTGATCTCTGTTGTTTTCAGATCTGGAACTCAGCAGCAGTAATCCAGGTAAGGCTTGGTGAGTTGAAGTTTATGTTTTTGAGCTCAGGGGTAATCCCAATTACTGCCACTGTTTCCACTTTGTTCATGGGCCAATTGTGCAATGACAGGAATGGTGGCAGAAAGAGACTGATATCCACAAAATGGGTCATCCTGTTTCCTTGATTATTGACCTTCTTCTCAGCTAAAATTACCTTATGATGAGTATTTACATGGTATACAAACTGTCTTCACCTCCTTTGCCTATTTGCAGAGACCTATTAACATAATTTTTCTCCAGATGTCTTTCTCATTTTTCAATCATGCTCTTCCCATATCTTAGGCCACCCAGACAATCCTCTGGCTCCAGGCCATGAATCAATAAATAATCATACATTCATCATTTCCTCATTCCATATAAAAATGCATGCCCATGTGTACTTCTGAAAGTTCTGCCCAGTGTGAAGATTTCCCTTCACTAGTATCTTTCATGATTGTCCCAGAGAGAAAGTGTAATACCTTAGCTGTCCACTTGTGGGTAGTACCTGTATAACATGCAGAACTATCAGTAAATAAAGCCCTAATCATCTCTTCCTCTGTCAACCAATCATAGGGCATACCTCATGAGGCTATAGCTGCAGACTTGGCAGAAGATGGTATTGTAATGGGAATAAAAATCATACCCATTTGGGAAACTTCTTCATATAAATTGCTTTTGGCTTCAGGACCCAATCTGTTCAAATCACATACATACAACTTTTATTTGATATTAGGTTGATGTTGTGCACATGCTACTTTTATGACTTGTTGGGCTGAATAACCTCCAGCTTATGATGAGCAGCTCAGGTAAATTAGTAGGTAAAATGTTGAATTTCCATTAAGGTGCAAGAGTTGTTTCCAAATGGAAAAATAGTTGTCTGTATATGATGGTAGAGCCTTACTCCAAAATCTCAAAAGTCTCTTCTGCAGTTCACCTATAGGATCTGCCAAATGTCCCAAAGAAGAGCATCTGCATCTGCCACTGACACCAAAAGTGTCATTGGGTCTACTATATCATATGATCTAATTATAAAACACTGTGCTCAGCAGCCTGGGCCTGATAAATCACCTTCTCCTGTTCCATGTCCCACTCAGAGGAAGAAACTTTCTGAATCACTTGGAATATGGGCAGAGTAACAGACACAAGAGAGGAATGTACTGTCTCCAAAATTCTTATAGGCCCACTTAACACTGTCCTTTTTTGTTGGTGGTATGAGAGGTCAGATGCAATTGCTTATCCTTTACCTTATAAGGAATTCTTTTGCATGTCCCATGCATCTGGACTTAAGAATTTCATTGAGGAAGAAGGTCTTTTAGAGATTTTTAAATTTATTTCCCATCCTCTGATATGTGTTACCAACAGGTTTAAGGTGGGTGCTACCTCTAGTTCACTTGTTCCAATTTTCAATATAGTAAACCAATGTGAAATTTTGTGGCATAGACAGATGTTCAGGATCCCTAGAGAGTGTATGTACATATGTATGTGTATATGTATGTATGTATGTATATAGGTAGGTAGGTAGGTAGGTAGGTATCCTTGAAGTATAACTGTAAAGATATACTGCTAGCCAGTCAACTGAAAGCAAAATTCTTTTGGTGATTCTTATGGAGAGGTACTGAGAAAAAAGCATTTGCTAGATCAGTAGGTGCATACCATGTACCAGGAGATGTGTTAATCTGCTCAAGTACGGAACCATGTCTGATACAGCATCTGCAGTAAGAGTCAATACTTGATCGAGATTTTGATAGTCAACTGTCATTCTCTACAATTCCTTTCTCTGTCTTTTTCACTAGCCAGATAGTAGAGTTAAAGAAAGTTGTTGGAGCTGCCACTCCTGCATCTTTCAAGTTCTTATGGTGGCTTTAATTTTTGAAGTTTTTCCAAGGGTGTGATACTGGCTTTGACTTACTATTTTTCCTGACAGAGGCAACTCTAAACGTTTTCATTTACCCTTTCTAATCATAAAATCCCTCACTCTACATGTCTGAGTACCAATATGGGAATTCTGCCAACTTTTAAATATATCCAACCACAATTATACATTCTGGTACTGGGGAAATAACCACAGATGAATTTGGGGACACACTGGATCTACTCTGAGTCAGATGTTAGTCATAATCACCTGACCGACATGAGCTCCTACTTCAACTAGAGTGTTTCTTGGAGTTTCCTGGTATCAGCATCAATTCAGAATCAGATCTAATAGATCCCAGGATTTCTGATTTTTTTCCCCAGTGTGATGAAACCATTGTAAAGGACTTAGGTCCTTCTGGTAAAGGATGAGAGAATGACTAATGGTAAAAATACTAAATATTTTATCAAAGTCCTTCTCCAAAGGGATCTAGGCTTCCCTCCATTCAAGTGGTTCTGGATCTAAAAGCTGTCTCAAGTCTGGAAATTGGTTCATGAATGAGATTACTATTTACTGTTATACAATGTAGCCTTTCTTTCACTTGTTTGAAAATTTTCCCCTTTTGCAAATGAAACACAAATATAGTAAACTTCTGTCTTAGTTAGGGTTTCTATTGCTGTGACCACAGCAATTCTTATAAAAGAAAATATTTGATTGGGGTTAACCTACAATTTCAGAGGTTTAGTCCATCATCAACATTGAAGGATGTGGTGGCATACAGGCAGACATGGTTCTGGAGAAGCAGTTGAAAGTTCTATATCTTGATCTAGAAACAGCAGGAGTCTATGACTCTGGGCATAGCTTGAGCATATGAGACCTCAAAGTCCACCACCACAGTGGCATACTTCCTCCAACAAGGACACACCTACTTGAACAAAGCTACACCTCCTAATAATGCCACTTCCTATGGGATTTATTTTCTTCTAAACCACCATAACTTCTTATCTATGTGATATCTAGAATCATTGTATGACTAGCCAGTGTAAACAGAGTCTGCACTTTGTTTTCTGGTGACCTAGATCCAAATAATCACACGGAAACTATGTTAATTAAAACACTATTTGGCCAATGGCTCAGGCATATTCTAGCTAGCTCTTACATTTTAAATTAACTCATTTCTATTAGTCTATGTGTTGCCATGTGGCCATGGCACTAGCTCATTTTCTGCATGTCTTGTTTTCTTAGAAGCTGGCAGATGTCTGCTTTACTATGCCTATTCTCTTTATATATCTCTGTTCAAATTTCCTGCCTGACTTTACTATGCTAAGTCATTGGCCAAAACAGCTTCATTCATCAACCAATAAAAGCAACACATGTACAGAAAAACATCTCACATCATCTCCCTTTTCTGTCTAATTAAAAAGTAAGGTTGTAATTTTAACATAGTAAAATTACATATACAAAACAGTTATAAAGCAAGAATTATAGATACAATATTTAGTCCATTTACATTTGGCAAATTAAAAAAAGTACTCTATCATCTATCTTATCTTTGTGAATCTAAAGTTTTATATCTACTTTATCGTTTATCATTATTACTTATAAAAACTATAACTATCTAGTCTTCAACACCATCAAAGACTCCAGAAGGATACAATATCACCTAAGTAAGCAGGGAGTACACTGTAAGTAACTTCCAAAGTTCTAGAAAATCTTGCTGCCTGGGCAGTCACCCAAGGTTCTTTTGTAACACTGGAGCATCCATATTCAGCCTATAGGCCCATAATATCTGGCAGACTTTTCAGGGAAACAGGAAATTTGAAGATCTGTTCTGCTTTATACTGGCAAAATCCATCAGTTTCTTTCTTCTGTGTCCTGCAGAATGTCTGGCAGTTTCTTCCCTGAAAGACCATCCTATCTTTGGGAAAGTTTAGTAGTCACTTTTCTATGGGTCTTGCATGTCTAGTTCATACAGCATACCATCAAACAGACCACACAAGAGCAGTTTCTTGCCCAAAATGTTAGCTTTGTCACACTGAAGGCAAATTTCATAACTAGTTTCTTTGATGCCCATCAACCTCTCTGAAGTAATTGGTGCTGCTAGAAGCAGACATATCTCACTGATAAGAAAAGCCCAAGTTCTCAAAATCTTTTAAATACCATATTCTGTATTTCTTTGAAATGTTGAAGATTATCGAACTGAAATGTTTATATATATTTAAAACCTAACTAACATGACTACAAATTTGACTATTATAAATGACTATCTATTAATCTGTAATTCTAAATTATGCATTATATCTTTTAATGAGCTGTATAGACATCATCCATTAAACAAGTATAGAGATATACATAAAGCATAATTGACCTTAAATGGAGGTGGGTGGTCCTTGGACTTCCCACAGGGCAGGGAACCCTGTTTGCTCTTTGGGCTGACAAGGGAGGGGGCCTTGATTGGGGGAGGGGGAGGGAAATGGGAGGCGGTGGTGGGGAAGAGACAGAAATCTTTAATAAATAAATAAACAAACTAAAAACAAAAAAGTTTGTATCAATATACCTAAGTCCATATCAATATAAAGTATTAATTTCTATGTCATACTCTCCCCATTTTTTTAGAAAAAGATTTACTGTGACCATTAACCACTTATAGTCAATTCCCTTTAGATGAAAACAAACATTTATAAACAATCATTTTTGGAATTTGGGCATTGTTTTCTCCACACTGCTTCCTCTTGTTTGTTGGGTGAAGAAGTTTTAGGTTTCATGGAGACCTTTCAGGGGTTGTTGTTCCATCACACTGCATTAGCCTGGAAGGAATCCACAGGTTCTCATCTTCTATGGAAATACAAGCAGAACTTATTTTCCAAAGTAACATATCCTTAGACTCAAATTTGAAGTTAAGATACCTTTAAAATATATATGTTAGTTTACTTTAGCAGTCTGTACAATGAAATGTCTCTATAGTTCATTCACAGGTAAATATTTAAAGAAAACACAATAATATACATAATTCAGACTCCTTGTGTATTTTTTAGTCTTTACACGGCTTTGTAAAAGTCTTTCTTTTATTTTTATTTTTTAATTTTTGCATCTTCGATACATGGTTTCTCTGTGTATCTTTGGCTGTCTTGGCTCTCACTTTGTAGACCAGGCTTATCTTGAACTCATAGAAATCTGCCTACCTCTGCTACCCAAGTGCTGGAATCTGAGGCATGCATCACCATGCCCAACTACTCTAGTTTTTAAAGGACATTCTCTATTCTTTTTCTTGTCTTTCCCAAGCCTATGTATATTTTTAAACACACTGTAAACCATTTAGATTTTTTAATACTGTCTGAATTTGTCTTACTGCATGTATCTATCTTTTGTTGACCAACTCTTTAGTCTGCTAAGCAATATGTGTAGGATTAAAACTGCATCTTTTGCAGCTGTCTCCACCCCATTCCTTAATTTTCTGAGAGTCTAGCTTCATGAAAACAGTATAGGTGGGAGCCAAGTGTATTTTTGTAACTCTGAAAAGTTTATAGGTCCATTCTACCATCAAGAAGTATGCCACAGGCTGCTCAAAAATACCACTTAAATGTTTGGGGCAGGGCTTCTTAGAAAAGCTGCTAGGTTTTTGCTTCTAACACTGAGTCAGGAAGCCTCTCTTAATGGAGCCATGCCTCCACTTGCCTCTAGCAAAGACAGTCCACCTGAGACAATGCTGCCATCAAGAAGCCATGTTTGGGACATCTCCCTGGACACCTGCGAGCCCCTCTAGAGTCTAACCTTAGGGTTAGAGTCTCTTGCTAACCCTAAGATGGCTCACTTAATTAGGATATATACTTCCCTGATCTCATATCCACCCTTCCTTTATCCCAACCATCCCATTCCCCCAAACTCCCCCATCCTCCTCTTCTCACATTTCTCTCCCCATTTCCCCTTACTTCCATCCCACCCCACCCCCAAGTTCCCAGTTTTTTCCCAGCAATCTTGTCTACTTCCCACATCCAGGAGGATGACTATATCTTTTTCTTTGGGTTCACCTTCTTATTTAACTTCTCTAGGATCACAAATTAGAGGCTCAATGTCCTTTATTTATGGCTAGAAACCAATTATGAGTGAGAACATCTCATGTTCAACTTTTTGGATCTGGGTTACCTCACTCAGGATAGTGTTTTCTATTTCCATCCATTTGCATGCAAAATTCAAGATGTCATTGTTTTTTTACTGCTGAGTAGTACTCTAATATGTATATATTCCACACTTTCTTCTGATGAGAAGCCAAGGACAATGGCACTGGGTTTTGATCCTACTGCATGAACTGGCTTTGTGGGAGCCAAGCCTGTTTGAATGCTCACCTTCCTGGATCTGGATGGAGGGGGGAGGACCTTGGACTTCCCACAGGGCAGGGAATCTGGACTTCTCTTCAGACTGGAGAGGGAGGGGGCATGGAATGGGGGGAAGGAGAGAGGAGTAGGGGGAGGGGGAGAGGAGTAGGGAGAGGGGGAAATGGGAGGTGGAGAGGAGGCAGAAATTTTTTCAATAAAATAAATAAATAAATTAATTAATTAAAAAAAAGAAACCATGCTTGACTCTGCTCTTTCCTTTCTAGAATCCTTTTTAAACTTTTTAAGGCTTTATATGAAAATTCTTGCGAAATGTTTGGGCACCATTTATAATTGGAGATTGTAATTTTGTTTTCCGACTAACCAGACCAAATAATCACACAAAATTATATTAATTACAACAACTGCTTGACAAATAGCTCAGGTATATTGCTAGTAAGCTCTTAATACTTAAATTGATTCATTTCTATTGTTTTATGTTTTACCATGAAGCTAGTGGTTTACCAGTAATGTTCTGTTATCTTTCTTTTTTGGCATCTACATGATACCTGCCTAACTCCACCTTCTTTCCTTCTCTATCTTTGCTTGGATTTTCTGCCTTACAATATTCTGCCCTGTCATAGACCAAATTGGTTTCTTTATTAAGAAATGGTAGTAGAACATATTTACAACACATAGAGGGGCATCCATGTGAATGATTTCACCATAAAATCTATTTGCCTCTGATGCTCATTAGAAGTCAAGATATTATGGTCATTGGTTTGTCTATGCTGCCCATTATAGTAACTATAATGACCTGCCACCTTGCCCCTGCTACTTCAGGTCCAAATTTAACCATTGTCTTTTATTTATCCAAAGGTATAGCAGCATCTCTGACCCTAAGGTCTGGCTCAAGAAAATGGTAGAATACAAAGCTACTAATGTGCTGGTGCACCCCCCAACTACAGTTTTGAGTTTAATAGAATTAGTGAAAGTCATGTCTTCTGGATCTTCCCTTTGTGAAGGAACAGATTTTACACAAGTCTACTCCAGGATTGCAATTTT
The DNA here is from genome assembly GCA_902806775.1 of Microtus agrestis. NCBI lineage: Eukaryota > Metazoa > Chordata > Mammalia > Rodentia > Cricetidae > Microtus > Microtus agrestis. The sequence continues at coordinate 442,554 of CADCXT010001310.1, read as the reverse complement.
TTTGAGCCTTAGAATTTCTTCAACACTAAGTCAAGGAATATCAGGCCTCTCCAACTCCTTTTCAATAGGCCATTTTTTTTTTCTTTAACTGTGTAAACTTTAACCTAAAGTCTACTTAGAAGACCCATGTTATCAAACAGCCTAATCAGTTTTTTTTTTCCTTCCAATATTGTCTTACTCACTTAACAAACTCATTAATATTAAGCTCTTTTGTAGTGTAGTGAATTTCTGTTTGGACTATACTCTCCTCTAGGAACCTCTTGTGTTTATGTCTGGTTATTGATCTAGAGGAAACAATTGTCAGTTCCTGTGGAACATTAGTCTTGTTATTCCTTACATCTCCTTCAGAGAATGTCACAGATTGTTTAGTAGATAAAGAAGGATTAACTTTCATACTGAAAGATAGAAAAGGCAATATTTCAGTGAGCCTTGGAACCTTGTATTGCCATGGTAAATGGCTCAGCTAATTATTGTTTACCCTAGGAATGTGATTTTGACCAATGTGAGTTAACTCCTGCAGTATTTATCACTTCAAGGCTCCTATATGAAGAAGAGATTTTAGGCTACAGGAGAAGAAACTAGGAGGAATTAGAATTAGGACCGGAAAACTAGAATAGAGACAGAAGAATAAAGAGACATGTTTTGAAGAGCACACCTGTGAGTTTTAGTTCACAAATTAAGTAAGATATTCACTTCTGTAGGTCAAGTTCCAGGCCTAAGAATAACCCTTATCTCCCCCTGTGAGTTAAGTAGGACTGCAGACCTGCAGGCTCCAGAAATAATTAGCATTCCCCCAGTTAAGTAAACATTCACAGATCCTCAGCATCTCCTTATCTCTTCCTATCAGCTAGGGATGTGTCAAGAGCTAACATTCCAGCATCCTACCCTCCCCTGCCCTTTTTGCTATATAACTCTCCTGAGCAAAAAATAAAATTGACAGTTTGATCAGAATACAGACTTACTGTCTGTTTCTTGTTTCTCTTGCCCCTTCAGTTTTCCCCTCCAGGGCCCAGGCTCCCGATTTATGTCCTGCTGGTTGGGACCAGAGCACATGTGTGAGTAAGATTTCCCTCTCAGATTAGAAGAGCTCCTCTTTAGTCCCAGCACTAAAGAGGCAAAGGCAGGCAGATCTCTGTGAGTTCAAGGACAGTTTGGTCTACAAAGCAAGTTCCAGGACAGGTTCCAAAGATACACAGAGAAACCCTGTCTTGAAAAACCAAACCAAAACAAAAAATAAATAAATAAATAAATAAAACAAAGCAAAACAAAAACAAAAAACAGAACTATCCTAAATTCCCTTCATTAAAGTGTTCCTTCTGACATAAACTCTGAAGGAAAGTCTTGTGGACCCTTTCTCCCCTATATCTTCATGTTTTTCTGACTCCAGCATCACTTCCCAAAATATTCACAGCACATCTATCCTGAAACTCCACAAAGGCCTCTTTTCTCCTCCACTTTTAATAGTGGACCCTTAGTTTAACTGCCCAAAAGAAGAAAGAGAGGACATAAAATAGCAATCAGAAATAAATCAGGAAATATTACAACAGAAACAAATAACTTCAGAATTTTTAAAGAGAATATTTTAAAGACTTGTATTCCATTAAGTTGAAAAGCCTAAAAGCTATGTGAATTTCAAGATTCAGCCAAAACGCAAAAACAGACCAAGAAGTCACCAACCTAAACAGACACATAGCAAATGAAGACATTGAAACAGTAATAAGAAGCTTTCCATATTAAAAATCAAAGGCCTGATGGATTCATAGAAGAATTCTGTCTGACTTAAAAGACTACTTAAGTTCTTTAAAAATGAAGTAGAAGTAGGACTCCCAAACTTCTGTAAAGTCAGTATCATTGTCATCTCAAAGTCAGATAAAGACACAACAACAACAACAACAACAACAAACAACAACAAAAAACTACAGGCCAATATCCCCAGTGAACATAAACTAAAAAATGCTTAGTAAAATACTTGCAAACAGAATATAGACATACAGCAAAAAGATTATCTACCATGATTAAACTGATTAAATTGGTTAAATTTATGCAGTCCAGTAAATGTAACAAACCACATGAATAAATTTAAACACCCAAACTATCTGATTATCTCAATAGATGCAGAAAAAGCCTTTAGCCAAATCTAATGTGCCTTTTTGCTAAAATACTAAATAATAAAGAAGTACAGGGAGCATATCTCAACATAATAAAAGCTTTCTATATAAAAGTCAACAGCCATCATCATCCTAAATGAAGAAACACTGAGAGAACATCCTCTTTAGGCAGGAAAGAACTTGGTTGTTCACTATCCCCACTCTTTTTCAATATTGTCCTCCAAACAATAATTGGAGAAATAAGGTAAGAGAAGTAAATTAAATGGATACAAACCAAGAAAAAAAAGTCTAACTATACCTATTTTCAGGTAACATGCTAGTATACAAAATATATTACCAGAAATAATCTAGAATTGATCTACTGATTCACTAATGTGTCAGGAAGCAGAATCAACTCGTACAAATTAAAGGCTTTTCTATACACCCCTCAAAAACAATAGAGAGAAAGCTGTATTAAAGTTAGATATCTAACTTTAATAAACATAGACATAAACCTAACCAAGAACTCTATAATAAGTAAATATATGAAGAAAGGAAGAGAGATAAAGTCACTAGAAAGGCACATATCCCATGCTTATGAGTTGGTAGATATAATAATTTGGAAATGGCACTTAATAAAAGGTTATTTACATACCAGTGCAATCCAAAACAAAATTCCCATTTCATTCTTCACACAAAGAAAAAATTCACATAGAATCAAGAAAGAGACCAGATAGCAAAAATGACTCCAAAGAATAATGCTAAGGGATTACAGTTCTAGATCTTAAGTAATAATATATAGTAATAAAAATAATACAGTGCCGGCATAAAAGCAGACATGCAGACCAGTGGAAGAAAACTGAAGACTTAAACATATGTACATGTAAACTCCACCATATAATATTTGCAGAGGATGTTAAAATTTAAGAAAGTAGCCTCAGCAAGTGGTGGTTAAGAAAACTGGATGTACACATACAGAAGAATGAAATTAGATTTGTTTTTATTACCTTGCAAAATACCCCCACCTAAATCCAAATGAAGCAAATACCTAAATCTGAAGCCTTAAATACTAAAACTGCTAAAAGAAAACATAAAGACAGGCAGTATCTATGGTGAAGGACAGGTCCTTCAGAATAGGACTCTGTTAGCCCAAGAATTGAGGTCAACAATTGACAACTGGACTTCATAAAATTAAAATGTTTCTGTACTGCCAAACAAATAATCTGTGTGAAAAGGAATCACACAGAATGAGACAGAATCTTTGGCATCTATATATCCAGCATAGGATTAATATCCAGAACATATAAAGAAATGAAAAAGGGTCCAAAACCAGACCCATTTGAAAATTGTGCTGTGCCTTATGCATGAAGAAAGTGTTCTCAAAAGAAGAAAAGAATGGATAAGAAATATTATTTAAAAGGTTTGTCATCCCTAGCAACTATATATAGATCAGCAAAAGAACCAAATGCTGGATGAGGTTTGTGAAAAAGGAAACCCTTATTCACTGCTGGTGGGATTGCAAACTGGTGCATCGTTCAGTTACTAAAGAAATCAGTGTGACAATGAAAGCAGTGTTAAGAGGAAAGTTCACAGCACTAAATGCCTAAATAAAGAAGCTGGAAAAATCCCACACTAGTGAATTAACAGAACATTTGAAAACTTTAGAACAAAAAGAAATGAACTCACCTAAGAGAACTAGATGGCAGAAAATAATCAAATTGAGAGCTGAAATCAACAAAATAGAAACAAAGAAAACATTACAAAGAATGAGACAAAGAGTTAGTTTTTTGAGAAAATCAACAAAATAGACAAACTTTTAACCAAACTAAGCAAAAGGCAGAGAGAGAATATCCAAATTACAAAAAAAAAAAAAAAAAAAAACAGAAATGAAATGGGGGACATAACAACAGACACAGAGGAAATACAGAGGATCATCAGGTCATATTTTGAAAACCTGTACTCCACAAAATTGGAAAACATAAAGGAAATGGACAACTTTCTGGATAAATATTACTTATCAAAATTAAATCAAGACCAATAAGCAAATTAAACAGACGTATAACTACTGAAGAAATAGAAACAGTCATCAAAAATCTCCCAATCAAAAAAAAAAAAAGCCCAGGACCAGATAGTTTCTGCTCAGAATTCTTTTTTTTTAAATATTTATTTATTTATTATGTATACAATATTCTGTCTGTGTGTGTGTCTGCAGGCCAGAAGAGGGCACCAGATCTCATTACAGATGGTTGTGAGCCACCATGTGGTTGCTGGGAATTGAACTCAGAACCTTTGGAAGAGCAGGCAATGCTCTTAACCACTGAGCCATCTCTCCAGCTCCCTCTGCTCAGAATTCTAAAGACTTTCAAAGAAGAAGTAATACCAATACTCCTCAAATTATTCTACACAATAGAAACAGAAGGAACATTGCCAAACTCTTTTAATGAGGCTACAATTACCCCTGATACTAAAACCACGGAAAGACAATACTAAGAAAGGCCAATCTCACACATGAACATTAATGCAAAAATACTAAATAAAATACTGGCAAGTCGAATCCAAGAACACATCAGAGCCATCATCCACTATGGTCAAGTTGGCTTCATCCCACAGAATCAGGGATGGTTCAACAAACAAAAATCTGTCAATGTAATCCACCATATAAACAAACTGAAAAATAAAACCACAATGATCATCTCATTAGATGTCTAAAAAGCTTTTGACAAAATACAACACTCCTTCATGATAAAGGTCTTGGAGAAAGCAGGGATACAAGGAACATACCTAAACATAATAAAGGTAATACCAGCAAGTCAACATCCAACATCAAACTAAATGGAGAGAAACTCCCAGTAATTTGACTGAAATCAGGAACAAGACAAGGTTGACCACTCTCTCCATATCTATTCAATATAGTTCTTGAGGTCCTAGCTAGAGCAATAAGACACCAAAGGGAGATCAAGGGGATACAAATTGGGAAAGAAGACATCAACCACTCACTGTTTGCTGAAGATATGATAGTTTACATATGTGATCCCAAAAAATTCTACAACTCATAAACACTTTCAGCAAAGTAGCAGGATACAAGATTAACTAAAAAAAAAATCCATAGCCCTTCTGTACAGAGATGATAAATGTGTTGAGGAAGAAATCAGAGATTCAACACCCTTCACAATAGCCACAAATAGCATAAAATATCTTGGAGTAACTCTAACCAAACAAGTGAAAGACTTGTATAACAAAACTTTAAATATTTGAAGAAAGAAATTGAAGAAGACACCAGAAAGTGGAAAGATCTCCCATGCTCTTGTGTAGGCAGAATTCACATAATAAAAATGGCAATCTTACCAAAAGCATCTGCAGATTCACCACAATGCCCAGCAAAATCCCAGCAAAATTCTTCAAAGACTTTGAAAGAATGGTTCTCAGCTTCACATAGAAAAGCCAAAATCAAACAAACAAAAAAAAAAAAAAAAAACAAACAAACAAAAAAACAGGGTAGCCTGAACAATAAAAAACTTCTGGAAGCATCACAATCTCTGACTTAAAACTCTACTACAGAGCTTCAGTACTGAAAAAAAAACTGGTATTAGCATAAGAACAGACAGAAGGATCAGTGGAAGCAAATCAAAGACCCAGATATCAATCCACACATCTTTGAACACCTGATCTTTGACAAGGAAGCAAAAAATATCAAATGGAAAACAGAAAGCATATTTAACAAGTGGTGCTGGCATAACTGGATATCAACATGTAGAAGAATAAAAATAGACCCATATCTATCACCATGCACAAAACTCAAGTCCAAATAGATTAAAGACCTCAACATAAAGCCAGCCACACTGAATCTTATAGAAGAGAAAGTGGGAAGTAGATTTTATCACATTGGCACAGGGAACCACTTCCTAAATATAACCCCAGCAGCACAGACCCTGAGAGAAACAATTAATAAATGGGACCTCCTAAAACTGAAAATCTTCCGTAAAGCAAACATGGTCAACACAAGACAAAAAGACAGCCTACAGAATGGGAAAAGATCTTTACTAACCCTACATTAGACAGAGGTCTGATCTCCAAAATATGCAAAGAACATAAAGAACACAAAAAGAACATGCAATCCAATTTAAAAAAATGAATTACAGACCTAAACAGAGAACTCTCAACAGAGGAATCTAAAAGGGCTGAAAGACACTTAAGGAAATGTTGAACATCCTTAGTCATCAGAGATATGCAAATTAAAACAACTCTGAGATTCCATCTTACACCTATAAGAATGGCCAAGATCAGAAACACTGATGACAACTTATGCTGGAGAGGTTTTGGAGAAATGGGAACACTTCTGCATTGCTGGTGGGAATATAAACTGGTACAGCCTCTTTGGATGTCAGTGTGGTGATTTCTCAGAAAATTAGGAAACAACATTCTTTATGACCCAGTAATACCATTTTTGGGTATTTATCCAAAGGAGGCTCAATCATGCCACAAGGACATGTGCTCAACTATGTTCATAGCAGCTTTGTTTGTCATAGCCAGAACCTTGAAACAACCTAAATGCCCCTTGATCAAAGAATGAATTAGGAAAATATGGTACATTTACACAATGGAGTACTATACAGCAGAAAAATGACATTTTAAATTTTTCAGGAAAATGGATTGAACTAGAAAACATTATTTTGAGTGAGGTAACCCAGACACAGAAAAACAATTATCACTTGTACTCACTCATAGGTGGTTTTTAAATATAAAGCAAAGAAAACCAGTCTAGAAACCACAATCCCAGAGAATTTAGACAGTAATGAGCATACTAAGAGAGACTTATATAGATCTAATCTACATGGGAAGTAAAAAGTCAAAAAAGACAAGATCTTCTGAGTAAATTTGGAGCATGAGGATCTTGGGGGAGGGCTGAAGGGGGGAGAGGAGAGGAATTAAGGGGAGCAGAGAAAAATGTAGAGCTCAATAAATATCAATAAAAAAAATGAAAAAAAAGAAACCAGTGTGGGAAGTTCTCAAAAAGTTAAAAATAAATCTATCAATTGACCTAACCGTAGTATTCCTTGGCATATGCCCAAAGACTTGACATCCTCCTCTACAGAGTGTCCCTTAGTCACATTCATTTTTACATGTGATGAAAGAGAAAGAACCTAAATATCCTCCCAATACATGAATAATGAAAATGTGCTACATATATACTTTAGAATAATGTTTAGGTGTAAAGAAAAATGAAATAATGAACTTTGTATATAAATGGCTGGAATTAGAAAAACCATACTGAATGAGTTAAACCCAGTGCAGCAACACAAACATCACATGATTTCTCTCACTGGAGTCTCCTTACTTCAAATCCTCTGATATGAGCCAATATTCTGAGAGAACTACGGAAGCCAGGAACATAAAAAGCAACCTTTGCAGGGGTGTGAGTTTGCAGGAACATGAGAGAAGAATATTAGGGTACAAGTGATCTGACAGGGAAAAGGGAAACTGATGGAGGTTCTAATTAGCGAGATGAGAGGGAAATCAGTACAGAAGAAGGAGGGAAGAAATTAAAATAATGATGAGGATTTTTTGAAAAGTCAAAAAGGAATAAAATTATTAAATAATTACCTAAATACTAAAATACACAATTCATGTCCATGTATAAATACACATGTGTAGTTTAAATGAATATATTTTATATGGGCTGGCAATTTTCCCTCCAAGAGCCCCGATTATCTAGCAAAAAACCCAACCAGAGGCATGAGAAGCTCTCTTTTGAGTATTGCCTAAGAGACCCTCAAAGCATTGCAGACTACTGCTATTTTCTTTGGATGTCCCCTAACCCCAGAGATCAAAGGTAAGTCCATATTTTCTAAGACAACGCATATTTCAGAGACAAGGCATAAGAGGCCCATGAGCTGGAACTGACCTGAATGACTCCTCCCTGATTACTAGCTTTCATGGTGCTAGACATTGCCAGGCAAACTTCTAATGGAGAAAGCAGCCAACAGTCCTACCCTGATACTATGCCTATGAACTCAAGAATGATTGGCATATCATAGTAATCCTAAGGTTATAGTACTTTAGTGTAAATCATTGGTTCTCTAATTGAACTTAAGATTCTCTCAACATGAGAATTATCATGACTGGTACTAGCCAAATTCCCAGGGTTGGTGAAGTCATGGATCTTGGAGAATGACCTACTATCACTGCTTTATTAAAACAGCACAATCTCTAAAAACAATCTAAATATTTGTCCTTTTACCGAAAGATATGTGTAGACCTCATCCCTCATCAAGGAAACTTATCTTTGTATTAGACCACTACAGAATATGGCAACTGATTGCGTAGGCCACTCCCTATGGATACAGCAGCAAAACAGGTCCCACACTCAAGGCTTGGGAAAAGTTCAAATACACACACACATACACATAATTGCACACACACACACTAAAAGTTGTGTTTAGGAAAGTATATTGGGAATATATATATACACGCTCATACATAAAAGCATGTAACAACAATTAATGTAAAAAGAAGCCATAAATTTAAAAGACAGCTAGGAAGGTTACATAAAAGGTTTTGGATAGTAGAGCGAGCAGTAGGAAGAAATGATGTAATAATATTATAATTTTTAAAATAGAAGAAACAATAAAATAAAATCTGTCTTATATTTTTATGATTGTGCCCTCTACTCTGTTCCACTTATCGGCATGCTATCAGCTTGTATAGTATTAAGGAGCAGTAAGTATATTGATTATTCTTATTTTGCATTAAGTGTTGTAAGGAGAAAGAATGAGTAGAAAAATTTGTTCTAAAATATTGCTTTTGTAATTTTAGGTCCTTTTTACTTCCATGTAAATTTCATTGCATTTACCTTCACTCAATGCCTGTTGAACATAATGATATGCATGGTGTTCAATATATAGAATAACTACCTTTGAAATGTCATCTTAATGATGTTTTACCTTTATGCTTATTAGCATAGTTACCTCTCTTCTTTTTTTTTTGCCAATAGTGTTCTCTTTTATTAGAACAAGCATTAGATTAAGGTGGTGTCTTGTTAACAATCAGGGCTTTTTTGTTTGTTTAGAAGGTGTGAACTCTCTAAAGAGATGATGATGATGATGAAGATGATGATGATGAGAGACAACATTTGGAGTCACACTACTCCATGAAATTCATATCAGTTTATCTGAAAGTCTTTTTTTTTAAACACAAGTTTGGCATGTATTTTTTTAATCATACATGAAGCACCAAATGGTCATCCCCGAAAACATACATTCATGCAACATAATGTAGAACATGTCGGTTGTACTTAAGAATGCATATGAACAACACTTAGTGGAAAAAAAAAGAAGCCATGCATTTAAAAGAGAGCAAGGAGGACCATATGGGAGGGTTTGAAGCAGTGTTTCTCAATCTGTGGGTCACAACCCCTTTGTGGTCAAACGACACTTTCACAGGGGTCACCTAAGACTATGATAAAACACATTTATTTACATTATAATTTATAACAGTAGGTAAATTAGTTCTTTTTTTTGTCAAAGTCTCGTTTATTAGGGTCCTGGTTACTGCTTAAATAAACCCCTGAAATGAGGGACTTGGGGGGCAGGGTAACGGGATCTTGCCGCGTGGTCACGTGGTTCAGGTTCGTCAGGTTCGTCACATAGGCCAGGAGGTTACGTCCAGTTAGGTAGGCCAGGAAGTCACAAGTTGCCATACCTAGTTCTCTAGGTAGTCTGGTGGGGCGGGATCCACTAAAAGGTAGTTCTCCATTAACAGCTTTAATTGGGTGTGGGGCAATAGAACTATTCTTAGCACAATTATGGGTGTGAGGTTCCCTGCAGACTCCCCAGGGTGATGGTGCCTGTAATGATTTTTAGGGGGAAACAGCTCCTAACAGATCCCCCTTTCTCTTATATAAAGGCAGGTAGTTATTACGTGGAGAGCACCAGTCAGACTCAAACATGGTGTCAGATCTAAAGGAGAAGGGACTGAGATAAGGAGAGACCCTCTTCTCGAGTGGTTAAGCAATTTACCTCTGCTGGGAACAGAGGGGTGCCTGATGATGCTTAGGTCAAGTGGGGACCAGGCCTTTTTCCTTTCCCCCTTACCGGTCCTAGGGTTCCCAGGGACCTGTCTTAGATTGGGGGATTACCCTGCCATAAGTAGGCCGTCCTTGGAGCTCCTCAAATAAAAGGCATCTAGCAGGATTAAAGTAAACAGATCACAGGGCACCGTGTCTTAGGCCATGTGGAGAGCGCCCTCATACCTGTACCATGCCATGTTGAGCTGGTTTCTACAACCTCCGTATGGTGTGCTATTCAGGCGAGGATCCACACTAACTCCCGTCATTGGGCCCCGACATCTATCATTAATGAAAAGACTGTGAGGAGCTCCTCAAACAAAAGATATAATGATATAATTTTGGCACCAATAACTCCATCTCCAGACAAGAAGAAAGGGCTTTTTCCAAACCCAGTATTCACCATTTAGTCTGGCCTATGGTATGTCCTCCTTCCTAAGTGCCTACTCCACATGAAGTTACATGTGCTGCCTGCCAAATATTAGGGCAGTGTAAAAGGGATCAAAATCTAAAATTTTTAACATATGCATTAAACCCAAACACTTTACAGCATGTGTCAAACTTTTCCCAACATCTATAAGCAGTTACAAATATCATTAGATCAATTTCAGTAGGAGTACAATGACATACATTGTTGTTATCAAATACCACCAGTTCCAGTCTCTGAGCAACAGTGACAGGAACAACAATTTTCTCCCTACTTTAGTGAAGAGAGGTTAATATTTTAATTAAAATGAGTTCTGTTTCCCCAAGTTTAAAGCAGTCTGATGTTTAGTCTGCATCTCAGCTCCAAAGCAGACCAGAGTTCAAGCTGCAGAAGCAGTTTAGCATTTGTGCTCCAGGACAGGTGGGGGAACCTGGATGAGGCGAGCTGGATTCAGCTACATGAAGCACAGCCTGGCACTTATGTCAGCTGGGTCTCCCTGGACTCTGGAGGCAGGATGACACCCTGCAGAGTGGTGTAGCTGGTTTTGTCAGCAGGAACTCCTTTCTCTGGGGGCAGGGAAGACAGGACCAAGGACCTCTCCTCAGTCACCTCTGGAAGTCTGGAACTCCTCTGTGTCTGCAGCCTTGACATCATGTCCAGATTTTATTTTCTTTCTGTGAAAAAAGCACAAACACATCCTCGACCCCAAATATATATACAGGTCGGTTTTTATCATGATGCATTGCAAGGGCTTTTTCACCTTGTCTTAGCAAAGGTCAGCTTGGTGTCATCAAGCCAGATCCGTTTGCATCAGGATCTGCTGGCAACTTTTATGAGTTGCTTTGAAGGAGCGTTGTTATGCTCCATAATTTTTATTATTATTAGCCATATATGCAGTTCCTCCATTGGAAGAGCCATTTGTAATTTTGCCAGAAAATCCTTTAAGGGATTTTTTGCTATAACATTAGCAAAATACAGGTGCATAAATTGTAGCAATGATCTGGGAAAAGACCATTGTTTTTGGCCTTTGAATTTAGCAAAGGCAATTGTCCAGGAATCAATCTTAAAATTATCAATGAATCTACTGTTTAGTATAAGAAACCTTGATCATAGTCAAAATTTTGTTAAACCATTTTCCAGATTCTATCCTGTCCTTTTATATCAGACAGGCTACTGGTTTAAATTAAGAGTTTAATATCTTAACTAGCAAAACTGAGAAGATTTAGCAATAAGCAGCATGTTTTATAAAGCTGTTGTATAATAAGTTTTACATTTAATATACACACTTGCCATAGCTGAATTATAATTAATATACTGTATTTGTTGATTATTGTATACTTTATCTGTTGATTTACCTGCTTGAGTACCTGTTAGGGAGCTGTTTTAAGCTCTCTATTGGAATCTGTTTTTTGTAAGAATTTTACCTAGCAGCTCAAGGTCTCCCAAAAGAATATTATAACTAGAGCTTTAACCATTGGACATCCAACCAAAAGTTTCTAAGCTATCCTCCTTTTTTTTTTTGTTTTTTAATTGGAAAAAAAGAAATTTCTGCCTCCTCCCCGCCTCCAATTTCCCTCCCCCTCCTCCTACTCCTTCCCCTCATCCCTCCTCCCCCTCCATATCCAGACTGAAGAGCAGTCAGGGTTCCCTGCCCTGTGGAAAGTTCAAAGTCCTCCCCCCTCAATCCTGGTCTAGGAAGGTGAACATCCAAACTGGCTAGGGTCCCACAAAGCCAGAACATGAAGTAGGATCAAAACCCGGTGCCATTGTCCTTGGCTTCTCAGCAGCCCTCATTGTCTGCCAAATTCAACGAGTCCGGTTTTATGCCATGCTCTTCCAGTCACAGTCCAGCTGGCCTTGGTGGGCTCCCAATGGATCAGCCCCACTGTCTCCGTGGGTGGGTGTACCCCTTGTGGTCCTGACTTCTTTGCTCATATTCTCCCTCCTTCTGCTCCTCATTGGAACATTGGGAGCTCAGTACAGTGCTCCAGTGTGGGTCTCTGTCTCTATCTCCATCCTTCGTCAGATGAAGGTTCTTTATTTATATCTAGAAACCAATTATGAGTGAGTACATCCCATGTTCATCTTTTTGGGTCTGTGTTACATCACTCAGGATAGTGTTTTCTATTTCCATCCATTTGCATGCAAAATTCGCGAAGTCATTGTTTTTTACTGCTGAGTAGTACTCTAATATGTATATATTCCACACTTTCTTCATTCATTCTTCCTTTGAAGGGCATCTAGGTTGTTTCCAGGTTCTGGCTATTACAAATAATGCTGCTATGAACATAGTTGAACAAATGTCCTTGTCATATGATCGGGCCTCTCATGGGTATATTCCCAAGAGTGGCATTGCTGGGTCCATGGGTAGGGTGATCCCGAATTTCCTGAGAAACCGCCACACTGCTTTCCAAAGTGGTTGTACAAGTTTGCATTCCCATCAGAAATGGATGAGGGTACCCCTTTCTCCACAGCCTCTCCAGCAAAGGCTATCATTGGTGTTTTTGATTTTAGCCATTCTGACAGGTGTAAGATGATATCTCAATGTTGTTTTAATTTGCATTTCCCTGATCGCTAAGGAGGCTGAGCATGACCTTAAGTGTCTTTTGTCCATTTGATCTTCTTCTGTTGAGAATTCTCTCTTCAGATCAGTGCCCCATTTTTTAATTGGGTTAATTAGCATTTTAAAGTCTAGTTTCTTGAGTTCTTTATATATTTTGGAGATCAGACCTTTGTCGGTTGCGGGGTTGGTGAAGATCTTCTCCCAGTCAGTGGGTTGCCTTTTTGTCTTAGTGACAGTGTCCTTTGCTTTACAGAAGCTTCTCAGTTTCAGTAGGTCCCATTTATTCAATGTTGCCCTTAATGACTGTGCTGCTGGGGTTATACCTAGGAAGCGATCGCCTGTGCCCATTTGTTGTAGGGTACCTCCCACTTTCTCTTCTATCAGGTTCAGTGTGTTCAGATTGTTATTGAGGTCTTTGATCCATTTTGACTTGAGTTTTGTGCATGGTGATAGATATGGGTCTATTTTCATTCTTCTACAGGTTGACATCCAGTTGTGCCAGCACCATTTGTTGAAGATGCTTTCTTTCTTCCATTGTATACTTTTAGCATCTTTATCGAAAATGAGGTGTTCATAGGTTTGTGGGTTAAAATCGGGGTCTTCTATACGATTCCATTGGTCAACTTCTCTGTTTTTATGCCAATACCACACTGTTTTCATTACTGAAGCTCTGTAATAGAGTTTGAAGTCAGGGATGGTAATGCCTCCAGAAGTTCCTTTATTGTATAAGATTGTTTTTGGCTATCCTGGGTTTTTTGTTTTTCCAGATAAAGTTGGTTATTGTCCTCTCAAGATCAGTGAAGAATTTTGGTGGGATCTTGATGGGGATTGCATTTAATCTATAGATTGCCTTTGGTAGGGTTGCCATTTTTACTATGTTGATCCTCCCAATCCAAGAGCAAGGGAGATCCTTCCATTTTCTGGTATCCTCTTTAATTTCTTTCTTCAATGCCTTAAAGTTCTTGTCAAATAGATCTTTCACTTCTTTGGTTAGAGTTACCCCGAGATATTTTATGCTGTTTGTGGCTATCATGAAAGGAGATGCTTCTCTTATTTCCCTCTCTGCTTCCATATCCTTTGTGTATAGGAGGGTGACTGATTTTTTTGGAGTTGATCTTGTATCCGGCCACATTACTAAAGGTGTTTATCAGCTGTAGGAGTTTTTTGGTGGAGTTTTTGGGGTCACTTATGTACACTGTCATATCATCTACTAATAACAAAAGTTTAACTTCTTCCTTTCCAATTCGAATCCCCTTGATCCCCTTATGTTGTCTTATTGCTATTGCTAAAACTTCAAGCACTATATTGAAGAGGTATGGAGAGAGTGGACAGCCTTGTCGTGTTCCTGATTTTAGCGGGATGTCTTTGAGTTTCTCTCCGTTTAGTTTGATGTTAGCTGTCGGTTTGCTGTAAATAGCTTTTATTATATTTAGGTATGACCCTTGTATCCCTATTCTCTCCAAGACTTTTATCATAAAGGGATGTTGAATTTTGTCAAAAGCTTTTTCAGCATCTAATGAAATGATCATATGGTTTTTTTTTCTTTCAGTTTATTTATATGGTGGATTACATTGATAGATTTTCGTATGTTGAACCAGACTTGCATCTCTGGGATGAAGCCTAATTGATCATAAAGGATAATTTTTCTAATGTGTTCTTGGATACGGTTTGCCAGTATTTTGTTGAGGTTTTTTTTTGGGTCGATGTTCATGAGTGAGATAGGCCTGTAATTCTCTTTCTTTATTGAGTCTTTGTGTGGTTTTGGTATCAGAGTGACTGTAGCTTCATAAAAGGAATTTGGCAATGACTCTTCTGTTTCTATATTGTGAAATACATTAAGGAGTATAGGTATTAGTTCTTCGTGGAAGTTCTGGTAGAATTCCACATTGAAACCATCTGGTCCTGGACTTTTTTTGGTAAGGAGGTTTTTGATAACAGCTTCTAATTCTTCGTGACTCACAGGTCTATGTAGATTGTTCACCTGGTCCTGATTTAGCTTTGGTATATGGTGTTAATCTAAAAAAGTGTCCATTTCTTTTACATTTTCCAGTTTTGTGGCATACAGGCTTTTGTAGTAAGATCTAATGATTCTCTGAATTTCCTCTATGTCTGTGGTTATGTCCCCCTTTTCATTTCTGATCTTATTAATTTGCATATTCTCTCTTTGCCGTTTGATTAGTTTGGATAGGGGTTTATCAATTTTGTTGATTTTCTTCAAGAACCAGCTTTTTGTTTCATTGTTTTTTTGGATTGTTTTCTGTGTTCCTATTTTGTTGATTTCCACCCTCAGTTTGACTATTTCCAGTCTTCTACTCCTCCTAGGTGAGTCTGCTTCTTTTTTTTTCTAGAGCCTTCAGGTGGGCTGTTAAGTCTCCAATGTGTGCTTTCTCTGTTTTCGTTAAGTGGGCACTTAGGGCTATGAACTTTCCCCTTAGGACTGCTTTCATAGTGTCCCAAAAGTTTGATTAGGTTGTTTCTTTATTTTCATTGAATTCAAGGAAGACTTTAATTTCTTTCTTTATTTCTTCTTTGATCCAGGTGTGGGTCAATAGTTGACTGTTCAGTTTCCATGAGTTTGTAGGATTTCTGGGGGTAGCATTGTTGTTGAATTCTAACTTTAGTCCATGGTGATCTGATAAGACACAGGAGGTTACGAATATTTTTTTGTAACTGTGTAAGTTTGCTTTGTTACCGAGGATGTGGTCAGTTTTCGAGTAGGTTCCATGAGCTGCAGAGAAGAAGGTATATTCTTTCCTATTTGGGTGGAATGATCTACAGATGCCTGTTAAGTCCATTTGATTCATTACCTCCATTAATTCTCTTATTTCTTTGTTAGGTTTCTGTCTGATTGACCTGTCCGTTGGTGAAAGAGGAGTGTTGAAATCTCCTACTATTAGTGTGTGCAGTTTGATGGCAGCCTTGAGTTTTAGTAATGTTTCTTTTACGTATGTGGGTGCTTTTATATTAGGGGCATAGATATTCAGGATTGAGACTTCATCCTGATGAATTGTTCCTGTTATGAGTATAAAATATCCCTCTCCATCTCTTCTGATTGATTTAAGTTTGAAGTCAACTTTGTTAGAAATTAGTATGGCCACACCTGCTTGTTTCTTAGGACCATTTGCTTGATAAACCTTTTCCCATCCCTTTAAGTAGGTGCCTGTCTTTGTGGTTGAGGTGTGTTTCTTGTAAACAGCAGAATGATGGATCCTGTTTGCTTATCCAATCTCTTAGCCTGTGCCTTTTTATAGGTGAGTTGAGTCCATTGACATTAAGGGAAATTAATGACCAGTGATTGTTAACTCCGGTCACTTTTTTAGTCATAGAATTTGTTTGCCTTCTTTGAGTTGCACTGGTGGAGGGACTCTAGATACTTGAGTTATTGTGGTCATTGTTGGGCTCCTTGGTTTGTGATTTTCCTTCTATTACTTTCTGTAAGGCTGGATTTGTGGCTACGTATTGTTTAAATTTGTTTTTATCCTGGAAAATTTTGTTTTCTCCATTTATAGTGAACGAAAGCTTGGCTGGGTATAGTAGTCTGGGCTTGCATCCATTATCTCTTAGCTTCTGCAGTACATCTATCCAGGTCCTTCTGGCTTTCATGGTTTCCATAGAGTAGTCAGGTGTAAGTCTGATAGGTTCACCTTTATAAGTAACTTGAACTTTTTCCTTTGCAGCTCTTAATATTCTTTCTTTATTCTTTATGTTTTGTGTTTTAATTATTATATGGTGAGGAGATGTTTTTTTTTTTTTGGTCAAGTCTATTCGGTGTTCTGTATGCTTCTTGTACCTTCAAAGGAATATCTTTCTTTAGGTTGGGAAAGTTTTCTTCTATAATTTTATTAAATATATTTTCTGGACTGTTGAGCTGTACTTCTTCTCCTTCTTCTATCCCAATTATTCTTAGGTTTGGTCTTTTTATTGTGTCCCATATTTCCTGAATGTTTTGTGATGAGAATTTGTTGGTTTTGCTGTTTTCTTTGATCAATTTGTTTATTTTCTCTATGGTATCTTCTGTGTCTGATAATCTTTCTTCTATCTCTTGTAATCTGTTGGTAGTACTTGTCTCTGTAGCTCCTGTTCGTTTACCCAGATTTTCCATGTCCATCCTTCCCTCGGTTTGTGTTTTCTTCATTACTTCCATTTCATTCTTCAAGTCTTGAACCGCTTCTCTTACCTGTTTTATTGCTTTTTCTTGTTTCTCTTGGTTTTCTTGGGTATCTTTTAGCGATTTTTTCATTTCCTCTACCTTTTTGTTTGTCATCTCTAATTGTTTATGCCATTATTCACCTCCTGTTTAAGGTCTTCTATTATTTTCATAAAATTCACTTTTGAGTTGATTTCTTCTAAGTCTTCTTGAGTAGTGTGTACAATTCTTCTTATTTTGGGATCCCTGGATTCTGTTGACGTCATGTTGCCTTTCAGGTTGTTGGAGGAATTCTTGCATTGGCACCTTCCCATCTCTTCCTTCAAATGAAGCCAGGAGAGTCCTGTTGTCTTGGTCCAGTCTTTGCTGTGACTGAGTCTCTGGGTGTATCTCTTCAGTGTAGATGCAGGAACTGACCCATCCAGGTGGAACTCTTCAGCACCACAACTCGGACGCCACTCTGGGTGGGTAGCCTTAGTGTAGGAGCAGAAAACTGTTCCAGAGCAAATGACCTTGCAGAAAATGCAGGCCATCCAGATGGAACTTCTCAGCACCTAGACAGGGCTGACTGGTAGCCCAAAGGGAGGCAGCGCGGAGTCCAGGAGACCACTGGAGACCCTGGAGCACCAGCTGTAGTTGCTTGAGCTCCCTTACAGGGAACCTTGAGACCTGCCTGAATGGCAGGCACTCCCCGGTCTGGGTGGGTTGCCTTAGTGTAGGAGCTTAAAACCGGTCTTGAGCACTGGTCAGAACATACAGCGAAGCAGGGTTCGGGGTGGGGTGCTGGGGAGTTGGGTCGTGCCTAAGAGAGACAGCCCTGCAGAAGGAGCTGGGGGAGGGGGGTTTTGTGCTTGCTTCTGGGACACACCACCCCTGGATAGCAGACACTCACCCATCCAGATGGAACTTCTCAGCACCTAAACAGGGCCGCCTGGTAGCCCAAAGATCCAGGGACAAGAGGAAGGATGTGGGAGGCAGCGCGGGGTCCAGGGGACCACTGGAGACCCTGGAGCACAAGCTGTAGATGACCTAGCTCCCTTACAGGGAACCTTGAGACTTGCCTGAATGGCAGGCACTCCCCGGTCTGGGTGGGTTGCCTTAGTGTAGGAGCTTAAAACCGGTCTTGAGCACTGGTCAGAACATCCTTCTCTTCTTTCTTTATATCAATTCTACTTGTCCTGGGACCAAGAAGATGGAAAGAAATAGTGCTAAAGAGATAGACTGTCAACACAGCTGTCACTTCTGTTAAAATTATGTCTAGCAAACTAAGCCATATGTCTATGCATGTGGTAAATACAGTGGGAGCTGTGCTTGTCCAAGGCACAGTAGAATCCCCAATGGAAGGGACCATATACAAAACAGTAGCCACATTTTGTTTTTATTTTTGTATTTATTCATTTAAAATATGTAGGCATTGCATGTATGTGGACATTTCTTTGTGTGTATACATGAGTATGTGTCTGCATGTAGCAATAATGCTTGTGTCTGGAAGTCAGATAGGACATCACTTGGACTGCATTAGTTTTTGAGGCATCTGTACCTTACCATCTCAGCTAGCCTGGCTCCAGAAAGTCCTAGGGACCCCTCTGCCTCTGTCTTCTAAACAGTGGGGCGGCAAGTAAGCAAATGTAAATTTTTGAATCTTGTCTTTATCCTTCCACAACAAGCACTTTACTGACTGAGCCATCTCCACAGTCTTTCAACTTTTATTTTAATAAGTACAGTCTACAGCAGAGACTGCAACTTGATAAGTGAAATTATTCAGAAAAATAGTCACTTAAAATTCTCACTTTATCAATGATCACACTTGCATTAATACCTTAGCCAAAATTACCTACTATATTTACTTAATTAATAAGTACCTGCCTTAAATTTCTTTCTGAGAGCTACCAGTATTCCAAAATACTAATTGGAAATTAGTATTAGTATTTATACTTCCTAAAATTTTATAATAGTTGGCACATCATAAGACTTTTTTGTTGTCTGAGTTCCATTTCCCTCATTATTCCTGGAAAATAGTATCCATGTAGGATACATTTCATTGTATTTTCCCAATTATTTTATTTATTGATATTTGAAATCTCCAAAGAACCCTAGATTACTTATAGCATAGGTTAATGTTCTTGATTTTTTTCTCCATTACATTCATACAGTGTTAAATAACCAAGATTTGTTATTAGCTAGCTTTGTATTTCCAACAGACTTTTGAAATGATGACCTTGTCATTTCCCATTCTGCCCCTAAAGCACTTAGGTCCAGGTAAAAACAACCTTTCTTATATCCCTAAAGAATCTTGAATTCTCTTTGTGAGCTCACTAATGGTGTCTTTGTTTGTTTTTTTTTTTTAATAAATCCCATTGCAAGATGATTTCTGGTCAATTTCCAGTTCCCTATAATACTTGTTCGATCTACAGCTTCTAAACAGCTAATGGCTCAGTGGAGTCACTCATTTATGTTTGGAATTGCCTTCTAGTGTTCTCAGAAAAAAACTTACTTAATATTCAATAATTCTAGAGTTTGAATTCTGCCATAGATTTAGTAAGTAATGTTTTATTATAAAAGACTTTTGACAGGCTTAATTGCTGGTCTTTTCCCATTTCAACAATTAAACAGATTATATAAGTTGGCATATACCATAGAAGAATCTGAACAGAAAGGGTTTGTCAAAAAATTTGACAAAAGAGATGTATTCATTTTGAACTCTTTATAAATTTAAGGGATGTATCTTTTAGGAGAAGAAAGTCAATTTCAAATTATAGACTTCTGTCTGTCTGTAGGAAGAACAAACTCATAATTAGTAAGAGTGAAATTGTGAGAAAAAAGAAGGTAATTCTTTTCAATGATTGTAGAGGATAATGCTCTTCCATTGGTTATGCATGTAAATAGGACATTGCCCATTGCATATTGGACAATCTTTTCCATGAGTACCAGTAATAGAATCAATCAGGAAACTCATACTTAAAAATATGTTCACAGTTCTTTGGAAATTTCTAATTTTTCTGCAGCTGTACTAGGGAGTGCTGCTATACTTTAGATTCTTTACATGTGATGTATTTTTATTTGATTCTTTGAATATGGATATCTTTATAACTATGTTTGCAGTGACTCACTGTGTATTTCTATACAAATTTGTGTTTCTCTATACATGCTTAATACATTGTCAATATGAAAGAAGTTCTTAAAAGTTAGCTTTAATTATTAAGATTATGTAGATGAAGACGGACAAATAGGTGGTAGATCTGTTTATATTATTTGTGTTTGACTGGTATTTAGTGCCAGAAAAGATTGCTGTTTTCAGTACATTTATTTAAAGAATATTTGTTTCCTTACTAATGTTATATAATCTTCTCTCAAGTCACCATATCAGATAAGATAGAGGAGAAGAATAGTAAGAATAATATACATACATATTTATTTACACATATTTTTATATGTGCAGGACTCTACCTAAGAATCCAGATAATGAATATGGTTAATAAGTCTGTTGTGACTGAATTTGTTTTGCTGGGACTCTCTAATTCCTGGGAACTACAGATATTTTTCTTTATAGTGTTTTCACTCTTTTATGTGGCAACGGTGGTGAGTAACATCATTATACTCGTCATTGTCATGTCTGACCCTCATCTACACTCTCCTATGTATTTCCTGCTTACCAACCTTTCTGTTATTGATATGTCTCTTGCTTCCTTTGCCACCCCCAAGATGATTATAGACTATCTAACTGATCATCAAACAATCTCATTTGGGGGATGCATATCTCAGATATTCTTTCTCCACCTGTTTACTGGTACTGAGATTATTTTACTAATGGCTATGTCTTTTGACAGGTATATTGCCATTTGTAAACCCCTGCGCTATGCTTCAATCATTAGTCCCCAGGTGTGTATTGTCTTTGTGGTGTCTTCATGGATTGTGGGAGTCATGCATTCAATGAGCCAGGTCATCTTTGCCCTCACATTACCATTCTGTGGCCCCAACAAAATAGATAGCTTTTTCTGTGACCTTCCTGTGGTATTCCAGTTGGCTTGTGTGGATACTTATGTTCTTGGTCTCTTTATGATTTCAACAAGTGGAATTATTGCATTGTCTTGCTTTATTCTCTTATTTAATTCATATGTTATTGTGTTGGTTACAATAAAGCATCATTCTTCCAGAGGATCATCTAAGGCTCTTTCCACCTGTACAGCCCATTTCATTGTTGTCTTCATGTTTTTTGGGCCATGCATCTTCATCTATATGTGGCCACAAAACAGCTTTGTGATAGAAAAGATCCTGTCTGTATTTTATACAATCTTCACTCCTATTCTGAACCCAGTAATATATACTTTGAGAAATCAAGAAGTAAATTCAGCCATAAGGAAACTGAGAAGTAAGTTTCTAAATTTCAGTACAGAATCTCCTTCCCATTCTTTTTAGTTTAAAATCTTCATTATTATATGTAACAGGCTTTATAAAACAGAAATTTATGGTCCTTGTAGGAAAAATACATTTGAAGCTTTAAAAGGAAGAAAATCAAAGTAATTGTTTCCAGAAAAAAAAAACTATACAAAACATCAGGATTTACTGTTCAGTTAGGATGTTGAATTATCACGTCAATAGAGATAAGGACCAAATAACAAATACAGCTTAAAGAGGAATGAAATGATTAAAGGAATTAATTACAGTTGTGTACACACAGAAACTCAGGATACCTCCTAAAACATGACAAATGAGCAAGATTTCTGTGACCCTTAGAAATTCTGCACTGCTTTGAAAAATTAAATCTGTCCCCAAACCATCATTTTTTCATATCCCTAGCCACTTCTATTTCACATTTAAAACAATTTGTAATTCCTGGAATTAGAGAAATCCTTTTATATGCAAATATAAAAATACATCTCTATTTTAGATGAGGTGTAAAGAAATGATGTGAGGTGATTCCCACCAACCATATTGGCTGAGGAACATCAGTATCTCTCTCTTCATCCAAACAACTCAGTAATCCACATAGAAGCACTGCTTCAATGTCTCCCTCTGACAATAGGGGTTTATGGACTAGTGCAACACCCCTAAAAATCAGAAATGTTAAAAGGTGTGTTACAAAGCTGATGATTTGTGTTTTATCAGGTCCATGAAAGTTAACATTAGGATTAAATCAAGAAAGATAGCTCATGATAACAATCAAAGTTATGAAGAGTGATATTTAATTCTAAATTATAATTTATGTTTGTTTTTTGAGACAGGATTTCTGTATGTAGGTTTGACTGTCCTGGAACTCCCTATGTAGACCAGGATGGCCTCAAACTCACAGAGTTCCACCTTTCTCTGCCTCCCAAGTGCTAAGATGAAAGGTGTGAGCCACCACTACCCTGCTTAACTCTAAATTATTAGACTGCTCTATTCTTTGGTTAGAGTGTTAGTTTCTGTTTAGTAATGCACTGTTAATTTCATAAGTGTGTTATTATATACAAGTTTGATAAGTGTTTTGATCATTATCTTTTTTTGCAAACTAAGAATGACTATCACACAGCTGACAGTAATTCAAAGTACTTAAAGTTGTAAAATGTTGTGTTTCTGTTTACTGTACTTTGCAAATGATCTTTTAAAAATGAAAGCTCACATTGAGTAAATGACTTACTATTATTTGGAATTTACTAAATAGCATTTGTAAAAATAGTATCAAGTAGATTTTCCTAGGTATAGCCACCAAAGGTAAGATATACAGCAAACAAATATTTATGCATATTTAGTTGTTTTTATTTACTGAAGTTACTGAGCAAATGAAGGTAACTACAAAAATTATATATGAATTAAGTTTTATATGTAAGAGATGAATTAAGAATCAAATATTTCTAACTTTTCAGTTTGAGTAAAATTTGAAAGAGATATACTACTTTTCAACTTTGTGGGGTTTTTTTCATTAAATATACTAAACAAACAAGAAAGTAGGCATAGTGTAAAAATGTGTGATATTGTGTTTAAGATTTTAAGTCAATTTTGAAAATAACAATAAACATTGATGACACTGATATAAGGAGACAGCACATTATATCAGTGATAGAACTTATTAATTCTGGTTTTGAGTTTTGTTAGTTTGGATTGTTTCTCTTAGTTATAGTTACATTCTAAGATTCAGTGATCTGATTTATTTAAAGTACTTTAGTTAATGTTTATAGCAACATTGCCAATAATTATTTCATTTAACATTTATTTGTTCAAGTAATTTTTTTTTAAATTAAAGTGTTTTTTTTTTACAATGTTAAATATTTCTTGTATCTCAAAATATCACTGAAAGGACTATAATGTAAAATGTAATTATCATGAAAATAACTCAAATATCATTTCAGTTAAGTTGCTATTTGAAATTTTGAGAAAAAAGAAGAATATTGTAACTAGAAATAGTAAAATAGTACTCTGAGTAAATGTATACAAGAAGGAAGTGATAACAAATAAAAAACAGCAACAATATTTTAAAAAAGAGCAAGGAGGGATAAATGAATGTGGAGTGAGGAAAGAGAAGGTGGAATGACTCAATTATATGAGAATCTCAAAAATAAAAGAAATTATAAAATACATGGAGTGTTTTGGAAAGGATATTGTCAATATTCAGTGAATACATGAGCCCAAATCCTTCAGGAAAGTAATTGGTCAGGACACGGCTTTGCAGGGACATCAGTAATGGAGTTGAGAACTGCAGACGTAACAGCGAATGAGGACTGCACAGTCTGTGCTAAAGGATACCGAGTCAGCAGTTAAGATGTCTTCATGTGTTACCAAAACACTTAAACATCTTAAATGGGATCTGCAAAGGGTAATTTTATCACCATGTTTCCTAAATAAGTGGTGCATTGAGAGTCTTTAAGCACAGTAAGAATGGTGACATCTGTCACTGAGTTTCTGAGGCATAAATGAGATCACAAAGCAAGACAGGTGAAGAGAAGTCAGTTAACTACAGAATACCAGGCCAAGGATGATTTTAAATAATGTACACTTTGATAATAACAGTGTAATAACACTGTTAAGGGGGTGTTGAGATATAAAGGATATTTCTGAGTATGAAGTGCAGGCTAAAAAGTAGTTGGGCAGGTAGACAAAATGGGTGGCAATGACAATCAAATTCTCCAAACAATACTCTCAGAATTATTGTCACAGAATTTCACAAATATGTAAGTAAGAAAAAGAAAAAGAAAAGAAAGAAAAAATAGGTAGTGGGGCCTGGAGAGGAGTTTGACTAATAAAGTAGTTTCTAAATATATCTTGAGGATAATTTCAAATATGATAGCTTCACTGTGAACCAAGTAAAACTTAAGTATTACAGGTCTTGCAAGCTCCTAGGATAACCCTTCAGTTTTATTCAACAGATTCCCTTCTATTGTATAAGATTTTGGCTTTGCAGACCTTAGTCTACCCTAAATCTTTGACTCTGATCATTTTATGTATGTTTAATGACAGAAGCAAAATATCTGTGAGGAACATAAGTGAAACCATTTTATGTAACTTAAGAAATTAAGTTATTATTTAATTAAGTAATTCACATGACTTGGAACGATATATTGCCTGTATAGCATTAGTACTATAAACCTGGGCATGATACTTGGCATACCCTAGACTTCACCTCTATATCAGGAGATGAAAATGGTGTCACAAATAAATATAAATATGTTTTACAAATTAGGATTCTAAATCTTATAAAGCACACAGTCATGTTCAATGAGTATTACTATCATTCTGGGTGGCCAATGCTTAGTATTGTCTTGATTTCATGATCACATTGTTTGTCAAAAGGTATCTTGTAGAGTATGTATGAGGGTATATATTTCATGCACGCACCGGCACATGACTATAATGCCAATGCTGTGGTAGTAGGGTTGTTGTAGGTTCAAGGCTAGTGTGGGTTATGTAGTGAGTACAAAGTCACCCAGGGCCACATAGCAACACTGTGTCCTAACCACTTCCCCAAAGGGGAAATTTTAGGATGAGAAGTAATATAAGAACTTTTATATTAAAATGCGGAGTGAGCAAGATGCAGATATGAATCATGCTTTTATTACTGGAGGATTTAGGCAGGAAAGAAAGGGAGGAGGAGGCAAATGGATGGAGGGAGGGGGAGAGAATGTGGGACCAAGAGATAAAAACCGCGTTGCCAAGGAAGGAATGGAGAGAAAGGGAAAAGAGAGGTTCTGAAAATCACAATAATAGGGATATTTGTAGCCCACCAGGACACGAATCCTCAAGTGTGTATGTCATTCAGACGCCAAGAAAATTCCCTTTTCCTCTTAGCGATCTGCCAGTACAACTGTCATGTGTCATTGACAACATTTCTTTATTAAGCTTTGTGTGTGTGTGTGTGTGTGTGTGTGTGTGTGTGTGTGTGTGTGTGAAGTCAGAGGACAACTCTCAGCAGTTAATCCCGACCCTGCAACATTGTGGGATTTGGGATAAAACTCAAGTCTCCAGTCTTTTATGCAAGTGCCTCTACCTTTTGGGGTCATTTTTGTGGGCTTAGAAAAACAGTCTCTATAAGGAATTTTTAAAAGACTTTCCTAGAGTTAGCTACCAGGTAGCTATACAAAAAAAAAATCCTCCCTGCTTGTTCTCTCCACTCTGAGAATCAGTGTCAAAGGAGTATAAGCTGGGATCTGCCCTCAAATCTCTGTTAGGAACATAGATGAGATCATTTTATATAATTTAAAACCCACTTTATGCTACTTGGAGGAAGGCAATGCCTGTAAGATAAGAGATGCTACCCTGCAGCTCTTATGAGACAGGGCTTCTCTGGACCTGGAGCTCAGAGAGGAGTCAAGCCCAAGACAGGCCTTTATATGCTAATGACAATCCTAAGGTGCCATTGATACATATGTAAACCATCACTAACCTGAGCCACTGCTCAATGAAAGGATTTAAAAACTGGACCTGAGTTTGGCTTCTGTGACTGTTGAAATTCTGCCACTGTTGCTGGGATCAGCCACGCTTGCCTGTCAGCAATAGCCACTGGTCAATGCTCTCAAGGACCTTCTGGACCTCCATCAGTGCCTTCCTCCCAGCCGGCCACATCTAAAGGATGTGTTGAGCCTGCAAGCTTCTGAAGCATCCTCCCTGGAGAAAATCCCCAGTGGATCCCTGTAGTGGTAAATACTACCCAATCAACTATGTCTATTTAACTTTTATATTAGTGTGATATTATAATGAATATCTGTGTGAATAAATTTAGCATATTAAAAAGACATATCTTCTATGGACATCCTAACTGACACAGCCAATCAGCTACAATCTCCACAAAATTCATCTGGGTAAAGGAGAAATCTTTGGCCAAGAACCAGAAATCTAGTTTGAGCTACAATGAGAGTCATTACTTTTCATAAAGAAAGAAATAGTAGTACATGCTTAAAGGTGCCCAAGTCTAAAGAAGACCAGTAAACAGTTTGCTGATAATATCGTTCAGTAGCTAGAGATAGAAGATAACCTAAAATAATAACCACATCCCAGTCCACAAACCCCGTTTTTTGTGTGGCCAAAAAAATACAGAGTCAACAAGGAGAGCCACATACCATAAGGGTCTGCTCTCCGTGGAAGATATCAACCCAAGCAGACTGAGAAGGCAAGAAATAATGTTTTATAGGCAGGCTCTGAGCATTTTCCCCCCAGTACTTATACCACCATTGGGAATGGGAAAACAGACCTCTTTATCTTTATTTTTCATTTACTTTTTCTATTTTTATTGTCTAAATAAAATGTTAGTTCTTATCTTTCTTTTTATTCTTTATCCCTTCTTTGATGATAGGCATTTGTAGACACGATAAAAACAAACTGATTAAATCAGAGCAATCCAAACACATATATAAAACATTTTACTCCTGTTCTCTTCCCTTTAATTTTTTATTCTTTGGGAAATTCATACACCATTTTTTTACTATAATACTTTTCATCCTTCAACTCCTCCCAGTTCTCACACTCTGTCTGACTTCTAGTCCTTTCTCTCTCTTAAAACAAAAACAAAATAGCTATTAAAAACATAGTGCCTTATGTGTTTGGCCAACTACTCCTGAGCGTAGGGCTTGCCCTCCTGTATGTTCCACCCCAGTGTTATTCTACTGTAAGAAATTGAGTTTTCCCCTTTCCCAGCAGCTATCATTTTGGAATAGCTTCTTGACTGACCGTGGGATGTTGTACCTACTTGATTTTCTTGCTAGGATTTTGTCTGTCTTGAGCTTCTGCAGGTCTTATGCACACTGTCATAGTCTTTTTGAGTACATTTAAGCATCTTCTGTTATTTCTGGAGAAAAGATTCCTTAAAATTGTCCACTGCCTCTTTCTCTTACAGTCTTTCCATGCCCTTCTCTGCATAGGCCCCTGAGCCCTGATGGGATAGATGTGATAAACACATTTCCACCCAGGGTCAAGCGCTCCAAAGTTTCCTGCGTTCTCTAATTTTATTCAGTTATGCGTCTCTATTTAATCTTCATCTAGTTTAAGAAGTTTCTCTAGTGAGGGCTTGCTTGAGTTTAGGACCTGGGAGGAAGTGACAGTGTGTACCAATCCGAAGTCATCTCAGGCCTACCAGCCGCTCCTGAGTGAACTGGCCTTGGCAGAGAGATGGAACTGGATCAATCAAAATCGTTCAGGACCACTGGGATTTGAGGGTGATTATCTGTGTTAGAGTGGGATTTATTTGGAGGAGTGTGTGAAAATAAAAGAAAGCACAAAAGGACCTTCAACAAAAGCAGACTGTCTTTTAATCAGTACAATGAGGGGACACAGCTTTGTTGAGGGACTGCATACATATAACACAGGGGCCTTGGGGTTTTGTGTCTACTGGTATAACAATATGTCATTAGAAGTCTTTATTTCAATATTTTTGAGAAGTTCATATTAGTATTTTTATAATTTCTACCTTCCGTATCCCCTGTACAACTTCTCCCAAGTACCCTTTACCTCCTATTTTCTTTCAAATTTATGACCTCATCTTTTAAAATTATTTCTGAAGGAGTTTCTTCATAAGTGTTGAAGTAATGCTCATAACTGCTCATGTGGGATAGGCCTCCACCTATCCTGAGTTGTCTATAAATACAAGCAATTTTTTATAGTCTAAAACAGAGGGCCTGACTTCAGAAAAGTCCAGCTCCCGTGTTACCTGGGCCCATTTCCTCAAGCCTGGATCCCTGCAGGGAGCACAGGTTGGACATCAAAAAGTTATGTTTTTTTAAATTTGGGGCATAATACCCAAGTCTGAAGAGTTCAGCAGTTTAATGGCTCCTAGGTGGTTGGCTTGGTAGAGATATGTAAACAGTCACCTTGTGGGAAGGTTAACTCTGACATGCAGCAGGCTTCAGCATCCTTGATTATCCTGCTTGCCCAACTCTCATTACCAAGTCAATCATTCCCAGGGTAAGATCTGGGCTTATTGACTCTGCCTCTACAACATAAGTCCATGGCTGAAGGATGTCAGGACATGAACTCATACATGAACTGGAGGCAGGAGCTGATGCAGAGATGCTTAGTGGCTTGCTCACCATGACTTGGTCAGGCTGCATTTTTTTTTCAGGAATAACTTTATTATTAACTGCTGATGACTACTAGAACATATCTGGGTTCGTCTGAAAAGACTGGTTCAATCTGGAGATGCTTTCTCTTCAGTGAAGGCTCCTTCGCAGAGGGTTGTTATGATCACCATATCTGTCATCTTAACGCCAAACCTGGTATTCTGCTCCTGGTCCAGATCCTCAGGTTTTAGAAGCAGCTTCAAGTTAAGAAGAGGCCGTTTTCCACAGTTCTGAAAACGCCGCCGTCTTCCCCTGAAAATCGCTTGCCATGTGTGAAGCAGCCGCATGCTAAAATTCCTGGCCGGTTGGACGGCATAGGAAAGCTAGAATTGGTCTTGAGAAGGGTAGCACGGTATACATAGAACATTTAGAAGAGACAATACGAAGGAAGCTGAGGTTTGATGGCCAAAATCAGCACAATGAAAACACCAATAACGAATATTGATCGCTAGAATTCAGATTGCCAGACATTCGAAAGAGATGGAGAGACAGTATTCCATTTTCACTCTGAATACCACGTAGCAAAAGAACCATTTAAAAAAATAAAACAGTATGGAGGGAAAAGACGAATTACGAAGAATAACTAAACCACTGAATGACCCCCCATTTGTTCCTGATAAACTTCAATCAAGTCGTCCTCCTTCATCTCCAGCTCTTCTGGGGTGTGGTTATCAGCAATCTTCTGGCCTTCAAAGAGAAACTTCAGTGAATTCGATGGGACGCCCTGTCTTTGACAATAGGTTTCTTTGAGATTCTTGAGTTGCATTGTCATTTTCACTTTGAAGTATATCTCATTTTCATCTTGTGCAATCACTTTGACTTTAATAATTTTTTCCTTCTTAGTCTCGAAGATCTCATTTGAAGGTTTTGTTTCCTCGTCAGACATGGTGACCAATTTTTTTTTATGTATAATGCAGTATGATAAATATATCTTAAAACTGAATCAATACAGAAAATATCTTAAAAAGAGGTAGAAACATGCATGCATACAATATGACAAAATAACTTTGCATAGGTCACAAATATTGTAGACAAAAATAGGAGCATATTCAATACAACAAATGCAGCATCAAAAAAAAAAGAACTTCAGAAAAACTCTAAGGACTACCCAGAGACTATTTGCAATTATTCCTGACAGCAGGATGGAAACTTAACAATCATTTAATATTTTTATAGGATTTTACCGAAATAACAGCACCCCATGGCAGCTGGAAGTAATTCTAGAAGATGAAGTCCCCTCTCCCAACAAAGTTTGTCTTCACAGTCAGGGGTATCTATTAGGGATTTATTATAAGTTGTATAGGGTTAGAGGTTGGGATAGAAATTAAGTAGGTTCAGGGATCTCTTTTGAAAAAAGAAGAAAAAGAATTTGGATGGGATAGTAGGTGGATTAGTATGAGCTTACTCACACTAATAATAATAGTGAGTAATAAAGAGAATACTTGGAAGCTATTATTTATAGAAATTTATGTTGGTATAAATTCTGGTATATTGAAACAAATTCAGGCTGCATTTTTATACAACTCTGGACTTCTTGCCCATGGATGACACTACCCACGATGGACTAGACCCTGACACATCAAGCACTAATTAAGAGAATTTCCTACACGGTAGCTACATTCTCATCTTAAGGAGGGATTTTCTTAATTAAGGCTTACTCCTCCCAGTGTATTTCCTTTCATTCTTTTTTCTCAAGTTTCCTTTTAAGTAGCATATATGTGCTTTATATAAAATCTTTTTTATTTTTATTGAGCTGTACATTTTTCTCTGCTCCCCTCCCTGACTCTCCACTCCCTCCTTCAACCCTTCCTGAAGATACCCCCATGCTCCTAATTTACTCAGGAGATCTTGTATTTTTATACTTTCTACTTTCTATGTAGATTAGATATATGTAAGTCTCTCTTAGTGTCCTTATTGTTGTCTAAATTCTCTGGGATTGTGGTTTATAGGCTTTTTTTTTGCTTTATGTTTAAAAACCACCTATGAGTGAGTACATGTGATAATTGTCTTTATGAGTCTGGGTTACCTCACTCAAAATAATGTTTTCAGGCTCTATCCATTTTCCTGCAAAATTCAAAATGTCATTTTTTCTCCTGTGTAGTATTCCATTGTGAAAATGTACCACATTTTCCTTATCTGTTCTTTGGTGGAGGAACATTTAGGTTGTTTCCAGGTTCTGGCTATGACAAACAAAGCTGCTATGTACATAGCTGAGCACATATCCTTGTGGCACGATTGAGCATCTTTTGGATATATACATAAAAGTGGTATTATTGGGTCTTGAGGAATGTTGTTTCCTAATTTTCTGAGAAATT
This sequence comes from Microtus agrestis, assembly GCA_902806775.1. Taxonomy (NCBI): domain Eukaryota; kingdom Metazoa; phylum Chordata; class Mammalia; order Rodentia; family Cricetidae; genus Microtus; species Microtus agrestis. The sequence goes on along the minus strand of CADCXT010001310.1, from coordinate 411,434 downwards.
GCCACACTAACATCCAAAGAGGCTGTGCCAGCTTGCATTCCCATCAGCAATGCAGAAGTGTTCTCTTTACCCCACAACCTCTCCAGCATAAGTTGTCATCAGTGTTTCTGATCTTGGCCATTCTTACAGGTATAAGATGGAATCTCAGAGTTGTTTTGATTTGCATTTCTCTTATGACTAAGGATGTTGAACATTTCCTTAAGTGTCTTTCAGCCATTTTAGATTCCTTTGTTGAGAGTTCTCTGTTTAGGTCTGTAATTCATTTTTATTGGATTATTTGTCTTTTTGATGTCCAATTTCATCAGTTTTTTGTATATTTTGGAGATCAGACCTCTGTCTGATGTGGGGTTAGTGAAGATCTTTTCCCATTCTGTAGGCTGCCATTTTGTCTTGTTGACCATATCTTTTGCTTTACAGGAGCTTTTCAGTTTTAGGAGGTCCCATTTATTAATTGTTTCTCTCAGTATCTGTGCTACTTGGGGTTATATTTAGAAAGTGGCTTCCTACGCCAATGTGTTCAAGAGTACTTCCCACTTTCTCTTCTATAAGGTTCAGTGTGTCTGGCTTTATGTTGAGGTCGTTGATCCATTTGGACTTGAGTTTTAATATATGGTGATGGATATGGGTCTATTTTTATTCTTCTACATGTTGATATCCAGTTATGCCAGCATAACCTGTTAAATATGCTTTCTGTTTTCCATTTGATATGTTTTGCTTCTTTGTCAAAAATCAGGTGATCAAAGGTGTGTGGATTAATATATCTGGGTCTTTGATTCAGTTCCATTAGTCCTCCTGTCTGTTCTTATGCCAGTATCAGGCTGTTTTCAGTACTGTAGCTCTTGCAGAACACCAAATAGACTGGATCAAAAAGAAAAAAGTCCTCTCACCACATAATAATCAAAACACTGAACATACAGAGTAAAAAAAGAATATTAAGAGCTGCAAAGAAAAAGGCCAAGTAACATATAAAGGTAGACCTATCAGAATTATACCTGTCTTCTCATTGGAGATAATAAAAGCAAGAAGATCATGGTCAAGCATTATGCAGAAATTAAGAGACCATGGATGCCATCTCAGACTACTATACCCAGCAAAACTTTCAATCACTATAGAAGGACAAAACAAGATACTCCATGACAAAACTAGACTTAACCAATACTTAGCTGCAAACCCAGCCATACACAAAATACTAGAAGGAGAACTCCAACCCAAGGAAGTTGGCTACACCAACAAAAACACAGACAATTGATGGTCTCATAGCAGCAAATCTCAAAGAATGGAAAAACACACAAATTAACATCACCAACAATGAAAACTAAATTAACAGGAGACAGCAATCACTGGTCATTAATATCTCTTAATGTAAATGGACTCAACTCACCTATAAAAAGGCACAGGCTAACAGATTGGATATAGAAACAGAATCCATCCTTCTTCTGCATACAAGAAACACCTCTCAACCTCAAAGACAGACATTGTCTCAGAGTAAAGGGTTAGGAAAATATATACCAATCAAATGGACCTAAGAAACAAGCGGGTATAGCTATCCTAATATCTAACAAAATAGACTTCGAGCTAAAATCAGTCAAAAGAGACAAAGAAGGTCACCTCATATTAGTTACAGGAAAAATCCATCAAGAGGAAATCTCAATATTGAACATCTATGCCCTAAATACAAGGGCACCCTCATATGTAAAAGAAACACTTCTAAAGCTTAAATCAAACATTAAACCCCACACACTAATAGTGGGAGACTTCAACACTCCCCTCTCACCACTGGACAGGTCAGTCAGACAAAAAAATGAACAGAGAAATAACAGATGTTTTGACTCAAATGGACTTAACAGACATCTATAGAATATTCCATCCAAACAGAAAAAAATATACCTTCTTCTCAGAACCTCATGGAACCTTCTCAAAAATTGACCACATACTTGGTAACAAAACAAACCTCAACAAATACAAAAAAGTTAGAATAATCCAATGTACCTTACCAGATCACTGTGATTTAAAACTAGAAGTCAACAGCAATACTAATTCCACAAAATTCACAAACACATGGAAAATAAACATTGCTCACCTGAATCATTAATGGATCAAGGAAAAAATAAAGGGAGAAATGAAAGACTTCCTAAAATTCAATGACAATGATGACACAACATACCCAAATTTATGGAACACAATGAAAGCAGTGTTAAGAGAAAATTTTATTGCACTAATTGCCTACATAAAGAAGCTGGAAAAATTCCACACACGTGAATCAACAGAACATTTGAAAACTTTAGAACAAAAAGAAGCAAACTCACCTAAGAGAATTAGAGGGCAGGAAATAATCCTTTCATTCTTATTAATGTTTTGTTGTATAAACTAGTCTTATTGTTTTCTCCTGTGATTATATTATTTGCGATAAAGCATCTATTTACTATCAAAGATTTATTAAATTGATTTTTATTTTATAAAATTACTCTATAGAAGAATCAAGGGAATGGAGTTACTGTTTTTTTTTCATGGATTATATTTATAGGTTAAAATGTAATGATATTCAATTCAAGAGTTGTAATTTTTAACTCTCAAAATTATGTGCTCAGCTATGTTCATAGCAGCATTGTTTGTCATAGCCACAACTGGAAACAACCTAGATGACCCTCAACTGAAGAACAGATAAGAAAAATGTGATATATTTACACAATGGCATACTACATAGCAGAAAAAAATAACAACATCTTGAAAATTGCAGGCGAATTGATGGATCTAGAAAACATCATATTGAGTGGGGCAACTCAGACCAAAAAAAAAAAAAAAAACAAATATCATATGTACTCACTCATAAGTGGCCTTTAAACATAAAGCAAAGAAAACCAGTCTACAATCCACAATCCCTGAGAAGCTAGACAACAATGAGGACCCTAAGAGAGATATACATGGATCTAATCTATCTAATCTCCATGAGAAGTAGAAAGAGACAAGATCTTCTGAGTAAATTGGGAGCATGGGGACCATGGGAGTGGGTTGAAGGGGTGGGGAGAAGCAGGGAGGGGAGCAGAGAAAAATGTATAGCTCAGTAAAAATCAATAAAAAGAAATGGTATGGAAAGGTGAGTCCTTGAGTAAAAATGGTTTAAATTTACAATTCACTTGCACAGCAGGATGCTCCCAGGCTTAGCAGTACCTTATGTTTCATAAGTCACAAACTATGTTACAGAATAGGATTGCATTGGGAAATAAGACTTTCCAGCAGTCTGCTGCTCCTGTGTAGTCTGCCTTTGCAGACCTTACCAGAAAACCCTCCTCCTTAACTACAGGGAAGATGAATGATTCCTGTCTCACATGACAGGGGTAGAGTTTCGCTCTCTTGGTGGAGAACCTTAAATCCTATACCCATATCTATTTTTATCTGGGTTATTTCTTGATTTCCAATTAAAAAAATCTTTTTATTTTCTAGATTACCAACCCACTATCATATTTATAATTGGTTAAGATTTTAATAACAGTGTTCTTTGCCATACAGAAGCTTTTCAGCTTCATGAGGTTCCATTTATTAACTGTTGTTCTTCTGCTCTTACTGTCTGTATACTACTGGTGGTGTCTTTCTTTCCAGAATATTATCTCCTGTATCAATGAGCTCAAGCCTATTTCTTCTATTCAGATTGACCAGCATCATTGCTGAAAAGGCACTTTTTCCCTGTTAAGTGTATATCTTTAGTTTCGCTTTCCTTGCTATGTGGAATTATGTCTGAGTCTCCAATTCCACTCCACTGATCAATTTACCTGTTTTATGTCAATATCAAGCCTTCTTTTTTTCGATTATTGTAGCCCTGTAAAACAACTTGAAATCTGGAATAGTGATATCCCTAAAAGCTTTTTATTATTACTCAGGATTGTTTCAGCTATCTTGGTATGTGTGTGTATATGTGCTTCCATACAAAGATGAAAATTTCCTTCAATTTCTGTGAATAATTGTATTAGACTTTTAATAGAGATTGCAATTGAATCTGTAGAATGCTTTTGGTAGGATGGCCTCTTTCACTATATTAATCCCAATGATCCATGAGCATGGAAGATCATTCCATCATCTGATATCTTCTTCAATTTCTTTCTTCAATGTCCTGAAGTTTGTATCATGTAAGTCTTTCATTTTCTTGGTTAGAATTCTCCTTAAATATTTTCTGAGGTAATTGTGGAAGGTATTGTTTTCCTGATTTCTTTCTTAGTCCACTTGTTACTTGTACTCAGGGAGGCTACATATTCTTTTGTGTTACTTTTAATCCTGCTATTTCAATGAATGTGTTCATCAGATATAGAAGTTTTCTGATAGAGTTTTTAGATTTTTTTACTATAAAAATCTTATAATCTGTAAATAAGGATACTTGGATGTCATTATTCTTATTTAAATTCCCTTGATCTCTTTCAGCTGTCTTGTTCTTCTAGCTAAGAATATTTCAAGTACTCCGTTCAATATGTTTAGAAACAGTGTATATCCTTTTTCTACTACTGATTTTGGTGGAATCGCTTTGAGTGACTCTCCATTTAGAATGACACTGGCTGTGGCTTGCTGCAATTACCTTCATTAGGTTGAGGTATATTCCTTTATGCTTAGTCTTTCCAGGACTTAACTCAAAGAGATGTTAGATTTAGTAAAAGGCCTCCTCTGTTTGTGATAGGATGATCATGTATTTTTGCCTTTTTGACCATTCATATGGTGATTTACATTTACTGATTTACATGTGTTGAACTATCCCTTCATCTCTGGTGTTAAGTCAAGTTGATTATGGTGGATAAGTCCCCTGTCTGATGCAAGGTTAGAGAAGCTCTTTTCCCATTTTGTAGGCTGACATTTTGCTTTATTTTCCATGTCCTCTAGCTTACATAGAAGATTTTCATTTCAGGAGGTCCTATTTTTTGATTGTTGCTCCTAGTGTCTGTGCTACTGGTGTTGTATTCAGGAAGTGGTCTCTTGTGCCAATGTGTTCATGGCTACTTTCCATTTTCTGTTCTATAAGTTTCAGTGTAACTGAATTTATGTTGAGTTTTTTTGTAGTATGAGGCTCCTTGTTTGTTCCTGGCTGCTCAGTCCCAAAATATCTACACAGAAAATGTATTAATTAGATCACTGCTTGGCCTATTTGCTCTAGCTTTTTATTGGCTAACTCTTACATCTTAATTTAACCCATTTCTATTAATTTGTGTATTGCCACAAAGTTGTGGCTTACTGGCAAGGATCTGTCCAGTGTTTCACCAGAATCTGCTTTGTTACATGGGCACAGAGAATGAAGAGAGGCCACAACACATAGTTTGCTACAGGGGTAGGAATGAGATTGGGCAGTTAGATAATGGGGATAAGAGAGAGTAAAGATCTGAAGCTCACACATCTGTGATTCTGGTCTGTTTGCTTCTCTGCCAGTCTTGGCTAGAGGGTTCCTAGAGAAAGCCTGTTGGGGGCTAGAATTACAGAGAGTGTGGACAAAGGTTGGAGGTGAAGATTCTCTGAATATGAGGGCAGAGAGAAGGGAAAGGTGGTCTGTAATAAAAATGAGGATAACTTTGGAGGATTGGTGTTAGAGATAAAAATATGCAGTTATAGGTACCCCATGAGGGATTTTCCTGATGGTGGAAGACCCCCACCCTAAATCCGGCCTACACCTTCTGTTGGCACCCACATAAAAGGCCACAGAAGAAGGAGGCTTTTGCTTTGTGCGTGCTTGTTCTCATCCTCTCAATAACTTCATCTACCCAACTGCTGAAGCATTCCTTTGCTAGAGTTAGAACTTACTCCTTGAGGATTCCAAGTAGACAGCATTGTTGGACCACCAGCCTGTAAGCCACTGTAATAAATCTCCTTTTAATGTAAAAAGAATAAGAAAATACCCTAAAAAATATGCAGTTATGGTTTGTTGACTCCCTTATCCCTACTAAATAGAGACAGAGGAATAGATGGGGGTAGAAGTGAGGTGGGGAGAGGGAACAAGAGTAGAGGATGGAGGGGGAACTATGGTTGGTATGTAAAATAAATAAATAAATAATAAGTAGTTAGCCTATCTGTCTCCATGGCATGAATTGCCTGTAAGCTCCCTGGGAATGCCTGCTGGAGTTGGGCTGGGATAATAAGTAATAAATGGAGGGGAAAAGTGTGGAGGACAAGTCTATGTGATTCATGAGCGATGGGAGAAGTGGGTAAGAGAGACTGTAGTAAGTGGTCTGCTACCCAGCTGTATATAAGACTTGGCAATTGAACTGGGAGGAGTGAGGGGAGAGGAAAATATCTGCAATTAGCCTACCCGCCTCCTTGGCCTGAGTTTATATCACATTTTCATTATGTATTCAGCCGTTGATGGACATATATTTCAGTTCCATGTCCTAACTACTGTTGAGGACAGGCCTCAACAAAAATACTTCTTAGAATAGAAAGAAATAAAAGTAAGGAATATGAAAAAGAATAAGAATAATAAGATAGAAAACATAAGACAGTGTCAGGAGTGTATTTCAGGAATCACTCAGACCCTGAAATCACTCATGTTTATTTTTCCACAGCTTTTATACCCAATGTAAACTGGAGGAGAAGGTAATAAAAGACTTTATTAATATTATACAAAAGATAAACTCACAGTCAAACTCTGAGACATCCATTCATTAGCATTCCGTTGTCTAGGTAGCAAGGTTCCACAAGTCACAATCTCCAAGTCACAGACACTGCAGCCCGCCCTTCCTTGGGTGATCTCATAGTTACCGAAGACAGGAGCAGAAGCACATCTAATATATCCTGACCACCCATCAGGATGGCACCAAGCTATCTTAACTTTAGAAAGAGCCAGGCCACCACCTCCTGAGGTAGAAGGTGCAATTAAGCCTGTTAATTTCCAAACTCTCTAACCATCAGACAAGCTGAAAATGAGCCTGCATTTTTCAACCTCCACAAAATATTGTGAATTAAACCACAGTGATCATGAATAATCAGGTATCTCTATTAAGTCTTTTGTGTATCATACATGCAGTGGTATACCTGGAACATATGGTAAATCAATTTCTAGTTTATTGGAAGAGTCCAGACTAATCTCCAAAGGGACTAATTTACAATTGTATTTCTTCTGTGAGAGTATTCTGTTCAGCTATATAGTATGTTTTAAATTGGGTTGATTACACATTGACTTTAACTTTGTTGAATTTTTTTTAAAAAATATTCTAGACATAAAGCATCTTTCAGATGTGTATGTTGCGGGAGGTCCTTCTGCCCCTCCAACCAATAGCTGCTGAGATACCAGCCCATTGGGGCGTGGTTTCTCTCCCTTTAAAAGAAGCAGCTATTTCCTTTCTCTCTCTCTTCACTTCCTGCTCCGCTGGAGACTAGACTCCCTTCCTTGTTGCGCAGATGGCTGTTGTCCGGGACGGTGGTCTGTAAGTTTTCCCTTTTTAAATAAATAACATCCTATTAATTATAACTCCAAACTGGTGTGGCATTGTTCGTGACTTATGCCTTCATGTGTATCTCACTCTGTGGGCTGGGCCTTCACTTGATTGACAGTTATCTTTATAGCACAGACTGTTTTAAGTTTTGAGAGATATCTGAAGGCATAAGTCACAGACAATCCCACATCAGTTTGGAATTATTATGAATAGAATGGTTATTTATTTAAGGGGGAAAAACTTACAGATCACCATCCCAGACAACAGCCCTCTGTGCAATTAGGAAGGGAGGCTTGTCACCGGAAATGGAGCAGGAAGCCAGAGCGTGAGCAAAGGGCAGTGGCAGCTTTTTTAAAGAGAGAGAGACTATGCCCCAATGGGCTGGCATCTCAGCAGCTATTGGCTGAAGGAGCGGAAGGAGCTCCCGCAACACCTCCCCCTTTTGTTTAAGTAAGAGGGTTCTAAACCTACTACGAAATTATATACAATATGTACAAATATCCTATTCTAGCTGGCTTAAGTCTTGTATAATAAATAACTTGGCCAAGTCATGAGAGGAAATTAACTACATTTCTATAGTCTTCAACTCCATCAAAGATCTGAGAAGGGAAATAATGTTACCTGAGTAATTAGGAAGTGCAATTAAACAACTTCCAAAACATGCAACAAATTACAGAGACAACTAGCTACCTGGGCAATCACCCAAGGTCACGTTTGCAGTGTTGAAGCAACCATCTATGGCTAAGCCCTAACATAACTGACATACCATTTTCAAAGGAAAAAACTTTTCAAAACTATCTTACCCTGTCTTGGCAGGATATGACAGTCCAGTTTTATCCATTTACAGATACTCTGTATCTCTGTCAGTGGTTGAGGTATGGGCATTTCTTTGCCCAATGGCCAGTTCTGCCAAGAAGAAAGGGTCCATGTGGAGTGTCTTTGGTGCTCAACATTCTTTCAGGAATAGATCAGTGTTGCTAGGAGCAATTGTGTCTCACTACCACAAAACTTAGATTAAAGGCCATTTTCTACAGCTCTTTGAAGAGGTTGAATATTATCTATACTGAATATAATCTTTATGTATCTAAAGAACCTGATTAGTCTAATTATAAATGAAAAACATAGATAACTATTGATCTATATAATTCTCAATACCTATCTAACTTAAAGACTAAGACAATAAACAATTGTGCAATAAATGAGGACAATATGACCTCCAAATAAAAACAATGTATAAATAATGCAATATGGTAAATATGTATAAATACATAAAAAATATACAATTATCTTAATCAGAGGTATAAAGGTACACTGCAATATGGTAAATATATATATATATATATATATATCAATACATAAAAATTGTTTTCAACAGAGGTAAAAGAATGCATGCATACAATAGTCACTATAATTTAACTTTGTATCAATATACAAGAATTGATACCAATATATTTGTTCAAAAACAGTAACTTACAATTACAAATCTATTATCCCATCATCCAATTATCCCTCTTTTTTTCAAAAAGATCCCTGAGCTTATAAAATTCCTCCCCCAGCCCCCCAACCCTCAACCATATACTAATTATAATCAATCCTTAAATAATATCCCTAAACCCAAGGACAAACTTTACTGGGAGAGGGGATGTCGCCCTCTAGAATTACTTCCAGCTGTCATGGGGGCAACGTTCTTTCTGGGGGATCCTGTGAAAGTAAAATGATGGTTAAATTTCAAGATCAATGTCTTTTAAAATTGCAAATAGTCTCTAAGTATTTTGTGCAGGTCTGGCCAGAATGTTTCACAAGATGTGCACCATTTCAGCTAACCAAGTTGGAACCATCTTGTGCAGCTGGTACCCAAAACAGGTCTTGAAGTAGTGCTATCAGTATCATGACATCATATCAACCAGGTGAAGTTGTTGTTATTGGGCCCCATCTTCTTCCTGGAAACTTCAAATATCACTGCAGGAAAAATTCATTGTTCATTGTGAAAAACTTAAACATTAATTATATAGACATATGTATACATACATATATTCAATGAAAGGTATAATAGATATATTTAATGAAAAATATGATAGATATGAAGAAAAGCAAAGATGTTTTCTAAACTCATATTTCTTTCTGTCCCATATCTTGACATTAGACAGAAACTCCAGAAACTCTGGGTTTTTCTCTTAACAACAGGCTTGGAATTAGAGAGGGACTAAGCCAGAGTCCAACTCCAAAACCAGCTCTATAAATTTAGAAATATGATTTAATATATTTTACTTATGGAACCTATTCAGTTTTCTTGATAGTCCCTATTGGGCAGTTATTTTTCCATCTGTCAGTATTCAAACATCCAGGGTCCCTTGAATTTTTCAAAGATGAATGTTTTCCTGTGGAGATAAGAACAGAACCCGGCCCATTTTATATGTTTTTCTTACCACCTGTATGAATATCATCATTGTGGATGAGCTGTCATTTCACATTTCCAAGAGGTTTCTCCTCTTCAAATCGAACCTTTATTAATTTTGATGGTATCCACAATTTTTCTTCTCCTGTGGAATCAAGAGCAAAACACTTTCCCCAACATAGCACATCTCCTGGCTTCCATTTCAGCACATCTTTGAAATAAATCGGTTGATTTAGTTCAGCAGACTTTCCCATTATCCAATGTCTTTCTGCCGCTGTTATGCATCCTTTCAGATGTTATAATTCTAACTATAGATAAATCTAGATACTAAACAAAAGTGATTAGAATCACTAAATTATTTCAGTAGGAATATACAAAACCAGCATATAAAAACATATAAAATTGTTGAGAAAGAAATAATGAAACTATTCTCATTAGTAATAGTCGAATAAATAATAAATAAAATCAAATAAAACCTGCCAAGAATAAACTTAAGTGAGCAATGGAAAGAACTATCATAAAGAAACATGACACAAGGAAGGAGTTAAATAGAGCAGTTCAGAACTATGGAACACAAAGAATTTCCTATGTTATTGAGTTAAAATTTCCATTAAGCTCAAAGTGATTTGCAAAGAATACTGAGGACATATCAAAATATACTATAGAACCATAGCAACAAGCAGCACAGTTTTAACATAAAAATGGATTCATTAAATCAATAGAACATAATACATAATACTCTAGAAGAGAAATCAGGTGTATACCATGAATCGATTCTCAAGAGAATTCCTAAAAATTTATAGTCAAGAAAAGCTATCTAAAGCAAGCAAGCAAGCAAGCAAACAACGATAAAACAAAAGAAAACTTTGTTCCTATAAATGGCATGGCTCTAGAGATGGCTCAGCCATTAAGATCAAGTGCTGCTATTGTGGAGAATTTGAGTTCAGTTTCCAGCACTGGTGTCCAGTGGCTTTCAACCAAGTACAACTCCAGTTCTGGTGAGCTGCTTGATTTTAATACTATTATCGTTAGTTGAGATGTGGAATTTGGCTAGATTCCTGTCAACAGATAAAAATAAATATGAGACAATCACATAAAAAGAATAAAATTCTATTGTTTACAGGAAAGGGAATGGAAATCTAGGACATAATATCAATCAATATTAGCCAGGTGCCAAAAGAAACATGTCACATATCTTCTCTAATAAGGTGATTGGAGGGTATGGTGTGCGAGGGCAGGACATTGAAAATCGGAGAGGAATTACTGAAGTCTGAAAGAAAGAAGAAAGTACCATTTTAATGTGTAAACTCATGTGAAACAGCTCATTCAGGTCACAGTGTTAATATCTACAAAAATGAAAATATTGACAAAGAAATTCACTCCTTATTTTTACATACATTTAAGACCCCCTCAGCACACAAGTAACCTGCCCACACATTAAAGTAAGCACACACACACACACACACACACACACAAAGTGTGTTTTTGGTTGGTACAATTTGGAAACATCTATTAATGGAGATTTTTGCTCTTTTCTGTCATGCATGATGCTGAAGGAAATTTTGAAATTTTCTTAATTAGCAATTGGTTAGTATTGCCTTTGCAAAATGTTTAGTTGATTTACTCATAGTTTTTCTTCTTTAAAATAGCAAAAATTTAAAAGAACCCATATGTCTAGTAATCACAAATGGCCATTTAAAATATAAAGAGAAACTTATAGCATCAATACAGAAATACTGATAATATTGTGTTATTACTAGTGACTATACAAAACAAATTACTTTGTGTGTTCTCAAAAACAAGCCAATATCATGGGTTAGGAGAGGACTATGGAATCAGGCAGGCCCCTAATTACCCCTTTGACTTAATGTCCTTAATTCCTTGATAATAATGTCATCTGGCAGCAATGATTCTAGCATTGTTTATCTGATTGGTGATCAAGTTAGTAGTATGTGGAATATGCAGGATCTGATTATGATAACCAGTAGACACAATTCTAGAGGGCCAATGAAGGAGGGAAACCATCTTAGCCACATGCATCAGTCAAAATTAGTTTGAGTGTTTTTGTCTCTTTTTTTCTGTAGAGCATCAGTTTGGTTGTCAGAAGTGTGAAAGCAGTACCTTTTGGTGATTTGCTGAAAACTATGATAATGATTAAGTAACAGGTCAACAGTAGTTCTGTTTTGCAGAAGTTGTTCTCAGTTATCCAATTTCTTAATTAATTTATGCTAATATTTTGATGTACTATCAGTAGTTTTTGAAATTCAGCAGGCTATTTTAAAAATTTCTCTTTGTAATCCAGCAACAAGTCCTGAGATGGGTAACAGAAAAGCCACGGTGGTGGCAAGCATAGTGGAATATGATGGGTGTGTGAAATCATCACGGTCTTTTCAGAAAGAGCTCTTGAAGTAAGGAGGAGCAGGCTGCATCCTGCCCAGCTAGCTTAACCCCTGAAATAACCACACAGAAATTGTATTAATTAAAACACTACCTGGTCCATCAGTTCTAGGCTCTTTTTTTTTTTTTTTTTTTTTTTTTTTTTTTTTTTATTTATTTTTTTTTTTTTAATTTATTTTATTTATTAAAGATTTCTGTCTCTTCCCCCCCCCCGCCCCCTTCCCTCCCCCTCCCCCAATCAAATCCCCCTTTCTCGACTGCCCAAAGAGCAATCAGGATTCCCTGCCCTGTGGGAAGTTCAAGGCCCTCCAACCTCTATCCAGTTCTAGTAAGGTGAGCATCCAAACTGCCTAGGCTCCCACAAAGCCAATAGGTGCAGTAGGATCCGAAACCCATTGCCATTGTTCTTGAGGTCTCCGTAGTCCTCATTGTCCGCTATGTTCAGCGAGACTGGTTTTAACCCAGGCTTTTTTAAACCCAGACCAGCTGGCCTTGGTGAGTTCCTGAAAGAACATCCCCACTGCCTCAATATGTGGGTGCACCCCTCGTGGTCCTGAGTTCCCTGCTTGCGTTCTCTCTCCTTCCGCTCTTGACTTGGACCTTGAGATTTCAGTCTGGTGCTCCAATGTGGGTCTCTATCTCTGTCTTCTTTCATCGCCTGATGAAGGTTAATATTCAGGAGGTTGCCTATATGTTTTTCTTTGGGTTCTCCTTCTTATTTAGCTTCTCTAAGATCCCGGATTATATGCTCAATGTCCTTTACTTATGGCTAGAAACCAAATATGAGTGAGTACATCCCATGTTCCTCTTTTTGGGTCTGGCTTACCTCACTCAGGATAGTGTTTTCAATTTCCATCCATTTGCCTGCAAACTTCAAGAAGTCCTTGTTTTTTACTGCTGAGTAGTACTCTAATATGTATATATTCCATACCTTCTTCATCCATTCTTCAATTGAAGGGCATCTAGGTTGTTTCCAGGTTCTGGCTATTACAAACAATGCTGCTATGAACATAGTAGAGCATATACTTTTGTTGTATGATACGGCCTCTCTTGGGTATATTCCCAAGAGTGGTATTGCTGGGTCCATGGGTAGGTTGATCCCGAATTTCCTGAGAAACCTCCACACTGCTTTCCAGAGTGGTTGTACAAGTTTGCATTCCCACCAGCAATGGATGAGTGTACCCCTTTCTCCACAACCTCTCCAGCAACGGCTATCATTGGTGTTTTTTATTTTCGCCATTCTGACAGGTGTAAGATGGTATCTTAAAGTTGTCTTGATTTGCATTTCCCTGATCGCTAAGGAAGTTGAGCATGACTTTAGGTGTCTTTTGGCCATTTGAACTTCTTCTGTTGAGAGATCTCTGTTCAGCTCAGTGCCCCATTTTATAATTGGGTTGATTTGCCTTTTACGTTCTAGTTTCTTGAGTTCTTTATATATTTTGGAGATCAGACCTTTGTCAGTTGCTGGGTTGGTGAAGATTTTCTCCCAGTCAGTGGGTTGCCTTTCTGTCTTAGCGACAGTGTCCTTTGCTTTACAGAAGCTTCTCAGTCTCAGGAGGTCCCATTTATTCAATGAGGCCCTTACAGTCTGTGCTGCTGGGGTTATACATAGGAAGTGGTCTCCTGTGCCCACGTGTTGTAGAGTGCTTCCCACTTTCTCTTCTATCAGGTTCAGTGTGTTCGGGCTGATATTGAGATCTTTAATCCACTTGGACTTGAGTTTTGTGCATGGTGATAGATACGGATCTATTTTCATTCTTCTACAGATTGACATCCAGTTTTGCCAACACAATTTGTTGAAGATGCTCTCTTTTTTCCATTGTATACTTTTAGCTCCTTTATCGAAAATCAGTTGCTCATAGGTTTGTGGGTTAAAGTCAGGGTCTTCTATTCGATTCCATTGGTCGACTTCTCTGTTTTTATGCCAATACCAAGCTGTTTTCAATACTGTAGCTCTGTAATAGAGTTTGAAGTCAGGGATGGTAATGCCTCCAGACATTCCTTTATTGTATAAGATTGTTTTGGCTATCCTGGGTTTTTTGTTTTTCCATATAAAATTGATTATTGTCTTTTCCAGATCTGTGAAGAATTTTGATGGGATTTTGATGGGGATTGCATTGAATCTATAGATTGCTCTTGGTAGAATTGCCATTTTTACTATGTTGGTCCTCCCAATCCAAGAGCAAGGGAGGTCCTTCCATTTTCTGGTGTCCTCTTCTATTTCTTTCTTCAAAGACTTAAAGTTCTTGTCAAATAGATCTTTCACTTCCTTGGTCAGGGTTACCCCAAGATACTTTATGCTCTTTGTGGCTATCGTGAAAGGTGATGCTTCTCTGATTTCCCTCTCTGTTTCTTTATCCTTAGTGTATAGGAAGGCAACTGATTTTTTGGAGTTGATCTTGTATCCTGCCACATTACTAAAGGTGTTTATCAGCTGTAGGAGTTCTTTGGTAGAGTTTTTGGGGTCGCTTATGTATACTATCATATCATCTGCAAATAACGAAAGCTTAACTTCTTCCTTTCCAATACGAATCCCCTTGATCCCCTTATGTTGTCTTATTGCTATTGCTAGAATTTCAAGCACTATATTGAAGAGGTATGGAGAGAGTGGACATCCTTGTCTTGTTCCTGATTTTAGTGGGATGGCTTTGAGTTTTTCTCCGTTCAATTTAATGTTAGCTGTCGGCTTGCTGTAAATAGCTTTTATTATATTTAGGTATGATCCTTGTATCCCTAGTCTTTCCAAAACCTTTGTCATAAAGGGGTGTTGAATTTTGTCGAATGCTTTTTCAGCATCTAATGAAATGATCATATGGTTTTTTTCTTTCAGTTTATTTATATGGTGGATTACGTTAATAGACTTGCGTATGTTGAACCAGCCCTGCATCTCTGGGATGAAGCCTACTTGATCATAGTGGATAATTTTTCTAATGTGATCTTGAATTCGGTTTGCCAGTATTTTATTGAGAATTTTTGCGTCAATATTCATGAGTGAGATAGGCCTGTAATTCTCTTTCTTGGTTGGGTCTTTGTGTGGTTTTGGTATCAGGGTAACTGTAGCTTCATAAAAGGAATTTGGCAATGACTTTTCTGTTTCTATATTGTGAAATACATTAAGGAGTATAGGTATTAGCTCTTCTTGGAAGTTCTGGTAGAATTCTGCATTGAAACCATCTGGTCCTGGGCTTTTTTTTGGAGGGGAGATTTTTGATAACAGCTTCTATTTCTTCGCGACTAACCGGTCTATTTAGATCATTCACCTGGTCTTGGTTAAGTTTTGGTAGAAGGTACTTATCTAAAAAAATGTCCATTTCTTTTGCATTTTCCAGTTTTGTGGCATACAGGCTTTTGTAGTAAGATCTAATGATTTTCTGAATTTCCTCTGTGTCAGTGGTTATGTCCCCCTTTTCATTTCTGATCTTATTTATTTGCGTGCTCTCTCTTTGTTGTTTAATTAGTTTGGATAGGGGTTTGTCGATCTTGTTGATTTTCTCCAAGAACCAACTTTTTGTTTCATTGATTTTTTGGACTGTTTTCTGTGTTTCTATTTTGTTTATTTCCGCCCTCAGTTTGATTATTTCCAGTCTTCTACTCCTCCTGGGCAGGTCTGCTTCTTTTTTTTCCAAGGCCTTCAGGTGTGCTGTTAAGTCCCCAATGTATGCTTTCTCCGTTTTTTTAAGTGTGCATTTAGTGCTATGAACTTTCCTCTTAGCACTGCTTTCATCGTGTCCCATAGGTTTGAGTATGTTGTTTCTTTATTTTCATTAAATTCAAGGAAGTCTTTAATTTCTTTCTTAATTTCTTCCTTGACCCAGGTATGGTTCAGTAGTTGGCTGTTCAGTTTCCATGAGTTTGTCGGCTTTCTGGGGATAGCATTGTTGTTGCCTTCTAACTTTAATCCGTGGTGATCTGATAAGACACAGGTGGACACTGATATTTTTTTGTATCTGTGGAGGTTTCCTTTGTTTCCGAGAATGTGGTCAATTTTCGAGAAGGTTCCATGAGCTGCAGAGAAGAAGGTATATTCTTTCCTATTTGGGTGGAGTGATCTATAGATGTCTGTTAAGTCCAATTGCTTCATTACCTCCAATAATTCTCTTAATTCTCTGTTTGGTTTCTGTCTGATTGACCTGTCCATTGGAGAGAGAGGTGTATTGAAGTCTCCTACTACTAGTGTGTGTGGTTTAATGTCTGACTTCAGTTCTAGTAATATTTCTTTTAGATAAGTGGGTGCTTTTGTATTAGGGGCGTAGATATTCAGGATTGATACGTCCTCCTGATGATTTGTTCCTGTTATAAGTATAAAGTGTCCATCTCGATCTCTTCTGATTGATTTTAGTTTGAAGTCAGTTTTGTTAGAAATTAATATGGCCACACCTGCTTTTTTCTTAGGACCATTTGCTTGAAAGACCTTTTCCCAACCCTTTACTCTGAGTAGATGCCTGTCTTTGTGGTTGAGATGTGTTTCTTGCAAACAGCAGAATGTTGGATCCTGTTTTCGTATCCAATCTCTTAGTCTGTGCCTTTTTATAGGTGAATTGAGCCCATTAATATTAAGTGATATTAATGACCAGTGGTTGTTTACTCCAGTTATTCTTATTGTTTTTGGTAGTATAGTTTGTGTGTCTCCCTTCTATGAGTTGTGCTGGTGAAGGGTCTCTAGGTGCCTGAGTTCTTGTAGGCAGTGTTGGCCATGTTGGGTTCTTTGGGTTGTGATTTTCCTTCTATTATCTTCTGTAGGGCTGGATTTGTGGCTACGTATTGCTTAAATTTATTCTTATCCTGGAATGTCTTGTTTTCTCCATTGATAGTGAACGATAGCTTGGCTGGGTATAGTAGTTTGGGTTTGCATCCATGGTCTCTTAGCTTCTGCAGTACCTCTATCCAGGACCTCCTGGCTTTCATGGTTTCCATAGAGAAGTCAGGTGTAAGTCTGATCGGTTTACCTTTATAAGTTACTTGGCCTCTTTCCTTTGCAGCTCTTAATATCCTTTCTTTAACCTGTATATTCTGTGTTTTGATTATTATATGGCGAGGGGATGTTTTTCTTTGATCCAATCTGCTTGGTGTTCTGTATGCTTCTTGAATATTCAAAGGAATATCTTTCTTTATGTTGGGGAAGTTTTCTTCCATAATTTTGTTAAAAATATTTTCTGGGCCTTTGAGCTGTGACTCTTCTCCTTCTTCTATCCCAATTATTCTTATGTTTGGTCTTTTTATTGTGTCCCATATTTCCTGCATGTTTTGTGATGAGAATTTGTTGGCTTTGCTGTTTTCTTTGATCAGTGTGTTTATTTTCTCTATGGTGTCCTCAGAATCTGAGATTCTTTCTTCAATTTCTTGTATTCTATTGATTATGCTTGTTTCCGTGGGCTCTGCTTGTTGACCTGGATTTTCCATATCCAGCTGGTGCTCAGCTTGTGTTTTCTTCCTTGCTTCCCTTTCAGTTTTCAATTCTTGAACTGTTTCCATTACCTGTTTGATCGTTTTTTCCTGGTTTCCCAGGGTATCCTGTACCTGTTTGATCGTTTTTTCTTGGTTTTCCAGGGTATCTTGGACGTATTTTCTCATTTCTCCAAACTTTTGGTTAAACTTCTCATCCATTTCTATAAGGGCGTTTTTCACATGTTGTTTAATGGACTCTAATGCTTTCATAAAGTCAATTTTTTCCACTTCTTCCGTATTAGGGTGTTCAAGTCCTTCTGTTGTAAGATCATTGTGTTCTGGTGTTTTCATGTTGTTTTTCAGATTATTGGGTGAATTCTTGCCTTGGCGCCTGCCCATCTCCTCCTATTAGTCTATCTAATGGGTCTTCTGCAACCGGATCAGGTTTCCCCGTTGGCCAGGGGATCCTCTTACAAAACGCTGTCGCCTTGTTTCCTGGCTCCAGCCAGGGGCCAAGTTCCCTCTCTCCCCTCGGAAGGGTCTTCAGGAACAGGACCTGGCTCCTTCCTTGCTAGGGATCTAGCCAATCAACGGCCTACCTCTTTGCTTTAATTGTAGTGGGGCGATCTGCTCTCGGTGTTGCGCTCGGTCTCTGTAGCTTGCATCTGCTGTCCCGACGGTTCCCGCCGCCTCTGTCCTCTGCTGCCGCTTCCAGTTCTAGGCTCTTATTGGCTAACTCTTGCGTCTTGATTAAACTCATTTCTCTGTATGTCATCACAAGGTTGTGGCTTACCTGGAAAGATTCAGCATATCTGACTCTGGTGACTCCATGGTGGCTCTCTGCCTGCCTTCATCCTCCCAGAATCCAGTTCTGTCTTTCCCACCTACCTAAGTTTCTGCCCTATCAAAAGGCCAAGGCAGTTTTTTTATTCAACCAATGAAAGTAACACAAATACAGAAGGACCTCCTATATCACTTCCCCTTTTCTGTTTAAACAAAAAAGAAAGGCTTTCATTATAACATAGTAAAATTACATATAACAATACAGTTATCAAGCAAGTTACATTGATAATAGTTATATCTATTTTATCTTTTATCATAAAAAGGAAAACTATAACTAACCTATTCTTCAACTCCATCAAAGACCCCAGAAGGATATAATATTACCTATGTAAACAAGAAGAAGCAACTTCTGAAACTCTAGAAATGACAGAGGCATCTTGCTGCCTGTACAGTCACCCAAAGTTCTTTTGTACTGTTGGGGCATCCATCTCCAGCCTACAGGCCCATAGTATACAGCAGACATTTCCATGAAGCAGGAAATTTTAAAGACAGTTCAGGCATTTTATTTTGTATCCTGCAGAATGTCTCACAGACTCTTATGAATCAGGAACCCCAAAGGATCATCTCACCTTTAGGCAAGTTCAGCAGTCCTCTCTCAGCAGGTTCTTTGTGTCCAATTAAACAGTTTAGGCAAGAGCAGTTTCTTGCCCAAATGGCTAACCAACTCCATAAGGAGCCTCTTCATTGCCCATCTTCCTCTTGAAGTAGCTGGTGCTGCCAGGGACAGACATGTCTCATTGTCATGAAAAGCCCTAAGTTATTAAAACATTTTAAGTGCCATATTCTGTAGTCTTTGAAAGATATGAAGAATGCCTATCTAACCAAAATATATCTATATATATCTAGAAAATCTAACTAACATGACTACAAGCTTGACTATTATCGGAGATTATCCATTAACAACCTATATTTCCTAATTATACATTATATTTTTAAATGAACAACACAATCACAATACCTTAATCAAGAGCAGAAATACATATACATATAACAAGATTGACAAATTTATATCAATAAACCAAGATTATACCAATGCAAATTATTTATATCTATATCATATCCCCCTTTAAATGTAAAAGAACATTTGTAAACAATATTTGGGAATATGGGCACAGTTTTTTCTCTCCAAAGTGATTCCTGCTGTGTGGGGGTGCTGTTATTCAGGTCTTTCATGGTATAACCTGTCTGCTAGGTTCATCTCAGTTGGCAGTTGAATGAAGTAATTTTTTGAGGATTTTCACAGCAACCTTTCAGGAGGGCATGGTCTATCATACCATATTGGGATAGAAGCAATCCACAGGGTCTCATCTTCTGTGAAAACAAAAGAAGAACCTCTTTTCCAAAGCACCATATTTTTATACCCAAATTCTGAAGTCATAATACCTTTATAATATTCATTCTGGTTTAGCTTGGCAACACAAATAATGAGCTGCCTTTCTGTACTTAGCTTCTTCACAGTCAAAAAATTTAATGAAAACATGATAATACATATATTCCAGACTCTTTGTGAATTTTCCATTTTTACGTGGCTTCTTTCTCTTTACTTCTTTTAATCTATGACTATCTGTACTCTGTCTTTTTAAAGACTTTACCCTTTTTTTAAAGCATTAACTTTATTTTATGAGTCTCTATAATCTTTATCTTTTATCTTTCAAGACTTTGTACATTTATTCACCATTGCGACCCATTTAGAGGTTGCTCATGTCTGAATCTGTCCTATTGCATTGTCTTTAATTCTCTACTGTCTTGAAGAGTTTTAAAAGTGCTAAGCAGCTAGGTTGTGGCTGCTCTGGATGTTGGCTCCACCTCTCTCCAATTTCAAAATGGTGGACATACCATTTATGTTAGCTCTGGGGCTTCCAGGTAGGAGCCATACTCAGCATTTTAACTCTGAGACTGAGCATATGGCACATAAACTCTTTCTTTCTGAGTTACAGCCAAATCTGCCATGCAAAGCACTGCACAGCCTGGAAACATTTCTGTGTATGTCGGCAGGAATCTGCCATGCTCTCCTGCTTGTGCACGGCTAGTAGACCTGATCCCACCACTTGCCCAGGCAGGGAGCACCAAGCCATAGGCATGGTCTCAGGTACTTTGTTCCCGACCCCGAGTGGGCACACAAACATCCAGGCTCACAAATGCCATTTAAATGCTTAATAGCTGGTGTTTGTATTGGCAGCACAGCCCAGGAAGCTGGATTTTAAAATGGCGTAGCTTTTTTCCTGCTGCTATTGCTGAGTTGGGAAAATTTCTCTGCGGCATCGTGCCAGCAAACAGCAAAAGGCTGTATTAAACTCTGTTTTTTTTCTGTGTGTCTAGAATGCCTTTTCAAGCCCTTTCAGGTTTTACATGGAGTTAGTCAACCATGTTGAGGTGCCAGTCTGTAGTAAGGAGGACCTGGCTGCATCCCGCCACCAGCTAGCTTAAGCCCCAAAATAACCACACAGAAATTGTATTAATTAAAACACTGCCTGGCCCATTAATTCTAGCCTCTTATTGGCTAACTCTCACATCTTCATTCAACCCATTTCTAATAATCTGTTTGTCACCACGAGGTTGTGGCTTACCAGGAAAGACTCAGCATGTCTGACTCTGGCAACTCCATGGCAGCTCTCTCTGCCTGCCTTCATCCTCCCAGCATCCAGTTCTGTCTTTTCCACCTACCTAAGTTTCTGCCCTATCAAAAGGCCAAAACAGTTTCTTTATTCAACCAATGAAAGTAACACAAATACAGAAGGACCTCCTATATCAAGGTCTAGTGATTCTATTAACTGATTGTAAATAATTGTCAAGTAAAATAGCTATTTAACATATTCTATCCTACATAAACCCTGCAAGGAGATCAGAATAAGTATTGTTTTTACAGAAAAAGTCCATCCTAAGGACAACCTTTACCCAAGGGAGGTGTGATAAAAAGTGGAATTACAATAAGAAGAAGCATTAGTTCCATTGAAACATAGGCAGAAGAGGAAAAAGAAATTATTAATAGGAATATCAGCTACAGATTTAAAAATGTTAGTGGGGGCATGTTCCATTTGCCCCCTCCAATATCCTTGTATAATTTTCATTGGAAACATTTATTCCATAAGAATTTCTTTTTAAGAGCCCAGGAATAGAAGGATCTCCTGTGACACAGAGGAGTTGTCTTGTTGGCTTTCTAATGCTAGATGGACTCAGAGGTTATGATTGCTAACATACCCAGAGTTGTCCTTTGTTAGTAATAGTGTAGTTACAAAACGGGTAACTATGGGTATGTTAAGTTCAATTGAAGTGATTAACAAATCTTACATTTCCTTTATTATTTTACCACACCTATTATTTTCATTATCAGAACCATTTGAAGAATATTTGATTATGCTAAAGTCTATATTATTACACTGGGACTGTTCATCTGGATTAATCCATCCCAAGTGTCCTCCATCCATCTGGCTAAGAATCTTTGTTCCCCATCTTTTGTAAAAAATTATGAGCACTCATGGACAAAAAGCAGTCTTTGTATGATAAGGAAATATCAGTGTTTTTCTATCATAGGAGTGCCTTATATTTCCCCTGTAAAGATGCATTTAGGTTCTATTTGCATAGGTTGAAAATAAGATAATAAAACTCTTAGACGTAGAGCAATCATAGTATAGAGTCCAACAGCAAGAACATGATGCTTAGAGTTATGTTAAAGAATTAAACCTTAGACAGTTTGATTTTTTAATTAATTAATTAATTTATTAAAGATTTCTGTATCTTCCCCGCCACCGCCTCCCATTTCCTTCCCCCTCCCCCAATCAAGTCCCCCTCACTCGTCATCCCAAAGAGCAATCAGGGTTCCCTGCGCCGTGGGAAGTCCAAGGACCACCCACCTCCATCCAGGTCTAGTAAGGTGAGCATCCAAACTGCCTAGGTTCCCACAAAGCCAATAGGTGCAGTAGGATCAAAAACCCATTGCCATTGTTCTTGAGTTCTCAGTAGTCCTCATTGTCCGCTATGTTCAGTGAGTCCGGTTTTAACTCAGGCTTTTTCAGACCCAGGCCAGCTGGCCTTGGTGAGTTCCCGATAGAACATCCCCATTTTCTCAGTGTGTGGGTGCACCCCTCGCGGTCCTGAGTTCCTTGCTCGTGCTCTCTCTCCTTCTGCTCCTGATTTGGACCTTGAGATTTCTGTCCGGTGCTCCAATGTGGGTCTCTGTCGTCTCCTTTCCTCGCCTGATGAAGGTTAATATTCAGGAGGATGCCTATATGTTTTTAATGGTTGTTTTTTAGTCACTTTCTACCTCTGGGGGCTGAACTTCTATTCTTTGTGTTCCTAGGGTACATTCTTGAGGTTTGAGTGAATATAGGTAGGAATACCAGCAACCTTAACTGCAGTACCTTTCCAGAGAATAATGATGTCAGACCAGTAGTGTCTCTGAACTGGAATGGGTGGTACCCAACATGTTGAGCAGCTTGTATCTGAAGGAAAATTTTATCTAAGATTAAATGACAACCTTTTAAGGACTCAGAGATTGGAGTGGAGCAGTAGTTGGACATGTAACTCCAGTATTATTAGGTTGGCATTGACTATTCTATATGGAGTGAACTTTTCTCAGTAGGAAGTACAGCAGACCCCCCAAAAGTCATATGGCAAGAAGTCAATCAGGTTACCACCAATCTCAAGAGTATATTTAATTAAAAATCTCTTTTAAAATCCTGTCCATCTTTTCTACCTTTTCTGAGTTCTGAGGATGATACATACAATGAGGTTTCCAGTTTATGTCAAGAGTTTTAGAGAGCAATTGAAATAACTTAGCCATGAAACCTGGGCCATTGTCAACCACAGAGCTGTGGGGAGGCTAAATAGGAATAATTTCCATTATAAATTTCTTTGCTACAGCTGGGCCATTTCCATTCAGGATGGAAAGATCTCTACCTAGCCTGTAGTAGAGCCCTGGTTTGACTTCAGCAACATCCAATTCTCAAAACTCACTGGGTATAGTATCTTGACTCAGTTGTACTAGGGTTTTTGCCTTTACCTTGCTGCACATTAGGCATCAGTTTGAGATGCTCTGAGGTTGGGAAGTGAGTTCTGAGATCTTAGGTGAAAAGTTCATGGAGCCAGGCAATGCAGCTGGCTAGGTTTGTTCCAGTACCTTTGGCATACTGACTTTATCATCCAACAAGATACATCATCTGTTTCAGCTCTCCTGAGTTCTCAAGTTAGAGTAAGACTTGATCATTTCTGGATTGTAGTCAGGAACATCTTTTTCAAGGCAGAACAGGGCCGTGAAGGACAGCACATAGCTCTGCAATGGTCTGGAGTTTGAACTCCTGAGAACAGCATCTTTGTCAACTTGATCTACATAGTCATTATCTTGAGATTGGGGGCTTTTCTTTTTGATCTCCTAGACAGTGTATTATGGCCAGTTAAGTTGGCAGTGCAGGTGGCCTCTAGTAACTGGACAATTTCATGTTTTTTTTTTAATTTACTTTTTTTGTGACAGGTTTTCTCTGTTTAACAGTCCTAGCTGTCCTGGATTGGCTCTGTCAAGTAGGCTGGCCTCGAACTCACAGAGATCTGCCTGCCTCTGCCTCCTGAGTGCCAGGATTAAATGTGTATGCCACTATCACCCGGTCATGTTTTTTTTTTTAAAAATAGTCTCTCCCTCTGATGTTACTAAGCCCCTCTCTTTATACATCTGTCATTTGTCCATGAACTTAAGTTATGGCAAAAGCATATCAGCTTTCTGTGTAGGTATTCACTTCTTGTTCTTCAGTCCATCTTAAAGTCTGTGTCAGAGAAAATATTTCTGTTTTCTGGGTAGATGTGCCCATAGGCAAGGCTTATAACCAAATTTCCTCCTTCTGGAAAGTGACGACTACCACCAACTTAGCTGGTTCTTTTTAAAATAAAGCTGCTGCCATTCATGAAGAGGTCTGTATCTCTGATGGTGAGAGGAACACCTGTTAAGTCACATTGCTTACTTTGCATGATGTATAACATCTCCAGGTAGTCATGGATGGATTCTACAGGATCATCATCAGGCAGCAGAGTGGTAGGTTGACTACCAAGAATTTACTAAAGGTCAATCTGTTCTTTTTTTAAAATTAATTTCCTTTATTTTATTTTTTAAAAAGAAAACAAACATCTTTTTTTTCCATTCTACACCCAATCCCAGAAAAGGTTGTAAGACCTTCCCTTTTCTGATTCCCTCTACCTACTTCCCAACCCCACTCCATATCCACCCCCTCAGAGAGGGCAAAGCACATTGCTTTGTGAAGGTCCAAGGCCCTTCCTATTATATTTATGCCGAGCAATGTATCTAGCACAGAGAATAGGTTCCCAACCAGCTGGTACAGGCAGGGATAAATCCTGGTGCCACTGCCAGTGGCCCTGTGGTCTGCCCAGCCATACAGTTGTCACCCACATTCATAGGGGCTAGTTTGGACCTATGCTGGTTCCTTTCCTGTCTTGCTGGAGCTGATGAGTTCCTGTTAGCTCAGATAAATTGTTTCAGTGGGTATCTCCATCACTGTCTTGACTTCTTTGCTCATATTCTCATTCCTTTCACTCTTCAGCTCAACTTTGGGAGATCAGCCCAATTCACTGCAGATCTCTCCCTCTGTTTCCACCAGTTGTTGGATGAAGGTTCTTTAGTGATATTTAATATATTCATCAGTCTGATAAGAGGGCAAGGCCAGTTCAGGCACTTTCTCATCTATTGCTTAGGGTCTTAGCTGGGTTCATCATTGGGGATTCCTGGGAATTTCTCTAGTGCGAGGTTTCTTGCTAGCCCCATTATGGCTCCCTCAATCAAATAATCTTTCCTTGTTTTCATCTGTGTCTTTCCTCCATCTCAACTATCCTGTTCCTTCAAGTTCTCCTATCCACTTCTCTTCCCCCCTCCTCTTTCCCTTCTGTTCATGGTCCCAATTTTGTCAAGCAATTGTGACTGTTTCCCGTTTCCACGTGGATCTATGTATGTTATTCTTAGGGTTTACCTTGTTACTTAGCTTCTCTAGGATCATGAACTATAGGCTCAGTATCATTTGTTTTACAGCTAGTATCCACTTATGAGAGAATACATACCATGTTCATTTTTCTTGGTTTGGGTTAGCTCAGTCAGGACGGTCTTTTTCTAGTTCCGTCCATTTGCATGCAAATTTTAAGACTTTTTTTAACCACTTAGTAGTATTCAAATGTGTAAATGTGCCACATTTTATTTAGTCATTTTTCCATTGAGGGGCATTTAGGTTGTTTCCAGGTCCTGGCTAATACACAGAATGTTGCTGTGAACATAGCTGAACAAATGTACTTGTAGTATGATTGAGCATCCTTTGGGTATACACACAAGAGTGGTATTGCTGTGTCCTGGGGTAGGTTTATCTCCAACTTTCTGATAAACCACCATACTGTTTTCCAAAGTGGTTGTACAAGTATGCATTCCTGCCAGAAATGGAGGGGTGTTCTCTTTACTTCACATCCTCTCTGGGATAAGCTGCCATTGGTGTTTTTGATCTTAGTCATTCTGGTCATTCTGAATTTCAGGTATTGCATGTGTTTCAGAATCATTTTGATTTGCATTTCCTTGATGGCTAAGTATGTTGCACAATTCCTTAAGGGTCTTTCTGCCATTTGAGTCTTTTGTTGAGAATTCTTTGTTTAGTTCTGAAACCAATTTTTTATTTGGATTATTTGGAATTTTGATATCTAAATTTTTGAGTTCTTTATATATTTTTGGGATCAGTCCTCTGTAGTGAAGATATTGTCCCATTCAGTAGACTTCCTTTTTGTCTTATTGACTGTGTTGTTTGCTTTATAAAAACTTCTCTGTTTCAGGAAGACCCATTTATTTATTTTTCTCTCAGTGTCTGCACTACTGGGGTTATATTTAGGAAGTGGTCTCCTGTGCTCATACATTGAAGGCTATTTCCCACTTTTTCTTCTATCAGGTTCAGTGTGGTCAGATTTATATTGAGGTCTATAATCCATTTGGACTTGAGTTTTATGCATGGGGATAAATATGGATCTATTTTCATTCTTTTACAGGTTTGACATCCAGTTATGCCAGCACCTTTTTTTGAAGATGCTTTCTTTTTTCCATTGTATAATTTTAGCTTCTTTGTCAAAAATCAGGTGTTCATAGGTGTGTGGATTAATGGGTCTTCAATTCGATTCCATTGGACAACCTCTCTGTTTTTATGACAATACCAAGCTGTTTTGATTACTGTAGCTTTGTAGTAGAGCTTGATGTCAGTGACGGTGACACCCTTTATTGTACAGGATTGTTTTGCCTTTCCTAGGTTCTTGTTTTTCCATATGAAGTTGAGTACTGTTTTTTCAGGATCTGTGATAAATTGTGTTGGGATATTAATGGGGATTGCATTGAATCTATAGATTGCTTTTGGAAGGACTGCCATTTATATTATGTTTATCCTTCCTATCTAAGAGCATTGGAAATCTTTCCACTTTCTGGTGTCTTCTTCAATTTCTTTCTACAAAGACTTATTGTCAAACATGACTTTTACTTCTTTGGATAGTGTTACAAGACATTTAATATTATTTGTGGCTATTGTAAAGAGTGATGTTTCTCTGATTTCTTTCTCAGCTTCTTAATCATTTGTATATATTAGGGCTACTGATTTTTTTGAGTTGCTCTTGTATACTGTTACAGTTCTGAAGGTATCTGTCAGTAGGAGTTCCCAAGTAGAATATGTGAGGTCAGTTATGTATACTACCATATCATCTACAAATAATGAAAGTTTGACTTTCCAACATGAATCCCCTTGATCTCCTTTTATTGTTTTATTGCTCTAGCTAGAACCTCAAGAATGATTTTGAATAGATATGGAGAGGATGGATAGCCTTGTTTTCTTTCTGATTTTAGTGGGAATGCTTTGAGTTTCTCTCCATTTAATTTGATGTTGACTATTGGATTCCTGTATTTTGCTTTTATTATGTTTAGATATGTTCCTTGTATCTCTGATCTCTCCAAGACTTTTACCATAAAGGGGTGTTGGGTTTTTTCAAATGCTTTTTTTAGCATCTAATGAGATGAACATTTTTTTCAGTTTATTTATACGGTGGGTTACATTGATAGAGTTTTGTATGTTGAACCATCCCACATCTCTGGGGTGAAGCCAACTTGATCATGGTGAATGATTTTTTTAATGTGTTCTTGGATTCTGTTTGCCATTATTTTAATGAGTGTGTTTGCATTTATGTTCATGAGTGATACTGGTCTGTAATTCTATTTATTGGTTGAGTCTTTGTGTGGTTTTGATATCAGGGTAACTGTAGCCTCATAAAAAGAGTTTGGCAATGTTTATTCTGTTTCTCTTATTTGGAACACCTTGAGGAGTACAGGTATTAGCTCTTCTTTGAAATTCTAGTAGAATTCTACATTTAAACCATCCAGCCCTGATATTTCCTTATAGGTTATAGGTCTATTTTACTTATTCACCTGGTTTTGAGTTAATTTTGATATGTGATACCTATCCAGAAAATTGTTGATTTCTTTTACATTTTCTAGTTTTGTGGAGTACAGGTTTTTGTTGTATGACCTAATGATTCTCTGAATTTCCTCAGTGTCTGTTGTTATGTCTTCCTTTTTATTTCTTATATTGTTAATTTGGATGTTCTCTCTCTGTTTTCTGGCTAGTTTAAATAAGGGTTTGTCTGTCTTGTTGATTTTCTCAAAGAACCAGCTCTTTGTGTCATTGATTCTTTGAATAGTTTTCTGCATTTCTGTTTTATTGATTTTAGCCTGAAATTTGATTATTTCCTGTCCTCTACTCCTCCTGGGTCTGCTTCTTTTTGTTCTAGAGCTTTTAGGTGTGCTGTTAAATCACTAATGTGAATTTTCTCTGCTTTCTTTATGTAGGCACTTAGTGCTATAAATTTTCTTTAAAAGGTTTCCTTAGTAGTGCTAAGGTACTGTACATAGTGTCCTGTAGGTTTGGGTTTGTTGTGCCTTCATTTTTGTTGAATTCTAGGCAGTCTTTAATTTCTTTTTTTCTTCCTTGACCCAGGGGTCACTCATTAGAGCACTGCTCAATTTCCATGAGTTTTTAGGCTTTCTATGATTAGTGTTGTTGTCAAATTCTAACTATACACCGTGGTGATATGATAAAATATAGATGGTTACTCCAGTTGTTTTGTATTTGTTGGGATTTGCTTTGTTACTGAGTATATGATTAATTTTAGAGAAGGATACATGAGGTGCTGAGAAGAAGGTATATTCTTTTGTGTTTTGGTGGAATGTTGTATCTGTTAAGTCCATTTGAGTCATGACATCTGCTATTTCTCTTATTTCTCTTAGGTTTCTGTCTGATTGACCTGTCCATTGGGGAGAGTGGGGTGTTGAATTTTCCTGCTATTAGTGTATGGGGTTTGATGTAATGTTTCTTTCACATTGCTCTTGTTTTTGGTTCATAGATATTTAGGCTTAGGATTTCATCTTGATGGATTGTTCCTCTTACAAGTAGAAAGGGTGCTTGACCAACTCCTCTGATTGATTTTAGTTTGGAGTCTATTTTGTTAAATATTAGGAAAGCTACTTTGACTTGTTTCTTAGGTCCTTTTGATTGGAAAATATTTTCCCAACCTTTTACTCTGAGGTAATTTCTGTCTTTGTTGAGGTGTGTGTGTGTGTGTGTGTGTGTGTGTGTGTGTGTGTTTTAATAAAGCAGAAGGATGGATCCTGCTTTTGTGTCTATTCACTTAGCCTGTTTCTTTTTATAGGTGGATTGAGTCCATTGATATTAAGAGATTATTAATGACCTGGGATTGTTAATTTCTGTTATTTTTTGATGATAGTGTTTGTGTGTTTCCCTTTCTTGAGTTTTGCTGGTGGTGGTGGGGGGTTATCAGTTGCCTGTGTTTTTTGTGGGTTCAGTTAGCTTCTTTGGGTCAGAGTTTTTCTTTTATTCTGTAGGGTTAAATTTGTTGACAGGTATTGTTTAAATCTGATTTTGCCATGGAATTTCTTGTTTTCTCCATCAATAGTCATCAAAAGCATTTCTGGGTATAGTAGTCTGGGCTTGTATCCATGGTCTATTAGTGTCTGCAGCACATCTGTCCAGAATCTTCTGACTTTCATGGTTTCCATTGAGAAGTCAGGTGAAACTCTGATAGGGCTACCCTTATTCATTACTTGATCTTTTTCTTTTGCAGTTCTTAATATTCTTATTTTATTCTATATGTTTTGCGTTTTGAATTTTTTTTTGTTGAGGGGATTTTTTTTATACAGTCTGTTTGGTGTTCTGCAAGTTTCTTGTACCTTCATATGAATATCCTTTGTTAGGTTGGGAAATTTTCTTCTATGACTTTATTGAATATATCTTCTGTGCCTTTTGTCTGAAGTTCGTCTTCTTCTTTCCCTATTATTCTTAGCTTTGGTCTTGCCATGGTTTCGAGATTTCCTGGATATTTTGTGTTAAGAATTTGTTGGATTTAATGTTTTCTTTGACCAATGAATCTATTTCCTCTATAGTATCTTAAACCCCTGAGATTCTTTCTTCTATTTCTTGTATTCTCTTGGTTATACTTCCCTCTGTAGGTCCTATTTGTTTACCCAGATTTTCCATATCCAGAATTCTTTCGGTTTGTGTTTTCTTTATTGTCTCTATTTCAGTCTTCAGGCCTTGAAATATTTGCTTCTCCTGTTTGATTGTTTTTTCTTCATTTTCTTGGGTTTATTTGGGGATTTATTAATTTCTTCCAATTTTTTGTTTGTCTTTCCTTCCATTTCTTTAAGGGAATTTTTAATTTCCTCTTTAAAATTCTCCAATCATCTTCATAAAGTTACGTTTAAAACAGTTTTCTTCTTTTTGCTCTGGGTTAGGATGATCAAGTCTTCCTGTTTTATGACCACCAGGTTCTGGTGTTACCTTTTAGAAGGCCCTAAAACCTCAGGCCTTAATGCCCTACTTACAGACCTCCACACTTACCCATCTTTGTTCTAAAAAATGGCCCAGGTACAATTTAGAGGGAATTTAAAATGGCTGCCTAACGGCACCTTTAACCCTGACATTTTACAGAAATTGTCTAACTATTGCCAGCGCACAGGCAGATAGAAGGAGATTCCCTATATTCAGACCTTTTTCTACTTAAGCTCTAAATCTAATCCCTCTGTCCTTGCAAACTGTTCACCTGCTCACATGTTTCTAGCTATGCCATCTGCTCCTGAAGAATCCCCTACTTCTGCTCTGGACCCAGCTAATGAATCTCTGCCTTTTTTACCTTAGGAAGCTACCCCGTTCCCTCAGCTTCTACCCCCACCTCCTACTTCCTGAAGAGCACAAGCGAGTTTGGGAGCGTGCCAGGCAACATGCAGATGAGATTCACCAAACCCTTACCTCCCACTTGACCGGGACAGAGGCAGTCCCAGAGCAAGAGTCGCACTGGGATTATAATACTCCAGGTGGGATCTTAGCTAGGGACAGAGCTGGGGACATCTTCTTGGACACCTGGGAATCCCTCTAGAGCCAAAACTCTTGCCAACCCTAAAATGGCTCCCTTAGTTAAGATATCTTCTTCCCTACTCCCATATCCACTCTTCCTCCATCTCAATTATCCCATTACCCCAAGTTCTCCCCCAATCCTCCCCTTCTCTTTTCTCTCTCTCCATCTCCCCTTCCTCTAAACCCACCCCCACCCCCTGCTCCCAACTTTTGCCCAGCGATCTTGTCTACTTCCAATTTCCAGGAGGATAACTATATATTTTTCTTTGGGTTCACCTTCTTATTTAGCTTCTCTAGGATCACGAACCATAGGCTCAATGTCATTTGTTTATGGCTAGAATCCACTTACGAGTAAGTACATACCATATTCCTCATTTTGGGTCTGAGTTATCTCACTCAGTAAAGTGTTTTCTATTTTCATCCATTTGCATGCAAAATTCAAGATGTCATTGTTTTTTACCGCTGAGTAGAATGCTAAAGTGTATATGTGCCACACCTTCTTTATTCATTCTTTTTTATATTATTATTTATTTATTCATTTATTAAAGATTTCTGTCTCTTCCCCACCGCCACCTCCCATTTCCCTCCCCCTTCCCCAATAAAGTCCCCCTCCCTCGTCAGCCCAAAGAGCAATCAGGGTTCCCTGCCCTGTGGGAAGTCCAAGGAACAATGGCCATGGGTTTTTTTTTATTCATTCTTCTATTGAGGGGCACCTAGGTTGTTTCCAGGTTCTGGCTATTACAAATAGTGCTGCTATGAACATAGCTGAACAAATGCTTTTGTAGTATGATTGGGCATCTCTTGGGTATATTCCCAAGAATGGAATTGCTGAATCCTGAGGTAGGTTGACTCCCAGTTTCCTGAGAAACCACCACACTGATTTCCAAAGTGGTTGCACAAGCTTGCATTCCCTCTAGCAATGGATGAGTCTTCCCTTTACTCCATATCCTCTCCAGCATAGGTTATTGTTGGTGTTTTTTGATTTAAACCGTTCTGACAGGTGTAACAGGGTATCTCAAAGTTGTTTTGATTTGCTTTTCCCTGATCGCTAAGGAGGTTGAGCATGACCTTAAGTGCCTTTTGGCCATTTGAACTTCCTTTGAGAATTCTCTGTTCAGTTTAGTACCCCATTTTTAATTGGGTTAATTAGAGTTTTAATGTCTAGTTTCTTGAGTTCTTTGTATATTTGAAGATCAGACCTTTGTCTGATGCAGGATTGGTGAAGATCTTCTCCCATTCAGTAGGTTGCCTTTTTGTCTTAATGACAGTGTCCTTTGCATTATAGAAGCTTCTCAGTTTCAGTAGGTCCCATTTATTTATATTTGCTCTTACTGTCTGTGCTACTGGGT
Organism: Microtus agrestis; assembly: GCA_902806775.1. Taxonomy (NCBI): domain Eukaryota; kingdom Metazoa; phylum Chordata; class Mammalia; order Rodentia; family Cricetidae; genus Microtus; species Microtus agrestis. Next base: position 379,240 of record CADCXT010001310.1, on the reverse strand, counting down.
TTATATGTAGGAAGTGGTCTCCTGTGCCCACGTGTTGCAGACTACTTCCTACTTTCTCTTCTATTAGGTTCAGTGTGGTCAGATTTATATTGAGGTCTTTAATCCTTGCACTTGAGTTTTGTGCATGGTGATAGATATGGATCTATTTTCATTCTTCTCGATGTTGAAATCCAGTTATGCCAGCACCATTTGTTAAAGATGCTTTCTTTCTTCCATTGTATAATTTTAGGGGAAGGGATTTTTTAAACAAAGGTAGGAGCCTCCATTTTTTTGCTCCTCCCCTTTACCTTACCCCAAACTCACTAGCAGCTCCACTCCTCCTTCTCCTAGCTCCTCAATCTTCCAATCCTAACGCATCTTTTCTTCTACCAGCCTCCCAGATAAACCCCTGAGTCTGGGACACCCAAAACTCCTCTGTTGCTGAACACCATTCCCCCACTGTTATCCAATTACAGGACCCTACTAAGAACATTAGCCAAGCTTAGTTCCCTCTCTCTCTCCAGAGCCTTAAGGGACTTAAGCCTATTATTTCTGACCTTTTAAGGAAAAAGCTACTTCGCTCCACCTCTTCTCCCTTTAACACCCCTATACTTACTGTTAAAAAATCAAATGGATGCATAGAACCTTCATCTGGCGATGGATGCAGATAGAGACAGAGACCCACACTGGAGCACCGGACTGAGCTCCCAATGTTCCAATGAGGAGCAGAAAAAGGGAGAATATGAGCAAAGAAGTCAGGACCACAAGGGGTGCACCCACCCAAGGAGACAGTGGGGCTGATCCATTGGGAGTTCACCAAGGCCAGCTGGACTGTGACTGAAAAAGCAATGGATAAAACCGGACTCTCTGAATTTGGTGGACAATGAGGGCTGCTGAGATGCCAAGGACAATCGCACTGGGTTTTGATCCTACTTCATGTTCTGGCTTTGTGGGGGCCTGGCCAGTTTGGATGTTCACCTTCCTAGACCAGGATTTAGGGGGAGGACTTTGGCCTTTCCACAGGGCAGGGAACCCTGACTGCTCTTCAGACTGGAGAGGGAGGGGGAGGAGTGGGGGAGGGGAGGAGGAGTTGGAGGAGGGGGAGGGAAAGGGGAGGTGGGGCAAAGGCAGAAATTTCTTTTTTTCAATAAAAATAAATAAGAAAGAAAAAATGCATTCATACCATCTTAAAAAAAAATCAAATGGAAAATATCATCTGGTTCAAGACCTCTGGCTCATTAAGTCTGCATTGGTCCCTCTCCACCCAGTAGTCCCTAATCCTTTCACCCTTCTATCCAATATTCCTCCACAAAACTACCACTCCTCAGTTCTAGACCTCAAGGATGCTTTTATCTCTATTCCTTTCTGCCCTCAGTCTCAAGACATCTCACCTGGACCGATCCTGACACTCATTTCTCCACACAACTCACCTGGACTGTCCTTCCCCAGGGATTCCAGGACAGCCCACACCTCTTTGGCCAGGCTTTAGCTTCTGTCCTGCTCTCACTGTCTCTCCCTATATCTAAGCTCATACAGTATGTGGATGACATTTTACTTTGCAGCCCATCATTGGAGATCAGCAAAACCAATACCTCTGCTCTTTCAAACTTTCTGTCCAAAAGGGGCTATAGAATCTCACCTTCTAAGGCCCAACTTTCTGCCACTGAGGTCATTTATTTGGGATTAACTATAATTCCAACCCAAAAGGCTATCACTCTAGACAGAAAACAAAAAACTAATTCAATCTCTTGCAGTTCCTTCCACCAAAGAAGAGGTTTTATCATTCCTAGGAGTGGCTAGCTTCCTGCGTTCCTTGGATCCCCTCTTTTTCTCTCATCACCTGCCCCTTATATGAGGTAGCTCTCAGCTCTCTGCATGAGCCCCTTCCCCATACTGTTACTAAACCCTTCCAGAGACTCCAGCAAGCCCTTATCTAGGCTCCAACTCTTCATCTTTTAGATTTAACTTGCCCCCTTTCTCTTTATGTAGCAGAGAAGGAGGGATATGCCCTTGGGGTTTTAGGACATCAACTGGGACCTTCTTTTGCATCTGTAGCATACCTGTCAAAGAAGATGGACCTCACCACTCGGGGCTGGGCACCCTGCATATGTGCCTTAGTGGCTGCTGAGCTTCTTATTTATGAGTCAAAAAAAACCTAACCTTTGGTTCACCCACCACTGTCTTCTCCTACCATAATCTGTCGCACCTCTTAACTTACAAAGGCTTACAAACCGTAGGCCCTTCTGGAGTTCTTTCCCTCCAGGTGGCACTGGTAGAAGATGCCACACTCAGTTTTCAATGCTGTCCACCCCTTAATATCTCAAATCTCCTACCTCAACCTAATGTTAATGATCACCCATCTCATTCCTGCTTAGAGATCTTAGAGGATCTACTGCTGTACCCCTCACATATACAGGAGAACAAACTGTCCCAGGCCACTTATACCTGGTATACAGATGGCAGCTCCTTTTTATGTGATGGGGCACATAGAGCAGGCTATGCCATAGTATCAGATACTGAGATAGTGGAGGCACGGGCACTCCCTACCCATACCACTAACCAACAGGCTGAGTTGACAGCTCTTACCTGTACCTTTCAGTTAGCAAAGGGACAATCTTTAAATGTTTAGGCAGACTCCAAATATGCCTTTCATATTCTCCTGTCCCATGTGGCTATCTGGAAGGGGCATGGGCTTCTTACAACAAAAGGAGGATCCATAACTAATTCAGGTTACATTATGGACCTTTTAAAAGCCTCACATCTCCCCAATGCTATAGGAATTATTCACTGGATGAGACCGACAGTTCTATTATTTCCATGGGAAATAATTGGGCTGACTGAGCAGCTAAAACAGCAGCATTCCAAAGCCCAAACCTACCTCAGTCACCTCAGGGGGTTCACACAGTACAGCCCACACTCTCACAGACACCCCCGACACCCAACAAATTCTGTCCTACCGACATCAGCTCTTTCATCCTAATAACAAAGCTCTGCCTTATTTTGTTAAGGCTCAACTCCAACCCACCACTGAGGAAATAAATTTCCTAAAAGCTATCACTGCCTCTTGTCAAATTTGCCAAAAGTCAGATCCCAAGACCAAATACCATAGTTTTCCTTTTCCCGCCCACCAGGCCAGGGGCTCCCTTCCAGGAAATGACTGGCAGCTGGATTTTACTCATATGCCCACAGTCAAAAGAGTTAAATATCTCCTGGTTTTGGTAGATACAATGTCTGGTTGGACTGAAGCACTTCCCACCACTAATAAGAGGGCCCAGACAGTCTCTGGTGTTCTTCTCTGAGAAATCATCCCCCAGTTTGGAATCCCAACCTCTCCTCAGTCAGATAATGGCCCTGAGTTTACTTCCCAGATTTCCCAAAACTTGTCTAAGGCTCTCAACATCTCTAGGTATATCATATCCAATACCATCCTAAGTCTTCAGGGAAGGTAGAATAAACTTAAAATGTTACTTAAAAAAATGTTCTTGTTAAAATGTCACAGGAACTTCACCTCGACTGGGTAAAACTCTTGCTTCTGGCCCTCCTTAGGCTTAGGGCCCTTCCCAAAAGCCCCCACTTTCATCCCACTCTTTGAAATAATGTATGGGCGGCCAGTTTTAACCCCTGGCCTCTCACCTAAAACTTCTCCCCTTCCTGATCACCTGCTTACTCCTCTACTATCTCATCTATGCTCCCTATTATGGGATTTTACTGACCACTCATTACCTCAACCATGTGCTAACCCATGCCCACCAATGATTAAAATAGGAGATCAGATATTATTTTCTCCCCCAGGTCAACATTCCTTACCTTTTCCCCTTAAATGGCAGGGTCCCCTCATAGTAATTCTTTTGACTCCCACAGCAGCCAAGCTTGAGGGAATTCCTCATTGGATTCACCTGTCACATCTTAAACCATTTACTGTTCCAGCTCATACACAGTAACTCAGACAGGACCCTGTTCCCTTAGGTTCCAGAGGACACCAAGATCAGCCTCTCTTGCTCCAGTTCAAAAAAATAAATAAATAAAGGCCCCATCCTTATTCAACTCTCTTATGCCAACATATCCTACCTTCTCCTCTTTTTCCTATATACAACTTCTCCATATACCTCCAATGCCATGCTTAAATTCCAAATAACCACTCAGCTATTATTACAGGAACCAACATTAAACATAGAGCCAGAAGTACAAGGACTGTCATAAGCCCAGGTGGTAATAAACAATAATAAATTTGTAGCCCCAAAGTCCAAAAAATCTTACAAAACAAACCTTAACATTACAAGCTCATTACTGACTGCAGCAGTGTCTCCTGGATGTTGAGGTAATGCCATGATGCACTTTATTGTTATAATTATACACTGTTAATATGTCTAAAATTTGTTTTTTTCAATGCATTTTTTATAAGTTCCAGGGACCCACCTAAATGGACCAGACTTGCCCGGAATAAGTATCATTTTCTTTCTTTGTCATTCCTGGTCTCAGGAACCCCTAAACTCCCACCTTCTATCTCCCATCTCAAATGTCTCCTCTATCAATCACTCAGGAACCCTTTACCCCCCATCTTCCATCTTAAACCTCCCCTCCATTAATTACTAGGATCTATTTTTTTTCCCTCCCAAATGTAATTTTTTGTCTTTCCAGCATCTTGTGGGGGTCCAAGCTGCCAAATGACCCAGTTCCTCAGAGCCTGGAAATACAGTCTTCTTAATCAGCCACCCCAGGATGTGGTCAGACATCCCAAACCCCTCGACGCCCACAAAGTCAGCATGAAGCAATTATGAAAGACCTTGCTGTGCCCAATTACCACCCATTAAGATCCTCACCACCCAAAATTTTTATAGTAAATGAAAGGGTGAAATGTAATTCTTTTAGCCACCCATAAGGCTGCACTTCCGGGTTCTAAAGCAGGCGCATATAGGAGGATCCTTGAGAACAGGGCCCGCATGACCCATGTGCGTGCATTCGTGGTTACCTCCACCCACGACTGAACTAACCCCCTGAGTGTGCATGCGTGAGTCACCCCACCATCTGCAAAGCCCCTGTACACAGGTGCAAGGCTTAATGTCGCCTGTCATCAGCGTCTGATGTAGGCACATCTTTCCCCTCCTGCGCATGTGCTAGGAGGCCTTTAAAAGCTGGATGCGCCATCTTTATGCTCTCTTTTTCCTTCCACACAATTAGGCCCTGTGAGCAGAATCTCTTTTAATAAACTCCTAAGTGGGTTCGTTTGTGTCTCTTGTCTTCTTATCATTCCTGCTGGACATTTTCAGTAACTGTGTAAAAACCTTAAAGTAATTCATACTCCATTCATCAATATCAATGCTTTCTTTCTGTTATGTGTGGGGTGGGGGTCCTAAGAATAGGAGACAGACTGTCCAGGTGCTTAAAATTCATAGAGAACACAAACATTTAATTGCTTTAAACAATAAGAACAATATTTAGCCAATCCCCCTGCACAACACAGACAACGCTATAAAAGCTTAAAAAATAAGTGAAGTTCCAAAATCAAAATATGAACTTTATAGTCCTTTACAATTATAATGAAAAATTAAAGTCCTTAATTAAAAAAGCAGAATTACAATTCTTATTTAAAAGTATTGCAATTGCATCAAAATGATAGCACATTACAAGGAGTATCATAAAACACCATTGTAAACATATTCCCAAGTCTGTACACATAGCTGTGGCAGTATTTTACCAAATCATGCATTTTATGGACAGAATTGGAGAGTTTAAACATTATCATTCTTGTATGCTTATGTAAAAGAAAAAGTCAGAATTCAAGTCACTCTTGGAGAAACATCAGAGCTTTGGTGGAGAAGATTCAAAGACCTTTTCTAAACTTTCTCCAGTTGAAGAAGGCCATGATTTATATCACACTCACCTTGCTGCTAAGTCTGAGTACTTGAGCAAAGACAGAGTCCTGCTGAACATATGCCCTGGTAGTCCTGCTTTGGGTGGTCAGGGTGGGCAATGTGGAGCTTGGGTACAGGGGGGAGATGAATTGCTGGTGAGGTGTGGACCAGGTATCATGTGTTATGTGATATGCTGGCAGCTCTAAGGCCATTATCTGCCAGCCCGTTCCAAAAGCAGTTATGCACTTTTTGCTTTTTAAAGATGGAAGTAGTGGTGTGAACTGCTGATATCAGTGAATTATAACATTTTCATGAATATTCATAAATATTTGTTATATGTCCATCAAGGTATCTAGTGTCAGGTCAGTTCCTGAAGCATTGCCAGTATTCAGTAAATATTTGGTGAAGTAATCAATAAAGTTGTGAATGAAGATTTTACCCACCAGAGAGATAGTAGATGGAATTTGGAAGAGAAAATAGGAAAAATAACTTCAGATACTCAAAGTCAGATGATTTCTTGATGCTCCCAGCCAAGCCCAATAAAACTGAGCTGACAGTGATCTCACCACAGAACCTGTTCTACAAGTCCTCCTGCAAGCCAGGCAGGTCTGACAACTTCTGGACAACACAACAAACTAGGTTCACAGGTTCCCAGAGCAAAATCTGCCCTGCTAGATAAAGCTGATTGCCCACTGTGGAGTCCGGCAAGTTGTACTGAGATCAAGGCAGATTGAGAAAGTTTACATTTAGCCACACATAAATTAAAACTCAAGAGCAGGACTACTCCCTACTGCTTCTGGGTGACATAGATTTTTCCCTCTCAAAATGAAAAAGTTGCTTTTGAATCTGCAAATTGTCTACAATAGAAAAAAGCATAAGTCAAATGGATTCAGCTTTTATGGCAAACAGTAATTAGACATCATTATTTGGAAGGTTTTGATCTTTTTCGAGTGAGCATATATTGTAAGATGCACAGAGAACGTCCTGATCATGGTGTTTTTTATTCATCTCTCAACAAAATCCTGTTTCAGAACTTGGGAGAATATTCTAGAGTCAGTGGCCTCAGCAATTCTGAAGACAGCATTTCCTCTGCACCTTCCCAGCCCAAACAATGAAAGGAACAGCAGGCATGCAGTTGTCCTGTCGACTCCCCAAGGAAAGAAAACGCAGGCATGCAGTTGTCCTGTCGACTCCCCAAGGAAAGAAACCGCAGGCATGCAGTTGTCCTGTCGACTCCCCAAGGAAAGAAACCGCAGGCATGCAGTTGTCCTGTCGACTCCCCAAGGAAAAACAGGAGCAGTTGTCCTGTCGACTCCCCAAGGAAAGAAAACACAGGCATGCAGTTGTCCTTCGACTCCCCAAGAAACAGGCATGCAGTTGTCCTGTCGACTCCCCAAGGAAAGAAACCGCAGGCATGCAGTTGTCCTGTCGACTCCCCAAGGAAAGAAAACGCAGGCATGCAGTTGTCCTGTCGACTCCCCAAGGAAAGAAAACGCAGGCATGCAGTTGTCCTGTCGACTCCCCAAGGAAAGAAAACGCAGGCATGCAGTTGTCCTGTTGACTTCCCAAGGAAAGGAGAGGGCTGGCAGGGACTTCTGATTCAGTTTCCTAGATTATAGTGGAATATTTTTTTAAGTCCATTATTTTTTTTAAATTGATTTTTATTGAGCTCTACATCTTTCTCTGCTCCCCTCCCTTTCTCTCCCCTCCCTTTCAATCATCCCCCAAGGTCCCCATGCTCCCATTTACTCTGTGCATTCCAAAGGGTATAGCAAAATATAAGGGTTTGGTAATTTCAGCAAACCCAGGTATCTAAAGACACAATATACAACAGCTTCTAGGAACTCTCTAACATATTTCTTGGTGGGTGGAACTGAATTTGCATTACGGCCACTATGTTGGCCTGGGACACTTGTTCTTTATATTTTATTACTTCCTATCACATGTAGGTAACCTGTAGAAAGCAAACTTGGGATTTATTTTTAGAAACTCTATAGCCTAACTGGGCTACAGTATCCAAAAGGCCTTAAGTAGATCTTAAATAGTCCTCCTTATCTTTAGTGGCCAATAATAAATCGCTGAGATATTGAAACAAGATTACTTCCATATTCCTATGGAATAAACTTAAATCCTGGTTGAGTGCTTCATTGAAGATGGTACAAGAATTTGGAATGTTTGAATCATTCTGGTCCAAGTTAGTTGTCCAATATCCCATATTCAGGGTAGGGCCATTCAAACGCAAAGATAGACAGGAGGTTGAGAGCAAAGATTTGACAGGAGGTTGAGAGCAAAGCAAAAAGACACTTGAGCCCACAGATCACCAGAGAAACCAAGAATGTCAAGCACATAGGATAATTTTTCCAAAGGGAAAGATTTAAAAAAGTTCTTCTATCCAGAAAGCCAAGAATTGGAGGTGATGATCAAACTGGTGATATGTGTTATCTGTTAGGCCAGCTCATATCAAGGTCCTACAGCCATGACCAATGGTGGCTAATAATCTAAATGACTCTTATAGCCAAGATCCCACTACTGGGCCCAGGGATGTGTAGTAGACCAAATGACCTTTCTGCTATCTGTTATGGCTGAGATCAGGCCGTTCTCTTAGGCCCTTAAACTAGAACAGAAGGTATATATCTACAACCCACCTTCTTAGAAGAAAGAGCATGTACACTGAATTGAATTTCAGTATAAATATGCCTCATTGAGCAATGGGAATTGTATTATACCAGGAAACTTTATTTCAAATTATACTGAGCTTAAATACATTAGGAATAAATCACCTGTTATTGGGCTTCCCAAAGTCTGACTTTGGGAAACTTTCCCAAAGACAGTTTGACTAAGTCTGTCTGACCTAGATTTTCATTATTTCTCCTTCTGCAGTTTTTTTCATGCTTGGATGCCTGCTGGGAACTCTTCAAGGGGGATGAGGAAGAATGAATTTTTTAAATCTAATACAGTACAAATAGTATATTCTGGTTGTAAGGGATTGTAATAGATTGAGAATAGGAATTTGGAACCTTTGGGTGGAAGATTTCTACTAATATCTTCACTTCCCTCAACTCTCGTATTAGTCTATAGTCTTGAGTTTCAGGCTTTTGGACAGGAAATGAGGTATTTCAGACTGATTTTCAAGGAGTAAGTGTGCTTGCTTCAAGGAGGCAAACTTGATGAGAACCTTATTTCTTTCCCTGGCTTCTGATGAGGAACTGCTTGATGAAAATGGGCAAAGTCACAGAAATTAGTTGTACTGTGACAGGTGGCACCTGTTTGGCCAAACCAGAAAGATTCCTATTTCAACAACTTTTTCCATTTCTCTTCTGGGGAATAGGTTGGATTTTGGAGGCATAGTTATTCCTCACTTATTGGGCAGGTCATAGTTAAAAACCTGCGCTTATTGGGAAGGTTACAGTTAAAAACCTTAGCAAAGCCTTCCAATTGCACCATAGTAGTGTCTCCTGAGATCTGAATCTTGAAGCTTGTTCAAGTAATCCCACTTTAGTAAAGGATAGGAACATTCAGTAATAATGATAAAATTACAAACCACAGTTCCTTATCCTAGGTTAATAATCTGGTTTGTGGTGTCTTTATTTTCTGTGATATCCCCTGTATTTCCATTGTTTGGTTGGCTAAGAGGTTATAAGAGCTCCTATATGGGTAGCCCTAGTGTACCAGAAAATGTACAGGCTGGCCTCTGAAGGTGATGATCGTCATAGGCTCCCAGGGCTCTAGTTCAAAGGAGTCTTGACCTCCCTAATCCTCCATAAGTAGGATTAGTTTGGATTTGGAGGAGATAATATTGTGAACATTCATTTTTTTTTCAGTGACCAATTTATTAGTAGTAAGTGAATTGGTTCTTTTTTAAATGTTTACTCTTTTTATTAAGAGGATGGACAGGGTGGAAAATTACTTGGGCTTGTAGTACAGCCATGATGGCCTGGCCCAACTTCTTTGCCAAAAGATCTTCTTTGCTGTCTCTGTTGTCAAACACTTTCTGGACTATTTCTAACAGTTCTGACCCATTCTTTCCTGCAAACCTATCCATCTTTTGAATCTTTCTACATATGTAAGGGGCCAACAGAATACAATGGTTAGGTTAACCATATTGAGATTTGCCAGGTCTTTTGGGCCTTTAAGGGTGTGTAAATAATAAGCATCCAGGGAGTGTTCCAGGAAAGCAAAAGATAATTTATCTGGGTCTTGTTTCACATCTGCTACCTTAGATATATTAGCAGGCTTTGGGGATGCATAGTTCATGCGTCTACAGAATTTGGTAGTACTCACTGAGTGACCTCCCACTTCCATTTGTGTTTTTATCTCACTGAGCAAATCAAGGTCAGTTGTCTCTACCCTTTGGTCTTCAGTCCTTGAAGCTTTTTAAAGGAATCCATTCATTCTCTTCAGCAGTGAAGAAGGTACAAAGAATCTACTGACAATCTGTCAGTTCTCAACCCCACAAGTTGGAGAGAAGGGGGGGTTCATGCCAACAGTTGTAGGTTCACTTTGATCCCAGGTGATACGCAAGCTTGGAGAAAGGTGGTCTTGGGGGAGGGATGCTCCTTAGAACCCAACACTTCTAGCTTCTCCTTCTCCTCACTTTTTTGTCCATTTCCAGTGCAGACTGACTAATCGGGTGGCCTATGGCAGAGAAAAGGCTAAGGAGCAGCAGAGGGAGGTTGATGGAAATGAGGTGAACATGGTCAGTGAAGATAAGAAAACATTCAAGAGGGGAAGTAGCAGAAACTTCTTCCTATCTATAGTGGAGAAGGAGACATAAGATAGGAACTGTTAGAGAACCACTGTAGGTTAGCAAGGATGTTTTCCTAGAATCAGGATTGGAGTAGGAGTTGGGAGGATTATATGGGATGCCTGGAGGGTATAAGTTGAGGAAAAGACAGACTGAGGTAAGGCAGAACTTGGGGGGATAAGAAGATGCGGGGAGGTAAGAAAGAACTAGTGCATTGCATTGACTGTATAGATTGCTTTTGTTAAGACTGTCATTTTTTGTTAAGATTGCCATTTTTTATTATGTTATTTCTACCTACTCAAGAGCATGGGAGCTATTTCCATTTTCTGGTGTCTTATTCAGTTTCTTTCTTCAGAGATTTAAAGTTCTTGTCATACAGGTCTTCCAATTTTTTGGTTAGAGATATTCCAAAATATTTTATTTTATTTGTGGCTATTTGAAGGGTGATGTTTCTCTAATTTCTTTCTCAGTCCATTTATCATCTGTGTACAGGAGGGCTAATGATTTTTTTAAGTTAATCTTGTATCCTGCTACATTCCTGAAGGTGTTTATGAGTTGCAGAAATTCCTTGATAGAAATTTTGGGATAAGTATGTAAACTATCATGTCATCAGCAAATAGTGAGAGTTTGACTTCTTTTCTCATTTGTATCCCTTTGATCTCCTTTTGTTGTCTTATTGCTCTAGGTAGAACCTCAAGTACTTCATTGAATAGATATGGATACAGAGGAAAACCTTCTCTTTTTCATAATTTCAGTAGGATCACATAGTGGAATACTACACAGTAGAAAAAAATAACATCTTGAAATTTGATGGCAAATGGATGGATCTAGAAAACATCGTATTGAGTAAGGTAACCCAGACCCAGAAAAATAAATATCATATTGAATGAGGTCACCCTGACCCCAACAGTCCAATGTGGTATGCATTTGTTTGTGTATGGATATTAGCTTTTAAGTCATTGATAAACAGGCTAAAATTCATATAACTGAAGAGGTTAGGAATAGAGTAAGGAAGTAGGGGGAGAAATGGGTCTCCATAAGAAAGAAAAATAGAATAGATAGTATGGGTGGAAGAAACTAGAGATTTTTTTGCCACTAAATAAAACCTAGAGTACTGGGACTGGGTTACATTTAATTGAGTTCTTGGTTAAAGGTGCCCCATGGAAACAATCATGCAACATAGGTTATAACCAATGTTATTGGTTGCTCTCCCCACACTTATGGCAGATGCTATTGTTGAAGAGAAAAATCTATGTATCTTAGTAAACACAGAGAAGTTGAGCTGATGCCTACCTAGAGACTTCACTCCTTCTGACTATTTATGGTACTAAAAAGTATTTTCATACTACCATAGAAGAAAGGTAAATGCTAATACAGTTACAAACCATGGAATCTACATTGGCTACTTGCCTGCGAGATAACTGGTACAATAGTGGCACAAAACTTCTGGGAGTAACCAATCTATCTGATCAGAGTCGAGGCCAAGAGAAGCAACCATATCTAACACTGTCTGGATGGCCAAGAAGCTAAGACTAGACAGGCTATGGGCCTAGGGGAAAACCAAATACTACTTTTCTGTTAGCAGAATGTAGCAATAAAATGAATCATAACAAAATTCTGTCATACTCATAGATCAGTATCCTGCTTGACCATCATCAGAGAAGCTTCTTTGTGCAGTAGGTGTGAGCAAACGAAGAGACTTACCATTGAACTTTGTGAAGATAGTGCAAGACCTTCAATATTCAGTTCTAAATGGGATGTCTCCATCAAATCCGTGACCTCAAGACTCAGGGAACTATTAGGAATAAGAGTGATAAATTTATAAGAGTCTGTGGAGATGGAACACACTAAAAATAATAAGACCCAAGACAAAACAGGACTTATGCACATTTGAACTCAGAGATGGTAACAGCATGCATTGGACCTTCACAGGTGTGAGCCAGATCCCCAGGTCTGAGAAATGAAGTGGGCACAAGCCCCCATCTGTAACCCAGAAGCTGTCTTCAACTGATAACTATTCTCGAAAGAAAGATTAGTTTTCTCCAAAGAAATCTCACTTGGTATACAAACCACACTTAAAGGTAAGCTCCATTGCTGAGCAATAGATGGCCAGCACAGAATGAACTTAATGGCATTTTGGAGGTTTTTTTTTTTCACAGTGCTGTATGTATTTTTTTTTTTACCTTACAAGTCTTTTGCTTATATATAATTGTTTCTGATTTTGTTTTTATGGGTTTTCTGTATGTGTCTCAGGGTTTGTGTGTATTTCTTGGGATTATACTTTGGCTTTTTCTGATTATTTGTTTTGTTTCATTCTGTTTTTTTAAGTTTTATCATCATCATTATTTAGATTATAATGAAGAAGAGAAAGAAAGAGTATGGATATGGAGGGCAGGATGGTAGGGAGGCTCTAGTAGGAAATGGGAAAGGGGAACCATAATCAGAATACATTGCATAAAAAGAACTATTTTAATTAAAAAAGACTATAACTAAAAATTATTTTGCCCTACTGAAAATAAAAGACCTGTTCCCTATGTTCTAACAAACTAGCCTTTCTTCTAAATCTCCAAATGGTGAAGTAGCAAGGACACAATAGATGGTCAAGGACACAGCATATCTTTCTAAATTCAAATAAATAATTCTTTTTATTTAGGACAAAGAATGAGTTTTTCTGCACACTTTACCTTGAGTAGTAATTCCAATTGAATAGAATTCACAAAAGCCACTTTACTCCACACATTTACCCTCATAGCTAAAAGAGCATCACATTTTGTCTTATGTTGCAATACTCAGTTAATTGCCTACCTTCATATTTGTTATTTACTTTGTGCAGTGAAAATACGTTGTGGAAAGTGGTAGTAATCCCCATCGGAAGGTAAGCCTTGTCTATCCATTCTCAGAAGCCTCAAGTGGTTACTTAACTGAATTTATGTACTTTTCCATTTGACAAAAGAAATAGGCACCTATAAATATCACTGAATGAAAGAAATCAAACCGACCTTTAAGAAAAATGGAGAATTTACCTTGTCTCTCTGATATATGTTGTAACAGGTAAGATATTCTTGATGAAAATATGCCTAGAGTGCGTCTCATTACTTATATACAGTTATTACATTGCACCTCTGAGAGGACTTCAAAAGGAGAAAAATATAATCAGAAAGCAGGAAATCAATTTGATGATGTTCATGTCTGTATTTTAGCATTCTTTGGTTAATATGTGAGAACTTGTATTAAGCTATAAAGTATTATTGGGGAAAGTAGGAAAAACTATATCTGCCTTTTGAAAAATCTATCATAAGACACTTTTTCTGTCACCTAGTTAAACAAAGGAAGCAAGTATTTGAGTCAAAAATGAGAGGAAAGAGAGAAAGAGAGAGAGAGAGAGAGAGAGAGAGAGAGAGAGAGAGAGAGAGAGAGAGAGAGAGAGAGAGAGAAACAGAGAGAGATGCATAGTTAAGAGAGGCTATAAAGAATCACTGGAGTGTTGGAATGTTAAATATCAAGTTTGGTAATATGTTTCTAGTTAGAGTACTTTCGTATCAATAATTTGTTAGACTGAGCATTTGAGCATTAAGTGGAGAAAATGATCTGCTTTGTTCTGTGAAAGTGGAGTGTAATTTCTTTTTAAAATTATATTTATTTTATCACCTTTAAAAACACAGTTACCAAAATACAGTTTTCTTCCATTACAACAAACCATTTCTTCTCTTTTGCAATTCATTCTAATTATTTTATTCTCTTGGCACTTTCTAGATTGTTATTGTCCCGTTTCAAAGATTTAACTGTGACCTTTTATTCTCAAATAATGAGCTAATCCTACCCCTTTAAAGGTAAAGTTTATGCAGGTCATGAATTCCTTGCTTGAATTTCTAGAACGTATACTATATTCTATTTTGTGCAAAGAAAAATAAGAAGATATCAAAAGATGAAAAGAGTATATTTAATTTAAACTAAAATTAATATATGGAAAATTGTCTAATCCCAAAAGCAGCATATACAAATTCAAGAATTGAAGGAACTTTTAATTTTTTGAAAAATGATATAGGCAATAAACTCATCTTGGGTCAATATAAAGTTTGTGGCAAAAACCAGCCTGTAGTCACATCAATAAAAAGAGATTGAAACTGCCTCTTGAAAGGCTTTTAGAGAGGTGATATCTCATGTCTTTTAAAAGATATGAGATGATGAGTAAAAGTTTTAATGCTTAATTAATACTGAATAGTCTGATAAAGTCTGTGTATTGAGTGTAGCATAAGCAAAAGAAGATTATATGCTCATGACTGTCATCATAAGGAAGTCAGATTTTTACTTTTCATCTTAAAACTTAAGGTATGATGGGCTACTTTTAGAAGAGAAGGTTAACTGTGATTATTAATTTTGTGGGGGAAGAATGAATTGACAAGAGAAATTGTGAATTTGAATCTCAGATGGCTCCATAATATTTACATCTACAAAAAGTTTAGGAACATGTTTGAAATACCAGGATATGTTGCAAAATGAGAGAAAACATTAATAATCAATGGAACAGAAACAAAGGTCGAAGGAATGCCAAAGGGAGAGATAAGGATGAGAAAAAAGAAAAGGAAAGAAAAATAATAGTATAAGCCAGGGAACAATGAAAATGCAAGAAATGCACAGAGAAGAGCTAAGGAAGGGGAGCCAAGAGGCTAGACACTCAGTGGCCATCTCACAAATCACCAGCCATTCCAAGGTCTTTGATGGAAGCTGATGAAGCACTCTGAGTATGGCATAGTTGGGTGTCAAAGATCCAAGAAGCTTAAAAATTAATTGGATAGGAAACAGGTATGCATCTAAGAAATTTCTTTTAAAAAGAAAACAAAAAATGGTATTAAGGAAGGATTGTTTTGAAATTTTACCTTGATTATTTTTGCTTATTATCTCTTGTCAGTTAGACTAAACATTTTGTTTGTAGACATGAAGAGAAAATTAAAGTCTAAGCTAAAAATGATTTAAACTTTTGCCTCTTGTCTTAAACCCTTTTCTTTTCTGAATGGACATTTGGCAATGTGTGGAGACATTTCAGTTGCCACAACTGGAGAAGAAGTGGGACTGACACCTGCATAATGCCAAAGATACTTCTGAACTGCTCTGTTACAGTGACATCATCTGTAACAAAGAACCACTCAATCCTAAATGTTTGTGGTGCCAGTATTGTGAGATAAGAAAGGGGACTCTGAGTGAGGAAGGATTATTATGATTTTAACCAAAGAAATATTTAGGAACACAGGAAATTTATAATCAAACTAATATTTATTCTCCATGAAAAAAATTCCAAAATAACTCAGAAACCATTTTGGTATTTATAAAGACATACACTGAGCAATTCATGGGAGTAAACACAAATATTTGGGTTTGATCTTAAGAACCAAAGTTTTTCTATATCTTTTTTTTTGATTTTTTTTTTGAAACAGTTTCTCTGTAGCTTTGGAGCCTTTCCTGGAACTCACTCTGTAGATCAAGCTGGCCTTGAATTCATAGAGATCCCCCTGATCCACCTGTCTCTGCCTTCTGAGTGCTGGGATTAAAGGTGTGTGCCACCACTGCCCAATTTACAAGTTTTTTTTTTAAAAAAAGTTTCACACTTTTAATCCCAGTGATAGGGAATCAGAAAGAGGTGAATCTCTAAGGGTTGATGGTCAACCAGTATAGCATACTTCGTGAATTACAGAGCACCAAAAAGCTCTGAGTACAGGTACACACACACACACACACACACACACACACACACACACCACACCACACCAAAGCTTGCACTCACAAGGACCAATAATCAGCAAGGAGAATGTAAATGTAGGTATTATTTATGGACAATCAAGAAAATATTTGAACTATGTAATAATGCCATTTATGAACTGTTTGAGGTTACTAATTGACAAATAAGTTAGATTTGTGGGTTAAGACAATTTATATTAAACACTGTCTTTCAGTAGTCATCTGTAGTGTATGCAACTTGGAACAACAGTTGGACATTTTTATATGTCTCATTGTATAATTTTTAATATATTAAGAAGACCATTATAACAAAACTACTCATATGGTAGAATGCCATTCATTATCATACTTAAACTGTACTGCCTTCTGCAAAGGAGGCATGCACATGCATATATTTTTAATATGAAGAGTTAAAAAGGAGAAAAGAATGTTTTTACATTATAGAATAACTACCAAGTTCTGAATATCCCTCAGAGAGTTAAATCAAACATCAAATGTCATACTTAAGACTTTAGTAGAAAGTGACTTTAGGTCTCTTTTAGTTTTCCCCATTCTACAAATCTCTATGAAGAATTGAGTTGTATGTCAGTCCTCCCATCTTCTAGGCTTCCAGTCCAAACCTGTCCAGAAATGTAAACATTTTTACCAATGTTGATAAAAATTTTGATTAGTTCATTATAAATTTTGTGCAATGAAAAAAAAATTTGTGCAATGTATTTTGATCATATTCATTTCCTCCCCAAGTCTTTCTAGATCCACCCCTTCCATATCCACCCCTACTTTTTGTCCTTTTTTCCCTAACCAATTAAAGCCCTTTTCATCCATTTTTCAATATGTTTCTTTCCACTGGATCATGGCCCACTTATTGGAGGCTACATGGTCAAAGAAAATCTGACTTCATCCTCTCTTCATAGCTATTAACTGCTGATAATGCTTTTACTAGCTTACCTAGTAAAAGCATTGTGCTTACATCTCCGTTCTTGATCAAATCATTAGACATTGTTTGCACACTCTCATAAGCTCCTTCTACTGTTTAGATTTATTGGCATGGTTATGTAAATACCTGGTGTTTATATTTGTTATTCAGTAAATATGATTTATTCTAGATGTCTCAGAGCCTTTTTCATTAAAATGATGAAATCTCTTCGTTTTCTCCCCTTTAAGGCTGTTTCAGTGAATGTCTGGAGCCTGAATTCATGGATAAGATCAATGATTCAGTGGTGTCTGAGTTTGTGCTGCTTGGGCTCTCTGGTTCTCAGGAGCTTCAACTTTTCTTCTTTGTTTTCTTCTCTGCACTGTACATTGCCATTGTCTTAGGAAACCTCCTCATCATCACAGCTGTGACTTCTGACAGAAGTCTGCACTCCCCCATGTATTTCCTTCTGGGAAACCTCTCCTTTTTTGACATTTGCCAGGCTTCTTTTGCCACACCTAAAATGATTGCAGACTTTCTGAGTGAACACAAGACTATATCCTTCAGTGGTTGCATAGCCCAAATTTTTTTCATTCATCTCTTTACAGGAGGGGAGATGGTACTGCTGGTCTCCATGGCCTATGACAGATATGTGGCCATATGTAAGCCTCTACATTATACGATCATCATGAACAGAAGTGTATGTACTGCCTTGGTAATGATTTCCTGGGCTGTGGGCTTAGTGCACACACTGAGCCAGTTGTCATTTACGGTTAACCTGGCATTCTGTGGACCCAATGAAGTAGACAGCTTTTTTTGTGACCTTCCTAGAGTAGTCAAACTTGCTTGCATTGACTCATACATCACGGAAATACTAATTGTGGTAAACAGTGGGATTCTTTCCTTAAGCACTTTCTCTCTGTTGGTGAGTTCTTATGCCATAATTTTTGTCACAGTTTGGCTCAAATCTTCTGCTGCCATGGCCAAGGCATTTTCTACACTGGCTGCTCACATCATGGTAGTAGTACTGTTCTTTGGGCCTTGCATCTTCATCTATGTGTGGCCCTTTACTACCTATCCTGTGGATAAAATTCTTGCTATATTTTATACAGTTTTCACTCCCATCCTAAATCCCATTATTTACACACTAAGAAATAGAGATATGAAGGCTGTCATGGGGAAAATTGCAGCTCGTTATTTCAGACCACTCAAAATTTCTGGCATGCAATTAGTAGCAAGGATTTTCTTTCATTAGGTAAAACTCAAATTATTCAAATCAAGTGTCTACCTACAAATATTTTCATATCGAAACAGTGTAGTAAGTAATAACAATAATATAGGAAAGATTAATGGATATTAACAAGTGTTTTCCTAATTATTTTCCAAGCAATAGTTAAGTACCCCCCCAAAAGAAAAAGGTACTGACTATTTGATTAAGTGGTATGTATAAAGTGATTGTTTTAGTAATAGGTAAATGTGAATATGATACAAAAATAGATAGGGACCCAATTCTTTGTTGGGGATAAATTTAGAAATTTGTTATTAGTTTTCTTAAAGAGGTGTCTACAAAGTTTTAGTGCATACAACATATTTAAGACCTTAAGACTTAGTTTTCTAACCTTCAATGGCTAGCCAGTCTACTGATGATAAGTACATTAACTTAAATAAGATTCTTAGGTTAGGAAAATGCTCCCAGAGTATCAATTAAACCTAAACCAAATCATCTTCCTGTAATAATACCTTAACATATGCAATATTACATAATCAAGAACTTTTTTTCATATTTTTCTTGTAATGGGATATCTCTAATCAGTTAGAGTACTGTTTACATTTTAAATTATAAGTAGTAGAACAACTTTACAATTCTACATTTGAACCAAATGCAAATTTCTTAGGGGAAATTTTTTAAAAAGTAAAAAGTAATATTAAACATGTACCCATTTGCTTGTTGGGACCACATAGAAATTTTTTCCAGTGCTTCAGAAGTAATCATAGGCTTTAATAATGTTGATCAGAGCTGTCTTTAGATTTTATTTTCCAAATCCTTTAATTCATAAATGACAAATTGGCTACTTTAAGTCTTTGCTTTGTGCACAGAATAAAACTGACAGTAATTTTACTTTGTTGTTTGATTTTTGTTGGCCTTAAAACTCCAGTTAATATTTTGAAGATCAGTAAGTACTAATGAAAGGAGTTAAAACTCCTGTAGTTACTACTGCAAAAGACAGAAAAGTTTGTGGTAGGAAACTCTAAGTTTCCTACATTCCTACGAGTTGTTTTCTCATGTTCCTGTATTACAAATAAACAAGCTGTATTTGCAGTTTATTTTTTGTTTTCAGAAATCAATTTGTATACATATATGGCTATAATGTTGCATGAAAACCTGAATATTATCTTTATATCAAGTAAATTCTTCTAAAAATGCCTAGAAAAATTAAAACAGATTTCATGTAAGTGAAAAATATTTTGTCTTCCCAGCTATTGATAGAATATTTTAGCAAAATACTTAAGGTTTTTTGGACTAGTCTCTGCCAAGGTCAACCCAGAAAATTTCTTCCCTTATATATCCAGATTCATACTCTTCCTCTAGAGTTCTGAAACTCACCCTTGGATAGGATGTAGTTCTGTCCAAACCAAGATTGTTCCTTCCTTGGGTCACTCCTGCAGCCTTAGATAGTTTCTATGTTTCTCTTTTTTTGTATTTTAACAGTTAATATATTCTCGATTATTAGTAATTCATATTAGTCATTGTTTGATTAACAATTGCAGGTTCTCTCTTTTTACTAGAGTCTGAGAGAGACACCTTAAAGAATTTTGGAAAAGACATTGAAAAACTGGTAACATTTAAAATCATCTCATAAAATATGGTATGTATAATGAACAAAATTAAGTGCTGGTTAAGCATAAAGTTGGTACTTTTCTATTTATACACAAAAAAGGTTTACCAGTTTATAATAGTTTAAAATATAAGAAAATTTAACATTTGTGAGGTATGTTCAGTCATTTTATAATGCTAATGCTTGAAATGTCTCTCGTCATCATAGCTACTTCCATGATTAATCAAATATGCATTTTTACATTGTGTATGTTAACTAAAATAGTAAATAGTTTACCTTTTTTATTATCATATGTAATTTATACTTTGAAAATTGTTTTAAGAAATCTTGTAGATATAGAGGTACTAAAATTGGTAACTGGTGAGAGAGAGAGAGAGTCAGTTATCTTCAAGGGTCAACCCTGGTGGGTGGACCACACTCCAGTTGAAAGCCACACAATTCAGAGAATATGGGCAGCACCAACTATATATAATGATGTTTTCCATTTCCAAAGGACATGAAATCTTTATTAACAAATATTAATGGTTTCAGAAGTCGAATGACATGGACAGTATCCCTGTATTTTCTATTTAATAATAAGGTAATTAGCTGGGCGGTGGTGGTGCATACCTTTAATCCCAGCACTCGGGAGACAGAGGCAGGCAGATCTCTGTGAGTTCAAGGCCAGCCTGGTCTACAAAAGCTAGTTCCAGGACAGACACCAAAGCTACAAAGAAACCTTGTCTTGATAAAACAACAAAAACAAAAAAGGTAATTAGTTCACCCTCACAAAAGGTTCAGAAAGTCCAGAAAAACAATCAAAACTTCTTTCCATACCTACACTTCTAAAGTGTTAAAAAAAAGCTTGATGCATTTCTGCACCAAATTTCTCTCTCTCTCTCTCTCTCTCTCTCTCTCTCTCTCTCTCTCTCTCTCTCTCTCTCTCTCTCTCTCTCTCTCTCTTTTAGGAGAATCCACTTTATTAAAATAGAGGATTTCTAAATATTGCAATAATTTCTATACTTTTTCCTTCTTATTGAAATTAGGCTCATTTCTCATATGATGTATTTCTGATTACAGTTTTCCCTTCCCTCAGTCTTCCCTTCTTGCCTCCCACCTATCTGGATCCACTCTCTTTCTTTCTCCGTGTATGTTTTAGAGAGGAAACAAAATTGGGTAAGTAGGGAAGAGAGAGTTATATTTGGAAGTAGTAGGGTGGAGAGAATGATAAGATCAACATGTATAAAAATTCAAAGAACTACAGAAATAAAATATTTTAAAAGTCCTTCAGATGCCACATCCAACCTCTCTACCAATCCAGCTCCTGAGCATGCTTCTTCAGCTTCTACTCCAGTGACTCTGCCCGAATCTCCTCTTTTTTTTTCTTTTGATTTCTGCCTCCTCTCTTCTTATGGTCCAGCCTCAACATTATTCTAGCACGCTGGCTCAGTCTGGCCACGTATGACCTTCCTTCAGCAGTCTGTTGGATACTGCCATGACAACATAGAAATGGTTTGCATGGAATGAAATCAGGTGAACAGAATGGATAGGCAGATGTATACTTGTGCATTCTTGTCTAAGCCCATACTATGTGGGTGTATAGGTGGATGTGGTTATGTGTGTTATGGCATATGTCCAAAGGAATCAACACAATCAACAGCAAAGTTCATTGCTGTTCTATTCACAAGACTGAAGAAATTGAAGCAGCCTAAATGTATATCAACCAACAAATGAGTAATGACTATATGGTACATGAACACTATAAAACACTATTTGGGTGTAAATAAATATGAAACTATGAAGTTTTTAGGTAAATGGGTAGAACTAGAAAAGATCACATTAGTTGAGGTAACCCAGGCCTGAAAAGACGACTATTGCTATTGCTGTTGGTTGACACTAGAACGTAAGCTCCTGTTGCTGAAGACACCATGCATTTCAGACACGAGACTCAGAGACCCTGGAGCTCTAACTGACTCAACTTGTTTCTTCACTGACTAGCTTTTATAGTAGTAGAAGTTACTATGCAAGCTTTCAAAAGAGAGAAACAACCAATTGTCTTAGCTAATTATGATGCCTGTGAACCGCAAGGACTTGTATGGCATAAAAATCTTAAAGGTGCAGTAACAGCATAGAGACCTTGATGGTAACCAACATCTCTCTAATTAAACTTAAGACTGACCAAGGAAGAACTCATGTCTTTCACTGCAAACTTCGACTACCCAGACCTAGTGAAGTCGTAGAACTTGGAAAAGAACTTATAATCACCATTTTATGAAACTAGCACAAACCCTAACTCTATTGTAAATATTTGTCCTAAACACACAGATATATTCCTCACCCTTCAAAAATTTTTCTTTGCAAAAGATAGAAACCCTTGCAGAAAAATCATAATCAAAATGCAGAATTGTGGAGTCTAATCCCATGGGATACATTAACAAAATAATTCCTGTATCTAAAGCTCAGAACCACTGCTGAAGATCTGGTGGAAATTTTGTAAGAGGACTTTACTGTACGATTGTGTCTTTTTGTAATGTCAGAAGCCAAACCCATAATATCTCACTGGCATCACTAGCTACATTTGATATGAACAAAACCACCAACAAGAGATCCGGTAAAGTGGATAGGGGAAAGGTCAAGAGACATCAAACCTATACAAAGAACTACAGGCAATTAAGATTTGTTAAAAATTGGGGAAATGTTCTTCAGGAAGAAGCACACCAATTATATGTGTGTGTATTCTTAAATATACACACCTATTTTAATTATATATATACACACACACATTTATTTGCATGTAACAATAAAATAATGGAAAAGGGGTCATGGACTTGAAAGGGAATGGAGAGATACATGGGAGGTTGTGGGGAAAGGAAAGACAAAGTTAAATTGTGTAATTATATTATAATCTCTAAAAATAAAAGAAGTAAAA
The DNA here is from genome assembly GCA_902806775.1 of Microtus agrestis. Classification (NCBI taxonomy): domain Eukaryota; kingdom Metazoa; phylum Chordata; class Mammalia; order Rodentia; family Cricetidae; genus Microtus; species Microtus agrestis. Next base: position 356,274 of record CADCXT010001310.1, on the reverse strand, counting down.
ATCAAACTATAGTATAAAATTAAAAAAGAATAAATGATGAGCTATATATAGTGATGCATACATCTAATTCTAGTACCTGGAAGATGGAAGAGTATCAGGAGATCAAGGTCTCCCTCTGCTTCATAGAGAATTTAAGTCTCTACAAGAAAAATTCCAAATAAGCCCTCTAAAACTATAAAAGTGTGTGTCTGTGTGTGTTCTATAGATGCTTGCTTTAGTATTTAATATGGCTCCTGCTTTCTCCTTTTCTCATATTGGTCCTGTCTAGATACCTGCTCTTAGGAAAAATCTTAAGCTGGGCCTCTATGCTGATGCAAAATAACTCCAATTAGACCAGATTAGACCAAATTAAAGATGCCCACGTTTAATAAATGCAATGCTCCCAGGTGGTCTGGAGTATGACAGAGGGAAGACAGAGAGGGAGAGACCATGCAAAACCTGCGACCACCTGTTTCCTTTTCCAGAGTGAGCCTAAACATGTGGGACTGGTCCTGACCCTCCCTGGGGAGGGATCAGTGTTTGGTAGGCTTTCCTGGAAGTGGAGTCTTGTCCAAGGCAACTCCCAGGGGGAGTTTCTGCTTCATTGGCACTCCATTGGCGCCCCCAAGGATGAATGCCAGGGGCTGGGGTGATGCCCCCCAACTTAATATTACATTCCAGACTCTTTGGGTATAAGGGTGTGAGGGCAAGGGTCTCACTTTTGATCAAACACCCACCCCTTGCCTTCCTTATTTTTACTTCCTTCATTTCATCACACAGTTTTTTCTGGACACTTGAAGCCATCCTTTCAACAGCTTTATCTCCCTTCTTCCTGCCTGGCTTCTAGAGTTTCTCCAAGGTGAAGGGAGTAATCTTAAAACTCAAAGTTAGGATTTACATGGGGATGAGCAATTACAGCATTTGTCTTTGTGGATAAGGCTTTCTGTTTCAATCATTTTCCTAAAAGTATCATATTTTCTCGTACTAAATAAAATTATATTGTATACATGAATTATATTTTCATTATGTGTTTATCAGTTGAGGGACTGTTGGGCTCATACCATTTCTTGATATTTTAAAAGAACAATACTGAACATACATAATCATGTAAATGTGTCCTATCATACAGAGGTATTCTTATGTAGATATGTCTAGGACTATAATAGATGAGTCATAATATAGCTTTAGAAAAAACTGTAATGATTTCCGTAGTGGCTTCACAAGTTTACACTTCAATTACCACCACATCCTGACCAGCATTTATTTTTATTTGTTATCTTGATGACAGTAATTCTGATTGGGGTCAGAGTGAATGGAATCTCAAAGTAGTTCAAATCTGGATTTTCATTAAGACTAATCATAATTCTTTTTTTTTTTAAAAAGAACTTTTCTCATTTTATGTACCAATCCCAGTACCCACTCCCTCCCCTCCATCTGCTCCCTGCCCAGTGCACTCCTCAGAAAGAATAAGGCTTCTTTCTCATGGGAAGTCAACAAGGTCTAGTACTTTGCTTTGAGGCAGGAAGAAGATAGGACCAAGCCCTTTCCATCTATATCTAGGCTGAGCAAGGTATCCTTCCAAAGAGAATGGGCTCCAAAAAGGCAGTTCACGCACTAGGGATAAGTCCTGATCCCATGCTAAAAAATCATGTTACAAAATCATCAACTGTGTGTAGTGATACATACACGCAATTCTAGCATCTGGGAGATGGAGGTAGGCAGATCAGGAGATCAAGGTCTTCTCCACTTCTTAATTTATATAAACTATTAGACATTTATATATCTTCCTTTGATAACTTTCTATTTTATGAGGTGTTAATTTTTCTCGTTTTAAAGTTATTTTTATATTATCTATTTAATAAGCCTCTACTAGATTTAAAGCTGGTGAAGTTTCTCTCCTATTTTATAGATTACCTTTTCACATTATTGTCAGTTTGCTCTACTGAGGTTTTTAATTTCAGAAGGTCTCGCCAGTCAGTTGTTGGCCTAATCTCACGAATGACCAGAGACTTGTTTAGGGAGTCCTTATTTTTATCTATATTTTAAAGTGTTTTTCTACCTTTTCCTTTAGCCATCAAGGAATTGTTGTAGAAGGCTAAAAAATATTTTAAGGTGAGAACCAGCTGAAAGCAATGGGACACTGGGCATGTGTCTATCTTCTTCCAGTACCATTCCAGAGTCTTTTGTCTGCCATGGTATAAACAGTCTTAGTCACGTGATCCGAGATTTTCTTTCATGCTTATCCTCTCATGAGGAATGAAACTCTTGGAAATTATGATTCCAAACAAACCTTTTCTCCTTAAATAGTTACTTATAGACATTTGGGTGATAACAATACAAACACAACTGTATTTGTCAGGGTTTTCTAAAGGAACAGAACAGACAGAATGGATATAAATTTCTTAAAAGCGGGTCTATTAAAGTGGCTCCCAGACTATGCTCCAGCTAGTAGCAATGAATTCCTGTAGATGGAAAGGCCAAACTATGGTAGCTGTTAAGGTGACAGTGACGGATATCTCAGCACTCACAGTCTGATGCTGTGAGACTTGCAGGGTTCTAGGAGGCTTGATGGTCTTCAGTATATATTGAAATTCCAATGAATGATGTTTTACTGTAGGTCTAAGCAACAGGATATATGAACTTACTGGTAAGAATGAGTGAAAGCAGGCAAAAATCAAAAACTACCTTTTTCTTGTCCTTTTGTTTGGACCCACCAAAATGTGTTGCTCAGGTTTAAGGTGGGTGTTTTCCCGTTAAATGATACAATCAAGAAAATCTCTCACAGGTGTGCCCAACTACTTTGGTTTTAGGAGAATCCAGGTGTAGTCAAGTTGACAACCAAGAATAGTCATCACAAGTCCACCCCTTGTCAACTTGACACATATCACATTTCCTTATATCAAGCATAATTCCCAAATTAAAATAGTAACAGGCCAGAATTCTTCCATGATATTACTATATCATCTACAACTGCAAATGCATTATAAATTTAAAACAGGTGGCAGTGTTCCTTGAGGAACATTTTTTTGGTGTCTCATAATATAAAAATGACAGTAACTACTGATAAAAGTACAGCCTCTGTTATATTACATGATAAATAAGGAAAGAAGCACAATGTTTGCTTAATGTTTGTGTATATATACACAAACATGTTTTTTCTTTTTTTCTTTATTTTACAAACATGTTTTTTTAATTTATTTATTAAAGATTTCTGCCTCCTCCCCTCCACCGCCTCCCATTTCCCTCCCCCTCCCCCAATCAAGTGCCCCTCCCTCATCAGCCCGAAGAGCAATCAGGGTTCCCTGCCCTGTGGAAAGTCCAAGGACCACCACCTCCATCTTAACAAAATATGATAGAAGCATTCACAACAGTTACAACCCTCATTTCTAAAACTGGTTTCAAGGTCTTATCTAGTATTTATAATTTTTTTCCTCTACTACAAATTCTGTATTTCTGTCACATTTAGGAAGCAACTCTCCAGGTCTTGGTTCTTTCCCTGGAGTAGTGACCCGAGATTTCATTCCTTATGGGTCTACACCCTTTGCAATAATGTCTGAACTGATTTGTATTATGTTCTCAATGACTTTAATCATAGGGTAAGGCAACAGCAAGAGATTCCTACATCCTTAACCTGCGATTCACAATTGTTTTGGGGTTGAATGACCCTTTCACAAGGATCACATACCAGATATCTTGCATATAAGACATTTACATTAAGATTCATAACAGTAACAAAATTACCATTATGAAGTAACAATGAAAATATGAGGAACTCTATTAAAGGATCACACCATTAGTAATGTTGAGAACCACTACGTTAGAAGGTAGAGGCTCACAGCCCTAAACTCCTAAAATATTTATGAGGTATAAAGTCCTTGAATTTTGATTGGATTTGTTTCTAGTCATCTGATGGGCAGATGTGTTTATTCCAGATCCAAAGTGTCTGCTACTTCCTCCTCATTTTGTGCCATCAGCATAATGTCATCAACATAGTGGCCCAGTGTGATATTTTGTTGAAGAGACAAATGATCTGTCTGTCTTCTGCACAGGCCAAATACTAGAACTGATGCTATGGGAACCACCACTCCTGCATTTTTTTTCTTTTTAAAATTACTTTCCCAAAGAAAAACATATAGCTATCCTCCTGGTTGTGGGAAGTAGACAAGATTGCTGGGCAAAAAATTGGGATCTTGGGGGTGTGGTGGGAGGGGAGTAAGGGGAGATGGGGAGAGAAAAGTGAGAAGGGGAGGTTGGGGGGGAACTTGGGGAAACGGGATGATTGGGATAAAGAAGGTTGGTTAGGGGAGCAGGGAAGCACATATCTTAATTAAGGGAGCCATCTTAGGGTTGGCAAGAGACTTGGACCTAGAGTGGCTCCCAGGTGCCCAAGACGATGTCCCCAGTTAGCTCCTGGGGCAGCTGAGGATAGGGAACCTGAAATGACCCTATCCTATAGCCATACTGATGAATATCTTGCATATCACTATAGAACCTTCATCTGGCGATGGATGGAGATAGAGACAGTGACCCACACTGGAGCACCGGACTGAGCTCCCAATGTTCCAATGAGGAGCAGAAGGAGGGAGAATATGAGCAAAGAAGTCAGGACCACAAGGGGTGCACCCACCCACGGAGACAGTGGGGCTGATCCATTGGGAGCTCACCAAGGCCAGCTGGACTGTGACTGAAAAAGCAATGGATAAAACCGGACTCTCTGAATTTGGCAGACAATGAGGGCTGCTGAGAAGCCAAGGACAATGGCACTGGGTTTTGATCCTACTTCATGTTCTGGCTTTGTGGGAGCCTAGCCAGTTTGGATGTTCACCTTCCTAGACCAGGATTGAGGGGGGAGGACTTTGGACTTTCCACAGGGCAGGGAACCCTGACTGCTCTTCAGACTGGAAAGGGAGGGGGAGAAGTGGGAGAGGGGGAGGAGTCGGAGGAGGGGGAGGGAAATGGGAGGTGGGGAGGAGGCAGAAATATCTTTTTTTTTCAATAAAAAAGTTTAGCATCCAAAAAAATTACTTTATAAATAATACCATTCAAAATGTCCACTTCCTCTCCTCCTTCCACTTCCGTCAAGCTTCCCCACTCACCCTCCTCCCTCCCCTTCCAGTCCTAAGAGAGGGCAGGGTACCCTGACCTGTGGGAAGTCCAACGCCCTCCCCCCTCTATCCAGGCTTCAGAAGGTGTGCATCCAAATAGACTAGGATCCCAAAAGGCCAGTATATGCAGTAGAGACAAAACCCAGTGCCATTATCATTGGCTTCTCAGTCAGCCCCTATTGTCAGCCACATTCAGAGGGTCCAGTTTGATCCCATGTTCGCTCAGTCCCAGTCCAGCTGGTTTTGAGAGCTCCCATTATATCAGACACCCTGTCTCAGTGGATGGATACCCCCTCCCCCCATGGTCCTGACTTCCTTGCTCAAATTCTCCCTCCTTCTGCTCTTCAACTGGACCCTGGGAGCTCAGTCCAGTGTTCTGATGGGGGTCTCTGTCTCTATCTCTATCTGTGGCCAGACAAAGGTTCTATGGTGATATTCAAGATAGTGATCAGTCTGATAATGAGAAAAGGCTAGTTCAGGCACCCTCTCCTCCACTGCCCAGGGTCCTAGCTGGGGATATCCCTGTGGAAACCTAGGAACCCCTCTAGAGCCAAGCCTCTTGCTGACCCCAAAATGGTTCCCTTAATATAGATATCTTCTTCCCTGCTCCCATATCTGTCCTTCCTCCATCTCAACTATCCCACTCCTTCAAGCTCTCCCCAGGCCTCCCCTTTTCCCTTCTCTCTCCCCCTCTCCCCTTCCCCACCCCCCACCCCCACCTCCATGCTCCCAACTTTTGCCTGGCTATCTTGTCTGCTTCCAGTATCCAGGAGGATCGGTACATGTTTTTCTTTGGGTTCACCTTATTACTTAGCTTTTCTAGGATTGTGAACTATAGGCACAATGTCCTTTGTTTATGGCTAGAATCCACTAATGAGTGAGTACATACCATATTTGTATTTTTGGGTCTGGGTTATCTCACTCAGGATACTGTTTTCTATTTCCATCCATTTGCATGCAAAATTCAAGATGTCTTTTTTTTTCACTGAGTAGTACTCTAATTTGTAAATGTGCAACACTTTCTTCATTCATTCTTCCATTGAGGGGTATCTAGGTTGTTTCCAGGTTCTGGCTATTACAAATAATGCTGCTATAAACATAGTTGAACAAATAGGCATCTCTTGGGTTTATTCCCAAGAGTGGTATTGCTGGATCCTTAGGTGGGTTGACTCCCAATTTTCTGAGAAACCGCCACACTGATTTCCAAAGTGGTTGCACAAGCTTGCATTCCCTCTAGCAATGGATGAGTGTTCCCTTTACCCCACATCCTCTCCAGCATAGGTTATCATTGGTGTTTTTGATTTTAGCCATTCTGAGAGGTGTAAGATGCTATCTCAAAGTTGTTTTGATTTGCATTTCCCTGATTGCTAAGGAAGTTGAACATGTCCTTAAGTATCTTTTGGCCATTTGAACTTCTTCTGTTGAGAATTCTTTGTTGAGTTCAGTACCCCGTTTTTAATTGGGTTATTTAGAATTTTAATGTCTAGTTTCTTGAATTCTTTATATATTTTGGAGATCAGACCTTTGTCTGATATGGGGTTGGTGAAGATCTTCTCCAATTCAGTAGGTTGCCTTTTTGTCTTAGTGACAGTGTCCTTTGCTTTACAGAAGCTTCTCAGTTTCAGGAGGTCCCATTTATTCACTGTTGCTCTTATTGTCTATGCTACTGGGCTTTACACAGGAAACCTATGCCCATGTATTACAGGCTACTTCTCATTTTCTCTTCTATCAGGTTCAGTGTGTTCAGATTTATATTCAGGTCTTTAATCCATTTGGACTTGAGTTTTGTGAATGGTGATAGATATGGACCTATTTTCATTCTCTACAGGTTGATCTCCAATTATGTCAGCACCAGTTATTAAAGATGCTTTCTTTCTTTCATTGTATAATTTCAGCTTCTTTGTTAAAAATCAGGTGTTCATAGGTTTGTGGATTAATATCTGGGTCTTTGATTTGATTTCATTGGTCAGCGCCTCAGTTTTTATGCTAATACCAAGCTGTTCCCATTACTGTGACCCATTACTGCAATAGAGTTTGATGTCAGGGGTTGTAATGCCTTCAGAAGTTCCTTTATTGTATAGGATTGTTTTGGTTTTCCTGGTTTTTTTATTTTTCCATATAAAGTTGATAATTATTCTCTCAAGGTCTGTGAACAATTTTGTTGGGATTTTGATGGGAATTGAAATGAATCTATAGATTGCCTTTGTTAGAATTGCCATTTTTACTATGTCGATCCTACCAATCCAAAACCAAGGAAGATCCTTCCATTTTCTGGTATCCTCTTCAATTTCTTTCTTCAAAGACTTAAAGTTCTTGTCAAATAGATCTTTCATTTTCTTGGTTAGTGTAACCCAAAGATACTTTATGCTATTTGCAATTATCATGAAACGTTATGTTTCCCTGATTTCCCTCTCTGCTTCTTTATCCTTTTTGTATAGGACGGCTACTGATTTTTTTGAGTTGACCTTGTTTCCTGACACATCATTGAAGTTATTTATCAGCTGTAGGAGTTCTCTGGTAGAGTTTTTGGAGGTACTTATGTATACTACCATATCATCTGCAAATAACGAAAGTTTGACTTCTTCCTTTCAAATTCGAATCCCCTTGATTTTCTTATGTTGTCTTATTGCTATTGCTAGAATTTCAAGAACTATGTTGAAGAGATATGGAGAGAAGCATTGTCTTATTCCTGATTTTAGTGGAATCACTTTGAGTTTGTCTCCATTTAATTTGCTGTTAGCTGTCAGCTTGCTGTATATTGCTATTATTATATTTAGATATGATCCTTGTATCCCTAATCTCTCCAATACCTTTATAATAAAGGGTTGTTAAATTTTGTCAAATGCGTTTTCAGCATCTAATGAAATAATCATATGTTTTTTCTTTCAGTTTATTTATATGATGGATTACATTGATAGATTTTTATATGTTAAACCAGTCCTGCATCTCTGGGATGAAGTCTACTTGAGTATAATGGATGATTTTTTGATGTGTTCTTCGACTTGGTTTGCCAGGATTTTATTGAGAATTTTTGCATTGATGTTCATGAGTGGGATTGGTTTGTATTTCTTTTTCTTGGTTGAATCGTTGTTTGATTTTGTTATCAGGGTAATTGTAGCCTCATAAAAAGAGTTTGGTAATGACTCTTCTGTTTCTTTTATGTGGAACATATTAGAGAAGGATAGGTATTAGCTATTCTTGGAAGTTCTCATAAAATTCTGCATTAAAACCATCTGGTCCTGGTTTGGGAGGGTTTTGATGATAGCTTCTATTTACTTGCGACTTATAGATGTATTTAAATTGTTTACCTGGTCTTGATACAATTTTGATATATAATATTTATCTAAAAATATCCATTTCTTTTACATTTTCCAATTTTGTGGCATACAGGCTTTTGTAGTAAGACCTAATGATTCTCTGAATTTCCACAGTGTCTGTTGTTATGTCCCCCCTTTTGCTTCTGATCTTGTTAATTTGCGTGTTTTCTCTCTGCTTTTTTATTAGTTTGGATAGGGGTTTGTCAATCTTGTTGATTTTCTTCAAGAACCAGCTCTTTATTTCATTGATTCTTTGGATTGTTTTCTGTGTGTTCTATTTTGTTGATATCAGCCTTCAGTTTGATTATTTCCTGTCTTCTACTCGTCCTGGATGAGTCTGCTTCTATTTTTTTCCCCTAGAGCTTTCAGGTATGCTGTTAAGTCTCTAATATGAGTTTTCTTTATGTGGGTACTTAGTGCTATGAATTTTCCTCTTAGCAATGCTTTCATAGTGTCCCATAGGTTTGGGTACGTTGTGTCTTAATTTTCATTGAATTCAAGGAAGACTTTAATTTCTTTCTTTACTTCCTCCTTGACCAAGGGGTGGTTCAGTAGTTGACTGTTCAGTTTCCATGAGTTTGTAAGCTTTCTGGGGTTAGAATTGTTGTTGAATTCTAACTTTTTCCATGGTGATCCGATAGTACACAGCTGGTTAGGACAATTTCTTTGTATCTATGGATGTTTGCTTTGTTACCAATTATGTGATCGATTTTTGAGAAAGTTCCATGAAATTCTGAGAAGAATGTATATTTTTTCCTGTTTGGGTGGAAAGTTCTATAGATGTCTGTTAAGTCCATTTGATTCATTACATCTGTTAGTTCTCTTATTTCTCTGTTAAGTTTCTGTCTGGTTGGCCTGTCCAATGGTGAGAGAGGAGTCTTGAAATCTCCTATTAGTGTTTGGGGTTTGATTTGTGATTTGAGTTCTAGTAATTTTTCTTTTATATATGTATGTGCTTTTATATTATGGGCATAGACATTCAGGATTGAGACTTTATCTAGATGAATTGTTCCTATTATAAGTATAAAGAGTCTTTTTCCATTTCTTCTGATTGATTTTAGTTTGAAATCAATTTTGTTAGATATTAGGATAACCATACCTGCTTGTTTCTTAGGTCTATTTGCTTGGTAAACCTTTTCCCAACGCTTTACTCTGAGTAAATGCCTGTCTTTTTGGTGGAGGTGTGTTTCTTGTAAGCAGAAGAATGTTGGGTCCTGCTTTCACATCCATTCTCTTAACCTGTGTCTTTTTATAGGTGAATTGAGTCCATTGATATTAAGTGATATTAATGACCAGTGGTTGTTAACTCCAGTTATTTTTTTGGTGGTACCATTTGTGTTTCCCATCTTTGAGTTGTGTTTGTGGAGGGTTGTCAATGTCTGTGCTATTGTGGGTGTTGTTGGCTTCCGTGGGTTGAGGTTTTCCTTCTAGTACTTTCTGTTAAGACTGGGTTTCTTGATAATATTGTTTAAATCAGTTTTTGTCCTGGAACATCTTGTTTTCTCCATCGATGGTCAACGCAAGCTTGTTGGACATAGTAGTCTGGGCTTGCATCCATGGTCTCTTTGTGTCTGAAGCACATCTATCCAAGACTTTCTGGCTTTTATGGTTTCCATTGAGAAGTCAGATGTAATTAATTCTGATAGGTTTACCTTTATATGTTACTTGATGTTATTCTTTTGCAGCTCTTAATATTCTTTCTTTATTCTGTATGTTTTGTGTTTTGATTATTATATAGCAAGGGGATTTTTTTTTGGATCCAGTCTATTTGGTGTTCTGTATGCTTCTTGTACCTTCATAGGAATATCCTTGTTTAGGTTGGGAAAATTTTCTTCTATAATTTTGTTGATTATATTTTCTGTGCCTTTGATTTGAAGTTCTTCTCATTCTTTACCCCTATTATTCTTAGGTTTGGTCTTTTCATGGTGTCCCAGAATTCCTGAATGTATTGTGATGAGAATTTGTTGGATTTGCTGTTTTCTTTGATCAATAAGTCTATTTCCTCTAATGTATACTCAGCAACTGAGATTTTTATCTTCTATCTCTTGTATTCTGTTGGTTATACTTGTCCCTGTAGTTCCAGTTAGTTTACCCAGATTTTACATATCCAGCCATTTCTCGGTTAGTGTTTTTTTTATTACCTCCATTTTGGTCTTCAAGTCTTGAACTTCTTTACCTGTTTGATTGCTTTTTCTTGGTTTTCTTTGCTATCTTTGAGGAATCTATTAATTTCTTCTAACTTTTTGTTTGTCTTCTTTCTCATTTTTTTATTTGGAATTTTTTATTAATTTTTTTTTAATTAAAATTTTCCACCTCCTCCCCGCATCCCATTTCGCTCTCCCTCCTCCCACTTCTCTCCCCCTCCCCCCACTCCATTCCCACTCCCTCTCCAGTCTGAAGAGCAGTCTGGATTCCCTGCCCTGTGGGAAGTCTAAGGTCCTCCTACCTCCATCCAGGTCTAAGAAGGTCAGCATCCAAACCGGCTAGGCTCCCACAAAGCCAGTACATGCAGTAGGGTCAAAACTCAGTGCCATTGTCCTTGGCTTCTCAGCAGCCCTCATTGTCTGCCATATTCAGTGAGTCTGGTTTTATCCCATGCATTTTCAGTCCCAGTCCAGCTGGCCTTGGTGAGCTCCCATTAGATCAGCTTCAACATCTCAGTGGGTGGATTCCCCCCTCGTGGTCTTGACTTTCTTACTCATGTCCTCCCTCCTTCTGTTCCTCATTTGGACCTTGGGAGCTCAGTCCATTGCTCCAAAATGGTTCTCTGTCTCTATCTCCATCCATTGACAGATGAAGGTTCTATCGGGATATGCAAGATATTCTTTAGTATGGCTATAGGATAGGGCCATTTCAGGCTCACTCTTCTCAGCTGCCCAAGGACCTAGTTGGGTACATCTCTCTGAACCCCTGTGAACCCCTCTAGAGTCAAGGCTCTTGCCAACCCTAAAATGGCTCCCTTAATTAAGATATATACTTCCCTGCTCCCATATTCATCCTTCCATTATCCCAACCATCCCATGCCCCCAAGTTCTCCATATTCTCCCCTTCTCACTTTTCTCTCCCCATCTCCCCTTTCCCCTGTCCCTCCCCACCCCCCAGTTCCCAAATTTTTGCCCAGCAATCTTGACTATGTCCAATATCCAGGATGATAACTATATGTTTTTTTGGGGGGGGTTCACCTTCTTATTTAGCTTCTCTAGGATCACAAATTATAGGCTCAATGTCCTATATTTATGGCTAAAAACCAATTATGAGTGAGTATATCCATATTCATCTTGGTGGGTCTGGGTTACCTCACTCAGAATAATGTTTTCTATTTCCATCCATTTGCATGCAAAATTCAAGAAGTCATTGTTTTTTTTACCGCTGAGTAGTACTCTAATATGTATATATTTCATACTTTCTTCATCCATTCTTCCGTGGAAGGGCATCTAGGTTGTTTCCAGGTCCTGGCTATTACAAATAATGCAGCTATGAACATAGTTTAACAAATACGTTTGTAGTATGATAGGGCATCTCTTGGGTACATTCCCAAGAGTGGTATTGCTGGGTCCTGGGGTAGCTTGATCCCAAATTTCCCGAGAAACCACCACACTGATTTCCAAAGTAGTTGCACAAGTTTGCATTCCCACCAGCAATAGATGAGGGTACCCCTTCTTCCACAATCTCCTCAGCAAAGGCTATCATTGTAGTTTTTGATTTTAGCCATTCTGACAGGTGTAAGATGATATCTCAAAGTTGTTTTGATTTGCATTTCCCTGATAGCTAAGGAGGTTGGGCATGACCTTAAGTGTCTTTTGGCCATTTGAACTTCTTTTGTTGATAATTCTCTGTTCAGTTCAGTGCCCCATTTTTTAATTGGGTTAATTAGCATTTTAACGTCTAGTTTCTTGAGATCTTTATATATTTTGGAGATCAGACCTTTGTCTGTTGCGGGGTTGGTGAAGATCTTCTTCCTGTCAGTGGGTTGACTTTTTTTTTCCAGTGTGTGGTTACTATTGGCTAGACCAACAATGGTTTTCTTCTGATTGGAAGATCAGTTTTCATTCTCTAGGGCTGGCTGTCTCAGCACTTCCAAACTGGCTGGCATTCTGGAGGAGTTCTTTAGAGCTCTGTTCTTAATAATTTATGTTGGAATTTCAAAAAATTGTGTTTTAATGTTAGGGAAGGAACATTTCAGCTATAGAATATATTAATTTGCCATCAAGAATGAAGGCAACCATAGCAACAGAAAAAATCTTTTTTCTTCTCCCTCTGTGTGTTTGTGTGTGTTTGTGTGAACTGCCACCATAATGTGTAAAATTTAGTATTAGTTGTCTCACCTCAAAATGTCCATTAAGAAAATCTCTAATAGGTGTTTTTAGCTGCTTGCATTTCACTGATCTCAGCTGCAGTAAAGTTAACAGCCAAGATAAAGAATCACAGTTTAACTGATACAGTTTCTAAAATATAATTCTACTATTTTTTTAATAAGATGCATTATATTTTCATCTTTTTGTCTTAAAAATGCTTAAACATTTACTGAAACTCAACTATTTATTGTTTTAAAATACATAATTTCCTATGACTTTTGGTGCTCTTTAACATGACAGCAATTCAAGTTGTTAGTTTCTTACTATGTGTATGTTTATGACTGACTCTTTAAGATCCTTTGTATTTTGTCACTCCTGTCTATTGTGAATATTATCTATATTTCATTATTTGTTTTTTGGAGCCTTATATATAAATGTGTTATTTTGAACACAAATTATTTCTATTTATGTAGTTCACATTCAAAGTCAAATATTCAAGAGAAAAATAAATAGGGAATAAAATTTTTAAGTGATAAACACCAAGTTTATCATTGTGTGCTGCCATTGTTGATTTGTACTTTATTCTGATTAGAACTTGCATCAATCCTGTAAATATATTACAGTTTTTTCTGTCTTGTTTGGAAAAATTCAAATGTAATTATATCATTTCCCCTGAATACTCTACTTTTTATTGTACTTTTGGTTTAGTGATCATTTCAGACATTGATTTTTTAGCACTGTAAATTACTGTGTTTCTCTAGTCTTAGATCTGTATTTTCCCAATGGCACTTTTTAAAAGTTGGTTAAGTTCTGAAGAGTAACTGAACATGATTGTTTTAAATTAGAATGAAGTATTTTGTTTTGTTTTTTTTTTTTTATTTTATTTATTAAAGATTCGTCTCTTCCCCCCGTATTTTGACAAAATTAAACTGAAAGTAAATTTTAAAATGACTTTGTTACTAAACATGTTGGTAAAATTTTTGCAGAAAAAGTCTTAGAAAATTAGGTGAATCTTTAGAAACAAGACAGCATGAAACACAACCAAGAATATATTTACCTACTTATACAGCATGTCTTATTGTTGGTCAATTCTTATGCATTTTAATATTATCCTGAGTGTATGTGTATGTGAGTACTCATGAGATAAACAGGTATAATAGACACAGTGATAGGGAAACTTATTTTCAACTTACTTTGATACTTAAAAATAAAATTTACATCAGAATATTTGAGGTGTGTAAAGTTTATATAAAACACAGTGAAAAGACTATTGATATATGAAGAAAAATTGAAAAAGCCTAAAATGCTTGAAGAACCATTATTAAGGTAGGATAATTTTAGATTTCTAATACAGATGATAGAATTAGACAATACATTTAACTGTTGTTTAAATAGTGAACCTCTTTTTACTGATAGACACTACCCTAAGCAATTATGGTCACTTATTGGCAGAAAGTTAGAGGCTGCAAAATTATTTCTTCTCCTCAGTCTGGTAATACCAACCAATCTCTGAATTTCGTATGTATTTATTACCTGATTACAATAACCAGAAAAATTAAAACCTTATTCTCATATAAATTATTTCAGGAAACACAGTTGTTTTTGCTTAAGGATTACTACATCTCTCTAGAGGCATATTTCTTCCCCAGTGAAAGGAACTTTCTTAAAGGAACATATAAATCTTTCTCTTATTCTGCCTGAGGCTGTTGTAGTGTGGTTTGATAGAAAGCAGAGCCCTGTTGCTATGGTTGCCTTCATTAATGTTGGCAAATTAATATATTCTATAGCTGAAATGTTCCTTCCCTAATATTCCAACACATTTTTTTTTGAAATTCCAACATAAATTATTGAGACCAGCAGCTCTCAAGAATTCCTCCAGGAAGCCAGCCAGTTTGGAACTGCTGAGACATCCAGCCCTGGAGGCTGAAAACTGATTAAAATTGTATTACAGATGTTTTCAATGTGAAGACTCATAGGAGAAGATGAGATGATACATACAAACTAAGAAATACTAAATTTTATGAAAGTAAAGACAAATATAAGAATTACTAAAACTGTAAGTACTGACAATGGATTATGGGCATATTGTTTATGGGTATTTTAAGTGTTCTAAATGGAAAAAATAATCAACTGAGAAGTGACAAAAAAAGTTGTTGTCTCAGTCTGGTTGGAAATTCCATCCAGCAGAGTGTAGTTCTCTTTCTCCATGTTTCTGTGTATGATGGTTTTGGGTAATCCTTGAAGGACTTGGGTTGGAATCTGAGAAAGACAGGGAACTCTGTTATAAACAGTTTCTGCTCCTGCACATCCTTCTTTATCTTTCTATTTAGACAGCATTTGCCCATTTAATTAACAAACATTTATTGACTATTAAAATTTGCCTTTAATGAAGAACAGAGTTATGAATAAAGTTATGAACAAAGTAAATTTTGCTTGAAATCTTAAACAAATAAAGACAAAAACAACTGCAAATATCAAATGTTTTAGGGTTTGGATTGACACAGTTTTTAGGTAATGCTGAAATAATAATGAAAATTAGTTTGGTCTTTCACCAAAAACAGTTTTCCTATGGGGTAGTTAGAAATCTGAAAATAATTCTTTCTGAGGACAGCAGAAGTAGAAGATTGGTTAAAGAAGTTTACAAATTTTCTGTGTAGAGAGACATAATATATTTTGACACAATATAATTATTTTTGTATTTAGAAATTCTAGAAATGAAAATAATTTGAGGATCATTCAGTTCTTTGTTCAACCCCATAGTTTTCAATTGACAGACTTTTCTAATCTTTACTAGTGGGAAACTATCTTAGTTATTGGGGGAAAATGAGAAATCCTTAAAATTTGAAACTATAGGAAACTAGGACAGCATTTTCTTCTCATTTCCTATATTTTTAAATATAAAGACTAAAATCTATCAATTAGTAGATACCAAAAATTAGAGTTCTTAAAGTAATTGAGACTTTTAAAAAAATGTTTTCAGTTAAATAAGATTTCATCATTCTCCCCCTCTTCTCCAGCCACTCCCAGCCACCCTTATTAAATCCATCCCATGTCCACAAACACTTTCAAGTTGGCAGCCTTTTTCTGACTATTGTGACTCACCACACACAAACACACACAAACACACGCACAAATACACACAAGTGCACGTGTGTGCATTTGAACAAGTGTATATATGTGCAATATTTTGAGTTCTTTTCAGTTTTGTATAGATATGTTTGCACGACTAAGTGGTCTGTATTGGTTGAGTTTAGCGAAATTTGATGCTAGGTGATTAACCCCTGTGAGCACACCACAGTATTTCCTCCTTCTTCCTTCTGCTCTTCTTATTCAACCCTTCACCATCTCACCTCTCAATTCTTTGTATTTCCTCATCATAAAATAAATGCCATTTATTTTACACACCAAAATGAAGTTAAATTAATATTTGCCATTTTGGCGATGTCACTATTTCCTTGATTTTAAAGGGAAGGTGAAAAGTTTTGGTTTCTGCTTTCAAATCCCTTCAGTCTCTAATGCATACTATAGTATTTATTTGCTAGTAATTATTGTTCCGAAACTTCTTAAAGTCTTGTGGATTCATCATTATACTTACAAATAGGCTCACCACAAATAAAGCAAAACCTTAAGATAAAATTGATAAATTGTATTTTTCCTAATTATACTTATTTCTCACATTATACTTTATTTCCATATATGTATAATTAAATTACATTGACACATTTGAATGGTCACCATAATTTTCTTTATGAATTTGGTATGTTGCAATGCCAGTGATGTGACTATTTTCTTGATTTCTCATTTAGGTGACTTTACATTGGATACATGGCTCAGAGTAATGAATCTACGGTATCTGAGTTTGTGCTTCTGGGCCTTTCTAAATCTTGGGGCCTTCAACTTTTCCTTTTTACCATCTTTTCTGTCATATATGTGACATCAGTACTGGGCAATGTCATGATTATTGTCATAATTTTATCTGACTCACATTTGAACTCTCCTATGTACTTCTTACTCGGTAACCTCTCATTCATTGACATCTGCCAGTCTAACTTTGCCACTCCCAAGATGCTTGTCGACTTTTTTGTTGAGCACAAAACTATTTCCTTTGAAGGTTGCATGGCACAGATTTTTCTTCTTCATAGCTTTGTTGGGAGTGAAATGATGTTGCTCGTAGCTATGGGATATGACAGGTTTGTAGCAATATGTAAGCCACTGCACTACAATCAAATTATGAATCGGAGGGTGTGTATAATTTTTGTGTCTATTTCCTGGGCAGTAGGAGTACTTCATTCTGTTAGCCACTTGGCATTTACAGTAAATCTGCCATTTTGTGGTCCCAATAAGGTAGATAGCTTTTTTTGTGATCTTCCCCTGGTGATAAAACTTGCTTGCATGAATACATACAGAATGGAAATCTTGACCTTGTTTAACAGTGGCCTGATATCCCTGAGCTGTTTCCTGGCTTTAATTGTCTCCTACATCATCATTTTTGTCACGGTCCGGCACCAGGCCTCTAGTGGGTCGTCCAAAGCACTTTCTACACTGACTGCCCACATCACAGTAGTGATTCTGTTCTTTGGGCCTTGTATTTATTTCTACATATGGCCTTTTAGCAGACTGTCTGTGGATAAGTTCCTTTCTGTCTTCTATACCATTTGCACTCCTTTACTGAATCCTGTCATATATTCTCTGAGGAATGAAGATGTTAAATCAGCCTTGAGGAAATTGAGAAACCACCACGTAAATCCTGGGAAAAATTAAGGCTCTCTGTGAAAGAGCCTCATGTTGACTTAAAATGAAAAGCCTCCAGGGGATTTTAGAATTATGTAGATTGCCTTTGTTTGTGATATAAATGGTTAAGTTGTAGAAATGACCTTTTGCTCTAAATGCAAGGTAATTGCATAAAACATGTTGCTGAGTAAAATTAAGCATTAAATAAAATTAGAATTATAAACAGTGAGAATTTTACCTCAATTTTTCTCATGGTTCATAATTCTAAAAGCCCATTTTCTAAAAAATTCTTAGTGACACTTAAATATATATTTTATACACTTTTGAAATTAGGGCCATGCATTTATCTGGGCTCTCTAGAGAAACAAACAGATAAAAAGAATATATATGGAAATTATTATAGTAGTTAACAGGATATACCTATTCCAACAATGACCATATAATAATAGGAAGTCTAGGAATCTAATAATTGTTTATTTCATGATGCTGGATGTCTCAGCTGGTCTTGAATACACTACAATGCAGAAGAAGCAGTCTTTAATTCCAGCGAAGGAATGGATTTTCCAGGAGTGTGAGGTGAGCAGCAAGTGCCTGCTCCTTTCCGTGTTCTTTATATGGCTGACACCAGAAAGTGTGGAACAGGTTGAAGGTGGATCTTCCCACTTCAGGGATCCAGTTTAGGGTTGAGCTTCCCACTGCAAATGATTTAAATAGGAAAAATACCTCACAGGTGTACCAATTACTTTATAGACTTGAGGTTTTATTTAACTCTACATGTATTCAAGTTGACAATCAAGACTACCCATCATAAATCCATTCCTCGTCATCTGGGTACACAATCATATATCCTATTTCATGCTTAATTTCCAAGTGAAAACAATAAACATATAATAATTTTGCCTAATATTATATATGTGTTTATTTAGGCCATAATTACATCAAAATGATATAACTTCCCTATAAACAACTGTAAATGCATTACATATTTTAAAATAGGTGGCTATGTCTTTTGAAGGATGTTTTAGTATTAAAATTATATTTTAATTTTATCAAATTATAATTTAATAATTATATTTACTGATATTCTTCCAACTGATGTTACCTTATGTTACAAAGCAATTTAGGGAAGAAATAATAAATATCTGTACAAACGCATTCTTAACAGAATATAACAGACAGGAACATGGAAATTAAATTTTCATTTTTTTTAACAAGAAAATTATTTTTTAATCAAATTATGTCTTAAACTAAACATGAACTGCTTTTTTTAAAATTTATTTATTTATTTTTTCTCCATTAACAGCTTTAATTGAGTGTGGGGCAATAGAACTATTCTTAGCACAATTATGGATGTGGGGTTCCCTGCAGACTCGCCAGGGTGATGGTTCCTGTAATGATTATTAGGGGAAAACGGCTCTCAATAGATTCCCCCTTTCTCTTATATAAAGGCAGGTAGTTATTACTTGGAGAGCACCCGTCAGAGTCAACCATGGTGTCAGATCTAAAGGAGAAGGGACTGAGATAAGGAGAGACCCTCCTCTCGAGTGGAGAAGCAATTTACCTCTCCTGGGAACACAGGGGTGCCTGATGATTCTTAGGTCAAGTGGGGACCAGGCCTTTTTACTTTCCCCCTTACCTGTCCTAGGGTTCCCAGGGCCCTGTCTTAGGTAGGGGGATTATCCTGCCATAAGTTGCCCATCCTTGGAGCTCCTCAAATAAAGGGCATCTAGCAGGATTAAAGTAAACAGATCACAGGGCACCCTGTCTTAGGCCATGTGGAGAGTGCCCTCATACCTGTACCATGCCATGTTGAGCCGGTTTCTACAACCTCTCTATGGTGTGCTATTCAGGTGCGGATCCACACTAACTCCCGTCATTGGGCCCCTGCGTCTATCATTAATGAAAAGACTGTGAGGAGCTCCTTTAAAAAAAAATATAATGATATAATTTTGGCACCCGTAGCTCCACCTCCAGACAAGAAGAAAGGGCTTTTTCCCAACCCAGTATTCACCTTTTAGTCTGGCTTATGGTATGACCTCCTTCCTAAGTGACTACTCCACATTAAGTTATGTGTGCTGCCTGCCAAAAAATTAGGGCAGTGTAAAAGAAATCAAGATACAAAATTTTTAACATATGCATTAAAACCAAACACTTTACAACATGTGTCAAACTTTTCCCATTATCTATAAGCAGTTACAAATATCATTAGCTCAATTTCAGTAGGAGTACAATGACATACATTGTTGTTATCAAATACCACCAGTTCCAGCCTCTGGGCAACAGTAACAGGAACCCCCAATTTTCCCCCTTCTTAAGTGAAGAGAGGTTAATATTTTAATTAAAATGAGTTCTGTGTCCCAAAGTTTAAAGCAGTCTGATGTTTAGTCTGCAACTCAGCTCCAAAGCAGACCAGAGTTCAAGCTGCAGAAGCAGTTTAGCATTTGTGCTCCAGGACAGGTGGGGGAACCAGGGTGAGGCGAGGTGGATTCAGGTACATGAAGCACATCCTGGCCCTTATGTCAGCTGGGTCTCCCTGGACTCTGGGGGCTGGATGACACCCTGCAGAGTGGTGTAGCTGGTTTTGTCAGCAGGCACTCCTTTCCTTGGGGGTAGGGAAGACCGGACCAAGGACCTCTCCTCAATCACCTCTGGAAGTCTGGAATTCCTCTGTGTCTGCAGCCTCGACATCACATCCAGATTTCATTTTCTTTCTGTGAAAAAAGCACAAACACATCCTCGACCCCAAATATATATAGGTCGGGTTTTTTCATGATGCATTGAGAGGGCTTTTTCACCTTGTCTTAGCAAAGGTCAGCTTGGTGTCAACAAGCCAGATCCGTTTGCATCAGGATCTGCTGGCAACTTTTATGAGTTGCTTTGAAGGAGCGTTGTTATGCTCCATAATTTTTATTATTATTAGCCATATATGCAGTTCCTCCATTGGAAGAGCCATTTGTAAAATTTAGCATAAAATCCTTTAAGGGATTTTTTGCTATAACTTTAGCAAAATACAGGTGCATAAATTGTACCAATGATCTGGGAAAAGACCATTGTTTTTGGCCTTTGAATTTAGCAAAGGCAAATATCCAGGAATCAATCTTAAATTTATCAATGAATCTACGGTTTAGTATAAGAAACCTTGATCATAGTCAAAATTTTGTTAAACCATTTTCCAGATTCTATCCTGTCCTTTTATATCAGACAGGCTACTGGTTTAAATTAAGAGCTTAATATCTTAACTAGCAAAACTGATAAGATTTAGCCATAAGCCTCATTTTTTATAAAACTGTTGTAGAATAAGTTTTACATTTAATATACACACTTGCCATATCTGAATTATAATTAATATACTGTATTTGTTGATTATTGTGTACTTTATCTGTTGATTTATACTTTACCTGCTTGAGTACCTGTTAGGCAGCTATTTTAAGCTCTCTATTGGAAACTGTTTTTTGTAAGAATTTTACCTAGCAGCTCAAGGTCTCCCATAAGAATATTATCACTAGAGCTTTAACCATTGGACATCCAACCAAAAGTTTGTAAGCAATCCTTTTTTTTGTTTTTTTTTTAATTGGAAAAAAAGAAATTTCTGCCTCCTCCCCACCTCCCATTTCCCTCCCCCTCCTCCCCCTCCTCCCCGCCTCCCCCCTCCTCCCCCTCCTTATCCAGACCGAAGTGCAATCAGGGTTCCAACTGCCCTGTGGAAAGTACAAAGTCCTCCCCCCTCAATCCTGGTCTAGGAAGGTGAACATCCAAACTGGCTAGGCTCCCACCAAGCCAGAACATGAAGTAGGATCAAAACCCTGTGCCATTGTCCTTGGCTTCTCAGCAGCCCTCATTGGATTCACCTTCTTATTTAGCTTCTTTAGTATCACAGAATATAGACTCAATGACCATTATTTGTGACTAGAAACCAATTATGAGTGAGTACATCCCATGTTCCTCTTTTTGGGTCTGGGATACCTCACTCAGGATAGTGTTTTCTATTTCCATCCATTTGCATGCAAAATTCGAGAAGTCATTGTTTTTTACTGCTGAGTAGTACTCTAATATGTAAATATTCCACACTTTCTTCATCCATTCTTCCACTGAAGGACATCTAGGTTGTTTCCAGGTTCTCGCTATAACAAACAATGCTGCTATGAACATAGTTGAACAAATGCTTTTGTCATGTGATAGGGTATCTCTTGGGTATATTCCCAAGAGTGGTATTGCTGGGTCCAGAGGTAGGTTGATCCCGACTTTCCTGAGAAACCGCCACACTGATTTCCAAAGTGGTTGCACAAGTTTGAATTCCCACCAACAATGGATGAGGGTACCCCTTCCTCCACAACCTCTCCAGCAAAGACAATCATTGGTGTTTTTGATTTTAGCCATTCTGACAGGTATAAGATGATATCTCAATGTTGTTTTGATTTGCATTTCCCTGATCGCTAAGGAGGTTGAGCATGACCTTAAGTGTCTTTTGGCCATTTGGAATTCTTCTGTTGAGAATTCTCTGTTGAGTTCAGTGCCCCAATTTTTAATTGGTTATTTAGCGTTTTAATGTTTAGTTTCTTGAGTTCTTTATATATTTTGGAGATCAGGCCTTTGTCTGTTGCTGGGTTGGTGAAGATCTTCTCCCATTCAGTAGGTTGCCTTTTTGTCTTAGTGACAGTGTCCTTTGCTTTACAGAAGCTTCTCAGTTTCAGGAGGTCCCATTTATTCAATGTTTCCCTTAATGTCTGTGCTTCTGGGGTTAAACATAGGAAGCGATTTTCATTTTTAAAAGGTGTCATGAGATTTAGATGGTATTTACAACTACATACCTATATTACCCGTTTTGTATTTCTTCCACCCTCAGCAAGAACCTTAAGAGGTCTTTTTTGTGTGTGTGAAGTGGTGAGACAGTGCTTTATTCCTGAAGGGTTTAGGTTCTTTGACATCCTGCTTGGATTAGATTGTTGTAGTTTTCCATTGACTTTAATTACAGAATATGGTAACACTAAGTGATGCTCTAAAGATCTTCTGTACTACAGATATGATTCTTCTTACTTCCGTTGCAGAGATGTCACCCAATTTATTCTTGGTAATCTGTATCCATTGCCCATTTCAACACTGTTATTCCTTCTTTAATTTGTTGGATGAAGGACAGCAGAAGCTCAAAGTGGTCATGTGGTGAGGTCTGAGATTTTAGTTCACTGAAATATTTGTTGGGTCTCCTAACAATTTGTTGTGCTCTCCTCTCTGGAATCAAAGCTTCTAGGCCAGCAGAACTAAAGGAACAGACAACAAAACCTTTTCTAGGGATTACTAGGGGTACTAGTGAGTGGAATCATATTATTTTGTACCCCTTGATTCCTGGATATTGGTTCTGGGGAAAATGTAGCATATATTGGACGCCGATTCAAAGCATATACTGCCTTCTGAACAACCCTAACTAACATCCCTCTAGATTGCTGCAAACTAATTGACTCCATAATTATGTCTTTCATTGTTCTATCAGGCCAGCTGATTCAGGATGGTGGGGAACATGGTAAGACCAGTGGATTCCATGATTGTGAGCACATTATTGCACTTCTCTGGATAAGACATTCTGTAAGTCCACAAATGGTAGTTTTGGCAGAAGCATTATGTGCAGGAATGACAAATTTATAACAAAATAAAGTATTGTTTCCATAAAGGAAGTGGTCCAATGTAGTCAACCTGGTACCAGACGCCTGGCTGTTCACCCTGGGGAAATATGCCATATCGGGATATCAGCTTTTGTACCTGGTGTTGTCATATCTCAGTAGCAGCTATATCCATGACAGACATGATGAGTGGAAATAGCTGTCACAGAGCCTTTACATATACTTCCTCTTTGCTACTAAGGGCCACTTTGATAATGGGCTCTATTAGGCAATGACAGAGGTAGTTGGGGAAAGCAGCTGACTGTCTACAGAACAGATCATCTTATCAATCTGATTACTGAGCTCTTCCTCTCCTGAAGTTAACTTTTGATGAGAATTTACATGAAGCACAAGTATCTTCATATCCTTAATGAACTTGGAGAAATATATCCACACATATCTTCCCCAGATGACATTAACAAAAAATTTCCAATCACATTCTTTCTAACTCTCTCACTGTTCAAACAACACATTGAAAGCCTACCAACTGGTGAATATTTGCACAACTGGCCATACATCTTTAAAAAGAAAATGTATGATTCTTCATTCAGCATAAAGTTCTGACTGCTATAAGGATTTCTCTCCATCAGTGTCTTTCAGGATTATACCAGAAATGGATTGTATTTCTTCAGCTTTCCACTTCTGGATGGTGTCTGCATAATGAGTAGAACTACCTCTAAACCCGGCCCACATCTCTCTACCTACAGTCAGTCTCTACCTACTGTAGGGCACACCCCATGAGGCTCTAAGTACATGCTTGAGAGCAGAAGGCAATGTAACAAGAGGAAACACCATAGGCATTTGGATAACTTTAATATTCTTATGTTCTTAATATAACTTGCTTGTGTTTTAAGAACATTTTAGACCCCATCACACATAAACCATTTCCATTTGATAATGGATGGCTGCTGTGCACATCTTAATTTTGGGTCAGAGAATACCCTTAGAAGAAACATATAATAATTTTAATTCCTTAGAAGGAATATCTCTTCATGTCCTACACCACTGGACTCCTACAAATTGCACAGAGGTAGTAGGCCCTTGAAATTTGCTTGGATTTATTTCTCATCCTCTGGTATGCTTGTGCATTGTCAACAAGTAGAAAGTAATTGCTACATCCCTCTCACTTGTTCAATTAGTGTAATGTTATTGACAACGTGATCCAGTGTGACACTTTGTGAAAAAGATAGACAATCGAGAACATTTCTAACTAAGTCAGTATAAAGGAATAAAGAGTTCAAATATCCTTGAGGTAAAACTGCAAAGAGATACTGTGGAGATGCAAAAATAGGAGCCTGTTTCCACCTTGTTTGAAGGTCAGAAAATTTCAGTTTCCACAAAGTTATTACAAATCTACCCTTACCAAAGTTCAGAGCATAGGGACTTACATAAATCCTTCAAGGTTGTTGTCTGTTTCTACCTCAAACAAAGGTCCCACCTAGATTTAGGTCAGTAAGTTCTGTTCTCTCAAGGTTATTGTGTGGCTAAAATCCCTGACTTGTACTTCTGGAAGAGAGAACTAGATCTGTTTCTACCCCAAACAAAAGCCTAAGAGTCCAGCTAAGTTCCAGTTCCCCTAGGTAGATAAAAATGGATTCTTCTACCTAGGGAGTGGTTTGCCTACAGAATGTTTTAGTCTAGGGTCTGAATGTGACTTGTCTTGTTCTAGCAACAGAATGTTTAATCTATGAATGTAGCCCATAACCTTCCACTGGTCTGGTTGTCTCTGTCTCCTTGTATCATACTAATGAAGTATTTTTTATCTTACTCCTACCTTTTCGGGTCGGAGGTATTTTAAGCAAGTGGAAATTAAATGTGGGTAATTACAGTATTCACTGGAACTCCCTCCCAGTACTATCCCATGGTTTATGTTTTATTATTTTCACTCGTGTCTTTGTTTTCTTTACTATTTTTCTAATCCCCATGCCCATACCCTGGTCAGTGATATTTTTGCATAAGCAAGTCTCCAACAGTATAATGCTGGCCTTGGCAACTGAAAGGAAATTGCTTCTGATGGTTATTACAAACGGATACCAAAAAAATCATTTCCTAGATCAGTATATCCCTACTATATACCAGTATATATGTTATTCTGCTCAAGTAAAGACACATATTAGGTCCTGTGACTGTAACCAGAACCACTAATTGATTATGTTTTCATTAGTTATCTGTCTTCTTCATGATATATTTGTCTTTTATACTTGCCAGAAAAGAGAGTTAAAGAAAGACATGGTGGGAGCTTCAAGACTGGAAACTCTTGATGAGTGGTACTAACTTCTGTTCCTCCTAGACCATGATATATACTTTGGTTCAGCACCCTGGTAGGGCTGACTTCGATGACTGCTTTTTTGCATTTGTAAAAATAATAACCCTCACTACACAAGTCAGAGAACAGAATGGTGAATTCTCCTGTCTTCTTCATATATCTATCCCAAATGTACATTCTGGAATTGGGAAATAACTACAGTTTGGGTTCAGGAACTACTTGACCTACTGTGAGTTGGAATTCAGGTACAACTCCATTATTTAACCTCCATAAATCCCCACTTTAATTAGAGGGCAAAACGCGTCTTTGAGTCTTCTGGAATCATTATCAATTCTGAACCAGCATCCAGTAGATCCCCAAATGTCTGATTGTTGCCTTTCTCCCAGGGTATCTGTTATCCTTGTAAAAAGCTGTAGATCACTAGGAAGAAGGATGGGAGAAAGACTCACAGAAAAACTCTCAGGCATTTTAGCAAATTCCTTCTTTAGGGAGACCTGGCCTTCTCTTCATTCAAGGGATTTCTGCTTGTTGCAGTCAGAAAATTGGCAAATTGCACCTGTGACAGCAGATGAAGGTTCACGCCTTCATCGTGAAGGGGAGACTCCCTGGGTCAAGCTGGGTAAAATATGTTAGAGCTGCAAATGCTGACAGCCGTGCAACCCAATCAAAAGTCCTATTTCACAGCCAGATGGGGAAGGGACTACAGCGTGAAGGACACACTGGGGCCTACTGGTGAATAGGGATGGTGACCACACAGCAGTTAATGGGTCACAGGAGGAGAGGGTGCTTACCCCTCTGGTCATTCCCAACTCTTCCGATGGTCTCAGGAAGCATTATTTGGAAGATCCTTTCTCAACAGTGAATCTTCCCAATCCACAGCAGCTGAAACTGCCTTACTGTGGCTTCAGTGCTCCAACTTGTCTTTGGGGATTGTGGATGTTAGGGTTACTCTCCATGGGAGAGGGCAGAAGGGTAAGGGAGAGGCGGGGAGGGGAGCATAGAAAAACGTATAGCTCAATAAAATCAATTTAAAAAAGCAAAAAAAAAAAAGAAATAAATCCCTCTGCATGAGGGATCTTTTCCAAGTAAGACTACCCTAAGACAATTAGTACAGCTGGGAATGAGCAGAGAGGTGCATGCCCCCCTTCCTGTGTAAGTCCATGTGTGGAAACCATGGATTCTGATTTGTTTTCTGTTTCTATGATAAATTCCATGAACAAAAGCTACTTGTGGGGAGGTTCTTTTCATCTTACAGATCACAAACTGCCATCAAGAAAAGCCATCCTAGGAACTCCAGCGTGGAGGAGCAGTGCTGCTGATTGGCTTGCTCAGCTGTGGTTCTCAGACACCCCAAGCCCACCTGCCAAGGGATAGTACAATCCACAGTGGGCTGAGCCCTCCTCTATCAGTTGGCAATTAAGGAAATGCCTTGCAGACAGGGCCACAGGCCAATCTGATAAAGGCAGCTCCTCAGGTGAGCGTCCCTCTTCCCTGGTTTATCAAGCCAGGAAAGATTAGCCAGCACACCACGCCAAGTTGCCATTAGACAACTTGCTCTTTAGAACCTCATCACCCTGCAGCCTGTAGTTTCTCCAGCTACACAGCATGGCCTCTGGTTTGAGGACTGCTAGGGTCTTGAGCAGCTCTAATGCTCCTCCCAACCTAGTTCAAGAATGATAGTTTGGAGAGGTAGCTGAGAGTTCTGCGTTTGAATCTGCAGGCTGCAGGAAGAGCATGTGAGCCACAGGGCCTGGCTTCAAATCCGACCCCCTAGTGACACACCTCCTCCTCCTCCAACAAAGCCACACCTCCTAATAGTGTGACTCCCTATGGACCTATGGGGGCCATTTTTATTCAAAGCACTGATTTTCTGTGTGAGCCTTAATAGAGGTTTCTAACACCCTAATCAAAACCAAGTCAAGAGGGGTAGTTAATTTCACTTTTCTTCTAGTGTGTAGGTCTACCATTCAGGAAAGGAACTCAAGACAGGATCCCAGAGGCTGGAGCTGAAGCAGACGCCATGGAGGGTGCTGCTTACTGACTTGCTCTGCATGGTTAGCTCAGCCCGCTTTCTTATGGCACCCAGGACTACTAACCAAAAGGTGGCATTCCCTACAGTGAGCTGGGCCCTCCCACTTTATCAAGAAAATTATGCCATGGGCTGATCTGGTATGTGGAGGGGGGACTTCTTAATTGAAGTTCCTTCTTTCCAAATGACTCTAGCCTATGTCAAGTTGACATAAAAATATCAAGTATAGGCTCTGGTATAGAAGTATGTCTGAGTTCAGGGCTAGGCCCCACTTTTCTCTGCTACATGCCATACCCGCAAGGGCTCCCTGGCGTCCATCTGACTCACGAGAAGAATGCCCATCACTTTCTGGCCTTGCAAACAATTAACCTGCATTTTCTAAAGTGTCTGCAGTCCTCTGGCACCAGGTGACTCTTTAGACCCTGCCCCATTTCACCTCTTTCTTTCCCATCAACCTCAGAGATCCTACCTACCATCTCTAGCAGCCCCTGGAGTCTCTCTCCCAGCTGCACCCCGCTGGGACTCCTCCTTCCTGGCTGCAGAGTCCTCAGCTGCCCTGTGTCTTTTGCTTTCATCCTGACCATCTGCCAATCCAATCAATGCACATTAATGTGAGCAAACTCCAGGCAGGGGGCACAGTAGACTCCAGGATTTGCAGATGAGGCTTATCCCACTGGGCATTGAAGCCCTGTTCCATCCTTTTTGATGGCTCAGGATGTCCCCAGGCTTAAGCTATGACATTTATCCTTGTCCGCTGCCCCTACCTCCATCTGGGCAGGACTCTTCCCTCACCCACTTGAAAGCAGTTAAGGCTGTGGGAGGCACAGCCATCCTTGTGCTCACAGATAAGCACTAGGGGAGCCAGGATGTTAAACACACAAGGCTGTTCCTTCAAAAGAAGGGATGCAAACCTGTTATCTGCTCAGAAGGCTGAGAGTTAAAGCCATTAATAGCCTGGTGACTTTTTTTTTTTTTTTTTTTTTTTTCGAGACAGGGTTTCTCCGTAGCTTTTTGGTTCCTGTCCTGGAACTAGCTCTTGTAGACCAGACTGGCCTCGAACCCACAGAGATCCACCTGCCTCTGCCTCCCGAGTGCTGGGATTAAAGGCGTGTGCCACCATCGCCCGGCTAGCCTGGTGACTTTTGACTATATGTATGGCCAAGACCAGAGATCACACCAAGTCCTCTTTCAGATCCCTATCATGAGCTTATCAATTTATAGAACCTGTCTTAAGGAAGATGTCATATGTACTTTACAAAGAATTCCAATGCAGTCATATTATAATATTTATTGTGCACATGGGATTAAGTTAATTTTCATCAGGAAAAAAATTGCTGTGCTTAAATATACCTAAAATAAACTACTGTGGGTCAGACTATCAAAGTCCGAACCAGCGCCAGCTACTGAATCCTGTTTAATCAAACAACCACCCTTCTTGCTTCTCCGGAACCACTGCTGACCACGGTGGAGGCAGAGACCCCTGTCTAAGGCCACTGTCACCAGGTCAGAGAGTCACTGCAGTCACAATCCCTGTCTTCTAGGCTCTCAGCACAGGGATGTCTTCTCTGGCTGCTCCTGCAGATGACAGGCAAGGGGAAAGGCTGTCTATGATAGACTTTGGGTACCTGGCAATTTTCTGGTCCAGCTACAAAGTTGTACTTCACCTTTTGTGCTTGAGCCTTTTCTTAACTTACTGAAGCAAATACTAGAAAGTGACTGGGTATACCTTTCCACAATGTTTTTGTGTGCATGTGTGTGCGTGCATTTGTGTGTTGAGAGTTGTGTGTGTCTGTGTGTGCATGTGTGTGTTTGGGTGTGTGAGTGTGTGTGTGCAGGTGAAAGCCAGATCTTGACATCAAGTGTTTTCCATTACCACGTTCTATCTTATCTTTTGAAACACGGTTTCTCCTCAAAGCCAGAGCTCATCGATTGACTCCATTGACTGATCAGGGAGCTCTGGGGATCTGCCTGCCCCTTGCTTCCTTAGTGATTGGTTACAGATGTGCATGGACACGCCCTGTTTTGATATGGGTGCCAGGGTTCCAAACTCAGGTGCTTAAGCTTGTGTAGCATATACTTTACTGCGTAAGACATCTCTCTAACCCCACCCTTTTCAGAATTTTAAGTAAAAAGAAGCCCACGGTCTCTTGATTTGCTGTTCAGGCTTGATCTGAATCTTCTGTAGTGCACTGTAACATCAGGGTTATCAGGAACCCATCAGGTAGGTCTGTGCTATTGATTGGATCCCGAATGTCTACAAAGACAAATGTGGTAAAGACTTAGTTACCAGTGTGGCACTATTGATAAGTGATGTAGATATCTTCAGGTTATTGGGAGCAGAGCCAAGTCCCCTCCTCTTCCTCTCTTTTGCTTTGTAGTTGATGAAATGATCAGTTTCCACCATGATGAGCTGTCTCCCCACAGGTCCAAAGCAGCAGAGCCAAACCATCACACATCATGGACTAGGTCACCCAAAGACGTGAGCCAAGCAAGCCTTTTCTAAGTTGATGGCCTCGAGGATTTTCTATAGTAAAGCTGATGGCAGGGCTTTAGGTGCTGTCTCGGGAATAGTCCTTAGAGGGAGCAGCCTCTGCGCTCCTTGACCACCCTCACTCACCCAGCCCTGCTACAATGGGTGGAAGAAAGTCTGTCTTGAGAGCACTGAGCAGACAAGCTGAGAAAAGGACACATCAGAAGTACATCCAGCTGAAGCATAAAGAGTCGAATCTAAGCGAAGGGAGATGGAAGTCGGTTGACCCCAAAGGCACACCTTCCCTACATGTTCAGGGTTAGAAGTGTCACTCACTGGACATGTGACTATCAGTGAGCTGAGAGGAGACAAAATAAGACTTTCTTGTACTCCTGACAAAAATAAAAAAAGGGTGCCTGCTTTCAGGAGAGCTTGGTGATGCTATTCAAAGTCCTTCCTAAGTGCTCCAAACTAATTTTAAGATTTTAGAATTGAGGGGGCTTGAAGAGACAGGGTCATCAGTAAAGTACCTGTTGTATAGGGTGAGGACCTGAGTTCAGAACTCCAGCACCTGAATAAACACTGGTGTGTGGCTGGGCAGTGGTGGTGCATGCCTTTAATCCCAGCACTCGGGAGGCAGAGGCAGGAGGATTTTTGTGAGTTCGAGACCATCCTGGTCTACAAGAGCTAGTTTCAGGACAGGCTCCAAAGCTACAGAGAAACCCTGTCTCGAAAAACAAATAAAACAAAAACCAACCAAAAAAACAAAAAACTGGTGTGTCTTCATTAGGGTTTCTATTACTGTGAAGAGCCACCATGACCACGGCAACTCTTATAAAGGAAAACATTTCATTGTGGTGGCGGCTTACAGTTCAGAGGTTTAGTCCATTGTTGTCATGGCAGTAAGCAAGACAGCATGCAGGCAGACACGGTACTTGAGAAGGAGCTGAGAGTTCTCATATCTTGACTTACAGGCTACAGGAAATAATCTGTCTCACGGAGTGTGGCTTGAGCATACATGATACCTCAAAGCCCGCCTCCACAGTGACACACTTCCTCCAACAAGATCATACCTATTCCAACAAGATCACTCCCTTTGAGGGGCATTTTCTTTCAAACCAACACAATGTGATAGTACCCTCTGGCTGTACACTCAGTGAAGTGGGAGTGGGAAGGGAAAGGAAGGGGTGTCAGGAGGGAGCAGGGAAGGAACAGAGACTGGCAGATCCCTGTAACTCATTAGTCAGCCAAGCTAGCCAATGAGTGAAACAGAACTCCTCTGAAAGATCCTGTCTCAGAAACTAACTTGGACCACTAGTGAGAAAACCACATGACACTGACCTCTGTCCTGAGCGCACTCATGTACATGTGCGTATGCACACATACACAGATATATACCTATGCCATATACATACACACTAAAAGTAAAGTAAAAGATGCCTCTGGAGAGGGAGGTGGACACCGACACTGGGCTGGGCTTGAGGGGACTTTCTGGAGTGATAGAAAGATTTTTTTTGCCTAAAATTATACATTGTATTTTGTGCTTATTTTACCTTCAAAGAAAAAAGTTAAATATTAAAATCTGGTCACACTATGCAATAGAACATTCTAGAAAAAGGGATGTGTTCTGTGGCTGTGTTGCTATGACAGGTACTTGCTAAGCCATAACGTAAAATGCGTTTGGTCTACACAGACATAGTGTCTATCCTCCTGGTTTGGGCAGGGCTAAGATGATTTTCATGTTAAAGGCTTCTCTCCCTCCCTCCTTCCTTCTATCTCTCCTTTCGTCCCTCCCTTTCTCCCTCCCTCCCTCTCTCAGTCCTTTCATGCCTTTCTGTCTGAATGGGGAGAGACAAGAAAGGCATACAAAGAAATTTAGGTTTGAGTCAGACTTCCATGAATTCTCATCTACCAGGTTTGTAACTTGATAACATGATGCACTTCTACATGTGACTCAGTTTACCTGTCGGTGTGACTCAGTTTACCTGTCTGTAAACTAGTACTCGCCTTGCTGCGATGCCACAAGAACTAAATAAAACAATCTCTACAATGGCATGGCAACAGTGACAGATGATGACTATGATTACGATGGTGATGGTGGTGACAACACCCTGCCCACTGTAAGTGGCAACCACAGAACAGAACTAGAAGCCAAGTGGACAGATACTGATGGATTTAGGGGACTACTGAGAACAGATAACTCATCTTTCTTCGGCTACCAGCTCCAAGAATTTTGCTCTCAAAGTAAAATGGCCTTTGTTCATGAATCTATCATGTATAAACTGTCTCCTTCATAAGTTGACTGTGGAGATGGATCACCCAGACACTTCCCTTTGTCTTCCATGATGCTCTGCCTATTGCAAGTGGTGTGTCAATCTCTTCTCCCCGGGATGAGTCAAAAGGTGTGTATAGAACTGAAATGATGGAGAGAAGAGAAATTCTGGGCCTCCTAGCTCACCAGTAGCTTATTAGGTGGATAAGATGAAAAACCCAAAGAAAAAGAGGAGAGAGAGAGAGAGAGAGAGAGAGAGAGAGAGAGAGAGAGAGAGAGAGAGAGAGAGAGAGAGAGAGAGAGAGAGAGAGAGAGAGAGAGAGAGAGAGAGAGAGAATATGAACACTCACAGAACATTACAGTTTGGATGCACAGCTTTACTCGACAGGTACTAGGCCACTGAGAGAATCGATGAGTGATCTGGTGCTAAAAAAAAAAATTGGCACACATCTTCAATCCCAGCACTTGGAGGCGGAAGGAAGGCAGATCTCTGCAAGTTCAAGGCTAGCCTGATCTACATAGTGAGTTCCAAGATAGTCAGAGCTACAATAGTGACATCCTATCTCAAACAATAATAATAATAATATTAATAATAATAATAGGTGAATGGCACATTAGAAGTAACACCTCTGGTTGTCCTCTGGCCTTCAACACACACTCAAAATAGAAATACGGTGAGATGGTTCAATGGGTAAGCTCCAAGGATCCTCATGGAAGAAGGGAGACCAACTCCTGCAAGCTGTCCACTACAAATGTGGCAGGGTGTGCTTATGCTCTACCTCCAAATAAAATAAATATAAAAAACACATAAAGCCCTGGTGAGGCTCATATTCTTAATTTCTACTTTCGTATGACACTGAGGCAGAGATGCACTAAGCGACCAATTCAGAATCAGCTATAATCAAGCTCTCTTGAGATAGGACCACCCATCAAAGATTGCCTAAAATCTCTTCTAAAAGGTTCCTTAGAATGCCCCACCCCCTAACTGAGAAAGGCTCTGGCGCAGTCTCACCTGGCTGTGCATTCTTCCAAGCTCCATGTCCTTCCTTACCCTAGACTCTGCCCCAGCAGTGTTGAGCCATCCGCTCTGCGGTCCACCCCAGCCCCGCCTCACTGATGAGTGGGACATTGAGCTCCTGGGAACAGCTACAGTGGAGATTCCCATTGGGCCCGAGGAAGAAGTGACTTGCAGCAGGAAACAGACAACATGGGGGCTGGCTTCTGGAAGTTCCAGACTGACCCACAGCTGGTAATCACTAGGAAGAGTAATCTGCTTGTATTTTTGGCTGTCAGTGATGGAGCTCTCTAAATCTTGCTTAGATTCTGTCTTAATGATTGTACAGGCTGTCATTATGGAGTTTCTCCAGTCTATCACTCCCTGTTCTGACTGCCCCATGGAGTGCACTCTATTTAGCCTTACCATAAGTAAAAGAAAGGCTATGGCTTAGATGCCACTGTCGTCATCTGCTATCACATGAGGATGCGGATGCTTCCCAGAAGACAACCAGACTCAAAAGTAATAGTCAAGACTGGAACCCAGGCACACATACAATATAAACTTTTAAAACTTATTTGGTTAAAGAATGGAAATAAAGTTTCTCTTTGTTTAATTTACTAGTCCTTCCCCCTAACGGAAGATGCTGGCCCTGTTTTTTTATTTTATATATATTTTTTGTCCTTGCTGTGATAAAAATCATATAAAATGCCCTTGTCTCTGAGCTATAGAAATTCCAGGCTGATCCCAGCACTTGGGAGGCAGAGGCAGGCGGATCTCTGTGAGTTCGAGACCAGCCTGGTCTACAGAGCTAGTTCCAGGACAGGCTCCAAAGCCACAGAGAAACCCTGTCTCGAAAAACAAAAGAAAAAGAAAAAAAAAGAAATTCCAGGCTGATCTCTGAGTGGTTAACTTTATCACTGTGCTTTGAGATTGTGGATATCACATCATTGACCCATAGTCCAAGACAGATATAGGGATTGAAAAGGGGCCCTAAGCTTCAGCATTCAAATATCCTAGGTTAGCCACATCACCTCCCTGAAACGTACTCTTCTTATCTGCCAAATAAGTTCCAAAAGTCTTGTAATTCAGTACAGTGGCCAACAGTCACTCATGCTACTAATGATTAAACAGGCATCACCTTCTGGCTCATCAATATACTCTGCAGTACAACACTCTAAGGTACATTCTCATCGCCACATCCGAGGAAGCAGAGACACAATGGATAAATAACTTGCCCACGGCCAGACAGCTAGTGTCTAATGTACCTGTTCATTCTCTCCAAAGTTCTAGACTGGGCCACAGGCACGCCTGTAGACACCCTATAAGCCAGAGCCCTGTAGCAAGCATTGCCATGGAGATGAGTATAGACATGCTCCCCACTCCCAACCTCCAAGCACTTGAGTTCACTGAGAAGCCACAGCCTTGATTTGCCTTACCCTGTTCTCTAGGTCTTGGACTGCCTGCCCAAGAAGTCTAGAGACATATGTCTCCTGTAACTTGAAAGCCCGCTCTGCTCTCCGGAGTCCATCTCTGGAAGAACAGCCTCCAGAGATTCTTCAAAGCAGGCCTCAAGACAGGCGGGGCTGGGGGGGGCAAGAGTGTTTCTACGGGAAGCCCGGACATTTGACTGTTGTGGAAGTAGAGCCTGTTGCTGGTGATACTGGGTAGTAGACCAGATGCTGCTTCAGCATCATTAGCACAGTGAGTCCACACTAATGCTGGCCCCATGAGATTCCCTTCAACCACCCATGCTGAAGCAAGTCCTGTCAATAGACAGAGGCCTTATGCAGCTAGCATAGAACAGCTCATTAGGGACCTTCCTCCGAGGAATGCTGATGAACCTCTGCTTCTAGTCCTCTGCTACTTCTTGCCCTCTCACAAAGAGCAATTTACTAAAATTCTCCAAGTCTTAGTTTCCATATCTGTAAGATGAAGTAGTTTATCAGGTCAAAAAAACAAAAAAACAAAACAAAACAAAAAAACCTCATTTTTTTGTGAATATATAATAGTGTGTTTATTTATTTGATTGTTTTATTTATTTATTTATTTTTTTCCATTAACAGCTTTAATTGGGTGTGGGGCGATAGAACTATTCTTAGCACAATTATGGGTGTGGGGTTCCCTGCAGGCTCCCCATGGTGATGGTTCCTGTAATGATTTTTAGGGGAAAATGGCTCCCAACAGATCCCCCTTTCTCTTATATAAAGGCAGGTAGTTATTACGTGGAGAGCACCAGTCAGAGTCAACCATGGTGTCAGATCTAAAGGAGAAGGGACTGAGATAAGGAGAGACCCTCCTCTCGAGTGGTGAAGCAATTTACCTTTCCTGGGAACAGAGGGGTGCCTGATGATTCATAGGTCGAGTGGGGACCAGGCCTTTTTACTTTCCCCCTTACCCGTCCTAAGGTTCTCAGGGCCCTGTCTTAGGTAGGGGGATTATCCTGCCATAAGTTGCCCATCCTTGGAGCTCCTCAAATAAAAGGCATCTAGCAGGATTAAAGTAAACAGATCACAGGGCACCCTGTCTTAGGCCATGTGGAGAGCGCCCTCATACCTGTACCATGCCATGTTGAGCCGGTTTCTACAAAAAAAAAGAAAGAAAACAAGGCTCCAGGCAGAGGGGTCGGCAATCCTAGGGCTCTATCGTGGGCTTCTGTGGAGGATGAAGAGCAAGGGACCACGGGAGGGGGGGTTAGCAACAGGGTAAGCCAGGGCGGTGCTAGTAATGTGATACAGATCCTCGTGGGTCATGGTGAGCATCTGGGTGTGCTGAGAACACCCCCAGAGAGACTGCACACAAACCCAGCACAATCTGCCCCATGTTTGAAAGCCTGTGACGTTTTCCTCCAAGTCCCAGCTCAACCGCAGTGTTTTCAGTGATGCTTAGCAAGCAGTCCTTTCTGTTGCTTCTGCCATGACTCAGAATCTGCCGAGTCTACAAAGTGCCTATGGTGGCTTGAATTTGCATAGCTCCATCTATGACTACTTGGTCCCCAGTTTGCGGAACTGTTGGTAAAGATTAGAAGGTGTGGCCTTGTTGAAAGAGTATGTCATGGGGAGGGGGGCTTTGAGGTTTCAAAAGACTTGCTTTATTTACAGCCCCCCCCCATTTTGTGGGACAAATTGCAAGTTTTCAGCTTTTCCTGCCACCATGGTTTCTCTTTGCCATCATGAACTGTAACACTCTGCAGCAGTGAGCCCCAATTAAATGCTTTCTTTAATAAAAAAAAAAAAAAAAAAAAACCTCAGGCCAAATGGCTAACTGTGGAGCCTATTAGCCTACCAGAGTGCCCTGGCCTCTGGGCTCCCTCAGCAAGTACCTGTTACAGAGTTTTGTGCTGGCATCCTGTCCTCTCAGGGCTGCTCTCCACCCTCTAGCCAAAGCGTCTCAAGTCCATGGCTTCTCTCCTCCAGTGTCTTTTTCCTACAGAACTGCAGTTTGGGCAGTGTGTTTCTTGGTCTACTCTTTCTGATTCCTTTGTTCCCTCTCTCTTCTCATCCTCTCTTGCCTGTTCCCTCCCCACATACGGCCTGGTGCAGTCTACCTGCTGCACTTAGGCTACTATTTCCTCTTCCTACTCTGGCCTCTTCCAGTTGCTCTGGCTATTCTCCCCTTCATAGCTACATTAAAAAAAAAAACCTCCTCCTCAACCACACCTTGGAGCAGTCTTGTCTGCATTTCATTCTGTAGTCACATCTCTTCCATAGCTGGCTGCACAGATGACTCAAGAGACTAAGTAGAGAGAATCCACAACACAAAGTCACATGGAGGTTAGCTCTGACATAACATTAGAAGTCATAGCTATGAGTTAACATCCTCCTAAAAGTAAGTAGTAACTGAAGACGTAAATGATGAGTTAACCAATTTGTTATAGTTTATAGGTTGAACAGCAGCTTCATCTGTATTGAAAACAGAGATGAACAGAGGCAAAAGGGCCAATAATCTACAAACATCAGGACTTTCTTAATGTCAATGAACCAAAGGGGACCCACTGTCTCACCTTCCCATATACTCTTTTATGTGCTTCCTGCCAGCTACCCAGAACCACTCTCCAAACAATTTAGAAATGGGCAGTCAAGCAACAGCGTCCTGGGAGACTGAGAATGAGTACCCTTGCCCGGGAGAAGGTTTTGGATGCTCCAAGGAGCTTTTCCACTCTTGTTTTCCCAGCTCCTTCCAAGAATTCTTTCCAACTCTGTAATGGAGAATTACAATGTCTAAGGAACTGTGCTTTAGGGGCAAGTTGACCAACTGGAGAAGAAGCTCAGTGGAGGGGTCAAGACGAATGTATGCAGAGTAATGTCAGTGCTAGGAACTGTAAAGACATCTTAAGGGTCCTTTGTCCACTCCACGGCACTTCAGAATGACTTTGCATTCACCCTGACCAATCTAGAGGAAAATTAAAGCCAATGATAATAAAACTGAGACTCATGGGGTCATAGCTACGAAGGACTGGGTTAAGGTAGGATCCAGCCTCACCAGCTTGTGTTCTTTACCACTGCCAGCAGTTCCCTCTTAAACACTTCAGCAGAGTCTGCCATAAAACACAGAATGAGTGGCTGAATGAATATTCATCTATCTGCGACTGAGTTACTGCCTTCTGATGACATGCCAAGCAATAGTTGCTAAGAGACTTATCATACACTGTCCAACTAAACCTATGAAATAATCCTTTACAATGGAGGTTAGTTCATGTCCTAGCAAGCTTTCTGTTGCTGTGATAAAAACACTGACCAAAAGCTGCTTTGGGGAGGAAAGGGTTTATTTCAGATTTCAACTTATAGTCTATCATCGAAAGGAGCCAGATCAGAAATCTGGAGTCAGAAACAGAAGCGGGGCACTTTGTAGACTCGGCAGATTCTGAGTCATGGCAGAAGCAACAGAAAGGACTGCTTGCTAAGCGTCACTGAAAACACTGCGGTTGAGCTGGGACTTGGAGGAAAACGTCACAGGCTTTCAAACATGGGGCAGATTGTGCTGGGTTTGTGTACAGTCTCTCTGGGGGTGTTCTCAGCACACCCAGATGCTCACTAGAATCTTCCTGGTAAGCACAACTCGTGGTGCTATTCACATGATTAGAAATGGGTTAAGAGGTTGAAGCTAATGGGCCAAGCGGTGCTTAAGTGAATACAGTTTGTGTGTTGTTATTTCGGGCATAAGCTAGCAGGTGGCTGGGGTGTTGGGGATGCAGCCCCACCGCTTCTTATTTCAACATAAGGCCAGCTGTAATAGCATACAGCCTACAATCCCAGCTGCTGCTATATCCCTGAAACAGTGAACTCTTGATTCACTGAAAGATCCTGTTTCAAAAACATAAGGTTTTGCGGGGCATAGTAGTACATGCCTTTAGTCCCAGCACTCCAGAAGCAGAGGTGGTCAGATCACTAAGTTTAAGGCTCACTTGGTCAGCCAGGGCTACACAGAGAAACCTTGTCTTGAAAAACAAAAACAAAACAAAAATAAATAGATAAAACACTAACATGCCTGAGGTCAGCCTCTAACATCTCCACGTGCACACACTGGAGAGTACCACACATGCATGCTACACACAGCAACAAACACACACTGAAATAGGATATTTTGTTCTATTCAGATGGGAGAGCTGTGTTAACATTCAGGGACCACACTCACTTCTAGAATTCTATCTTACCTGCATTTTGGCTAGGTTTTTTTTTCTAATTTATTCTTATGCTTATATACATTATGTGGACATGCCTTTAAAATGCTGTGTCCTCGGATGGAGAAATGGCTCAGGGTGTAAAACACTCATCATTCAAGCATGAGGACCTGAGCTTGAATCTCTGGAACCAGCTAACGCTGCTTGCCTGTGTAGCACGAATTCTAATTGGTCCTAATAATAAAACCATGGAGTCTGAGATAGGAGTTAATGCTGAAAGATCAGAGAAGCAGAGCAACCAGCCACCAGGGAATTTTCACTTCTACCAATGTTCCGACCAGATGCGTGATCCTGTCTCTATGAAACCTCAGACTGCATGCTCAGACTGAATCTTCAGGCTGCCTCCTCAGGCTGCATCTGAGCTCCTGTCTTCTTCCGCCTTATATTCCTCTTTCCACCCAGCCTGTCTCCATCTCCTATTGCTGGGATTAAAGGTGTGAGCCACTACTGCCTGGCTCTGTTATCTTGTGTGACTCTGGGTGGTCTTGAACTCAGAGAGATCCATCTACCTCTGCCTCCCAAGTGCTGGGATTAAAGGTGTGAGCCACCACTGCCTGGCATCTATAGCTAACTAGTGGCTTAGCTTTGCACTCTGACCTTTATTTGTTAGATGACAAACAAAATATCACCACATGTCTGTAATCATAGTGCCCTTCCAGCAAGATGGGAGACAGAGACGAGAGACTCCGTGGACACTATGGTCCAGCTAGCCTGCTGTACAAAGCAGGTAGCAAAAACAAACAAACAAATCATTAACAAAGAGACCCATCCTCAAAGTAGAAGGTGGACCAACACCAAAGATTGTCCTCCTGTACACACACACACACACACACACACACACACACACACACCAGGGCGGGGATCAGAGAAAATCAGGAAACAGAAAGATGTAAATACTAGTGCCCTTCTGGCTTTCTACTTTCCATTCACCCAGGACTTTAGCCCATATTATGGCAACACCCACCATTAAGGTTGGGCTGCTTAGCTCAGTTAACCCAATCTAGATAATCCTTTATGGGCTCGCCAGAGGCCAGCCTAAGCTTCATGATCCTTCACAGGTGTGCCCAGAGGCTTACCCTAAGTTCACAATATTAGCCTCCACAGTGAGTATGTGAAAACTGCCATCATTCTATGATGTATCTAAAATAAAAACATGTCAGGATAACGTCAAATACTCTATTTTTCCCTGCCTGAAAATCTGCCAACTTCTTCCTGGTTTTCTGTATAATTTGAAAACTTTTGGTTTTATAATACTTTGTGGACATATTTCTACACTGGTTCACACAATTTCACCGTACCTCTTAGAAAGGCACACTTCTGTATTAACTTAGCCACTATGAGATGCTTGAGGGTTTAGGGTGTCTGTCATGAGCCCAGCTGCTCATTGGGTTTGTCATAGCTGATCAAAGTGGTGCAATTTCTGTTTAGCAATAGATATACGTAACACTAGTTATGTCTTGAGCTGAATCGCCTATTAAAAGTTTTTATTAAGACTATGCTGTGAATCAGCAGTGACATAAAAAGTTATTGTGTATTTCAGGATCCATGGGAAAAGAGAGTCAAGGTATTAGGGCAACTATAGAATGTGTGTCTGTAGCTCACAGCTCTAACTCTAGTTCCAGGGCATCTGCTGCCCTCTTCTGG
This sequence comes from Microtus agrestis, assembly GCA_902806775.1. NCBI lineage: Eukaryota > Metazoa > Chordata > Mammalia > Rodentia > Cricetidae > Microtus > Microtus agrestis. The sequence goes on along the minus strand of CADCXT010001310.1, from coordinate 315,841 downwards.
CCTCTCCACACACTTGCATACATGCCGTGCACCTTCATACTCCTCAGCACATATATTCACATAAGATTAAAAAAAATCTTTTTATATTTATGGTTGTGAGCCTAGCCTTTAACAGCTGAGCCATCTCCGGAGACCACTTCCTACGTATAACCCCAGCAGCACAGACATTAAGGGCCTCATTGAATAAATGGGACCTCCTGAGACTGAGAAGCTTCTGTAAAGCAAAGGACACTGTCGCTAAGACAGAAAGGCAACCCACTGACTGGGAGAAAATATTCACCAACCCCGCAACTGACAAAGGTCTGATCTCCAAAATATATAAAAACTCAAGAAACTAGACCGAAAAAGCTAATCAACCCAATTTTAAAATGGGGCACTGAGCTGAACAGAGATCTCTCAACAGAAGTTCAAATGGCCAAAAGACACCTAAAGTCATGCTCAACTTCCTTAGCGATCAGGGAAATGCAAATCAAGACAACTTTAAGATACCATCTTACACCTGTCAGAATGGCTAAAATCAAAAACACCAATGATAGCCTTTGCTGGAGAGGTTGTGGAGAAAGGGGTACACTCATCCATTGCTGGTGGGAATGCAAACTTGTGCAACTACTTTGGAAATCAGTGTGGAGGTTTGTCAGGAAATTCGGGATCAACCTACCCCTGGACCCAGCAATACCATTCTTGGGAATATACCCAAGAGAGGCCTTATCATACAACAAAAGTATATGCTCTACTATGTTCATAGCAGCATTGTTTGTAACAGCCAGAACCTGGAAACAACCTAGATGCCCTTCAATGGAAGAATGGATGAAGAAAGTATGGCATATATACATATTAGAGTACTACTCTGCAGTAAAAAACAAGGACTTCTTGAATTTTGCATACAAACGGATGGAAATAGAAAACACTATCCTGAGTGAGGTAAGCCAGACCCAAAAAGAGGAACATGGGATGTACTCACTCATATTTGTTTTCTAGCCATAAACAAAGGACATTGAGCCTATAATACGTGATCTTAGAGAAGCTAAATAAGAAGGAGAACCCAAAGAAAAACATATAGGTATCCTCCTTAATATTAGCCTTCATCGAGCGATGAAAGGAGACAGAGACAGAGACCCACATTGGAGCACCGGACAGAAATCCCAAGGTCCAAATCAGGAGCAGAAAGAGAGAGAGCACGAGCAAGGAACTCAGGACCGCTAGGGGTGCACCTACACACTGAGACAATGGGGATGTTCTATAGAGAACTCACCAAGGCCAGCTGGCCTGGATGTGAAAAAGCCTGGGATAAAACCGGACTCGCTGAACATAGTGGACAATGAGGACTACTGAGAACTCAAGAACAATGGAACTGGCTTTGTGGGAGCCTAGGCAGTTTAAATGCTCACCTTACTAGACCTGGATGGAGGTGGGTGGTCCTTGGACTTCCCACAGGCCAGGGAAACCTGATTGCTCTTTGGGCTAATGAGGGAGGAGGACTTTATTGGGGGAGGAGGAGGCCATAGTGGGGAAGCGTCAGAAATCTTTAATAAATGAATTAAAAAAGAAATCTTTTTTAAAAACTTAAATGGTTATAATTATGCAAAACTTTACATATGGTTCTGAAGGACATGAAAAGAGTTTTCTGTGGTGCTGGCCAATAATGGCGATTGCTTGTGGCTGCTTTCCCACACTTTACAGAGACGTGTGGCCTTTCTTAGGGCTTTTTTATGAATGTGTGCCAGTTGTCAAAATAAGCAAATTTGACAAGGCTAACTGGCTTGGCCATGAGAGTTAGCTTCACCAGCAACAATATTGGGTGGACATTTTCCAAGGTTTAGATGAAATATGAAAACAGCTTGCGCTCACATTATAGCATTTTATTTAAAAAATCCGATGCTGATAAAGCATATTGAAATTCATGTTTGGCGTTTTCCCAACTGGTGTGTGTGTGTGTGTGTGTGTGTGTGTGTGTGTGTGTGTGTAGCAGTATAAGCCAGTGCCTCTTTGTAAAGGAACGAGAAGATAACTGATAACCATTTGACAGGACATAGTGTACAGACTTTTTGAGATCCTACCCAGAATTCGAGAGTGTGCACTACACCAGTGATAAATGCTTTGCAAGTCAGTGATCTTCTTACTTTAACTAAAATTGAAGGACCTGTTTTAGCGATACATTATGTGATTTTAGTATATAGATTAAAAATCCAACAGCCATGACAAAACATCCTATTTTTTCCGTGAGCAGGATTCTTCATGGTTGGGTCTAGAAAAACAATGGCAAGAGACAAAAGCTGGACCCTGTCCTAGCCTGGCAGCAGGCTATAGTCTACTATAAAGTTTTAAAATGTATTATTTTGATTATGTACAGTCATGAAGGTTTCAATATACCCCAATCCAAGGCACATTCTTTTTAAAAAATATTTTTAAATTGCATTTTTTGTTTGTGTATGTGCATGTATATACATGCGTATGACGGTGCAGGTGGGGGCCAGAGAACAGTTTGTGAGAGTCAGTTCTTTTCATGTGTGAACCCCAGGGATTGTGCTATCAAATTACTATAAATGTTGCATTTCTTTGAATACTTTGTGTGCTCGTCTGCACACAGGGCCTTGTGAGCACATGTGTGTGTTCCTGTGGAGGAAAACTTTTTGTATAATTCATCAAGTACCACTATGTTTTTAAACCCTTTATTTAATAATGTGTTTGGGCCAGGCGGTGGTGTCACACGCCTTTAATCCCAGCACTCTGGAGGCAGAGGCGGGCGGATCTCTGTGAGTTCAAGGCCAGCCTGATCTACAGAGTGAGTTCCAGGACAGCCAGGGCTGTTACATAGAGAGACCCTGTCTCAGAAAAATAAAATAAAATGAATAATAATGTGTTTGGATCTAATCTACCCTTTTATCCTATCCCTACCTCTACTTTTTCCTCCCAATGTCATTATTTCTCCCCCTTTTTCTATTTCTCGCACCCATTTTCCCTCCCTCCACTAAGGCAGGCTTAGCACTGCTTGGATGAGTATGGCTGTGGTACTGGAGCATGGGAAGCCTCTTATAGGCTGTGGCCCTGAAGAAAACTGGCTCTTACTCCCCATCAGCCATCAACTGTCAGTAACTGCTTTGAAAGGTTTTTTTTTTTTCATTGTCTTGGCGCATGCCATCAGGAAAAGCTGCCTGGTGTGGAAAGTCCTTCTGTCTATGTGTTGCTTTTATTGGTTAATGAATAAAGCTTTTTCAGCCAGTGGCCTAGCAGAATAGGGCAAGGCAGGAATTCTGAGCAGATAGAGGGGGGAAAGAAAGTGGAGTCAGAAAAAAATCATGTAGCTGCTGAAAGAGAGAGATTGGAAATTTGCTGGTAGGCCACAACCTCGTGGGGATGTACAGATTAATAGAAATGGGTTAATTTAAGATGTAAGACCTAGCTAGAAATATTCACAAGCTAATAAACCAAGCAGTGTTGTAACTAATAGTTTCTAAGTGATTTTTTTCAGGTCTGGTTTGCCAGGAAACGAACATGCAGCCTCTGCCAACAGAGCTGTTTGTCCAGAGAATACTGGAATCCTCCTGTCTCTGCCTCCATCACCAGGATGATGAGTGCACTCTACTCTTCCTGGCCACTATTTTAAATGCCAGGGAATCAATCTCATGTCCTCTTGCCTCTTCTGAAAGAACTTGATCAACTGAGCCATTTCCCCAGCCTCTTTGGAATGTTAATAGTCTCAACAAGTCAGAATTACTTCCTACAACTATTTAAACTCTTAATTTTTTAGATGTTACTGGGTGGAGACACTCATCTATCATCCCAGTGCTTGGGAGGCTGAGTCAAGAAGATTGTGAATTTAAGACCAGCCTTGACTACGTAGTGAGACCCTCTCTCAAAAGGAAAAAAAATCATTTTCAGGTGTTAACAGAAAATATACACAGATGAACATCATATTTGAAACCAACTAATGGTTCATTCTTTTCCTAAAATAGAGAGACACAAACTTGTGTCAACTCCTTGGACTCACCAGAAGTTCAGGATCTTTCTGTTCCATTGCTCATGACCCTAAGACCCAGTTATGGCTACTGGAAATTCAGCCTGGTCTGGGGAAAGTGACAGCCAGAAGGCAGTGCAAAAGAGTGGGCCACGAGGATATTGAGGTACCACTGGGAAAGAGGGGACTCCAGAGCCAAAAGGAGACTCTAAAGGACACAGATCCTGGGCGCTCTCTTTGGCCCTCATGACGAGGGAATGCCAGGAGGAAGGCCACAACAGCTGTTGCAGAACCTCAACAACCACGTGCTACCAGTCACACCTATCTGTTAAGGAACCATGAGAATGAATTTTGCTAAGAGTCTTGTTACCAAGGAGAATGAGAATACTTAATTGACAAGTAGCAGACTGCCACAGAGACTGTGACTCCATGTCTGTTAAATAGCAAACAAACACACACCTTTGGGTATTGTAACCCTGGAAGGGAATTTATCAATGAGGGGGGAGGGTTCAACTTTTTATTTCTAATTTGACTTTTATCTTTTTTTGTTATTTTATTTTATTTATTAAAGATTTCTGTCACTTGCCTACCGCCGCCCCCCTCCCTCCCCTCCCCCAATCAAATCCCCCTTCCTCGATCACCCAAAGAGCAATCAGGATTCCCTGCCCTGTGGGAAGTCCAAAGAACACCCACCTCTATCAAGGTCTAGTAAGGTGAGCATCCAAACTGCCTAGGCTCCCACAAAGCCAATAGGTGCAGTAGGATCAAAAACCCATTGCCATTGTCCTTGAGGTCTCATTAGTTCTCATTGTCCGCTATGTTCAGCAAGACCAGTTTTAACCCAGGCTTTTTTAGATCCAGGCAAGGTGGTCTTGGTGAGTTCCCGACAGAACATCCCCACTGCCTCAGTGTGTGGGTGCACCCCTCACGGTCCTGAGTTCCCTGCTGTGCTCTCTCTCCTTTTGGTCCTGATTTGGACCTTGAGATTTCAGTCCAGTGCTCCAGTGTGGGACTCTGTCTCTGTCTCCTTTCATCGCTTGATGAAGGTTAATATTCAGGAGGTTGCCTGTATGTTTTTCTTTGGGTTGTCCTTCTTATTTAGCTTCTCTAAGAACCCGAACCATAGGCTCAATGTCCTTTATTTGTGGCTAGAAACCAAATATGAGTGAGTACATCCCTTGTTCCTCTTTTTGGGTCTGGCTTACCTCGCTCAGGATAGTGTTTTCAATTTCCATCCATTTGCCTGCAAACTTCAAAAAGTCCTTGTTTTTTACTGCTGAGTAGTACTCTAATATGTATATATTCCATACTTTTTTCATCCATTCTTCAATTGAAGGGCATCTAGGCTGTTTCCAGGTTCTGGAAACAAACAATGCTGGCTATTACAAACAATGCTGCTATGAACATAGTAGAGCATATACTTTTGTTGTATGATAAGGCCTCTCTTGGGTATATTCCCAAGAGTGGTATTGCTGGGTCCAGGGGTAGCTTGGTCCCGAATTTCGAGAGAAACCTCCACACTGCTTTCCAGAGTGGTTGTACAAGTTTGCATTCCCACCAGCAATGGATGAGTGTACCCCTTTCTCCACAACCTCTCCAGCAAAGGCTATCATTGGTGTTTTTGATTTTAGCCATTCTGACAGGTGTAAGTTGGTATCTTAAAGTTGTCTTAATTTGCATTTCCCTGATAGCTAAGGAAGTTGAGCATGACTTTAGGTGTCTTTCAGCCATTTGAACTTCTTCTGTTGAGAGATCTCTGTTCAGCTCAGTGCCCCATTTTATAATTGGGTTGATTAGCTTTTTACAGTCTAGTTTCTTGAGTTCTTTATATATTTTGGAGATCAGAACTTTGTCAGTTGCGGGGTTGGTGAAGATTTTCTCCCAGTCAGTGGGTTGCCTTTCTGTCGTATCGACAGTGTCCTTTGCTTTACAGAAGCTTCTCAGTCTCAGGAGGTCCCATTTATTCAATGAGGCCCTTACTGTCTGTGCTGCTGGGGTTATACGTAGGAAGTGGTCTCCTGTGCCCACTTGTTGTAGAGTAGTTCCCACTTTCTCTTCTATCAGGTTCAGTGTGTTCGGACTGATATTGAGGTCTTTAATCCACTTGGACTTGAGTTTTGTGCATGGTGATAGATATGGATCTATTTTCATTCTTCTACAGATAGACAACCAGTTTTGCCAGCACAATTTATTGAAGATGCTCTCTTTTTCCATTGTATACTTTTAGCTCCTTTATCGAAGATCAGGTGCTCATAGGTTTGTGGGTTAAAGTCAGGGTCTTCTATTCGATTCCATTGGTCAACTTCTCTGTTTTTATGCCAATACCAAGCTGTTTTCAATACTGTGGCTCTGGAATAGAGTTTGAAGTCAGGGATGGTAATGCCTCCAGACGTTCCTTTATTGTATAAGATTGTTTTGGCTATCCTGGGCTTTTTGTTTTTTCATATAAAGTTGATTATTTTCTTCTCCAGATCTGTGAAGAATTTTGATGGGGATTGCATTGAATCTATAGATTGCTTTTGGTAGAATTGCCATTTTTACTATGTTGATCCTCCCAATCCAAGAACAAGGGAGATCCTTCCATTTTCTGGTGTCCTCTTCTATTTCTTTCTTCAAAGACTTAAAGTTCTTGTCAAATAGATCTTTCACTTCCTTGGTCAGGGTTACCCCAAGATATTTTATGCTCTTAGTGGCTATCGTGAAAGGTGATGCTTCTCTGATTTCCCTCTCTGTTTCTTTATCCTTAGTGTATAGGAAGGCAACTGATTTTTTGGAATTGATCTTGTATCCTGCCACATTACCAAAGGTGTTTATCAGCTGTAGGAGTTCTTTGGTAGAGTTTTTGGGGTCGCTTATGTATACTATCATATCATCTGCAAATAACGAAAGCTTAACTTCCTCCTTTCCAATACGAATCCCCTTGATCCCCTTATGTTGTCTTATTGCTATTGCTAGAATTTCAAGCACTATATTGAAGAGGTAAGGAGAGAGTGGACATCCTTGTCTTGTTCCTGATTTTAGTGGGATAGCTTTGAGTTTTTCTCCGTTTAATTTAATGTTAGCTGTCGGCTTGCTGTAAATAGCTTTTATTATATTTAGATATGACCCTTGTATCCCTAGTCTTTCCAATACCTTTATCATAAAGGGGTGTTGAATTTTGTCGAATGCTTTTTCAGCATCTAATGAAATGATCATATGGTTTTTTTCTTTCAGTTTATTTATATGGTGGATAATGTTGATAGATTTGCATATGTTGAACCAGCCCTGCATCTCTGGGATGAAGCCTACTTGATCGTAATGGATAATTTTTCTAATGTGTTCTTGAATTCGGTTTGCCAGTATTTTATTGAGAATTTTTGCGTCAACATTCATGAGTGAGATAGGCCTGTAATTCTCTTTCTTGGATGGGTCTTTGTGTGGTTTTGGTATTAGGGTAACTGTAGCTTCATAAAAGGAATTTGGCAATGACTTTTCTGTTTCTATATTGTGAAATACATTAAGGAGTATAGGTATTAGCTCTTCTTGGAAGTGCTGGTAGAATTCTGCATTGAAACCATCTGGTCCTGGGCTTTTTTTGGAGGGGAGATTTTTGATAACAGCTTCTAGTTCTTCGCGACTAACCGGTCTATTTAGGTCGTTCACCTGGTCTTGGTTTAGCTTTGGTAGAAGGTACTTATCTAAAAAAGTGTCCATTTCTTTTGCATTTTCCAGTTTTGTGGCATACAGGCTTTTGTAGTAAGATCTAATGATTCTCTGAATTTCCTCTGTGTCATTGGTTATGTCCCCCTTTTCATTTATGATCTTATTTATCTGCGTGTTCTCTCTTTGTTGTTTAATTAGTTTGGATAGGGGTTTGTCGATCTTGTTGATTTTTTCCAAGAACCAACTTTTTGTTTCATTGATTTTTTGGACTGTTTTCTGTGTTTCTATTTTGTTGATTTCAGCCCTCAGTTTGATTATTTCCAGTCTTCTACTCCTCATGGGCACGTCTGCCCTCTTCCCTGTCACCCCACCAGCTCCTTGGCCATTTTCTTTCCTGCCTTCTTCGGTTGGCAGATCTCTGACCAGCTCTTCCCTGACCACTCTACTGAATGCAGCTTTGCTTAGAGGTTGGCTTGATTACTTTTTACATTTCTGTGAAAGTATATGTGAGAAGAAGTGTCTTCAGGGAAGATGGGTTTGTTTTGGTGGAGTATAAGCACATCAGGCCAGGAAAGGCATGGTAGCAGGTGACTCCATAGCAGTGGGAACATGCATCTGGGACTCTGCGTCTCAGAAGATCGGGAAGCATAGATGCGGTAACAGCACACTAGCTGGCCTTCTCCTCTTTCCCTTTCTGCTCAGTCCAGGATCCCAGACCCTGGGAATGGTGCCTCTGCCTTTCTCCATGGAAGGGAGTCTTCCTCTGTCACCCTAACAGACATGTCCAAAGGTGTGCTTACTAAAGCCTTCTTTCCTATTTCTTTCTCACTCTCTTCTCCTCTTTTATATGTATGTATATGTGTATATATATACACATACTTTTATATGCATGCATATGTGTATATGTATGCATGTATGTATATATATATATATATATATATATATATATATATATATATGTGTATATGTGTACACACACATCTGAACCACACAAGACAGTTATTGACAACCATGCTGATTAAGTCAATTAAAAGTTTTAAGTCCTTTATATTGATGATCAGACTAAGAGTAGATTCGAGCCTTTGAAATACCTCTTTGTGCCAAGGTCACGGATAGAGTTTTTAAAGGCAAAAATACAACAAAGTTACATGAGGATCAGAGTAACCTTGAAGTCTTCACTCCTGGCAGAGCATAGTAGTTATATGAGAGACATAACTTGCTGATTATTTTGGTTAATACATCTGGAGAGTGGTGAAGGCCATGGAAATGTCAATTATGTTGCTAAGGCAGACGGAACTGTTGTGGGGAAGGAGACAGAGAGGCTGAGAACTGTCTACGGCAGTGGTTCTCAGTCTGTGGGTTGTGACCCATTTGGGAATGCATATCAGATAGCCTGTATATCAGATATTTATATCATGATTCATAACAGTAGCAAAACTGCAGTCATAAAGTAGAAAAAAATATAAGGAACTGTATTGAAGGGCTGCAGCATTAGGAGGGCTGAGAACCACTGAAAGCAAACACAGAATGGAGTCAGAACATGGTGTCACTGTAAGTCATTTGACTCTGTGTGTCTGTCTGTCTGTGTCTGTGTTGGTCTCTGTGTGCATGCATCTGTCTGTCTGTCTGTGCCTGCATGCGTATGCATGCATCTGCATCTGTCTGTGTCTGTGTGCCTGTGTATGTGAAGAGGGACACTAAAAAGAAATCTCACACTAGACCAGAATTGAATATAAAAAAGGGTTATTTATTTAGGGGTAAACTCACAGATCACAGTCCTCTGCTTGAACGGGGAATCCAGCAGCCGGAAGACAGAGAAAATACATGCTTTGCATCAGCATTTATAGTATAAAAAGGGCCATGAACAGGTGGGAAGGTAACTTAAAGGCTACTGGCTGAAGGATTTCCTACAGCAGCTCCCCGTTTTGTTTAAATAAGAGAGTTCTAAGTCTAATACAAAATTATATAAAATCAGAACAAATATCAAGCATAAAAATTAGAATTACAACCAGCATGAACAATATCAAGCAAGAAAGATGTGATAAAAGTTTCAATAATTATCCTATCCTAAGGAGTCTAAGTCTTGTATTATAAATAAATGGGTCAAGTCATGGGAGAAAAGTAACTATGACTATCTAGTCTTCAACCCCATCAAAGACCTGAGAAGGGAAATAATATTACTAAAGTAAGCAAGAGGTGCAATCCAGCAACTTCCAAAATGTGCAACTAATGACAGAGACAACTGGCTACCTGAGAAATCACCCAAAGTCTCATTTGCAACATTGGAGCAACCAACTTTGGCTAAAGCCTAGAGAAACTGACACATCATTTTCAGAGGGAGGAAATTTTTCAAAACCATCTCACCTTGTCTTGGCAGGATTTGACACTCTTTTTTCTTGTATCCTGCTTGTCCTGTCCGGACATCATGCATTTTGTCAGTGGTCAATGCATGGACAGTTCCTTGCCCAAAGGCCAGTTTTGCCAAGAAGAAAACAAACTCCAAGTAGAGTGTCTTTGGTGCTCAACATTCTCTCAGGAATAGTTCAGAGCTGCCAGGAGCAATCATGTCTCATGTCTACAAAACCCTAAGTTATTTAAATGCCATATTCTACAGCTCTTTGAAGTGGTTGAAGATTACTTATCTATGCAGAATACAATCTCTATGTATCTAAAGAACCTGATTAGTCTAACTATAACAAACATGGGTGACTATTTACCAATAATTCTTAATACCTATATAATTTAAACACTAAGACTTCATATTAGAATATTAAACAATCTTTAAACAACTGTGCAACAAATGAGGACAATGACCTCAAAATGTATCAATATACAAAATGTCTTAAGCAGAGGTAGAAGTATGTATACATATAATATGATAAAATAACTTTGTCTAGGTATACAAATATTGTAGACAAAAATAAGGAACATATTCAATATAATTTAAGTTTGTATCAATATACAGGATCTATACCAATGTAAATTGCCAATAAATAATAGCTCACAAGTATTCAGTCTATTCCTCACTAATATTATTAGTGTAAGCTCACACTAATCTATTATCCCATCCAATTCCCCCTTTTTTTAAAAGAGATCCCTGGACCTACATAATTCCCCCCAACCCCCAACTCCCAACACTATACCAACTATAATCAACTCCTAATTGATGTCCCTAACCCTGAGGACAAACTTTGGTGGGAAAGGGACTGTTGTCTTCTAGAATTACTTCTAGCTATCATGTTGGCAATGTTCTTTCTATGGGATCCTGTGAAAGTAAAATGATGGTTAAGTTTCAAGATTACTGTCTGGTATAATTGCAAATAGTTTCTGGGTATTCAGTAGGGTTTTTTTTGAGGTTCCTATTTGGAGTTCTGGCCAGAAAGCTGTAAGAAGGTACACCCTTTCAGCTAACCAAGTTGAAAGCATCTTGAGCAGCTGGTACCTAAAACAGGTAACAATCAGACATTTGGGGATCTACTGGATGCTGGTTCAGAATTGATAATGATTCCAGAAGACTCAAAGACGCGTTTTGCCCTCTAATTAAAGAGGGGATTTATGGAGGTTAAATAATGGAGTTGTACCTGAATTCCAACTCACAGTAGGTCAAGTAGTTCCTGAACCCAAACTGTAGTTATTTCCCAATTCCAGAATGTATATTTGTGATAGATATATGAAGAAGAAGGAGAATTCACCATTCTGTTCTGTGACTTGTGTAGTGAGGGTTATTATTTTTACAAATGCAAAAAAGCAGTCATCGAAGTCAGCCCTACAAGGGTGCTGAACCAAAGTATATATCATGGTCTAGGAGGAACAGAAGTTAGTACCACTCATCAAGAGTTTCCAGTCTTGAAGCTCCCACCATGTCTTTCTTTAACTCTCTTTTCTGGCAAGTATAAAAGACAAATATATCATGAAGAAGACAGATAACTAATGAAAACATAATCAATTAGTGGTTCTGGTTACAGTCACAGGACCTAATATGTGTCTTTACTTGAGCAGAATAACATATATACTGGTATATAGTAGGGATCTACTGATCTAGGAAATGATTTTCTTGGTATCCGTTTGTAATAACCATCAGAAGCAATTTCCTTTCAGTTGCCAAGGCCAGCATTGTACTGTTGGAGACTTGCTTATGCAAAAATATCACTGACCAGGGTATGGGCGTGGGGATTAGAAAATTAGTAAAGAAAACAAAGACACGAGTGAAAATAATAAAACATAAACCATGGGATAGTACTGGGAGGGAGTTCCAGTGAATACTGTAATTACCCACATTTAATTTCCACTTGCTTAAAATACCTCCGACCCGAAAAGGTAGGAGTAAGATAAAAAATACTTCATTAGTATGATACAAGGAGACAGAGACAACCAGACCAGTGGAAGGTTATGGGCTACATTCATAGATTAAACATTCTGTTGCTAGAACAAGACAAGTCACATTCAGACCCTAGACTAAAACATTCTGTAGGCAAACCACTCCCTAGGCAGAAGAATCCATTTTTATCTACCTAGGGAACTGGAACTTAGCTGGACTCTTAGGCTTTTGTTTGGGGTAGAAACAGATCTAGTTCTCTCTTCCAGAAGTACAAGGCAGGGATTTTAGCCACACAATAACCTTGAGAGAACAGAACTTACTGACCTAAATCTAGGTGGGACCTTTGTTTGAGGTAGAAACAGACAACAACCTTGAAGGATTTATGTAAGTCCCTATGCTCTGAACTTTGGTAAGGGTAGATTTGTAATAACTTTGTGGAAACTGAAATTTTCTGACCTTCAAACAAGGTGGAAACAGGCTCCTATTTTTGCATCTCCACAGTATCTCTTTGCAGTTTTACCTCAAGGATATTTGAACTCTTTATTCCTTTATACTGACTTAGTTAGAAATGTTCTCGATTGTCTATCTTTTTCACAAAATGTCACACTGGACCACGTTGTCAATAACATTATACTAATTGAACAAGTGAGTGGGATGTAGCAATTACTTTCTACTTGTTGACAATGCACAAGCATACCAGAGGATGAGAAATAAATCCAAGCAAATTTCAAGGGCCTACTACCTCTGTGCAATTTGTAGGAGTCCAGTGGTGTAGGACATGAAGAGATATTCCTTCTAAGGAATTAAAATTATTATATGTTTCTTCTGACCCAAAATTAAGATGTGCACAGCAGCCATCCATTATCAAATGGAAATGGTTTATGTGTGATGGGGTCTAAAATGTTCTTAAAACACAAGCAAGTTATATTAAGAACATAAGAATATTAAAGTTATCCAAATGCCTATGGTGTTTCCTCTTGTTACAATGCCTTCTGCTCTCAAGCATGTACTTAGAGCCTCATGGGGTGTGTCCTACAGTAGGTAGAGACTGACTGTAGGTAGAGAGATGTGGGCCGGGTTTAGAGGTAGTTCTACTCATTATGCAGACACCATCCAGAAGTGGAAAGCTGAAGAAATACAATCCATTTCTGGTATAATCCTGAAAGACACTGATGGAGAGAAATCCTTATAGTGGTTAGAACTTTATGCTGAATGAAGAATCATACATTTTCTTTGTAAAGATGTATGGCCAGTTGTGCAAATATTCACCAGTTGGTAGGCTTTCAATGTGTTGTTTGAACAGCAAGAGAGTTAGAAAGAATGTGATTGGAAATTTTGTGAGAATGTCATCTGGGGAAGATATGTGTGGATATATTTCTCCAAGTTCATTAAGGATATGAAGATACTTGTGCTTCATGTAAATTCTCATCAAAAGTTCACTTCAGGAGAGGAAGAGCTCAGTAATCAGATTGATAAGATGATCTGTTCTGTAGACAGTCAGCTGCTTTCCCCAACTACCTCTGTCATTGCCTAATAGAGCCCATTATCAAAGTGGCCCTTAGTAGCAAAGAGGAAGTATATGTAAAGGCTCTGTGACAGCTATTTCCACTCATCATGTCTGTCATGGATATAGCTGCTACTGAGATATGACAACACCAGGTACAAAAGCTGATATCCCGATACGGCATATTTCCCCAGGGTGAACAGCCAGGCGTCTGGTACCAGGTTGACTACATTGGACCACTTCCTTTATGGAAACAATACTTTATTTTGTTATAAATTTGCCATTCCTGCACATAATGCTTCTGCCAAAACTACCATTTGTGGACTTACAGAATGTCTTATCCAGAGAAGTGCAATAATGTGCTCACAATCATGGAATCCACTGGTCTTACCATGTTCCCCACCATCCTGAATCAGCTGGCCTGATAGAACAATGAAAGACATAATTATGGAGTCAATTAGTTTGCAGCAATCTAGAGGGATGTTAGTTAGGGTTGTTCAGAAGGCAGTATATGCTTTGAATCGGCGTCCAATATATGCTACATTTTCCCCAGAACCAATATCCAGGAATCAAGGGGTACAAAATAATATGATTCCACTCACTAGTACCAGTAGTAATCCCTAGAAAAAGTTTTGTTGTCTGTTCCTTTAGTTCTGCTGGCCTAGAAGCTTTGATTCCAGAGAGGAGAGCACTTCTGTTAGGAGACCCAACAAATATTTCAGTGAACTAAAATCTCAGACCTCACCACATGACCACTTTGAGCTTCTGCTGTCCTTCATCCAACAAATTAAAGAAGGAATAACAGTGTTAAAATGGGCAATGGATACAGATTACCAAGAATAAATTGGGTGACATCTCTGCAACGGAAGTAAGAAGAATCATATCTGTAGTACAGCAGATCTTTAGAGCATCACTTAGTGTTACCATATTCTGTAATTAAAGTCAATGGAAAACTACAACAATCTAATCCAAGTAGGATGTCAAAGAACCTAAACCCTTCAGGAATAAAGCACTGTCTCACCACTTCACACACACAAAAAAGACCTCTTAAGGTTCTTGCTGAGGGTGGAAGAAATACAAAACGGGTAATATAGGTATGTAGTTGTAAATACCAACTAAATCTCATGATACGTTTTAGAAATGAAAATTTAATTTCCATGTTCCTGTCTGTTATATTCTGCTAAGAATGTGTTTGTACAGATATTTATTATTTCTTCCCTAAATTGCTTTGTAACATAAGGTAACATCAGTTGGAAGAATATCAGTAAATATAATTATTAAATTATAATTTGATAAAATTAAAATATAATGTTAATACTAAAACATCCTTCAAAAGACATAGCCACCTATTTTAAAATATGTAATGCATTTACAGTTGTTTATAGGGAAGTTATATCATTTTGATGTAATTATGGCCTAAATAAACACATATATAATATTAGGCAAAATTATTATATGTTTATTGTTTTCACTTGGAAATTAAGCATGAAATAGGATATATGATTGTGTACCCAGATGACGAGGAATGGATTTATGATGGGTAGTCTTGATTGTCAACTTGAATACATGTAGAGTTAAATAAAACCTCAAGTATATAAAGTAATTGGTACACCTGTGAGGTATTTTTCCTATTTAAATCATTTGCAGTGGGAAGCTCAACCCTAAACCTGGATCCCTGAAGTGGGAAGATCCACTTTCAATCTGTTCCACACTTTCTGGTGTCAGCCATATAAAGAACACGGAAAGGAGCAGGCACTTGCTGCTCACCTCACACTCCTGGAAAATCCATTCCTTCGCTGGAATTAAAGACTGCTTCTTCTGTATTGTAGTGTATTCAAGACCAGCTGAGACATCCAGCATCATGAAATAAACAATTATTAGATTCCTAGACTTCCTATTATTATATGGTCATTGTTGGAATAGATATATCATATCCTGTTAACTACTATAATAATTTCCATATTTATTCTTTTTATCTGTTTGTTTCTCTAGAGAGCCCAGATAAATGCATGGCCCTAATTTCAAAAGTGTATAAAATATATATTTAAGTGTCACTAAGAATTTTTTAGAAAATGGGCTTTTAGAATTATGAACCATGAGAAAAATTGAGGTAAAATTCTCACTGTTCATAATTCTAATTTTATTTAATGCTTAATTTTACTCAGCAACATGTTTTATGCAATTACCTTGCATTTAGAGCAAAAGGTCATTTCTACAACTTAACCATTTATATCACAAACAAAGGCACTCTACATAATTCTAAAATCCCCTGGAGGCTTTTCATTTTAAGTCAACATGAGGCTCTTTCACAGAGAGCCTTAATTTTTCCCAGGATTTACGTGGTGGTTTCTCAATTTCCTCAAGGCTGATTTAACATCTTCATTCCTCAGAGAATATATGACAGGATTCAGTAAAGGAGTGCAAATGGTATAGAAGACAGAAAGGAACTTATCCACAGACAGTCTGATAAAGGCCATATGTAGAAATAAATACAAGGCCCAAAGAACAGAATCACTACTGTGATGTGGGCAGTCAGTGTAGAAAGTGCTTTGGACGACCCACTAGAGGCCTGGTGCCGGACCGTGATAAAAATGATGATGTAGGAGACAATTAAAGCCAGGAAACAGCTCAGGGATATCAGGCCACTGTTAACCAAGGTCACGATTTCCATTCTGTATGTATCCATGCAAGCAAGTTTTATCACCAGGGGAAGATCACAAAAAAAGCTATCTACCTTATTGGGACCACAAAATGGCAGATTTACTGTAAATGCCAAGTGGCTAACAGAATGAAGTACTCCTACTGCCCAGGAAATAGACACAAAAATTATACACACCCTCCGATTCATAATTTGATTGTAGTGCAGTGGCTTACATATTGCTACAAACCTGTCATATCCCATAGCTACGAGCAACATCATTTCACTCCCAACAAAGCTATGAAGAAGAAAAATCTGTGCCATGCAACCTTCAAAGGAAATAGTTTTGTGCTCAACAAAAAAGTCGACAAGCATCTTGGGAGTGGCAAAGTTAGACTGGCAGATGTCAATGAATGAAGGTTACCGAGTAAGAAGTACATAGGAGAGTTCAAATGTGAGTCAGATAAAATTATGACAATAATCATGACATTGCCCAGTACTGATGTCACATATATGACAGAAAAGATGGTAAAAGGAAAAGTTGAAGGCCCCAAGATTTAGAAAGGCCCAGAAGCACAAACTCAGATACCGTAGATTCATTACTCTGAGCCATGTATCCAATGTAAAGTCACCTAAATGAGAAATCAAGAAAATAGTCACATCACTGGCATTGCAACATACCAAATTCATAAAGAAAATTATGGTGACCATTCAAATGTGTCAATGTAATTTAATTATACATATATGGAAATAAAGTATAATGTGAGAAATAAGTATAATTAGGAAAAATACAATTTATCAATTTTATCTTAAGGTTTTGCTTTATTTGTGGTGAGCTTATTTGTAAGTATAATGATGAATCCACAAGACTTTAAGAAGTTTGGGAACAATAATTACTAGCAAATAAATAATATAGTATGCATTGGAGACTGAAGGGATTTGAAAGCAGAAACCAAAACTTTTCACCTTCCCTTTAAAATCAAGGAAATAGTGACATCGCCAAAATGGCAAATACTAATGTAACTTCATTTTGGTGTGTAAAATAAATGGAATTTATTTTATGATGAGGAAATACAAAGAATTGAGAGGTGAGATGGTGAAGGGTTGAATAAGAAGAGCAGAAGGAAGAAGGAGAAAATACTGTGGTGTGCTCACAGGGGTTAATCACCTAGCATCAAATTTCGCTAAACTCAACCAATACAGACCACTTAGTCGTGCAAACATATCTATACAAACTGAAAAGAACTCAAAATTTGCACATATATACACTTGTTCAAATGCACACACGTGCACTTGTGTGTATTTGTGCGTGTGTTTGTGTGTGTGGTGAGTCACAATAGTCAGAAAAAGGCTGCCAACTTGAAAGTGTTTGTGGACATGGGATGGATTTAATAAGGTTGGCTGGGAGTGGCTGGAGAAGAGGGGGAGAATGATGAAATCTTATTTAACTGAAAACATTTTTTTAAAAAGTCTCAATTACTTTAAGAACTCTAATTTTTGGTATCTACTAATTGATAGATTTTAGTCTTCATATTTAAAAATATAGGAAATGCGAAGAAAATGCTGTCCTAGTTTCCTATAGTTTCAAATTTTAAGGATTTCTCATTTTCCCCCAATAACTAAGATAGTTTCCCACTAGTAAAGATTTGAAAAGTCTGTCATTTGAAAACTATGGGGTTGAACAAAGAACTGAGTGCTCCTCAAATTATTTTCATTTCTAGCAATTCTAAATGCTAAAAGAATTATATTATATTGTGTCAAAATATATTATGTCCTTCTACACAGAAAACTTGTAAACTTCTTTAATGAATCTTCTACTGCTGCTGTCCTCAGAAAGTATTTTCAGATTTCTAAATATCCTATAGGAAGACCATTTCTGGTGAAAGACCAAATTAGTTACATAAAATCTTTATTATTTCAGCATTACCTAAAAACTGTGTCAATCAAACCCTAAAACATTTGGTATGTGCAGTTGTTTTTGTCTTTATTTTAACTTATAATATTTGCCTTACTGTTTAATATTTCAAGCAAAACTTACTTTATTTATAACTTTATTCGTAACTCTGTTTTTCATTAAAGGCAAGTTTTAATAGTCAATAAATGTTTGTTCATTTAATGGGCAAATGCTGTCTAAATAGAAAGCGTAAGGAAGGTTGTGCAGTAGGAGATAGTGTTTATAACAGAGTTCCCTGTGTTCCTCAGATTCCAACCCAAGTCCTTCAAGGATTGCTCAAAACCATCTCAGGTGGAATCAAGAATGAAACGTGGAGAAAGAGAGCTTCAGTCTGCTGGTTGGAATTTCCAACCAGACTGGGACAACAACTACTTTGTTGTCACCTCTCAGTTGATTATTATTTCCATTTAGAACATTTATAATACCCATAAACAATATGCCCATAATCCATTGTTAGTACTTACAGTTTTAATAATTTCTTTTATTTGTCTTTACTTTCATAAAATTTAGTATTTCTTAGTTTGTATGTATCATCTCATCTTCTCATATGAGTCTTCATATTGAAAACATCTGTAAGACAGTTTTAACGTGGCTCTTCTTGCTTTCTATCAACCACACAACTACAACAGCCTCAGGCAGAATAGTACAAATATTTATATGTTCCTCCCAGAAAGTTTTTTTCACTGGGGAAGAAATATGCCTCTAGAGAGATGTGGCAATCCTTAAGCAAGAGCAACTGTGTTTACTGAAATAATGTATGTAAGAATAAGGTTGTAATTTTTCTGTTTATTTTAATCAGGTAATAGATACATATGAAATTCAGAGATTTGTTGGTATAGCAAACTTAGGTGAAGAAATAATTTTGTAGCCTCTAACTTTCTGCCAATAAGTGACCATAATTGCATATATTTATTTATATATTTTGGAGATCAGACCTTTGTCTTTTGTGGGGTTGGTGAAGATCTTATCCCCTTACTGTATGACTGAATGTAGGAGAATGTAAATAGATCCATACTTTTTTCCTTGAATAAAACTCAATTCCAAATGGATCAAGACCTCAACATGTAGCTATATGGATTGAATCTCATAGAAGAGAAACTGGGCGAATGTTTGAACTCATTGACACAGGAAAAGACTTTGTGAACACAAAACAATTATGTAGGCACTATGATCAAAAATAAAAAAATGACACATACTGAAATTGTAAGACAAAAGACACCATCATTCAGAAAAAGAGACAGTCTACAGCAGAAGAAAAAAGATTTTTTTACCAACTCCACACCTAAAAAAGGACTAATATTCAAAATATATGAAGAAACTCAAGAAACTAGATATTAGAAGTTAGAATGTTAACTTCTAATTAGACGTTAGATACCATGTGGAAATGTGGTTTGGGAGGTCCTGTTTCTGTGTTGCTTTTATTGATTAATGATTAAAGAAGCTGCCTTGGCCTGTTGATAGGGCAGTACTTAGGTAGGTGGGGAAAACTGGACTGAATGCTGGGAGAAGGAAGGTGGAGTCAGAGAAATGCCACCACAGTAAGACATGCAGAAACTTTGCCTGTAAGCTCCTGCCACATGGTGATACACAGATTAATGGAGATGGGTTAAATTTTAATATGTAAGAGTTCGCCAATAAGAAGCTAGAGCTAATGGGCCAAGCAGTGTTTTAATTAATATAGTTTCTGTGTGATTATCTCAAGTCAAACTAGCTGGGCAGCTGGAAACGAATAAGCAGCCACTTCCTCCAATAGAAATGTTTATAAATCCTCAAACAAATATGTAAAAAAATTTATTTGAGATCAAAGGACTTGTGTGTTTGCAGGTGGACTTCTTAGGTGATGGCTTTTGATTTTTACCATTGTGAACAAAAGTTTCTGCATTTCTGGAAGGAATGCCCCCTACACTGAAGCTAAAAAGTTAATTAACTGACTAAAACTTCAATGACCTGGAAGATTTTGTAGTAGCACAGGTTCTTAACATAATTATAGCCCCTATAGTAGCCACTTCTTTCCACACCTCTGTTTTTGACTTAACAATCTTGTAGCATATAGGTGAAATATGTTGGATTTATTAACTTAGCAGACCACTATCTTCCACTGATTAAAAGCCTGAGAGTGTAAATAAAGTTCTACTTTGTATTTTTTGTTGTTATTTTTGAAACGAAACACTAATTAAAAGGATAAAATGGTACTGGGAAAACAGATATTTCCATTAGAAGAATAAAATAAGAACCATATCTATTATCTTGCACAAAAGCTAACTTCTAAATGATCCAGGACCTAAATGTGCAACCTGAAACAGTGAAACTCTAGAAAAAATGCCAGCTGTGCCTACACGTCAATGGCCTCTTTATTTGAAAGTTAGGCCATGAATGTCAAAGAACTTTTTTTTTTAAATTAATGATACAAGGTTCTGCTCGTGTTTCAAAATCTAGATGCAAACTGCAATGGTGTGGGAAGTCCTTCTGTATATGTGTTGCTTTTATTGGTTAATGACTAAAGGCGTTTCAGCCAATGGCTTAGCAGAATAGAACTAAGTGAGAAAACTAAAATGAATACTGGGGAAAGAAAGCAGAGTCAGAGAGAAGCCATGTAGCCCTGTCAGAGACAGATGCCAGACACCAGTGAAACTTTACCTGGTAAGTCACAGCCACACGTTGATATATAGATTAATGGAGATGGGTTAGTTTAAATATAAGAGCTAGCTAAAAATATGCTTAAGCTATTAGCCAAACAGTTTTACAAATAATATACATTTTGTGTGATTATTTTGTGATATGGGCAGCTGGGAACAAACAAGTGGCCTCCTATTAAACTTAAATTCACAGGATATTCCTTGAGATCTCAGATTGTTTCAATTGTATTTTAAGAAAAAAAAGATTAGTAACACCACACACTAATATGAAAAATATAAAATTATCTTCAAATTCTATGTATAAATATAGACAGAAAATCTACAGATGTAGATGTATGTGTGTGTATGTGTAAATGCATACTCTTTATATTAAAACAATATTTTCTCAGTTTACATACCAATCCCAATTCCCTCTCCTCATCTCTTCTCACTCCTCCCACTTTCCTCCCACCCAACCCTGCATTCACTCCTCAGAAAGCGCAAAGCCTCTCGTGAGGAGTCAACAAAGTCTGACACATTACTTTGAGGCAGGACCAAGGCCCACCTCCCTATATCTAGGCTGATAAGGAATCCCTCCAAAGAGAATGGGATTCAAAAAGTCAGTTCAAACACTGGTACCACTGCCAGTGGCCCCACAGACTGCCCCAGCCACACACTGTCACCCACACTCAGAGGGCTTATTTTGGTCCTTTGCAGGTTCTTCTCCTATCAGTCGAGAATCAGCGGGCTCCCACTTGCTCAGGTCAGCTGTTTCTATGGATATCCCCATCATGGTAGGTATTGACCTTTTTGCTCATATTATCATTCCTCCCTCTCTTCCATGGGACTCTGGGAGCTTCACCCAATGCTAAGCTGTGACTCTGTGCCTCTTCTTCCATAAGTTTCTGGATGTAAACTCTTCGGTGACATTTAAGATATTCATCAATATGTCTATAGGGCAAGGCCAGTTCAGGTGTCCTTCCCACTATTGATTAGGGTCTTAGCTGGGGTCATTCTTGTGGATTCCTGGGAATTTCCTTAGTTCCAGGTTTCTTGCTAGCCTAATAATGGCTCCATCAACCAAGGTATCTCTTCCCTTGCTCTCCATCTTTGTCTTTCCCCCATCTTGACCATCCCATTCCCTCATGCTCTCCATTCTCCTCTGTCTCACCTACCTCTTCCTTTCTGCCCCCCTTACTCAGAATTGCATACTTAAAATATGTTATTCACATTTCATTCTAGGAAATAAAATACTGGTTTCTCACATAATTCATCATTGTAAACTAAATTTATAAGTGTCTAATGTAATGAAAATATGTAGTTGTACGTGGCAGAATATTGTTCTAAAGGGTCAATTTTGTACATGACAATTTATAAGCTCAATTTCTCTTCAAAGTACTTTTGAATAAGACAAATTATATTGATGTTTCCTTTGATATAAGTTTCTGAATGTTTGACTTTTTTATTCATTTAAAATGAGCTACTTCAGACTAGTGCAAAATTATTTAGTCTTTTTGATGTACACATAAGCTAGACTCATTTATACTCAATACTCTTTGTTCTGCTTATTATTTTCATAACTTTTACCACTGACCAATATATTTTATTTATTTATTTTAATTACATCTGCCAACCACTCTCTTTCAATGTTAGCTAGATGAGAAATAGGTACTTTTATTTATTTTTAATTTGTCTACAGTTTTATGAGCAGATGAAACAGAGCATACATTGTAGATCTATTTGGTGAATGTATTCATTACCTCACAGATGGTTGCAGAAGGTTTTGGAAAACACTTTATTCATATATTAGCTCCATTGGCATGAAAAGTTTGTAAAATTTGTGAACAACATCATTAAAATGTAAATTTCTTTATGAAATATATCAGCTTCATAAAGTATATTCAATCTTACCTGTGAAAAGTAGTCATTTAAAATATTAATTTCAAATCTTTAAAAAGAGAAATCATGTTGAGTGGTAAATATTATTAAAATTGTTATACTAAAAAAATCTATGAAAAGAATATATACTTAGAAAACAATAAGTGCCCTTATGTGAAGGCGTAAGTCATGAACAATGCCACACCAGTTTGGAATTATGATTAATAGGGTGGTATTTATTTAAAGAGGAAAAAACTTACAGATCACCATCCCAGACAACAGCCCTCTGCGCAACCAGGAAGGGAGTCTAGTCACCGGCAGAGCAGGAAGTGAAGAGCGAGCAAAGGGAAGTAGCCGCTTTTTTAAAGAGAGAGAAACCACGCCCCAATGGGCTGGTATCTCAGCAGCTATTGTTTGGAGGGGCGGAAGGACCTCCCGCAACACTTATGACTACATTTATTGTAGCATTATTTACATTGTAATAGAAAACCTATAGTGTTAGTATTCAGGTATCTGAACTGACCTGACCTTAAGGTATATGCCCTCAGCTGTAACCATAAGAACACCACCTGCGCACATTCACTATTATCCATTTTAAAAGGGCTCTGCCCCCTCCCTTCTCTCTCAATTATTCTGTCTGTTCCTTTCTCTGTCTCTGTCTCTGTCTCTGTCTCTTTCTCTCTCTCTTTGCTTCTCTGTCTCTCTCTCTTTCTCTCTCCCTCCCTTTCTCTCTCTTTGTTTCTTTCTTATCTTCTGCTTCTATTGTTCCCAGAGGTCAGTCTCACCCCTCCCCTTCTTTCTACAATCCCTTTTTCACAATAATAATAATAATAAAAAACCTTCCACATGAACTCTGTGCATTGCATCTTCTCTGGCATGCTGCTTTCTTATTTAAATTACAACATATAGAGTCAGTCTAGATGTCCACCAGGATGATGGATAAGATAATGTGGCATATATAAGGAATGGATTCTTGGTCAATTGTTAAAAAGAAATGCTATGTTGTATGCAGAGAAATGGAGATAAGAAAGATAAGCTTGTTATGTCATAACTTATGTATTGAATTTAAAAGTAAATTGTATTAGAAGAACAAAGGGAATGATTACAGGAGATAGAAAAGGGTAGAAAAGTAGTGAAGATAATGAAAACAATGAATATGAGTCTTATATTTTTTTTTTTTTTTTTTTTTTTTTTTTTTTTTTTTTTTTTTTTTTTTTTTTTTTTATTTTTTTTTTTTTTTTATTTTTTTTTTTTTTTTTTTTTTTTTTTTTTTTTTTTTTTTTTTTTTTTTTTTTTTTATTTTTTGTGTGTTTGAAAATGTGGTAAAACCATTACTTAATTCAAAGACATATACTAATAGCAATGTACTCAGGAGAGTCAATGAACATTCTTCTTTCATTGATAAACCCAATGAAATACACTGCTCTTGCTGGCATATCATCTTACTACTACAGTGTCTTCACTCTGTCAATCAGATTGCTTTATAATTTGTAGGAGAAGGCTGTTTGTCCATTCAGGCCACCCAAAACAGAAATAATCACATAGAAATTATATTAATTAAAACATTGTTTGGTCCATTAGCTCTAGCTTCTTACTGGCTAACTTTTATATTAATTTAAACCATTTCTATTAATCTGTAAATTGCCATGTGGCAGTGGCTAACTGGCAAAGATTTGGCATGTCTGACTCTGGTGGCTCCATGGTGTTTCTCACTCTGCCTTCTGCCTCCCAGCATCCAGTCCAGTTTTTTTCTGCCTACCTAAGTTCTACCCTATCAGGCCAAGGCAGTTTCTTTATTCATAAACTAATAAAAGCAGCACACAGACAGAAGGTCTTCCCACACCATTTCCCCTTTTCTGTTTAAACAAAAAGGAAGGCTTTAACATAGTAAAATTACATATAACAAAACAGTTAACAAGCAAAAATTATACTTACATTATTTATATCTACTTTATTTTTATCATAACTAAGGAAAGCTATAACTATAAAATCTTTAACTCCATCAAAGACTGCAGAAGGATATAATATTACTTAAGTTAACAGGAAGTGCATTGTAAGCAACTTCCAAAACTCTAAAATTGACATAGACATCTTTTTTTCAATTTTTTTATTGAAAATTTCCACCTCCTCCCACTTCTTCCCCCTCCCTCTCCTTCTCCAGTTCAAAGAGCAATCAGGGTTCCCTATGCTATGGGAAGTCCAAAGTCCTCCCTTCTCCCCCCAGGTCCAGGAAGGTGAGCATCCAAACAGACTAGACTCCCTCAAAGCCCGTCTATGCAGTAGAATCAAAACCCAGTGCCATTGTCCTTGGCTTCTCAGTCAGCCTCCACACACAGCCACATTAGGAGAGTCTGGTTCAATCACATGCTCCATCAGTCCCGGTCTAGCTGGCCTTGTTGAGCTCCCATTAGATCAGCCCTACCATCTCTGTGGGTGGGCACACCACTGCTATCCTGACTTCTTTTCTCATGTTCTCCCTCCTTCTGTTTATCGTTTGAACCTTGGGATCTCAGTCCAGTGCTCCAATGTGGGTCTGACAGAGACATCTTGCTACCTAGACTGTCATCCAAAGTTCTTCTGTACCATTGGGCCATCCATATTTATTCTACAGGTCCATAGTATCCATCAGACTTTTCCATGAAGCAAAAAATATCAAAGACAGGTTTATCTATATTGGCAGTTTGTCAGTCACTTTCTTCTGTATCCTTCAAAATGTCCCACAGACTCTTGCTTAAAGCAGGAACCCCAAAGGACCTTCTCACCTTTAAGCAAGTTAAGCAATCATTTCTCTGTGGATTCTGCATGTCCAGTTCATCTAACAAATTCTATAAGGAGCTTCTTTGATGCCCATCTTCCTCTTGAACTAGATTGGTGCTGCCAGGAGCAGATGTGTCTCACTGTCATGAAAAGTCTTAAGTTCTTAAACATTTTAAATGCCATATTCTGAAGGGCTCTGAAAGATTTGAAGAATACCTAACTGACTGAAATATATCTCTATATATCTAGAAAACCTAACATGACTACAATCTTAACTATTATTGATGAATATCTGTTAACTAATATTTCTTAATTATACATTATGTTTTTAAATTAGCTTCACAAATGTAACACCTTAATCAAGATCATATACATATAACAAAATTGACCTTAAATTTGTCGATCAATAAACCAGGATCCATACCAATGGAAACCTCTATAGCATATCCCCTTTAAATGTAAACAAACATTTATAGATAATATTTGGGAATACGGGCAAAGTTTTGTCCATTCTGCTTCTTGCTTGAATATGGCCCATCTAAAATGTTTTTGTTTAACCTTGAAAACATACCTTATGTGACTACAAATTTGATTATCCTAGGCAATTAACTACTAACCTATATTTCCTTATTATCCTGAACAGTTTGTAATAATAATTTTCAAGAACTAGAAATTTGAGTTACATTGTTAAGTGTTATATAGGTACAATGCATTGAATAAGAGTAGAAATGTATGTAAAGAGTGTTCTAAAAATTAATCTCAAATTTGTATCAATATACAAAATTTTTATATAATATACAAAAGTCTAATCCAATGTAAAACATTTAAAACTAATAGTTGCTTTTTAAAAGTAGATTCAGTAATCTACCTTTTTGTTTTATAAAATCTATATTCTTCCTTTTTCTTTTCAGAGTAGATTTAATATTATACCCTTTTACCCTATCGTATTTATATCTCCATTTTTGACTTGTTTGTTTGTTTTTTGAGACAGGGTTTCTCAATAGCTATGGAGCCAGTCCTGAAACTCACTCTGTAAACCAGGTTGACCTTGAACTCACAGAGCTCCACTTGCCTCTGCCTCCCAAGTGCTGGGATTAAAGGCGTAAGCCATCATTGCCAACACTTTCTTTTTTCTTTTCAAAACAAAGTCATATCTATATTCCCTCTTTGTCTTAAAACAAGAACCTTGATTCTAATTTCCTTTATTTAGCCTTTTTCCTGACCACTATTCATAACAACTTGAAACCAACACACTAAACAAAGACAAACATTCACAAGACATTTTTTGGGGGAATCTGGGTGTAGTTTTCTCACCTACTTCCTGCTGACTGGGGACACTGACAATCTTATGTGGAGCCAAAGAAAATTTAGGATAGTGGTGAAGTCCTTCCTGGAATATTCTGTGAGACTGGATAATCTCACATAGCAGTCTCAAAGCTGTTCTGGATGTAGAACTCAGAGGAAACTGCAACAGAGGTGCTCTGAAACTTTGAATCATCTGGGCCATCCATTCCCATTGTAAATCTTTCAGGTGGTCTTCCTTGATCAAACCTTATTTTTCTTAAGCCAGAATGAATAGACAGGCTCTCATTTCTGTGGAAACAAAAGCAAAACCTCTTCTTTAAGGTAACATATCATTTGACTTAAATTTTGTAGTCAAGGCATTTTGATCAAACTTATTTTTTTGACCCAGTAATTTGTAATCTCCTTTGATTTGTAAAATCAAAATCAAAAAAATATGTTACATACTTCCAATGTACAGTGTCTCAGAATACACATCACCATTTCAAAAGGGAAGAAAGGTAGCATAGTGAGTAAATACTGGACTAGAGCAAGACTGAAACCCCGCAGGTCAAACTTCAAATATCAAAGCACTCTTTGGATCTCTAACTCCTTTTGGCTTTGTTGACTGTAACATACTTTTCTCTCTTGGGCTGGTTTCACATCCTATTAGCAGACCCCCTTGGCAGTCATCCTATAACTCTGTCATCTCCAACATAACCTGAGCTTTACCTTCACAGCTTCACACAATAGAGGCCTCTCTGGGTCACTATGCAGAAATTTCACTGACACACAGCAGGTCTAAGCTGCTTTCCTTAGCCATGGAAAAAGATTCCATAACTCCTTTCTTGTATCCTTGATTCTAAAGAACTACATGGCCAAAACTGCCAAGTTCTGGTGCTTGAAAGGGCTGGAATTGGGTCCCCTTGTCCAGTCACATTTCCATTAACTTTCTATAACTGATGGTTTCTTTTACTGCTTTAGGATCTCTTTTATTTCTTTGCACAATTTGGGAGCTTAACAAGGTGTTATCTTGCCCTGATATTGACATTCCCTTTATTTCATTTACCATTAGGCTCTTTTTTAAACTTTGTGTCTCCTTGAGAACAGGCCTTAGGCACATTTTGTGTTATATTATTATATTTTTCTTTGTTCAGTTTGCTTCTTTTCTTTACAGATTTGCAGAAAAGTGGTTACTAGTAAACCTTGACAGAGCCAATATTAGAATATTTTGAAATCTCCTCTGCCAATGCCATGGATACAAAACTCTTCAATTTAGACTTCGGAAGATTTTTAGGAAAAAAACAAAAATGTCACCATTTTCTTGCCAAAATATTACAAGAATGGTCTCAAAGCCACTTACTAACATTCCCCACTTTTGAAACCTCTTAACCTGGTCCCATTCAGTTCAAATAGCCCTCAGCCCTGTCTTTCATATTCCTATTGGAATGTCCCATTAAACCCCACTTAAAGACATCCAACTGTTTTTCTAGTGCAAAGTCTCACAATTCTCTGTATTCCTCTGACAAACAGCATAGTCAGGCCTGTTACAGCAATATCTCAGTTCCTGGTACCAAGTTCTGTTTTAGTCACTGTCTTATTACTGTAAAGAGAAACAATGACGAGGCCACACTTATGAAATAAAGCATTTAATTGGGGGCTGGCTTATAGTTTCAGAGGTTTAGTTCATTATCAGGGAGCATGGCAGCAGAAACATGGTGGCTGGGACTTGGCAGCATGGAATATGTCAAAAGGCAGGCTAATAGTGGAGACATAGCTACAAGCTATGTGCTGATCTATAGGCCAAGAGAATGAAGCTGTGGCTGGCATGGGCATTTGAAATCTCAAAGATTATCCCAACAAGGCTACACCTACTACAATAAAGATACTCCTCCTTATCCTTGCAAATAGAACCATTCTCAGGGACTAAGCTTTCAACTATATGAGCTTATGGGGGGCATTTTTATTCAAACTATTATACTCTCAATGTATATTATTGTGCCTGTATGAGGCTGTTTTAATCACTATCATACCATATTATAATTTTATGTCATGCATTGCAATGACTCCAACAGTGTTCTTTCCTACTAGATTTTTTTTTGCTATATGTCATCTTTTGTGTTTCTATATGCATTCATCATTAAAGTCCTTTGGAAATTAGGGATGAGTCATTACCCATGTGTTGCAAGGAGGCCGCTTGTTCCTGGCTGCTCAGGCCCAAAATAATTTCACAGAAACTGTATTAATTAAATCACTGCATGGCACATTAGCTCTAGCTTCTTATTTGTTAACTCTTACATATTAATTTAATCCATTTTTATTAATCTGTGTATCACCATGTGGCTTTGGCTTATTGGCTAAAATTCTGGCCTCTGTCTCCTGTGGGGCACTGTAGCTTCTCTCTGACTTTGCCTCCTTTCTCCCAGCATTCAGTTTCGTTTTCCCCACCTAGCTCTGTTCTCTTATAGCTCTGCGATATAGACCCAAAACAATTCCTTTATTAGCCAATGATATTCAGAGCATGCAGAGGGAAATTCCACATCACCCATGCTGGGGTGGGATTTATAGTGACACAGTTCCCTTCAACCAGCCACTGTTCCTATAAGTAACCCTAATAAATTCATTAGTTCATTAACCTAAACTTAGGTATATTATTATTTTGGTATGTAGAATATATGGTGAATATAGTTTGCTTATGTCACTCCTGGAAAGTTGTAGAAAATTATATAACCATTTTAAAAGAAGTTCTCCATTAGAAACAGTGTTGCTACTGTAAAATAGTTCCCATGACCTTAGTCTATAATTGTTGCATTAGAAACTAAGCATATAATCATACATGTTTCTAAAAGTTAGTACAGCAAGGTACTTGTTGGCTTTGTATTATGAAAAGACACAAGAGTTCTTATCAAGTGTTGACACTCTCACTGATGCTTTTATACAGTAGTCCTGAAGCATAATGACAAAAAAATTATTCCTTGTTATTTTTTAAAACTATGTCATGTGTTCTGTAACAAGAAAAACCATTTTGTGAGTACACTCCTTGTTTTATTTGTGGAATCCATGAGTTGATCTTGTAAATAAACAATTTTTCTCATGTCATTATCTCTAATGGAGGCATTTCTGTGATCCCAGCTCTCATGGGAGTCTCTTGGTCACAATAGTCTGGTGGCGTCAAATCACAATTAATTTCTAATCATTGCAAAGACTTTTTATATATCTCTGTGTTGATGACAGTAACACTTCAAAGTGTTAAGGGTGAAAATAGAATTGGGAAAGGCATGTATTTGTCACCAATATATTGGCTCCTGAATAACTGTGATGTTCTTGTTTGGTACTTATAAAAAAGATCAGTGTTTTCTGGACCAATAGGACGAGATAAGCCAGGAGACATGTTCTTATGACATGTAAGTAAATATATATATATATATATATATATATATATATATACTTATATATGTGATGAAGATCAAGAAATATGAATCTTAGTGATATGTCCTAGGTGTTAATTTCTGAAGGATTCTGAAAGCTATTTGTGGTCATGTAATTTACTATTGTGAACAGAGACAGCATATATCTCGACTTAGGCTAAGTTCCTTGAAAATTCTGTAACATAATATTTATTTTGAAACTTTTTTTTAATGGTTCATCCCTAGTTCAGATCTTGACTAGCCAAGTTCTCCTCAGGCTCCTTAGAAACCCCACATATAACTACATCTGATCTACTAGAAAGTAGCCCCTTGTAGCTACAGACACAACCTATTTCATCTGTTTTTAAAAAAAACAATTAAACTTTATGTTATCTATACAGTGCTATATAACAACTAAACCGTTCTAATAATTAATAACTATATCACACTATAGAATAACTACATATTTCTAATGTTATACAAGCAATATGTTTTCATTTCTGTATACAACCAGGTAATGTACAAATATATGTTCAATAATAATAGTTGTGATATACCTGATCTATCTTGAGTTAGAAAGTAAAAGGACAGAATGGTTTAAAAGTTGGTAAAAGGTGCATCCATGAAATAGTAGTTTCATGATTCGTGTAAACAATATAGTCTCCCCCTTCATCTATAAGTTCTAATACCCAAGTAATAAGTATTGGAGAGATAGAGAGATTTTTACAATAAAATTTCAAACATCAAGGACCTGAATATCATTCTGTCCTTCCAAATCTGAAGGCATGAATTTATTTTTAGATATTGTAAGAACTGAAAAGAAGTTTTACATGACCACATCTAATGGGAAACATATTTAAATATGAGTTAGGTCAGGCACTGTAAAATTGTCAAATGTCAATTATAAAAATTATTAGATTAAATTGGATTAGAAAAAACGTTAAATTAGAATAAGTTTAGTTTAACAAGGTAATCACTATAGCTTAAGAGTAATTATAAATTCTTAGAAATCTTGGAGTCCTCTAAATAAAAAAATTGAGAGGCAAATTTAGTATTTTTCATATAATCTTATGACTACTTAAAATTTAAGGATAATGAATACAAAAGGTTAAAAGATGCAGTCACTGTCTCATAGATGCCCAATAAGACATTTATTATTCTGACATTATTATATTTATTAATATAGAATTAATTCATTGTAGGTAAAATGTTAACACATTCCATCTAGTATATATACCAGACAAAAAAATATGATGGATGTTATTAAGTTCTATAATGAACAAGCGATCAATATGCTGGCCTATGATTCTTATGGAAGCAGATATAAATCTAAGTATTCTATAACAGTGCATAGCACTTGGCCTTGAGAGACTCAGCAGTTCTGTGTTTATAAACTGGGGAAATTAGAAAGGACTTATATGCGAAATACAGTTTGAGTTCGTATTCCTACTGCTTTTATTTCAGCTGCTAAGAAACTTGGCTTTAGAATTTGTCAAAGTTTTCCAAGAGCCCAGAAAGCCACAGACAGTGAGAAAAATCAACTTTACAGGAGAATCAGAGGAGTTATTGGAGGCCGGTTCATGCTAGAATCCACTCTCATGATTGATTGTATGCTCTATTTTAAATTCTCTGCTCACAGATTTCTTTGTCATAGCGCCCTAGGAAGTTTCTGATTCTTTCACACTTACTCTCCCTTTTGGCGTATATATCAAAATCCCCGGAAAATGTTTCTATTTGTATTGCTTTCTTTCCTGCCTGTAAGGGTCCTTTGCACAAAACTCTAAGAGTAGGACTGTCTAAATAATAGAGCAAAGATTAATAAATGTAAGTTCATGAAAAATGTACTACCTTCTAAAAATTAAATTTGTTCTATTACATATTTCCCTGTAGTCTGTTCTGCTTTAAAACTCTGTTTCTTAAACATTTCTGAATCTCTCAGAGGGTTTGTTTTGAAGGTACAAGTGATAAAACACAAATTTGTTCCTTGCTGAGTTCTGACAAGTTGGAGACATGAAATACTAAAGTTATACTCTGAGTTTGTTTAGTGAAGTTAATTAAGATTATTCATTGTTTATTGCCCTATGTATAGTAATTCATCCAGTGAAACTCAAGTAGTTTTGATCAAAGAAGACATTGATATCTACGGTTGTCCGTGGCTAGAAATAATAAAAAGACATCTTTCAAGACTTGACTTAAATGTGAGTGATGTTCAAATTGAGATAATCTAATATCACTTTGCAGGTTTCTTTTTAAATTTCTTATGTCTATATATGTCTGTAAATTATAGCTCACATATATGTAAAAACAAGATAAAAGGAAATAATATCAGATAAAATAGGGCATATTAATTGTGTAGGAAAAAATTCTCATAACCTAAATTTCTATAATACATAATCATTCTCTCTCTCTCTCTCTCTCTCTCTCTCTCTCTCTCTCTCTCTCTCTCTCTCTCTCTCTCTCCCTTTGTGTGTGTATCATGTCACAATGAAATTCCTATCATTATTAATAGTACTGTCTATATATGAAGAAGGTTAGCATTTCCAGGGCTTTATTGACAAGAACAAATGTGTCAGATTACGTTGTAAGGAGAATCTACAAGAGGATCTGAGTGACCAGAAAAAAATCCTGGGAAGTTCTATATCTTTCAATTTTGCCAAGACTTTGCATTGTACTTTACAGACTTTGTACTTAAAAAGGAGGAGACAATATGTAGTTATTGGGAGTGAGGGTCCGTATAGATGAGTTAACTTACACGAATCTGGAATTGTTTCTGTCATTATAAACTCCATCAATATCAACATGTTTAGAAAATGGAAAATCAGGAAGCATATGTTTCACTAAGTTTTCACAAAGTGAATACTGTTATCAGCCATATCAGCAACAAAGCTCCCAGGACTTTGTGTCCTGCTCATTCTTCTTTTCTATACAAGGATGGCTAGAGCTAGGCTCCTGAAAACCATGTATTTGCTTGGACTGATTTCAGACTTTATATAACTAGATTCATATACCATTCTATGGCATTATTTATGTAAATTTCAATACCTCAAAAGCTCCAAGAATAGAAACATAAAAGTGTAATCTTTGAAATAAGATCTGTAATCGAAAAAGAACACCAAACTTATTTAATTGATTGATTTCTCTTCTGTTTCTACTCAGACAACTGAAGTCAATGAATGAGACAAATTACTCTCGGGTGACAGAGTTTGTGCTGTTGGGCCTGTCAAGTTCAAAGGAGCTCCAGCCTTTCCTCTTTCTCATATTTTCACTGCTGTACCTAGCAATTCTGCTGGGAAACTTCCTCATTATCCTCACAGTTTCTTCAGATTCCCGACTTCATACCCCCATGTACTTTCTGCTTGCAAACTTATCTTTTATAGATATATGTGTGGCCTCATTTGCTACACCCAAAATGCTTGCTGACTTTCTGTCTGAACAGAAAACTATCTCGTTTGAAGCCTGCTTGGCTCAGATTTTCTGTGTTCATCTCTTCGCTGGTGGTGAGATGGTACTTCTTGTATCCATGGCCTATGATCGCTATGTTGCAATATGTAAGCCTCTCCACTACACGACAATCATGAGTCGTCGAGTGTGCATTATTCTGGTCATCATTCCCTGGTGTGTGGGTTTCATCCACACAACTAGCCAGCTGGCATTCACTGTTAACTTGCCGTTTTGTGGTCCTAACCAGGTGGACAGTTTTTTCTGTGATCTCCCTCTGGTGACAAAGCTAGCTTGCATAGACACTTACATTGTCAGCTTACTAATAGTTGCAGATAGTGGCTTTCTCTCCATGAGCTCATTTCTCCTCTTGGTCGTCTCCTACACTGTGATTCTCATTACAGTTAGGAATCGCTCCTCTGCTAGTATGGCCAAGGCCCGCTCCACCCTAACTGCTCACATCACCGTTGTCATACTCTTCTTTGGACCATGCATCTTCATCTACGTGTGGCCCTTTAGTGGTTATTCAGTTGACAAAGTCCTTGCCGTGTTCTACACCATCTTTACACCCATATTAAACCCAGTTATCTACACTTTGAGAAACAAAGAGGTTAAGGGAGCCATGTCAAAGCTGAGCAG
The DNA here is from genome assembly GCA_902806775.1 of Microtus agrestis. Classification (NCBI taxonomy): domain Eukaryota; kingdom Metazoa; phylum Chordata; class Mammalia; order Rodentia; family Cricetidae; genus Microtus; species Microtus agrestis. Next base: position 281,815 of record CADCXT010001310.1, on the reverse strand, counting down.
TCGCTATCTGAAACCTGGGCAGGTTTCTGCCCTGATCAGAAGTAAGTGAAAGTGCAGGACTGGCAGCAATTCCACTCTCTTCTCTCTAGATATCTCCAGAATTAAATTTCTGCTCTTTCAAAAAGTAGTCATTTAACATATGCAGATGTTTAAAATTATAGACTTACTACAATCGTAATAAGCAGAACAGATTTTGTGAGAAAATTTTGTTTAATTAATTTGTTCTTTGCCATTGATTTTTCTTCTTGTTTTAAAATTAAGATCGTTTTAAAATAAAAGATTGGCTTTTCTGTAAATGAAATTATATTATTTACTGAATTATAAATACACATTTTCTTGTATGGTTGGAATTATGGTTTATATTCAGCTCTCAAGTAAACTTATTGTTTATAAAAGAACAAATACATTCTACAAAACCAGATAATCAGATGTTCAAACAAAAGAAGAGCAAAGAGTACTTGTTGATTTTTATAGTTCTATGTTCACTTTGCTCCTGTGATAATGCAGTTTTTTTGTGAACACTGTGCACTGATATGTATTAAATAATTGCCTACAGTATTTTGCATTCAGTGGGTCTTGACACAGAGTTTACTATTCAGTACCAGGTTTCACAGCACTTGGATTTTATGTACAAAGATATAATTAAGTACATAATAATTACAATAGATGAGAATGAGAACAGATTCCTTGGGCAAGGCAAAAAGAATATAAGCAACATCAGCTCCTGGATTAGAATCTTGCACATTATAAGCAAAGCCCTAATACTTGAAAAATAAATCCTTAGATGTTACTGAGCTTTATAAGAGCCAATAGTTCTTAGATTATCTAATGGCCATGTTATTAGAATTATCCATTATTTAGAATTTATTGCTTCTATCAATAACCTATGTTACAGCAAAATGTTTGGATTCTGGAGTGTTAAGTTTTATTGCCTGTAGTTAAGTACCTATATTTTCACCTTAAAAATGCTAAGAGAATGAATCTTGAGGGCTCTCATTACATTCTATAAAGTAACTGTTAATCATCATGCTGATGATTATCAATTTAATTTAGAGATGTACACAAAACATCACACTATAAAATGTAAATATGCACATTTGTATTTGCCAATAAAGATAAAATTGATTATGTTGCTTTTCCACTGAAAATTATGAAGGGGTGGAAAAGGAAGTATTTTACAGGATAGGGGAACTCTTGTTGGAACTGAAAGGTTAAAGCTAGAAGACAAAGAAATTGTGTATTAGCATTTTCAAGTGGTTGGTAATTTTTTTCTTATGTAACATCCAACATTTCATCCCTGGAAACCAATATTCTGTAGTGTCCTTAGCTGAGTTTAGCTTTTATTAATGGTGGACAGTGAATTCACAGATTCTGTCTTTCTGTACTAGGTTTATGTTAGTTAAATAATGGTCTGCAGGTTTCATTGTGCTGTCAAAAAGGAAATTCTTTTTTTTTAAAGACTCGGCTGGGGATTGAACTCATCTTTTCAGGTTTGGTAGAAAGAGTCGCTGAGAACTGAGTCACTTGGCCATACCATTTTCATTTTTTGTAGTCTTTTTAAAATTGTATTATATTAGTTCTTTCATGATTGTGTTTGTGTATGTATGTGTGTACATGTCTGTGTATGTATGAACGTATGTGTAACATTCCATTTACTCTTTCTCTCTCCATAATCTCACCTTTCTTCCACATAGACCTACCATCTCCCCCGTCCCTACAGATGCCTTCCTACAATTCATATGTTCTTGTTTTGTTTTAGGACTCACTGAGCTTTTTTTTTTCTTTTGAATATAAACTCTCTTTTCTTTTCTTTTAATTTATTGGATTTCTTAAAAAAAAAGACCAATCCAAATTCCCATTTCCTCCTCTCCTCCCATTCCCACCCCACCCCCTCAAATCCTAGGAGAGGATAAGGCACTTTGCTTTGTGGAAGGTCCAAGGCCCTCCCTACTACATCTAGGCTGAGCAAGATATACATCCAAAGAGAATAGGATCCCAAAAAGCCAGTACATGCAGTAGAGATAGATAAATCCCAGTGCCATTGCAGCGTTTCCTCAGTCTGTCCCACATACAGAGGGACTAGTTTGGTCTTATGCTTGTTCTTTCCCAGTCTAGTTTGAATTGGTGAGCTTCCATTAGCCCAGGCAAACTGTTTCAGTGGGTGAACCCATCATGGTCTTGACCTCTTTGCTCATATTCTCATTCCTTCCACTCTTCAACTGGACCTTGGGAGCTCAGTCCATTGCTCTGATGTGGGTCTCTGCCTCTGTTTCCATCTGTTGTTGGATGATGGTTCTATGGTGATATTTAAAATAATCATCAGTCTGACTACCGGGAAAGGGCAGTTCGGCCACCCTCTTTTTTATTGCTTAGGGTCTTAGTTGGGGTCAGCTTTGTGGTGAGTTTAACCAGTGTTAGAACTGACTCTGCATTTGAAACTGTTCATTGACACCTGGCTGCTTACCATTGGGAGCACAAGTGAAGACAATGACTACTCTTCTGCCCAATCCATCAGAGGCAATATTTCAGTAGGGAGCTCATAAGCTCAATCAGAGAGTTGTTGGTTACAAACCAAGCATGTATGCCACTATTGCACCCTTGGGGTTACAATACCATATTCATACTTGTTGTGGATCGTTGTTTTTATAACTGGGTTAGGACTGGTAGATGCTTCCATGTTGTAGAAGCTTGGATTCCTCTTCTGGTAGCAAAAAAGTTAGTTCTCAGTGTGGAGACTTTAAGGGCCATACCAGTTCAGGAGTTTCTGGGCCTTGCATCTGAAATGTGTGGTGACTCTAGTAATTGTGACTTACATTCCACCACTGAGGGGCAGACAAAGGTCTGTGATGTTGGGAAGACCACAACCCAGACCAACAAATCAAAGGAGGGTTCCTTGTGCCTGATCTTATAGTTTTTGTTAAATCCTATATCCATCTTGGTGGGAGTTTTGTTGGCTCTGATTGAAAGATTTCTTTTAATGTATGTATATGTATTCATAGACTTATTTCTTACATGCCATTGTAGGTAGTAATAATATGATTTCATATGTATATTCAGACACCCTTTCTGTTAGCTATTTTGTCTTTCTCCCTTCTAATTACAGTTTCCCCCATTTTCCCCTTCAAACCACTTATATTCTGATAGGTTCCTCTCTATTGTTCCCCTTCCCATGGTCTCTTTTAATTTCTTTGGTTTCTACAGCTACTTCATGTAATATATTCACATGAGAGAGAACATATGACATCTGTCTTTCTGTATCTGGGTTACCACACTCTTAATCTTTATTAGTTCAATCCACTTACCTACAAACTTCAGAATTTTGGTTATTTTTTACATCTGAAACATATTCCATGGTATATGTACCATGTTTTTTTCTTTATTTATTTTAATTTTTATTTTTTTTATTGAAAATAAATTTCTGCTTCCTCCCAGCCTCCCATTTCCCTCCCCCTCCTCCCGCCCCTCTCCCCCTTCACCTACTCCTCTCCCCCTCCCTCTCCAGTCGAAAGAGCAGTCAGGGTTTGTTGCGGGAGGTCCTTCCGCCCCTCTAACCAATAGCTGCTGAGATACCAGCCCATTGGGGTGTGGTTTCTCTCCCTTTAAAAAGAAGCGGCTATTTCCTTCTGCTCTCTCTCTTCACTTCCTGCTCCACCAGAGACTAGATTCCCTTCCTCGTTGCGCAGATGGCTGTTGTCAGGGACGATGGTCTGTAAGTTTTTCCTTTTTAAATAAATAACACCCTATTAATCATTACTACAAACTGGTGTGGCATTGTTCGTGACTTACGCCTTCATTTTGGCATCCAATGTGGGGCTTTTAGGACCTCTCCTTCCCCAGCTCGGCTGCCGGCCTGAGTTTGGCTGGGCGCAAGCCCTTCCTTCCTCAGCCGCGGCCTGTGCCTTGCGGCGGCTGTGTGACCTGTGCCTTGTGCATGGAGCCAGCAGTTTAATATAAATTATCACGCACTGGCTTTTCTTGCTGCAGTTCTTTGCTTTTTTAGACACCTCAGATTGACTTCAAGTCCCCACGCACCCTATTCTGCCTCCCCACATGGATTTAAACTCCACAGGCCCGCGTAATCTCTGCCTGCGTGGTTTACTCTTTTCTGAGTTGTTTTTAAATCTCCCTTGCAAGTATAGCTCTTAAGTGGTGCGAACCAGAGCACGCGGTTGCCGGTTGCGGAAGCTGCAACCCCTCAGGGTGACTCTGTCACGTGGAGGCATACACAGCTTCCAGGTTACTCTTCTCTACCCCTGGATTCTGGGTTTATGGTTCCGTGTACACCGTTTTTTGTTTAGTTCGTGACTTAGGCCCCAGTGCCGAGTCCGAGATACACTCGGCCTTCAGGCCCATAATATCCAGAGAGGCAGGACGATCTCTGAGGCCGGCTGGGTGGTGGTAGCATACACCTTTAATCCCAATGCCTGGGAGGCAGAGACAGAAGGATCTCTGAGAGTTCAAGGACAGCCTGGTCTACAGAGTTATTCCAGGACAAAGATACAGAGAATATAAAATAAAAGTAAAAATAAATGAAATAGAGGTTAAAATAAAGCGTACAAAGATGGAAAATACACAGAGAATCTTGATACTGTATGCTATTATGCTCTCTTTAAATTGTTTGAATGCTGAGGAAGGAGCAAAAGCTACTAAAAGATATTTGTTTATAAATGCTGCTGAACTAATTCAACATAGATATTTTGGAAATGCCTTGACTTTGAGATTTGGATCTAAGGACATGATACTTTGGAAAGGAGTTTCTTGTTTTGTTTTCACAGAGGATGAGACCCTGTTCATTTCTTCTATTCCAATATGGTATGATGGACCACGCCCTCCTGAATGGTTGCTGTGAACACCTTCAGAAAATTGCTTCGCTCAACTGCCAACTGAGATGAAACTAGCACACAGGTTATACCATGAAAGACCTAATTAACGACGCCCCCATTCAGCAGGAAGCAGTTCAGAGAGAAAAAACTGCGCCCATGTTCCCAAATATGGTTTATAAATGTTCTTTTACATTTAAAGGGGGATATGATATAGATATGAATAATTTGCATTAGTATAGATGTTGCTTTATTGATAGAGATTTAAGGTCAATTTTGTTATATGTATCTGTATTTCTGATCTTGATTAAGGTATTGTGATTGTGTAGTTCACTTAAAAATGTAATGCATATAGGCTGTTAATAATCATCTATAATAGTCAAGTTTGTAGTCATGTTAGATTTTCTAGATGTGCACGGATATATTTCTGATAGGCATTCTTCATATCTTTCAAAGGCTAGAGAATATGGCATTTTAAATGTTTTGATAACTTAGGGTTTTTCATGACAATGAAACACACTGCTCCTGGCAGCACTAATCTACTTCAAGTGGAAGATGGACATCGAAGAGGATTCTTATGGAGTTTGATAGCCATTTGGGCAAGAAACTGCTCTTGCCTGGACTATTGCATAAACTGGACACAGAGAACCCGCAGAGAGAGGACTACTGAACTTGCCTAAAGGTGAGATGATCTTTCTGGGTTCCTGATTCATGAAAGAGTCTGCAAGACATTCTTCAGGACAAGCAGATAGTGACTGCCTTTGAAATTTCCTGCTTTGTGGAAATGTCTGCTGGAAACTATGGGCCTGTAGGCCGAAGATGGATGCCCCAACGGTACAGAGGAACTTTGGGTGACTGCAGGCAGCGAGATGTCTCTGTCATTTCTAGAGTTTTGAAAATTGCTCACTTTTTATTTGCTTAGGTAATATTGTATTTGCTATGTTAAAGTTAAAGCCTTTCCTTTTTTTGTTTAAACAGAAAAAGGGGAAGTGATGTGGGAGTGTCATATATCAATCTGTCGATTTCATTGGCTAAGCAATAAATAAACTGCTTGGTCTGATTGGTTAAAACATAGGTGGGTGGAGTAAAAAAAATGCGAGAGAAGAGGTGAGAAAGCATGCAGCTCCGCTCAGAGCCAGACGCCTCAGAGAGAGACGCCATACTCCTGTCTAGCGGGCAGACGGGATAGCTCTTCTGAGACACACGCGATGAAGCTCCTCATCGACCCAAGATGGACGTAGGCTAGAATCTCCCCGGTAAGCACACCTTGGGGTGCTTATACACATTATTAGAAATGGGCTAGTCCAGGTGCGAGTTAGCCTAGAAGAGGCTAGATAGAGATAGGCCAAGCAGTGCTTAAAAGAATACAGTGTCCATGTAATTATTTCGGGTAAAGCTAGCCGTGCAAGCGGCTGGGGTGTTGGGGACGCAGCCCCGCCGCTGCTATTTCAACAAGGGTTCCCTGCCCTGTGGAAAGTCCGAGGTCCTCCCTCCTCCATCCAGGTCTACGAAGGTGAACATCCAAACTGGCTAGGCTCCCACAAAGCCAGAACATGAAGTAGGAACAAAACCCCATGCCATTGTCCTTGGCTTCTCATTAGCCCTCATTGTCCCCCATGTTCAGAGAGTCCGGTTTTATCCCATGCTTTTTCAGTCACAGTCCAGCTGGCCTTGGTGAGCTCCCAATAGATCAGCCCCACTGTCTCAGTGGGTGGGTGTACCTCTCGTGGTCCTGACTTCCATGCTCATGTTCTCCCTCCTTCTGCTCCTCATTGGGACTTTGGGAGCTTAGTCCGATGCTCCAGTGTGGGTCTCTGTCTCTATGTCCATCCATCGCAAGATGAAGGTTCTATGGTATTATGCAAGATATTCATCAGTATGGCTACAGGATAGGGTCATTTCAGGTTCCCTATCCTCAGCTGCCCAAGGAACTAACTGGGGACATTGGCCTGGGCACCTGGGAGCCACTCTAGGTTCAAGTCTCTTACCAACCCTAAGGTGGTTCCCTTAATTAAGTTATGCGATTCCCTGCTCCTCTATCCAACCTTGTTTTATCCCCAATCATCCCGTTTCCCCAAGTTCCCCCATCCATGTTTTTATTATGCATTTGTTTCTTAAGTAACATTTAAATTGTTTCCATTTCCTAGCCATTGTAAATAGCATGGTAGTAAGCAGTTGTACATGGTGAATTTTATCAAAGTATTTCTGCATCTATTTCAATGATGATATGATTCTTATCTTTTAACCAAATTATGTGAGTTATTAAAATTATTAAATTGAATATAGCCAAGGATAGTTATCCTTGAAAATCTGACATAATGTCAAGTTGATTGTGGTTGATAATATTTCTGATATATGTCATTTCTGAGGCTCACATAATTTTGCTAGGAATTTTAAAATATATTTCCATCAGGGACGTTGCTCTATAATTTTTTTTAGTTTTTTTTATCTGATTTTGGAATTAGAGTAATTCTGACTTCATTGGTGGAGTCATTATTAATGGAGCAGAACTTTTAAAATACTCCCTTACTGCATTCATAATTTCTTTGATGGTGCTGTAATTATTCCTGCTTATTTCTGATTCTGTTGGTTAGGGCTCACTGTCTCTCTCTTTAAGTGTTTTGTTATATCAAGGACCTATCATTCTGGTTTTTCTTTCCAAATATTTTTAAAAATTTTATTCCTTGTACTATTTCTCTTGTTTCTCTTTTATTAATGTCCACTCAGATTTTTATTGTTTCTTATTGTTAATAAGCTTCAGGTTTAGCTGTTTCTAAAAACTTGAGTATCATCCTTAAGTCACTTACTAGTGATTATTCTAATATTTTTATGGTAAATATTTAAAACACTAAAGTTTTTCTCGTAAGACTGATGCTAATATAATGGAACAGTTTTGTTGTGTTGTATTTTTATTTTAATTTCTTCATGGGAACTTTTTAATTTAATTTTTAAATTTCTTTTTTTGTCCCATTTATTACTCTGTCATGAATGGCTAATTTCCATGAACTTGTGTATTTACTAGAGGTTTGAAAAGTTTGAAGATAGAGGGTCAAAGTATTTGCCTTTTCATGCAAAAAAAAAGGTTATTTGGGATACAAAGGAATTGTGCCTAAATATCGATCTATAGTATGAATGTTTTCAGTTCACAGTTGAACAAAAATCTCTGTAATGGAATTCTGCCACTGTGAATATCCCAAAGGAAGCAAATACTTTAGGCAGACCACTTGTTCTAGTTGTACAGTGTGAAGGAATCCCAAATATACAGTGTTTACTCTGAGAAAACAGGCACATAATTATGTGAATAAATTTTTGGCATTTTTTTTTCTTCTCAACAAGGATCTCACTCTGACAGCAAAGGAACTTTCTTTTACACAGCAAAATGTAAGAACATGCACAACAATTAAGAGATTGAGTTACAGGAAAACCAGAGCGTGGCTAAATCTGAAAGTCTGTGACTCCAGTTAAAAATTGCAAATATGGCAACTAAGCCATATTTGAATAATAATTTTAAAGTTACAAGTTAAAGTAGTTTTTAATAAAAAAATCCTGATCTTATGAAAATTACTGACTTATTCTAATTGTTAAAGAGAATTAAGAAATAAAACTTAAGCATTAATTACGTTATAAATGAAAAAATTATTTAATGTTCTCAGAACTATATTGGTAACCATGCTAAGTACAGATAGAGAGACAAGCTTGAAAAGAAAGACCAGTTTATATCACCTATTATATAGTCTTTGATACATGCTGCCAACATTAAGCCTAAAACAAGTAATTCAGAACAAGTTTAATGTAAACTTAAGGATTGTTTAATGAAAAATAATATTTAAAATTGGATATTGCGGGAACCCCTTCAGCCAATAGCGTTTAAGTTACAAGTCCATTGAGGCATGTTCTCTTTCTTTAAATTAATTAATTAATTTTTTTTATTAAAAATTTCCACCTCCCATTTTCCTCCCCCTCCCCTCACTCCTCTCGCTCTTCAGTCCAAAGAGCAGTCAGGGTTTCCTGCCTGTGGGAAGTCCAAGGTCCTCCACCCTCTATCCAGATCTAGGAAGGTGAGTATCCAAACAGACTAGGCTCCCACAAAGCCAGTACATGCAGTAGGATCAAAACCCAGTGCCATTGTCCTTGGCTTCTCAGTCAGCCCTCATTGTCTGCCATGTTGAGAGAGTCCGGTTTGATCCCATGCTTTTTCAGTCCCAGTCCAGCTGGCCTTGGTGAGTTCCCAATAGATCAGCCCCACTGTCTCTGTGGGTGGGCGCACCCCTCGCAGTCCTGACTTCCTTGCTCATGTTCTCCCTCCTTCTGCTTCTCATTTGGACCTTGGGAGCTCAATAAGGTGCTCCAATGTGGGTCTCTGTCTCTATCTCCTTCTATCGCCAGATGAATGTTCTATGGTGATATGCAAGATATTCATCAGTATGGTTATAAGATCGGACCACTTCAGGCTCCCTGTTCTTAGTTGCCCAAGGAACCAGCTGGGGACATCTCCATGGACACCTGGGAACCCCTCTAGAGTCAAGTCTTTTGCCAACCCTAAATTGGCTCCCTTAATTAAGATATATACTTCCCTGCTTTTATATTCACCCTTTCTCCATCCCAACCATCCCATTCCCCCAAGCTCTCCCCATCCTCCCCTTCTCACTTTTCTCTACCATCTCCCCTTACCCCCATCCCACCCCCAAGTTTACAATTTTGCCCAGCAATCTTGTCTACTTCCAATATCCAGGAGGATAACTATATGTTTATCTTTGGGTTCACCTTCTTATTTAGCTTCTCTGGGATCATGAATTTATAGGCTAAATGTCCTTTATTTATGGCTAGAAACCTCTTATGAGTGAGTACATACCATTGTGCAACCACTTTGGAAATCAGTGTGGCGGTTTCTCAGGAAATTCAGGATCAACCTACCCCAGGATCCAGCAATACCTCTCTTGGGAATATACCCAAGAGATGCCCTATCATACTACAAAAGCATTTGTTCAACTATGTTCATAGCAGCATTATTTGTAATAGCCAGAACCTGGAAACAACCCAGATGTCCTTTAATGGGAGAATGGATAAAGAATGTGTGGAATATATTTAGAGTACTACTCAGTGGTAAAAAACAATGACATCTTGAATTTTGCATGCAAATGGATGGCAATAGAAAACACTATCCTGAGTGAGGTAACCCATACCCAAAAAGAGGCATGGTCTCTTATACTATAAATGCAGCCATAAAGCTTGTATACTATCTCTCCCAACTGCTGGATTCTGTTCCTCTTCTCCATTCATGCAGAGGACTGTGAACTGTGAGTCTACCCCTGAATAAAAAAATTCTTTATTATACTCAATTCTGAGCTAGTGTGGGATTAATATATAGTATCTCCATCTTCATCTGGTGCCCACGTGAATCCCAACTCTATGTCTACTGGGATAGACCCAAAAGGCTCAAAAGATGAGTGGCACAGAAGGTCTTCCACCTCCACATACCTGGCTTGATTATTTATTTTGCCAAAACCCTACCACAGCAGAGCTAATGTGTGGTGAATTGGCAATTTCTCAGGTCCATGCATACCCCCACATGCTTTCCCTTTCCATGTGGCAACTTGACAGCTTCTGGCTTGTGTTCTCTGATGGTGAGCTCTAGGTTCTTTGATATTCTTGCCACCAAAACCTCTCTCCGTGTATCGAATTGATTTAATTTCTGCTAATTGGTCAAGCAAAGCATGTTTTTCAGTGTGTAAGAAGGTGCCAAAGTGGAACAAAGCAGGGATGTTCATGGCACTACTGCTTGTGTCTATCTGCCACATGGCTGTGACCACAACACCTGCAGGCCAACAAAGATTATTACACATACAACAATTTACTAAAATCTCAAAATGGCAGTAACTTTGTTTGATTTATATATTTGATTTCAATAAATCTGAAAGTTATATAAACAGATTATATTAACATCCATGAATAATAACCTTTTTTCTTATACTATGAATGGTGTTTTACAAGGATAATATGGTTTTCTGATACATCCACTTATTGTATACTGGGACATAGCTTTGTTTTTCATATCATATCCTTAAGAAAATGGTTTGATAACAGAGCCAAGAATGAGGAAGTTTTAGAAATGATACAGTCTTCATAGACTAATAATGATTAGCTAGCTGAGAGGATTAATACTAAATCAAATTAAAAGTTAGCTGAAAAAAATTAATACCATTGAAAAGGATAATAATAACTTGGCAGACAAAATTCAGTCCATGTCAAAGACTATTGAAAAATTATCTGAAAGGATGCATAACCTCGAGTTTGTCAATCAAAATCTGCAAAAATGTAATGCTAAGTTAGCAGATAGAGTATCACCCAGGAAAATAATCTGCATGCCATCCAAATGATATACAAGAATGAGAAGTTATTCTTAATGGAAAAATTTATGCCTTAGAATCATATGTGCAAAATAAGTACCAGAGGCTAAATGATTCAGTGAAATCACTAGACTTATATGCAGGTCGAGAGATTCAGGCTTTACAAAAGACAGTGGTAAAAAGATTTGAAATGATTGAGAAAATTATCAGAACTGATGAGCAGGTAGAGATGATATAAGGACAGGATTTAACATCACCAGTACTTGTGAGAACCAGAGATGACTTACCCAGGGTACTCGCTTCCTACCCTGTAGTAACCTCTGACAAACCATAAAGATATAAATGTCTCCCAAAATCCAAATAATGTAGATGGGAAACTATAGATATTAAGGATCTAAAAGAAAGTAATCAAGCAGTAGTGTCTTAGGTCTTGCATTCATTATTTGTTAGGGAGATGATAAAAACATGGGCTTCGAAGAATAAGGCCCCCCACACGATTGGCCTCAATAATCTCAGCAGTCCTTGGAGATAGAATTCAACTGTTATGGGAATGCTACTAGTGAGAAGAGGCAAAAATTTTAGAATGGGGAAAGCAAAAGGATTTGAGGCTACCCAAGATTAATGAGGGACATTTGTTTTTGGTACAGGCTGGTAAGCTAAACCAACATATATTTTAAAGGTATATATATATATATATTAAAGGTATCTTGACTTCACTATTTGAGTCTAAGAACATGCCAGTTTGGAAAAGAAATTTTGCTTTTGTTTCCACAGAGTATGAGAACCTGCAGATTCCTTCCAGACTAATGTAGTTTGGTGAAAAAAGACCCCTGATAGGTGCCATAAACTGCCGAAACTACTTCACCCCCCCAAAAAAAAGCAGTAAGCATTTTGGAAAGAACTTTTCTCTAATTCCCTAAATGCCTGTTTATAAATGATTGTTTATATTTAAAGGGGGGATATTCTATAGAGATGAATACTTTGCATTGGATTAGATATTAGTTTAGTGATACAAATTTAAGGTCACTTTTGCAATATATATATATATATATATATATATATATATATATATATATATATGATTCTTTTCGATATGCTATGAATACCACTAGTTAATAAACAAACAGTCTTAGGCATGCACAGGGCAGAACAGAGAGAGGTAGATGAGGAAAACTAAACTGAATGCTGGGAGAAAGAAAGTGGAGTTGTGAGAAGCCATGGAGCCACCAGAGAAGAAAGGCATGAGCTGTTAGGCCATGATCCTTATAGAAATTATAAATTAATAAAAGTGGGTTAAATTAATTTGTAACAGCTTACTAGGAATATACTAGAGTCATTGGTCAAGCAGTGTTTTAAATAATATAGTTTCTGTGTGATTATTTTGGTGCTGAGCAGCTGGGAACAAGCAACTTCCTTCAAAAATAGGTGCTCTACCATGGTTGACTATATCCATGTAAAACCTGACAAATCTTTAAAAGGAATCTAGACAGAAAAGAACTGAGTTTAACACAGCTTATTGGTAACAACATTTCTTTCTCTTGATGGGCTTGCAGTGAGGAGGGGTGCCTTGGTTGCTGAAAGAGAGGTACAATAAAAATGAGCAGCTTTTTTTAAAAAAAATGGTGGCTCCTTTGTCACACAAATAACTCTGACTCTTTTGGGAGGTTCTGTTACAGAGTATTTAATTGGGGTCTGTGAACAAAGTGCTACAACTTGCTTAATGGATATGTAGACCCTGTGTGTGCCTAGAAATGGGGCAATGTGTTTCACTCTCAGAGGCAACAAATATGCCTCAGGCATGTTGGACTAGGTAGAGCAAGCAGGCAGGACCATGTTGTCCCTAGTCACACCCACTTAGCATTTTAAAAGAAAAACTTTTCTGGTCAGAAAAGATTACAGATATGCAATAAAGAAAAATCTAGATGGAAAAATGGCATGTTGTATGACTTGAAATGTAGGATCCACAGAAAATGATTGCTGAAGTTGCATGAAGGTGAGACGATCCTATAGGCTGAAGATTGGATGTCCCAATGGTACAAAAGAACTTTGGGTGACTGTTCAGGCAGCAAAATGTCTCTGTCAATTCTAGAGTTTTGGAAGTTGCTTACAATATGCTTCCTTGTTGTACAAAGGCTGGTTGCTCATTTCCTGGCTGCTCAGAGTTTCAAAATAATCACACAGAATATGTTACTTAAATTAGTGTTTGGGCTGTTAGCTCTAACTTCATTATTGGCTAGCTTTTACATCTTAATTTAACTCATTTCCATTATTTTGTATTTTACCATAAGGCTTATGGCCGACCAGCAATGTTCCCATATGCTTGTCTCTGGTGGCAGCTTCATTGCTTCTCCCTGGCTCTGCCTTCTTTCTCCCAGCATTCAATTTAGTTTTCCCCACCTACCTCTGTTCTGCCCTGATCTGCTATAGGCTCAAAGCAGTTTCTCTATTAATCAATGGTATTCACAGCATACATAGGTAACTCTCACATCACTACCTGTTTATGTAGGGAATATCATATCTTTCTAGAGTCTTTGATGCTGTTGACAAATAGATAATTATGGTTTTCCTTATTTATGATAGAAGATAAAGTAGATATAAATATTGTAACTATATTCTTGCTTGATAACTGTTTTGTTGTGTGTAATCTTGCAGTGTTAAAGTTAAAATCTTCCTCTTTATTTAGACAGAAAAGGGGAGGTGATGTGGTATTCCCCTCTCTATGCTGATAATACCATTGTTTAGTAAAGAATTTTCTTTGAGCCCATTGCAGAACAGAATAGGACAAGCCAGGAATTCCATGCAGATAGAGGAGAAGAGAGTAGGCAGAGTCAGAGGGATGGCAGGTAATCACCACAGAAGATAGATGCTGGATGTTACATAGAAACATACTTGTAGGTTACAATCACATGGCAATATACAGATTAATAGAATTGGGTAATTTAAGATGTAAGAGCTAACTAGGAATATGCTAAAATATTAATTGCAGTGTTGAAATTAATATACTTTCAGTGTGAGTATTTTGGGTCTGGGTAGCCGGGAAATGAACAAACAGCCACAAGCTAGTGTACAGAGGAGATCAAAAACAGTTCCCAAAGTACAAATAGCTACTGCATGGATTGAACCAAGAGGCAAAAACACTACTGGCTCCTGTTGAAAGAAGAGATGGGTAGGTGCCACTGCAAGAATTCATCCAAAAACCTAAAAAGCAGCATGGTTACTCCAGAACTCTGATGTCACACAACAAGAAGACTTGATCATCCTAACCCAGAAGCAGAAGAAAACAATTTTATATGTATTTTTTGTGATGATGGAAACCTTTAATGAGGAAATGAAAAATTCCTGTAAAGAAATGGAGGAAAAGACAAGCAAAAATTGAAAGAAATCGATAAATATTTCAAAGAAACGCAAGAAAACCAAGAAAAAACCCCAATAAATCAGGTCAATCAAACAGTTCAAGACTTAAGGACTAAAAAAAGCAACAGAGAAAACACAAACTGAGGTGATTCTGGATATGGAAAATCTGGGTAAACAAAAGGAAACAACCGAGGCAAGCATAACCAGCAGAATACAAGAGGTGGAAGAGATAATCTCAAGTGTTGAAGATATTTTAATGGAAATAGATTCATTGGTCAAATAAAACAATAAATTCAACAAATTCTTAACACAAAACATTCAGGAAATCTGGGAGACCATGACAATACAAACCAAAGAATAATAGGGCTAGAGGAAGGAGAAGAATTTCATCTCAAAGGCGTGGAAAATCCATACAACAAAACCATAGAAGAAATCTTTCCCAACCAAAAGAAGGATATCCCTATAAAGGTACAAGAAGCTTACAGAACACTAAATAGACTGGACCAAAAAAACAAAGTCCCATCACCATGTAATAATCAAAATATAAAACATACAGAAGAAAGAAGAATATGAAGAGATGCAAAGAAAAATAGTCAAGTAACATACAAAGGCAGACTGATCTGAATCACATGTGACTTCTCAAATAAAACCTTGAAAGCCAGAAGGTGCTGGATAGATGTGCTGCAGACACTAAGAGACCACTGATGCAAACCCAGACTACTATACCCAGAAAAGCTTTAAAACACGATCGATGGAAAAAACAAAATATTCCATGACAACTGGATTTAAACAATACCTAGCAAAAAAAAATGCAGCCCTGCAGAAAGTCAAGAAGGAAAACTCCAACCAAAATGATGCTAACTGCACCCATAAAAACACAGACAACTGATGACCTCACACCAGAAAAATCCAAAGAAGGGCAACACACAAATGCTACCACAAAAAATAACCGGAATTAACAATCACTGGTCGTGAATATCTTTTAATATCAATGGACTCAAGTCACCTATAAAAAAGCACAGGCTAAGAGAATGGATATGAAAGCAAAATTCATCCTTCTGCTGTTTACAAGAAACACACCTCAACCTCAAAGACAGACATTACCTCAAAGTAAAGGGTTGGAAAAAGATTTCCCAATCAAATGGACCTAAGAAATAAGCAGGTGTAGCTATCTTAATATCTAACAAAATAGACTTCAAACTAACATCAATCAGAAGAGATGGAGAAGGACACTTTACTCATAACAGGAACAATCTAGCAAGATGAAATTTCAATCCTGATCATCTATTCACCAAATATAAGAGCACCTACATTTGTAAAAGGAACATTGCTAAAGCTTAATCATACATCAAATTCTAAATATTAGTAGTAGGAGGCTTCAATGCCCTATTCTCACCAATGGAAAGGTCAAACAGACAGAAACTTAGCCACGAAATAAGGGAACTAACAGTTGTCTTGACTCACATGGACTTAAGAGACTTCTACCCAAACACACACACACAAAAATACCTTCTTTTCAGCACCTCGTGGAACCTTCTCTAAAACTGACCACATACTTGGTAACAATGCAAACCTCAACAGATACAAAAAAAGTTGGAGTAAGCCTGTGTATCTTATCAGATCACATTGGTTTAAAGTTAGAATTTGAACAACAACACTAGCGACAGAAATCCTACAAAGTCGTGGAAATTGAGCAGTGCTCTATTGAACCAACCCTGGGTCAAGGTATAAAGAAAGAAAGAAATTAAAGACTTCCTTGAATTCAACAAAAAATGAAGGTGTAATGTGCCCAAACTTATGGTACACTATGAAAGCAGTGCTAAGAGTTCATACCACTAAGTGTCTACATAAAGAAAGAGGAGAGAGCTCACACCTGAAAGCTCTAGAACAAAAAGAAGCAGACTCACCCAGAAGGAGTAGACGACAGGAAATAATCTAATTGAGGGCTGAAATCAATAAAATAGAAACAAAGAAAGAATTGAAAGAATAATTTTTAAAAGAGATTGTTAAGATAGACAAATCCTTATCCAAACTAATCAAAAGGCAGAGAGAGAACATCTAAATTAACAAAATCAGGAGTGAAAAGCAGGACATAACAACAGACACTGAAGAAATCCAGAGAATCATTAGGTCATACAGCAAAAAGCTGTACTCCACAATTTTGAAAAATGTAAAAAAAATGGACAATTTTATGGATAGGTACCACATACCAAAATTAAATGAAGACTGAGTGAGCAATTTAAATAGAACTACAACATGCAAGAAAATAGAAGCAGTCATCAATACCCTCCCAACCAAAAAAAAAAGGTAAGGGCTGGATGGTTTCAGTGCAGATTTCTACCAGAACATCAAAGAAAAGCTAACACCTATACTCCTTAACGTGTTCTACATAAGAGAAAAAGAAGGAGAAGGAACATTGCCAAAATCTTTTTGTGAATCTACAGTTACTCTGATACTGAAACCACACAAAGACTCAACCAAGAATGAGAATTACAGACCAATCTCACTCATATACATAGATGCAAAAATACTCAACAAATACTGGCAAACCAAATGTAAGACATATTAAAAATAAAAGCATCCACCATGATCAAGTTATCTTCATCCCAGAGATGCAGGGATGGTTCAACATATAAAAATCTATCAATGTAATTCACCATATACATAAAGTAAAAAAAAAAACATGTAATCTCATTAAATGCTGAAAGAAGATTTGACAAAATCAAACACTTCCTTATGATAAAGTTTTCCTGAAATACTTTGTGTAGGACTTGATTTGTAGGTATTTTATTTTTATTGAGAAAGGAAAAAAAGTTTCTGCCTCCTCCCAGCCTCCCATTTCCCTCCCCCTCCTCCCGCCACTCTCCCCATCCCCCCACTCCTCTCCCCGTCCCTCTCCAGTCCAAAGAGCAGTCAGGGTTGCCTGGCCTGTGGAAAGTCCAAGGTCCACCACCCTCCGTCCATGTCTAGGAAGGGGAACATCCAAACTGGCTAGGCTCCCACCAAGCCAGAACATGAAGTAGGATCAAAACCAGTGCCATTGTCCTTGGCTTCTCATCAGCCCTCATTGTTCGCCATGATCAGAGAGTCCGGTTTTATCCCATGCTTTTTCAGTCACAGTCCAGCTGGCCTTGGTGAGCTCCCAATAGATCAGCCCCAGTCTCAGTGGGTGGGTGCACCCTTCGTGGTCCTGACCTCCTTGCTCATGTTCTCCCTCTTTCCGCTCCTCATTGGGACTATGGGTGCTCAGTCCAGTGCTCCAGTGTGGGTCTCTGTCTCTATCTCCATCCATCACCACTTGAAGGTTCTGTGGTGATATGCAAGATATTTGTCAGTATTGCTATAGGATAGGGTCATTTCAGGTTCCCTATCCTCAGCTTCCCAAGGAACTAACTGGGGACATCGCCTTGGGCTCCTGGGAGCCACTCTAGGTTCAAGTCTCTTGCCAACCCAAAGGTGGCTCCCTTAACTAAGATATGTGCTTCCCTGCTCCCCTATCCAACCTTCCTTTATCCCAATCATCCTGTTTCCCCAAGTTCCCCCAATCCTCCCCTTCTCACTTTTCTCTCCCCATCCCCCCTCATCCCCATCCCACCCCACCCCCAAGATCCCAATTTTCTCCCTGGCAATTTTGTCTAGTTCCCATAGCCAAGAGGATAACTATATGTTTTTCCTTGGGTTCACCCTCTTATTTAGCTTCTTTAGGTTCACCAGGTATACACTCCGTGACCTTTATTTATGGCTAGAAACCAATTATGAGTGAGTACATCCCATGTTCATCTTTTTGGGTCTGGGTTACCTCACTCAGGATAGTGTTTTCTATTTCCATTCATTTGCATGCAAAATTCGAGAAGTCATTGTTTTTTACCGCAGCATAGTACTCTAATGTGTATATATTCCACACTTTCTTCATCCATTCTTCCATTGAAGGGCATCTAGGTTGTTTCCAGTTTCTGGTATTACAAATAATACTGCTATGAACATAGTTGAACAAATGCTTTTGTCATATGATAGTGCATCTCTTGGGTATATTCCCAAGAGTGGTATTGCTGGATCCAGGGGTAGGCTGATTCCCAATTTCCTGAGAAACCACTACACTGATTTCCAAAGTGGTTGCACAAGATTGCATTCGCACCAGCAATGGATCAGGGTACCCCTTCCTCCACAGCTTCTCCAGCAAAGGCTATCATTGGTGTTTTTGATTTCAGCCATTCTGACAGGTGTAAGATGATATCTCAAAGTTGTTTTGATTTGCATTTCCCTGATCGCTAAGGAGGTTGAGCATGACCTCAAGTGTCTTTTGGCCATTTGAACTTCTTCTTTTGAGAATTCTCTGTTCAGTTCAGTGCCCCCTTTTATAATTGGGTTAATTAGCATTTTAAAGTCTAGTTTCTTGAGTTCTCTATATATTTTGGAAATCAGACCTTTGTCTGTTGCGGGGTTGGTGAAGATCTTCTCCCAGTCAGTAGGTTGCCTTTTTGTCTTAGTGACAGTGTCCTTTGCTTTACAGAAGCTTCTCAACTTTAGTAGGTCCCATTTATTCAATGTTGCCCTTAATGTCTGTGCTGCTGTGGTTATACATAGGAAGCAATCTCTTGTGCCCATGTGTTGTAGGGTACTTCCCACATTCTCTTTTATCAGGTTCAGTGTGTTCAGACTGATATTGAGGTCTTTGATCCATTTGGACTTGAGTTTTGTGCATGGTGAAAGATGTGGGTCTATTTTCATTCTTCTACAGGTTAACATCCAGTTGTGCCAGCACCATTTGTTGAAGATGCTATCTTTCTTCCATTGTGTACTTTTAGCTCCTTTATCGAAAATCAGGTGATCATATGTTTGTGGGTTAAAATTCAGGTCTTCTATGCGATTCCATTGGTCGAATTCTCTGTTTTTATGCCAGTACCACAGTTTTCATTACTGTAGCTCTGTAATAGAGTTTGAAGTCAGGGATGGTAATGCCTCCAGAAGATTCTTTATTGTATAGGATTGTTTTGGCTATCCTGGGTTTTTTGTTTTTCCATATAAAATTGATTATTGTCCTCTCAAGATCTGTGAAGAATTTTGATGGGACCTTGATGGGAATTGCATTGAATCTATAAATTGCCTTTGGGAGAATTGCCATTTTTACTATGTTGATTCTCCCAATCCAAGAGCAAGGGAGAGCCTTCCATTTTCTGGTATCCTCTTCAATTTCTTTCTTCAATTCTTGTCAAATAGATCTTTGACTTCCTTGGTTAGAGTTACCCCAAGATATTTTATGCTGTTTGTGGCTAATGTGAAAGGTGACGCTTCTCTGATTTCCCTCTCTGCTTCCATATCCTTTGTGTATAAAAGGGCGACTGATTTT
Organism: Microtus agrestis; assembly: GCA_902806775.1. Classification (NCBI taxonomy): domain Eukaryota; kingdom Metazoa; phylum Chordata; class Mammalia; order Rodentia; family Cricetidae; genus Microtus; species Microtus agrestis. The sequence goes on along the minus strand of CADCXT010001310.1, from coordinate 261,947 downwards.
TTTGGAGTTGATCTTGTATCCTGCCACATTACTAAAGGTGTTTATCAGCTGTAAAAGTTCTTTGGTGGAGTTTTGGGGTTCACTTATTTACACTATCATATCATCTGCAAATAACAAAAGTTTAACTTCTTCCTTTCCAATTTGAATCCCCTTGATCCCCTTATGTTGTCTTATTGCTATTGCTAGAACTTCAAGCACTATATTTAAGAGGTATGGCGAGAGTGGACAGCCTTGTTGTGTTCCTGAGTTTAGTGGGATGGCTTTGCGTTTTTCTCCATTTAATTTGATGTTAGCTGTTGGCTTGCTGTGTATAGCTTTTATTATATTTAGGTATGACTCTTGTATCCCTAATCTCTCCAAGACTTTTATCATAAAGGGATGTTGAATTTTGTTAAATGCTTTTTCAGCATCTAATGAAATGATCATATGGTTTTTTTTCTTTCAGCTTACTTTTATGATGGATTACATTGATAGATTTTCATATATTGAACCAGCCCTGCATCTATGGGATGAAGCCTACTTGATCATAATGAATAATTTTTCTTATGTGTTCTTGGATTCGGTTTGCCCGTATTTTGTTGAGGATTTTTGCGTGGATGTTCATGAGTGATTTTGGCCTGTAATTCTCTTTCCTGGTAGAGTCTTTGTGTGATTTTGGTATCAGAGTAACTGTAGTTTTATAAAACGAATTTGGTAATGACTCTTCTGTTTCTATATTATGAAATACCTTAAGGAGTATAGGTATTAGGTCTTCTTGGAAGTTCTGGTAGAATTCCGCATTGAAACCATCTGGTCTGGGCTCTTTTTGGTAGGGAAGTTTTTTATAACAGCTTTTGATTCTTCACGACTAACAGATCTATTTAGATTGTCCACCTGGTCCTGGTTTAACTTTGGTATATGGTATTTATCTAAAAAAGTGTCCATTTCTTCCACATTTTCCAGTTTTGTGGCATACAGGCTTTTGTAGTAAGATCTAATGATTCTCTGAATTTCCTCTGTGTCTGTGGTTATGCCCCCCTTTTCATTTCTAATCTTATTAATTTGCATATTCTCTCTCTGCCGATTGATTAGTTTGGATAGGGGTTTATCAATCTTGTTGAGTTTCTCCAGGAACCAGCTTTTTGTTTCATTGATTCTATGTATTGTTTTCTGTGTTTCTATTTGTTGATTTCCACCCTGAGTTTGATTATTTCCAGTTTTCTACTCCTCCTAGGTGAGTCTGCTTCTTTTTTTTCTAGAGCTTTCAGGTGGTCTGTTAAGTCTCCAATGTGTGCTTTCTCTGTTTTCTTTAAGTGGGCACTTAGTGCTATGAACTTTCCTCTCAGGACTGCTTTCATAGTGTCCCATAAGTTTGAGGAGGTTGTTTCTTTATTTTCATTGAATTCAAGGAAGACTTTAATTTCTTTCTTTATTTCTACATTAATCCAGGTATGGTTCAGTAGTTGACTGTTCAGTTTCCATAAGTTTGTAGGCTTTCTAGGGGTAGCATTGTTGTTGAATTCTAACTTTAATCCATGGTGATCTGATAAGACACAGGTGGTTACTAATATTTTTTTTGTAACTGTGGAACTTTGCTTTGTTACCGAGTATGTGGTCAATTTTGAGAAGGTTCCATGAGCTGCAGAGAAGAAGGTATATTCTTTCTTATTTGGGTGGAATATTCTATAGATGTCTGTTAAGTCCATTTGATTCATTACCTCCATTAATTCTCTAATTTCTCTGTTAGGTTTCTGTCTGATTGACCTGTCCATTGGTGAGAGAGGAGTGTTGAAGTCTCCTACTATTAGTGTGTGTGGTTTGATGGCTGCCTTGAGTTTTAGTAATGTTTCTTTTACGTACATGGGTGCTTTTATATTAGGGGCATAGATATTCAGGATTGAGACTTCCTCCTGATGAATTGTTCCTGTTATGAGTATAAAATGTCCCTCTCCATCTCTTCTGATTGATTTAAGTTTGAAGTCGACTTTGTTAGAAATTAGTATGGCCACACCTGCTTGTTTCTTAGGTCCATTTGCTTGATAAGCCTTTTCCGAGCCCTTTACTCTGAGTAGGTGCCTGCCTTTGTGGTTGAGGTGTGTTTCTTGTAAACAACAGAATGTTGGATCCTGTTTTCGCATCCAGTCTCTTAGCCTGTGCCCTTTTATAGGTGAGTTGAGCCCATTGACATTAAGTGATATTAATGACCAGGGGTTGTTAAGTCCGGTCACTTTTTTAGTAGTGGAGTTTGTGTGCATCCCTTCTTTGAGTTGTACTGGTGAAGGGTCTCTAGATGTCTGAGTTATTGTGGTCATTGTTGGACTCCTTGGTTAGTGATTTTCCTTCTCTTACTTTCTGTAAGGCTGGATTTGTGGTTACGTATTGTTTAAATTTGTTTTTATCCTGGAAAATTTTGTTTTCTCCATTTATAGTGAATGAAAGCTTGGCTGGGTATAGTAGTCTGGGCTTGCATCCACGGTCTCGTAGTTTTTGCAGTACATCTATCCAGGACCTTCTGGCTTTCATGGACTCTATAGAGAAGTCAGGTGTAAGTCTGAAAGGTTTACCTTTGTAAGTAACTTGGCCTTTTTCCTTTGCGGCTCTTAATATTTTTCTTTATTCTGTATGCTTTGGGTTTTGATTATTATATGGCGAGGGGATGTTTTTTTTTTTTTGATCCAGCCTATTCATTGTTCTGTATGCTTCTTGAACCTTCATAGGTACATTTTTCTTTAGTTTGGGAAAGTTTTCTTCTATAATTTTATTAAATATATTTTCTGGACCATTGAGCTGCACTTCTTCTCCTTCTTCTACTCCAATTATTCTTAGGTTCGGTCTTTTTATTTTGTTCCATATTTCCTGAATGTTTTGTGATTAGAATTTGTTGGTTTTGCTGATTTCTTTGATCAGTGTGTTTATTTTCTCTATGGTATCTTCAGTGTCTGATATTCTTTCTTCTATCTCTTGTATTCGGTTGGTAGTACTTGTCTCTGTAGTTCCTGTTCATTTATCCAGATTTTCCATCTCCAATCTTCCCTCGGTTTGTGTTTTCTTCATTACTTCCATTTCATTCGTCAGGTCTTGAACTGCTTCCCTTACCTGTTTGATTGCTTTTTCTTTTTCTCTTTGTTTTCTTGGGTATCTTTGAGCAATTTATTCATTTCCTCTACCTTTTTGTTTGTAATCTCTAATTGTTTATTGTAGTTTTTCACCTCCTGTTTAAGGTCTTCTATTATTTTCATATAATTCACTTTTGAGTCAATTTCTTCTATTTATTCTGGAGTAGGGTGTACAATTCTTCTTATTTTGGGATCCCTGGGTTCTGGTTATATCATGTTGCCTTTCAGGTTGTTGGAGGAAGTCTTGCATTGGCACCTTCCCATCTCCTCCTTCAAATGGAGCCAGGAGAATCCTGGTGTCTTGGTCCAGTCTTTGCTGTGACTGAGGCTCTGGGTGTAGAAGCAGGGACCATCCCGTCGAGCTGGAACTCCTCAGCACACAAACATGGACGACTGTCCAGATGGAACTCCTCAGCACCTAAACAGGGCCGCCTGGTAGCCCAATGATCCAGGGAAGGAAGGAAGAACAGGGCAGGCAGTGTGGGATCCCGGAGAGAACAGGAGCCCCTGGAGCACAGGCTGAGGGTGCCTGGGCTCCCTTGCAAGGGACCTTGAGGCTCACCACTCTGGGTGGGTTGTGGATGCAAGGCCAATGTCTCTCCTGGTGCCCGGATCAGATCTCCTTGCTGCTTGGGTGGCTCGTAAACAAAGGGCCAACCTTGCTTGCTGCAGGCAGGCTATTGAGACAAAGGAGCTACCACCCTCCCAGATGCCCTCCTGATTCTGATTCTGTCCCAGTGCCCGAACAGGCTGAGCTGGGAGATGTTATGTGGTCAAAGAGGGGAGGGAGTCAGATGGAGGGGGGAGGGTTGTGGATGCAAGCTGGGTGGGATAGGAAGAGAGAGGAGGTATCGGGCAGTATATCCCCTGCAGGATGACCAGGAAGTGTAGGAGGGATGAGGAACGTCCTGTCCTGGGCTGCTGCCGCGGTCAGAAACTCACTCACCCCAATGATGTCTCTCCTGGTGCCTGGATCGGATCTCCTAGCTACTTGGGTGGCTCGTAAACAAAGGGCCCACCTTGCTTGCTGCAGGCAGAACATTGAGGCAAAGGCGCTCTGTAGGTATTTTTAAATACCTGATTTTGTCATGAAATATCTTGTTTTCTCTATTTATGGTGATTGAAATTTTTGCTGGGTATAGCATTCTGGGCTGACATCTGAGGTCTTAGTTTCTACAAAATGCCTGTCTAGGCTCTTCTGGCTTTAAGAATCTCCATTGAGAAGTTGGGTATAATTTTGATAGGTCTTCCTTTATATGTTACTTGTCCATTTTCCTTTGTGGCTCTTAATATTCTTTCTTTATTCTGTATGCTTAGCGTTTAGATTATTACACAATTATCTCATTATTTTTTTGGAGTCAGATTTTTTTAATGTAGACTTCTGAGTGTGTGTGTGTGTTTGTGTATATGTGTGTAAATACCAGTAGTTAACTTCAGATATTATTCTAAAGAAACATCTACATTGTTGGGTTTTGTTATTTGATTGATTTTAGTGTGTTTATGTTTTTATGTATTTATTGAGAATTTATAACATCATAATATGATAACAAATTTTCCCTTCCAACATCTTCTAGAATCTCTCATTCCCATCTGACTGGTTGGCAGAAGACCTGGAAAGGGAACACAGACATTTCTCAACCCCCTAAACTCTCTGGTCATTCTACACGGCTTCTCTCCCCTGCTACTGTCTCTCTATTCCTATCCCATCCCAGCTTGCCCCCAGTCACCCCTTACCTTCTTTTGGGCCAGAAGATCCCACAGATAAGCCTGTTTTGAGTCTGGGATGGGGTGGTGAGTGCAACCAGAAGGGAGTACCTTTGCTTGAATAAGCCTGCAAGCAGCAAGCTAGGCCTTTTGTCCGCGAAGTCCCTGGCCAGCAAGGGGCACTGATCTTGTACTAGAAGATCCATCAGAGAACATTTGAAGGAAGACATGGGCAGGCATCAATGCAAGAATTCCAACGAACATACAACAGGAAGACTTAAACACCCTAATCCAGAAGTAGAAAAAATAGACATTATGAAAGTGATGCAGTCCGTTAAACAAAATGTGAAAAACTTCATTAAAGAAATGGATGAGAAGAATAACAAAAAATTTGAAGAAATGAATAAATCCCTAAAAGACACCCTAGGAAACTAAGAAAAAACAATCAAATAGATAATGGAAACAGTTCAAGACTTGAAAACAGAAATCGAGGCAATGAAAAAACACAAACAGAGGGCCGGCTTGATATGGAAAATCTAGGTAAACAAACAGAGAGTACAGAGACAAGAATAACCTACAGAATACAAGAGATAGAAGAAAGAATCTCAGATGCTGAAGACACAATAGAGAAAATAAACACACTGATCAAAGAAAACAGCAAAGCCAAATAATTCTCATCACAAAACATCCAGGAAATAAAAAGACCAAACCTAAGAAAAATAGGGGTAGAAGAAGGTGAACAATTATAGCTCAAAGGCCCAGAAAATATATTCAACAAAATTATAGAAGAAAACTTTCCCAACCTAAAGAAGGATATTCCTATAAAGGTTCAAGAAGCATACAGAACACCCAATAGCCTGAATCAAAAAAAAAATCATGCTCTCTCCATATAATAATAAAAACCCAAAACATACAGAGTAAAGAAAGAATATGAAGAGCTGCAAAGTAAAAAGGTCAAGTAACTTATAAAGGTAAACCCATCAGACTTACACATGACTTCTCTATGAAAGCCAGAATGTCTTGGATAGATGTACTGCAGAAACTAAGAGACTGTGATTGCAAACCCAGACTGCTATACCCAGCCAAGCTTTCGTTCCTCATCAATGGAGAAAAAAATATTCCAGGATAAAAACAAATTTAAACAATACTTAGGCAAAAATACAGCCTTACAGAAAGTAATAGAAGAAACATCAGAAAGCAAGGAATCCAACAATACCCACAATAACTCAGACATCTAGCGACCCTTCACAAGCACAGCTCAAAGAAGGGAAGCACAGAAACTCTACCACCAAAAAAAAAAAAAGAAAAGAAAAAAATAACTGGAGTTAGCAACCACTGGCCATTAATATCACTTAATATCAATGGACTTAATTCACCTATAAAAAGGCACAAGCTAAGAGATTGGATTTGAAAACAGGATCAGCATTCTGCTGTTTACAAGAAACACACCTCAACCTCAAAGACAAACATCTATTCAGAGTAAAGGACTGGGAAAAGGTTTTTCAATCAAATGGATCTAAGAAACAAGCAGGTCTGGCTATAATAATTTCTAACAAAATTGATTTCAAACTAAAAACAATCAGAAGAGATGGAGATGGACATTTTATACTAATAACAGGAACAATACCTCAGGATGAAGTCTCAATCCTGAATATCTATGCCCCTAATATGAAAGCACCCACTTATGTAAAAGATACATTACTAGAAGTGAAGGCAGACATCAAACTACACACTATTAGTAGGAGATGTCAACACTACTCTCTCACCAATGGACAAGCCAATCAGACAGAAACCTAACAAAGAAATGAGAGAATTAATGGAAGTAATGAATCAAATGTACTTAACAGACATCTATAAAACATTCGACCCAAATAGGAAAGAATATACCTTCTTCTCAGCATCTCATGGAACCTTCTTGAAAATTGACCACATACTCAGTAACAAAGCAAACTTCCACAGATAAAGTAAAAAATTAGTAACCACCTGTCTTATCAGACAACCATGGAAAAATTTAGAATTTAACAATAATTCTATCCCCAGAAAGCCTGCAAACTCATAGAAGCTGAACAGTCAACTACTGAACCATCCCTGGGTCAGGTAAGAAATAAAGAAAGAAATTAAAGTCTTCCTTGAATTAAATGAAAATAAAGATACAATATACCCAAATGTATGGGACACTATGAAAGCAGTGCTAAGAGGATAGTTCATAGCTCTAAGTGCCCACATTAAAAAAAAAAAAAAGAGAAGCTCACATTAGGATTTAACAGCACAGCTGTCAGCTCTAGAAAAAATAGAAGCAGACTCACCCAGGAGGAGTAGAAGACTTGAAATAATCAAACTGAGGGCTGAAATCAACAAATAGAAACACAGAGAAGAATCCTAAGAATCAAAGAAACAAAGACCTGGTTCTTTGAGAAAGTCAATAAGATTGAAAAACATTTATCCAAACTAATCAAAAGGCAGAGAGAGAACATGCAAATTATCAGGATCAGAAATGAAAAGTGGGACATAACAACAGACAATGAGGAAATTCAGAGAATCATTAGGTCTTACTACAAAACCTTATATTCCACAAAGTTGAAAAATATAAAAGAAATGGACTTGTTTTTAGATAAATACCATTTACCAAAATTAAATCAAGACCAGGTGAAAAACTTAAATAGACCTGTATGTGGCAAAGAATTAGAAGCTGTCATCAAAAACCTCCCAACCAAATAAAGCATAGGACCAAATGGTTTTAATGTAGAATTTTATCAGAACTACCAAGAAGAGCTGATACCTATACTCCTTAATGTGTTTCACATAACAGAAACAGAAGAGTCATTGCCAAACTCTTTTTACAAAGCTACAGTCACCCTGATTCCAAAGCCACACAAAAACTCAACCAAGAAAGAGAATTACAGACTAAACTCACTCATGAACATCGATGCAAAAATTCTCAATAAAATTCTGGCAAACACAATTCAAAAACACATTTAAAAATTATCCATTACAATCAAATCGGCTTCATCCCAGAGATGCAGGGCTGGTTCAGGAAACAAATGAACATCTATCAGTGTAATCCATCATATAAATAAACTGAAAGAAAATGATCATTTCATCAGATGTTGAAAAAGCATTTGACAAAATTCAATACCCTTTTATGATAAAGGTTTTGGAGAGGTTAGGGATACAAGGATCATACCTAAATATAATAAAAGCAATATAAAGCAAGCCAAGAGCAAATATCAAATTAAATGGAGAGAATCTCAAGGCCATTCCACTAAAATCAGAAACAAGACAAGGCTGTCTGCTCTCACCATATCTCTTCAACATAATTCTTGAAGTTCTAGCAAAAGAAATAAGACAATATAAAGAGATCAAGAGGATTCAAATTGGAAAGGAAGAAGTCAAACTTTCATTATTTTCAGATGATATAATAATGTACATTAGTGACCCCAAAAACTGTACCAAAGAACTCCTACAGCTGATAAATACCTTCAGTGATGTGGGAGGTTACAAGATCAACTCAAAAAATCAGTAGCCCTCCTATACACAAAATAGTGAAGCAGAGCAGAAAAACAGAAAAACTTCACCTTTTATTACAGTCACAAATAGCATAAAGTATCTTTGTGTAACTCTAACCAAGGAAGTGAAAGATCTCTTTGACAAGAATTTTAAGGCATTGAAGAAAGAAATTGAAGAGGATACCAGAAAATGGAAGGGTCTCCCATGCTCTTGGATGGGTAGGATCAACATAGTAAAAATAGCAATTCTACCAAAAGCAATCTATAAATTCAATGCAATTCCCATTAAAATCCAAACAAAATTCTTCACAGACCTTGAGAGAACAATAATCAACTTTATATGGAAAAACAAAAAACCCGGGATAGCCAAAACAATCTTATACAATAAAGGAACTTCTGGAGGCATTACCATCACTAACTTCAAACTTTATTACAGAGCTACAGTAATGAAAACAGCTTAGTACTGACATAAAAACAGAGAAGTCGACCAATGGAATTGAATCAAAGACATGGATATTAACCCACAAACCTATGAACACCTGGTTTTCAACAATGAAGCTAAAAGTATACAATGGAAGAAGAAAAGCATCTTCAACAAATGGTGTTGGCATAACTGGATATCAACTTGTAGATGAATAAAAATAGATCCATATCTATCACCATGCACAAAACTCAAGTCCAGATGGATTAAAGACCTCAATATCAGTCTGAACACACTGAACCTGATAAAAGAGAAACTGGGAAGTATTCTACAACACATGGGCACAGGAGACCACTTTTTACATATAACCCCAGTAGCACAGACAATAAGAGTAATAATGAATAAATGGGACCTCCTAAACCTGAGAAGCTTCTGTAATGCAAAGGTCACTCTCATTAAGACAAAAAAACAACCTACTGATTGGGAAAAGATCTTCACCAACCCCGCAACAGATAAAGGTCTGATCTCCAATATATATAAAGAACTTAAAAAATCAGACTTTAAAATTCTAATTAACCCAATTAAAAAAATGGGGCACTGAACTGAACAGAGAATTCTCAATGGAAAAATTCAAATGGCCAAATACACTAAGGTCATGCTCAATCTCCTTAGCGATCAGGGAAATGCAAATCAATACAACTTTGAGATACCATCTTACACCTGTCAGAATGACTAAAATCAAAAACACCAATGATAGCCTCTGCTGGAGAGGATATGAAGTAAGGGGTACACCATCTATTGCTGGTTGGAATGCAAACTTGTTCAACCACTTTGAAAATCAATGTGGTAGTTTCTCAGGAAATTCAGGATCAACCTACCCCAGGAACCAGCAATGCCACTCTTGGGAATATACCTAAGAGATGCCCAATCATTCTACAAAAGCATTTGTTCAACTATGTTCATAGCATTATTATTTCTAATAGCCAGAACCTGGAAACAACCTAGATGCCCCTCAATAAAAGAATGGATGAAGAAAGTGTAGAATATATATGCATTAGAATACTACTCAGTGTTAAAAAACAATGATATCTTGCATTTTGCATACAAATGTGTGGCAATAGAAAACACTACCCTGAGTGAGGTAACCCAGACCCAAAAAGATGAACATGGTATTTACTCACTCATAAGTGCATTATCGCCTTAAATAAAGGACATTGAGCCTATAATCCATGATAATAATAATAATAATAATAATAATAATAATAATAATAATAATCCAGGAGCTAAATAATAAGGTGAGCCCAAAGAAAAACATATAGTTATCCTGCTGGATATTGGAAGTAGACAAGATTGCCAGGCAAAAGTTGGGAGCACGGGGGTGGGGATGTGGTGGGTGTAAGGGGAGATGGGGAGAGAGAAGAGAGATGGGGAGGATGGGGAGAGCTTGGGGGAATGGGATGGTTGGGATGGAGGAAGGGTGGATATCGGCACAGGGAAGTAGATAATTAAGAGAGCCATTTTAGGTTTGGCAAAAGACTTGACTCTAGAGGGGTTCCCACGTGTCCAAGGAGATGTCCCCATCTTATTCCTTGGGTTGCTGTGGAGAGGGCGCCTGTACTGACCTTATCATAAAGCCATACTTATGCATATCTTGCATATCACCATAGAACCTTCATCTGGTGATGGATGGAGATAGAGACAGAGACCCACACTGGAACACAGGACTGAGATACCAAGATCCAAATGAGGAGCAAAAGGAGGGAGAACATGAGCAAGAAAATCAGGACAATGAGGGGTGTGCCCACCCACTGAGATGGTGGAGCTGATCTAATGGGAGCTCATCAAGGCTAGCTGGACTGGGATTGATGGAGCATGTGATCAAACTGGGCTCTCTGAATGTGGCTGACAATGAGGGCTGACTGAGAAGTCAATTTTACTGGGTTTTGATTCTATTGCATGTACTGGCTATGGGGGAGCCTAGTCTGTTTGGATGCTCACCTTCTTAGACCTGGTTTGGGGGGGGACCTTGGACTTCTCACAGGGCACAGAACACTGACTTCTCTTGGACAGGAGAGGAAGGAGGAGGGGGATTGCGGGGACAGAGAATGAAATGGGAGGAGAGGAGATGGAAATTTTTAATAATAAAAATAAAAAAAGAACTTTGAGTGACTGTACAGGCAGCAAGTTGTCTCTGTCAATTCCAGAGTTTTGGAAGTTGTTTATAATGCACTTCCTGGTTACTTAGGCACTATATCAATCTCGAGTCTTTGATGGAGTTGAAGAATTTATAGTTTTCCTTAGTTATGATAAAAGATTAAGTAAATAAAAATATTTTAACTGTAGTTCTTGCTAGATACCTGTTATATGTAATTTTACTATGTTAAAGTTAAAGCCTTCCTTTTTGTTTAAACAGAAAAGGGGAAATGGTGAAGGAGTTTCTTTTGTTTGAATGTTGCTTTTATTGGTTAATAAATAAAGAAACTCTGTTGGCCTGGTTGATAGGGTGGAACTTAAGTAGGCAGAGAAAACAGAACTGAATCCTGGGAGGAAGAAGGGCAGAGTCAGAGAAGCCATGGATCTCCTGCCTGAGATGGATGCTGGTTAGAATTTTGCCAGTAAGCCACTGTCATGTGGTGATATACAGATTAATAGAAATGGGTTAAATTAAGATGTAAAAATTCTCCAATAAGAAATTAGAGGTAATAGGCCAAGCAGTGTTTTAATGAATACAGTTTCTGTGTGGTTATTTTGGGTGTAAGCTAGCCGGGTGGCAGGGATAAACAAGGGCCCCTGCTCCTTGTAACAATTTTTAATCAATTAATTAATTGAGTTTTTTCTATTTATGTCTTTTTTAATTTAGACACTCAGAACTAAAAATTTCTCTTTAAAGAATGAATTTACTGTATCAAAGAAATTTTGTTAATTTGTTTTTATGTTCACTAAATTTTTTAAAAATTTTAAATTTGTTTATTAATTTCTTGTTTGATTCACTTGTCATTTAGTAATCTATTGTTTATTTTTTATTAGTTTGTATAATTTTATTATCAAATATTAAGTAGCTAAAGTTTTGTGTGCTCACTTTTGGATCTTCAGTTTTGTTCAATTGATCTACTGATTTCTCTATTGTGCACAGATATGGTACAAAAGTTATTTTCATTTTTTTTGGAATTTGCTAAGATTTGTTTGTGTCCCAGGATACCATTTAGAGAAAGTTGCATGGGCTCCTGAAAAGAATTCTTTAATGTTTAGGTGAAATATTATCTGGTATATTCATTTGATATATGATGTTATTTAATTCTGGTGGTTCTCTTGCTGTTGTTTTTTGTTGTTTGTTATTTGTTTTTATGTAGATGGTCCATATATTGGAATAAGTGGAGTACTGAGATGACCCACTATTACTAATTTAAAGTGAATCTGTATCTTTAAATCAAATAGTATGCTTTTTATGAAATTGAATGTGAGAGGAATTGGTAAGTGTATATAATTATAATATATTCCCTATTAATTGCTCCTTTTATTTAAATGAAGTTTCCTTCCTTGTCTATTCTGAATAATCCTAGCTTTTTAAAAACTTTTAAATTTTGAGCCTATAATCCATGATCCTAGAGAAGCTAAATAAGAAGGTGAACCCAAAGAAAAACATTTAGTTATCCTCCTGGATATTGGAAGGAGACAAGATTGCCAGGCAAAAATTGGAAACTTGGGGGTGGGGGTGGAGGGTAAGGGGATATGGGGAGAAAAAAGTGAGAAGGGGGATGGGGAGAGTTTGGGAGAATGGGACGGTTGCGATGGAGGAAGGGAGGATATGGGAGCAGGGAAGTAGATATCTTAATTAAGGGAGCTATTTTAAGGTTGGCAAGAGACTGGACTCTAGAGGTGTCCTCACGTGTCCATGGAGATGTCCCCAGCTAGATCCTTGGACAGCTGAGGAGAAGGAGCCTGAAATGGCCCTATCCTACAGCCATACTGATGAATATCTTGCATATCACCATAGAAGCTTCATCTGGCGATGGATGAAGCTAGAGACAGAGACCCACATTGGAGCACTGGACTGAGCTCCCAAGGCCCAAATGAGGAGCAGAAGGAGGGAAAACATGAACAAGGAACTCAGGACTGTAAGGGGTGCACCCACCCACTGAGACAGTGGGGCTGATCTAATGGGAGCTCACCAAAGCAAGCTGGACTGGGACAGATGGAGCATATGATCAAGCTGGACTCTCTGAACGTGTTAGACAAGGAGGGTTGACTGAGAAGCCAAGGACAATGGCACTTGGTTTTGATCCAACTTCATGTACTGGCTTTGTGGGATCCTAGTCTGTTTGGATGCTCACCTTCCTAGAACTGGATGGAGGAGGGAGGACCTTGGACTTCCCACAGGGCAGGGAACCCTGACTGCTTTTTGGCCTGGAGAGGGAGGGGGAAAAGGATGGGGGGAGGATGATGGGGGAAGGGGAGGGAAATGGGAGGAGGTGGAAATTTTTAAGTAAAAATAAAATAATAAAACTAGAAAAGAGGAAAAAATAAAATAGAAAACAATCTATCTATTTTTATTATACATGCCAATATAAGTTTCCACTCCCTCCACTCCTCCCATCCCTTCCATATACCCCCCACCCATTTCATATCCAGTTCTCAGAAAGAGTAAGTGACATTGCTTTGGGGCAGCTCGGAGATGCTCCATACTTTATCTAGGCTGAACAAGGTATTCATCAAAAGAAAATAGGTTACCAAAAGCCAGTACAGGCAGTAGTGATAAATCCTGGTGGCACTGCCAGTGGTCCCTCAGTCTTCCTCAGCTATGCAACTGTAGAAACCACATTCAGAGGGACCGACCAGTTTGGTCCCATGCTTATCTCTTCCCCATCCAGCTCATGCTGGTGAACTCCCCTTTTGTCAGAAAATAGGTTAGCAATACATTCTTCCTGTTCCTATTTCCTTGGAATATTTTTTGCCAGCCTTTCAGTTAAAGCAGTGTGTCTACCTTTTAGAGTAAAATGAGTTTCTTATAGACTACAAAAAAGATGGATTTTTGCAATACATTCAATTAACCTACATCTTTTGATAATAGAATCATTGTCATTAATATTTAAAGTTATTTTTTTATTTTTTATTGCTTTCATTGAGCTGTATATTTTCTTCACTCCTTTGCCTTCCTCTCCTCTCCCCTTCTGCCCTCTCCTATGGTCTTTTGAAAGGTGTGTATTAATTACCTTTTTTTATGTTTTTGCTCTAAGTCCTATTTTATATTTCAGTGTTAAAGACTTATTTGTTTTATCTGTAGCATTTCTGTTCTGCTTATTTCTCTCTTCACATGCAATGATTGTTTTCAGTATTCATTATTCGGACAATTGGGTAAACATGAAAGTTTTTAGCCTGTCTGTATTATGGATTTTTTTTTGCTTTTTAACCATTACAGATAGTTTTGCAATAGTTAAAAACAGTAGTCTGTGTTGGTCATTCAAAATTTGAAGTGCATTTCTCTAGGATCTCTTGGCTTTTAATGTTTCTACTAACAGATAAACATTTATTCTGATGAATTTTTCTTTATAAGTCTCTGGCTTTCCTCTTGTAGCTTTCAATATCCCTTCTTGTTATGTATATTTAGTGTTTTAAGAATAATATCAGGACCGCGAGGGGTGCACCCACACACTGAGACAATGGGGATGTTCTATCGAGAACTCACCAAGGCCAGCTGACCTGGGTCTGAAAAAGCCTGGGATAAAACCGGTCTTGGGAAAAAAACAAAGAGACAATGAGGACTACTGAGAACTCAAGAACAATGGCAATGGGTTTTTGATACTACTGCACGTATTGGCTTTGTGGGAGCCTAGGCAGTTTGGATGCTCACCTTACTAGACCTGGATGGAGGTGGGTGGTCCTTGGACTTCCCACAGGGCAGGGAACCCTGATGGCTCTTTGGGCTGAAGAGGGAGGGGGACTTGATCAGGGGAGGGAAATGGGAGGCGGTGGTGGGGAAGAGACAGAAATCATTAATAAATAAACAAATAAAAAATGCAAAAGAGAATAATATATCATGGAGAATTTCTTTTCCTGGTGTGGGACAATTGTCTATATTCTGTCAATTATGTTTTAAATAAATGCTGATTGGCCAGTAGTCAGGCAAGAAGTACAATCAAGTAGCTTCCAAAGTGAGAAATGTATGACAGAGACAATTAGTTACCTGAACAATCACCCCAAGTCTCATCTGTCAATTTTGAAGCAAACAACTTTGTCTATGGCCTAGTGTAATTGACAGACCAATTTCAGAGGCAGGAAAAACAAACTGTCTTATTCTGTCTTGGCTAGGTTTCCTGCTTCTCCATTTCTGAATATCATGTAACTTGTCAGTGGTGAGGCATTATCAGTTTTTTGACCAAAGGCCAGTTTTGCCAAGAAAAAAAAAACAAGCTTTAAGTGGAGTGTCTTTGATGCTCAACACTCTCTCAGGAATAGATTGGTGATGCCAGAAGCAGTCATATCTCATGTCAATAGAACCCTAAGTTATGTAAGTGCCATGTTTCACAGATCCCTGAAGTGGTTGAGGATTACCTATCTAGACAGAATACAATTTCTATGTATCTAGAGAACTGAATTTATCTAAATATATATACAGCAAGTATGAACAACAATTGACTTTAATAATTAATACCTGTTTAACTTAAAGACTAAAACTTCATGCCAGAGTATTAAAATAACCTGCAAACAAATATGCAACAAATGAGGACAATCACCTCAAAATGTAAACAATACATAAGTATCTTGATCACAGGTAGGAGTAATATATAATGCAATATGAAAATATATCTTAAAAGTTGTATCAATATACAAAATATCCTAAAGAGATAACATACATATATACAATCTGACAAAATAAATTTGTATATGTGTACAAATAATGTAAACAAAATTAACAAATATAATTTGAACTTGTATCAATATACAAAAACTATACCAATGTAAATTATACACGAATAATAGGTCACAACTTTCACTCTATTACCCACTATTACTATCCCCCCTTTTTTTAACAAACATAGTTTTCACCCCAACCCTCTATCTAATACAAGTAATAATCAACAACCCCTATACAGCGTTCCCAACCCTATGGACAAACGTTTCTGGTATGGGAGCGTCGTCTTCTAGAATTACTTCCCTCTGTCATGGGGGTGATGATCTCTTAATGGGATCCTGCAAAATTAAAGTTTCAAAATTACTGTCTAGAATAGTTGCAAACAATTTCCGAGTAGCTGATAAATAGGGTTTTTTTCTTTTTCTCAAAGTTCTTATTGGAGTTCTGGCCAGAATTTCATGAGAAGGTGCATCATTTCAGCAGCTGGTAATCCCCCCAAAGAAGCAGTCTTATAGTAGCACTGTCTACATGACGATGTCATCTCAACAAGGTAGAGCTTTTGCTGTGGGGCCCCATCTTCTTCGTGGAAACGTCAACAATTACTGCAGAAAAAGGATCTGTAGGAAAATCTATTGTTCATCATGAAAAACTTAAAAGTCATTCATAAGTACATACATTTAATGAAGAATATGATATAGACAAAAATAGACATGGAGAAAGAAAGCATTTTTCCTAAAGTCTTAATTCTGTCCCATACCAGATGGCTCCAAATATGAGACAGAAACTCTGAATGTTCCATTTAACATCACACTTGAATTTAGAGATTACAGAATCATTGTCCAACTCCAAACCCAGCTGAATATATTAATGTGTGTGTGTGTGTGTGTGTGTAAATGTAAGTGTAACCCATACCTGGATTCATAAACTATATTCTGTTTTCTAGATGCTCCTTAGTGGATAGTTATTTTTTTTCTTCTATCAGCATTCAAACATCAGGAGTATCTTGAAATTTTGATGATGTGTATTTTCCTGCAAAGATAAGTACAGAACCCTGCCTTAACCCTTATGGTTTTCCTTACTACCTATATGGCTGTCACCATTGTGGATGATCTGTCATTTCTCTGTTTCAATAGGTTTCTCCCTTTCAAAGTGAATCTTTATTAATTTTGATGGTATCCATAAATTTTCATTTCCTATGGAAACAAGAGCAAAACTCCTTCTCCAACATAGTACATCTCCTGGTTTCCATTGTGAGGTCAACACATCCTTGAAATATACTGGTTGATTCAATTCAGAAGTTTTTTCCATTATTCAATGTCTCTCCGCTGCTGTTGTTTCTTTCTCATTAGCATTAAGAAAATTCAAGTTTATAAAGCATTATGCAATCTATTTCTGGGGGTATTTTCTGTCCTTTTCTGTTTGTTTAGCATATCCTTTATAGTATGATTTGACCTTTCTATAACTGCCTGACCTGTAAGATTATTTGGTATACCTTTAATGTGTTTTATAGTATAATAAGCAAAAAACCGTTTCATTTTTTAGATACATATGCCAGACCATTGTCTGTCTTTATTTTTGCAGGTATACCCATTATGGCCATAACTTCCAATAAATGTGAAACCTGAATACGCGTCTATGGTGTGGTGTACATAGTTTAATTTACCAAATTCCGTAAAGTGGAACAAATCTATTTGCCAGATTTTATTCCTTTGAGTACCCTTTGGGTTATTTCCTGCAGGCAATGATGTTTGATTATAGAAAGAGCAAGTAGGGCATCTCTTATAATTTCCTTAGCTTGTTGCCATGCAATAGATAACTGTTTCTTTAAACCTTTACTATTGACATGATGTTTTTTTATGAAATTCTGAGGTCTGCAACACACTTTCAATCAATAATTGATCAATTTCTGCATTACTTTGTGCTAGAGTAATGAGATTAAATATGTGTTACGTACATGCGACAAAGCCTATTCCTGATTATGTCTTGTGTCTGGATAAACAATGAAGTCAATTCTGTATCATCTGGTATAAATTCAGTGGTTTCAATATGCAAGATAACTCTTTCTGCATATTGTGAATTAGTAACTATGTTACAAGCTTCTTTAAAGTCCCCTAGCACCATAAGAATGGCGTATAATTCTAGACAGAATTATAAGGGCTTTGTTTCACCTTACTAAATTCTTCTGATTTGTAACATGCCTTCTCTGATTTATTTGCATCAGTATAAAATGTACTGGCTCCAGTTATTGGAGCATCACATACAATTCAGGGAAGAATCCAAGAAGTCCTCTTTATAAGGTTAAGTGTATCATTTTGGGGATAGTTGCTATTAATTTCTCCCAAAAAATTAGCACAAGTTCTTTGCCATGGTTCATTGTCTTCCCATAGCTTTTTTATTTTGTAAATAGTGAAAGGCACTATAATTTCTGCTGGGTCTATACCTGCTAGTTGACAAAGTCTCAGTTTACATTTATAATTAATTCAGAGACTTTTTCCACATAAGTTTTTTATTTTTTGCTTGGTTTATGTGGTATAAAAATTCATTCTAAAATAATATCTTCTCTCTGCATTAAAATTCCCTTAGGAGAAATTCTGAAAGGCAATATTACAAGAATACTAATATTACTAAGATTTGGATTCACCCTATTCACATGTGCCTCTAATTTTTCCTCAACCATTATCAGTTCCTTTTATGCTTCAGCTCTTAATTCTCTGGGAGTATTCAAATCTTTATCACCATCTAAGGTTTTGTTTAAATGAATTATTATATCAGGTGTATCCCAACAGCTGGTCATAGACTGGAAATGTCTCCTAACAATTTTTGAAAATTCACTAAGAGTCCACAATTGCTCTCTCCTAATTTGTGCTTTTTGTGTTCTAATTTTCTGTAGGCATATTCTGTAATGTAGGTAATTAACAGAATCTCCTCTTTGAATCTTTTCAGGAGCAATTTGTAAATCCTCATTTAGACAAGACTTTCTTTACGTCTTCAAACATCCTTTCTAAAGTATTTATGTTTGAATCAGATTGCAAAATGTCATCCATGTAATGGTAGATTATAGACTTAGGAAATTGCTTATGAATTATTTCCAATGGCTGACTTACAAAATATTGGCACAATGTGAGACTATTGAGCATCCATTGTGGGAGGATAGTCCATTGACATCTCCTAGTAGGGTAAAAATTATTATAAGTATGCACTGTAAAGGCAAATTTTTCTCTGTCCTTTTTTTCTAAAGGTATAGTTTAAAAAATTCTATAAATCAATAACTATGAGAGACCACCACTTTGGTTAAGAGATAAGGTAGAGGAATTCCATATTATAGAGGGTCCATATGTTGAATAACCTTGTTGATAGCCCTTAGATCTATCACCATTCTCCATTTTCCAGATTCTTTTTAACAACAAATACAGAAGAATTCCAAGGACTAGTAGATTCTTCTATCTGTTGAGCATCTAGTTGCTCTTGCACCAGTTGTTCTAAAGCCTGAAGCTTTTCCTCAGCTAGAGGCCACTGTTTAACCCATATTGGTTTCTCAGTTAACTATTTTAAAGGTAGGGATGTTGGTACCTCTAAAGGTTTATCAATTGCTTTGTGTTCTTGTACAGCCTGAATAGATGGTGTCTATTGTCTATAATATCTTTTAATATTTTCCTCAGAAAAATAAGTTTTGGGAGCTGCAGGAATGCTAATCTTGGTATTCCATTGTTGAAATAGGTCACAACCCCACAAATTCGTTGCAATGTTGGGTATATATGGCCTTAGTCTTTCTATTTGCCCTTCAGGCCTATGCATTCAACCCATCTCATGCTTTTTTTTTACCCAAGATAGGGTTCCAATTCCCAGGAACTGAACATCTACCTCTTGAAGAGGCCAATTCAGATGCCAAGATTCTGGAGAAATGATACTTACATCCACACCCATGTCTAATAAGCATTCAAGAGGGGGAAGTGGTGCGAGACAATTGTCTATATTCTATCAATTATGTTTTAAATAGATGCTTATTGGCCAGTAGCCAGGCAGGAAGTATAGGTGGGTCAACCAGACAGTAAGTATAGGTGGAACAATGAGAACAGGAGTATTCTGGGAAGAAGAAAGCTCTTCTCTCAGTCCTACCCAGATCACAGAAGAAGCAAGATGTAACCTGCCCTGCTGAAAAAGGTACCGAGCCATGTGGCTAAAATAGATAAGAATAATGGGTTAATATAAGTTATAAGAGTTAATAAGAAGCCTAAGCTAATGGTCCAATCAGTTTATCATTAATATAGACCTCTGTGTAGTTTCTTTGAGGCTAAATGGCTGTGGGACCTGGTGGGAGGACAGAACCCAGGCAGGACAGAAACATAGATATTTTCGATTTTTAATGATATTCTAAATTAAAGTAGCATTATATCACCTTTCTCTGTCTCTTTTTCCCCTCTATCCTCTCTCAGATATCCTCCCTTGAATCACTCTTATAATCCCAACACTTACAATGTGATGGCATATTTTCTTTACTCTAATACATATATGTATTATACATATACATACATGTACACACACAACTATATATGTGTGTGAATATACAACACACACATACATGTGAGTGCCACTTTTTGCAAATTTTTGTGTATCTTGCCATCCTGGTAATTGTCTTAGTGCATGGGTATTTAGCAGACTAGGACTATTTAATTGCTTCATTTTTTTGGGCACCATACATAGTGTTTCCTGGAACCATCAAAGCTAGACTACAAAAAAGGGTCTCAAGGCAGATACAGCCTGAATCATCCATATCCTGTGTTCTAAGTATGCATTTTCTTTAGCAATAGGGACCCACCATCATCTTTGACAATCAACCAAAAGCTACATCTATAATCTATATTGTCTTGATGGGTTACCTCACTAATACAATGTTTTATAGGTCTACCAATTAGCAGATAATTTTATGATTTTGTTTTAGTAACAGATGAGTAATATTCCAAAATGTATATTACTATACTTTCATTAACCACTCATCAGCTGAAGGATATTTAAACTGTTTATACTTTCTTATTGTTGTGAGTAGACTAGCAGTGAATACAACTAAGCAAGTTCTTTGGGTATATGCCAAGGAGTGGTACAGCTGGGTCATATGGCTTGTATTCATTCTCTTCAATGATTATATCTCTTTATTGAATTTTGTTTTCAAATCTTAAGTTATCTACATTTTTTTATTTATTAAATTTTTCTCCATTAACAGCTTCAACTGGGTGTGGGGCAACAGAACCATTCCCAGTACAACCATGGGTGTGGGGTTCCCCACAGTCTCCCCAGGGCGATGGTTCCTGCAATGATCTCTAGGGGGAAACAGCTCCCAACAGATCCCCTCCCTCCTCCCATACAAAGGCAGGCCACTATCACGTGGAGAGCACCAATCAGAGTCAACCATGGTGTCAGAGCAAAGGAGAAGGGACTGAGACAAGGAGAGACCCTCCTCTCGAGTGGTGAAGCAATCCATCTCTCCTGGGAACAGAGGGTGCCCGATGACTCCTAGGTCGAGTGGGGACCAGGCCTTTTTTTCCCCATACCCTTCCTAGGGTTCCCAGGGCCCTGCCTTAGGTTGGGGGATTATCCTGCCATAAGTCGCCCGTCCTTGGAGCTCCTCAAATAAAAGGCATCTAGCAGGATTAAAGTAAGCAGATCACAGGGCACCCTGTCTTAGGCCATGTGGAGAGCGCCCTCATACCTGAACCATGCCATGTTGAGCCGGTTTCTACAACCTCTGTATGGTGTGCTCTTCAGGCGAGGATCCACACTAACTCCCGTCATTGGGCCCCTGCGTCTGTCATTAATGAAAAGACTGTGAGGAGCTCCTCAAACAAAAGATATAATGATATAATTTTGGCACCAATAACTCCATCTCCAGATAAGAAGAAAGGGCTTTTTCCCAACCCAGTATTCACCTTTTAGTCTGGCCTATGGTCTGACCACCTTCCTAAGTGCCTACTCCACATAAAGTTATGTGTGCTGCCTGCCAAAAAATTAGGGCAGTGTAAAAGGGATCAAAATCCAAAATTTTTAACATATGCATTAAAACCAAACACTTTACAACATGTGTCAAACTTTACCCATTATCTATAAGCAGTTACAAATATCATTAGCTCAAATTCAGTAGGAGTACAATGACATACATTGTTGTTATCAAATACCACCAGATCCAGCCTCTGGGCAACAGTATCAGGAACCCCCAATTTTCCCCCTTCTTAAGTGAAGAGAGGTTAATATTTTAATTAAAATGAGTTCTGTGTCCCAAAGTTTGAGTGAGGTATCCCAGACCCAAAAAGAGGAACATGGGATGTACTCACTCATAATTGGTTTCTAGTCACAAATTGTGGTCATTGAGTCTATATTCTGTGATACTAAAGAAGCTAAATAAGGTGAACCCAATGAGGGCTGCTGAGAAGCCAAGGACAATGGCACAGGGTTTTGATCCTACTTCATGTTCTGGCTTGGTGGGAGCCTAGTCAGCTCGGATGTTCACCTTCCTAGACCAGGATTGAGGGGGGAGGACTTTGTACTTCCCACAGGGCAGGGAACCCTGACTGCACTTCGGTCTGGATAAGGAGGGGGAGGAGGGGGGGAGGCGGGGAGGAGTGGGAGGAGGGGGAGGGAAATGGGAGGCGGGGAGGAGGCAGAAATTTCTTTTTTTCCAATATTAAAAAAAAGGATAGCTTACAAACTTTTGGTTGGATGTCCAATGGTTAAAGCTCTAGTGATAATATTCTTATGGGAGACCTTGAGCTGTTAGGTAAAATTCTTACAAAAAACAGTTTCCAATAGAGAGCTTAAAACAGCTGCCTAACAGGTACTCAAGCAGGTAAAGTATAAATCAACAGATAAAGTATACAATACTCAACAAATACAGTATATTAATTATAATTCAGCTATGGTAAGTGTGTATATTAAATGTAAAACTTATTCTACAACAGTTTTATAAAAAATGAGGCTTATGGCTAAATCTTATCAGTTTTGCTAGTTAAGATATTAAGCTCTTAATTTAAACCAGTAGCCTGTCTGATATAAAAGGACAGGATAGAATCTGGAAAATGGTTTAACAAAATTTTGACTATGATCAAGGTTTCTTATACTAAACAGTAGACTCATTGATAATTTTAAGATTGATTCCTGGATATTTGCCTTTGCTAAATTCAAAGGCCAAAAACAATGGTCTTTTCCCAGATCATTGCTACAATTTATGCACCTGTATTTTGCTAAAGTTATAGCAAAAAATCCCTTAAAGGATTTTATGCTAAATTTTACAATTGGCTCTTCCAATGGGGGAACTGCATATATGGCTAATAATAATAAAAATTATGGAGCATAACAAGGCTCCTTCAAAGCAACTCATAAAAGTTGCCAGCAGATCCTGATGCAAACGGATCTGGCTTGTTGACACCAAGCTGACCTTTGCTAAGACAAGGTGAAAAAGCCCTCTCAATGCATCATGAAAAAACCCGACCTATATATATTTGGGGTCGAGGATGTCTTTGTGCTTTTTTCACAGAAAGAAAATGAAATCTGAATGTGATGTCGAGGCTGCGGACACAAAGGAGTTCCAGACTTCCAGAGGTGATTGAGGAGAGATCCTTGGTCCGGTCTTCCCTACCCCCAAGGAAAGGAGTGCCTGCTGACAAAACCAGCTACACCACTCTGCATGGTGTCATCCAGCCCCCAGAGTCCAGGGAGACCCGGCTGACATAAGGGCCAGGATGTGCTACATGTACCTGAATCCAGCTCGCCTCACCCTGGCTACCCCACCTGTCCTGGAGCACAAATGCTAAACTGCTTCTGCAGCTTGAACTCTGGTCTGCTTTGGAGCTGAGTTGCAGACTAAACATCAGACTGCTTTAAACTTTGGGACACAGTTATCTACATTTTTCCTTTGGGCAAGTATTTATATTTTCTTGGGCATCACTCAAGCCTTTTGTTGACCTGTTTGAGTTTAAGGAAGTGTTGGTTCATTCTTTTAATTACTTGAATTTTGGATAAGTTTGTGGTTGCTCTTGTAAATTCTGTATTATGGAACTCATTTAGATAGTACTTGTTAGTAAACACATCTATAGGACTAGTAGGTCTGATGGATGACGTGCTGATTTGATCGTTCATGCTGTTTTCTTTTTATTAATTTTATCTAAGCATGAGGCCTTCCTTCTTTTTTTGTGTGTATAATGTGATAACATGACCTTCCTTAGACTTTTTTTCAGCGCAGGTGATGTATGACCTGAGATGAGATAGATAAGGATGCCAAGGGTCTAGGCCACCATCTGTGTCCATGTTGGTACCTGAAGACCATGCCAACCAAGGTGCCAAACATATCTGAGTGGCCTGTGCTGCCACCCAGAATCATGGTAAATTATGGGCCTAAGCTGCAATGTAGTGAATGTCTGGGTCTATATTGATATCCACAGTGTCTTATATTTTATTTTATTATTATTTTTTAAATTTATTTTATTTTTTATTGAAAATTTCCACTTCCTCACCTCCTCCAACTTCATTCCACTCCCCCAAACCCCCCAACCCCGCCCACACCAGTCCAAGGAGCAGTTAGGGTTCCCTACCCTATGGGAAGTCCAAGGTCCTCCCGACTCCCCCAGGTCCAGGAAGGTGAGCATCCAAACAGACTAGGCTCCCACAAAGCCCATCCATCGAGTAGAACCAAAATCAACATCATTGTCCTTGGCTTCTCAGTCAGCCTCTACCATCAGCCACATTCAGAGAGGCCAGTTTGATCACATGCTCCATCAGTTCCAGTCCAACTGGCCTTGGTGATCTCCCATTAGATCAGCACCACAATCTCAGTGGGTGGACACACCCCTCGTGGTGCTAACTTCCTTGCTCATGTTCTCCCTCCTTCTGCTCCTCATTTGTACCTTGGGAGCTCAGTCCAGTGCTCCAATGCAAGTCTCTGCCTCTATCTCCATCCATCGACAGGTGAAGGTTCTATGGTGATATGCAAGATATTCATCAGTGTGGCTAGAGGATGAAGCCAGTTTAGGCACCCTCTCCTCTGCTGCCCAAGGAACAAGCTGTGGACATCTCCTTGGACAACTGGAAACCCCTCCAGAGGCAAGTCTCTTGTCAACCCTAAAATGGCTCCCTTAATTAAGATAAATACTTCCCTGCTCCCACATCCACCCCTCCTTCATCCAAACCATCCCATTCACTCAAACTCTCCCCATCCTCCCCTTCTCCCATCTCTCTCCTCATCACCAATTCCGCCACCCCACCCCCAACACCTTGCTCCCAACCCCTGTCCAGCAACCTTGTCCACTTCCAATATCCAGGGGGATAACTATATGTTTATCTTTGGGTTCACCTTCTTATTTAGCTTCTCTAGGATCACGAATTGTAGGCTCAATGTACTTTATTTATGGCTAGAATCTGCTTATGAATGAGTACATACCATATTCATCTTTTTGGGTCTGGGTTGGTGTTGCAGGAGGTCCTTCCGCCCCTCCAATTGGAGGGGCGGAAGGACCTCCTACAACAGGTTACCTCACATAGGATAGTGTTTTCTATTTCCATCCATTTGCATGCAAAATTCAAGATGTCTTTGTCTTTTACCGCCGAGTAGAATGCTAAGGTATATATGTGCCACAACTACTTTATTCATTCTACTATTGAGGGGCACCTAGGTAGCTTCCAGGTTATGGCTATTACAAATAGTGCTGCTATGAACGTAGTTGAACAAATGCTTTTGTAGTATGATTGGGCACCTCTTGGGTCCGGAGGTAAGTTGGGTCCGGAGGTAAGTTGACTCCCAGTTTCTTGAGAAACTGCCACACTGATTTTGAAAGTGGTTGCACAAGTTTGCATTCCCACCAGCAATGGATGAGTATTCCCCTTACTCCACTTTCTCTGCAGCATAGGCTATCATTGGTATTTTTGATTTTAGCCATTCTGACAGGTGTGAGATGGTATCTCAGAGTTGTTTTGAATTGCATTTCCCTGATTGCTAAGGAGGTTGAGCATGACCTTAAGTGTCTTTTGGCCATTTGAACTTCTTCTGTTGAGAATTCTCTGTTCAGTAAAGTACCCCATTTTTTAATTGGGGTATTCAGAATTTTAATGCCTAGTTTCTTGAGTTCTTTACATATTTTGGAGATTTGGCCTTTGTCTGATGCGGGGTTGGTGAAGATCTTCTCCCATTCAGTAGGTTGTGTTTTTGTCTTAATGACAGTGTCCTTTGCTTTACAGAAGCTTCTCAGTTTTAGGAGGTCCCATTTACTCATTATTACTCTTATTGTCTGTGCTACTGGGGTTATATGTAAAAAGTGGTCTCCTGTGCGCATGTGTTGTAGAATACTTCCCACTTTCTCTTCTATCAGGTTCAGTGTGGTCAGAATAATATTGAGGTCTTTAATCCATTTGGACTTGAGTTTTGTGCATGGTGATAGATATGGATCTATTTTCATTCTTCTACAAGTTGACATCCAGTTATGTCAGGACCATTTGTTAAAGATGCTTTCTTTCTTCCATTGTATAATTTTAGCTCTTTTGTTGAAAATCAGGTGTTCATAGGTTTGTGTATTAATATCTTGGTCTTCTATTCAATTCCATTGGTCAACATCTCTGTTTTTGTGCCAATGCCAAGCAGTTTTCATTACTGTAGCTCTGTAATAGAGTTTGAAGTCAGGGATGGTAATGCCTTTGGAAGTATTTTATTTTATTGGATTGTTTTAGCTATACTGGGTTTTTTGTTTTTCCATATAAAGTTGATTGTTGTTCTCTCAAGGTGTGTAAAAAATTTTGTTGGGATTTTGATGGGGCTTGCATTTAATCTATAGATTGCTTTTGGTAGAATTGCCATTTTTATTATGTTGATCCTCCCAATCCAAGAGTATGGGAGATCCTTCCATTTTCTGGTATGCTTTTCAATTTCTTTCTTCAAAGACTTAAAGTTCTTGTCAAATAGATCTTTCACTTTCTTGGCTAGATTTACCCCAAGATACTTTATGCTATTTGTGGCTATCATGAAAGGTGAAGTTTCTCTGATTTCCCTCTCTGCTTCTTTGTTCTTTGTGTATAAGAGGGCAACTGATTTTTTTGGAGTTGATCTTGTATCCTGCCACATTACTAAAGGTATTTATCAGCTGTAGGAGTTCTTTGGTAGAGTTTTTGGGGTTGCTTATGTACACTATCATATCATCTGCAAATAACGAAAGTTTGACTTCTTCCTTTCCAATTCGAATCCCCTTGATTTCCTTATGTTGTCTTATTGCTTTTGCTAGAACTTCAAGCACTATATTGAAGGGGTATGGAGAGAGTGAATAGCCTTGTCTTGTTCCTGGTTTTAGTGGGATGGCTTTGAGTTTCTCTCCATTTAATTTGATATTAGCTGTCAGCTTGCTGTATATAGCTTTTATTATATTTAGGTATCAACCTTGTATCCCTAATCGCTCCAAGACCTTTATCATAAAGATGTATTGAATTTTGTCAAATGCTTTTCAGCATCTAATGAAATGACATATTTTTTCCTTCAGTTTATTTATATGATGGATTACATTGATAGATTTGCATATCTTGAACCAGTCCTGCCTCTCTGATAGGAAGCCTACTTGATCATAATGTATAATTTTTGGATGATTTCTTTGATTCGGTTTGCAGGTATTTTATTGAGATTTTTTGCATCGATGTTCATGAGTGAGATTGGTCTTTAATTCTCTTTCTTGGTTAAGTCTTTGTGTAGTTTTGGTATCAGGGTGATTGCAGCTTCATAAAAGAAGTTTAGCAATGACTCTTCTGTTTCTATATTGTGAAAAACATTAAGGAGTATAAGTATTAGCACCTCTTGAATGTTCTGGTAGAAATCTGCATTGATATCATCTGGTCCAGGGATTTTTATGGTAGGGAGGTTTCTGATGACAGCTTCTAATTCCTCATGACTTAGAGGTCTATTAAAACTGTTCACTTGGTCTTGATTTAATTTTGGTATATGTTAATTATCAAAAAAGTGTCCATTTCTTTCACATTTTCCAGTTTTGTGGCATATAAGTTTTTGTAGTAAGACATAATGATTCTCTGAATTTCCTCTGTGTCTGTGGTTATGTCCCCCTTTTCATTTCTGATCTTGTTAATTTGTTTTCTCTCTGCCATTTGATTAGTTTGGATAGAGGTTTGTCAATCTTGTTGATTTTCTTCAGGAACCAGCTTTTTGTTTTATTGATTCTTCAGATTGTTTTCTATGCTTCTATTTTGTTGATTTCAGCCCTCAGTTTGATTATTTCCAGTCTTCTACTCCTCCTAGGTGAATCTGCTTTTTTTTTTTCTAGAGTTTTCAGATGTGCTGTTAAGTCTGTAATGTGTGCTTTCTCTGTTTTCTTTCTGTGGGCAATTAATGCTATGAACATTCCTCTTAGCACTGCTTTCATAGTGTCCCATAGGTTTGGGCATGATGTGTATTTATTTTCATTGAATTCAAGGAAGACTTTAATTTCTTTCTTTATTTCTTACCTGACCCAGGGGTGGTTCATTAGTTGCCTGCTCAGTTTTCATGAGTTTGTAGGCTTTCTTCTGGTAGAATTGTTTTTGAATTCTAACTTTAAATCATGGTGATCCAATAGTACACATGTGGTTCCTACAATTTCTTTGTATCTCTGAATGCTTGCGTTGTTACCAATTATGTGATCAATTTTGACAAGGTTATATGCGATGCTGAGAAGAAGATATATTTTTTTCTGTTTGGGTGGAATGCTCTTTAGATGTCTGTTAAGTCCATTTAGTTCATTACATTTGTTAGTTCTCTTATTTCTCTGTTAAGTTTCTGTCTGGTTGACCTGTCCATTGGTGAGAGCTGAGTGTTGAAATCTCCTCTATTAGTGTGGGGTTTGATGTATGCTTTGAGTTCTCGTAATTTACCTTTTACAGTAGTAATTCTGATAGATATCCCTTTATATGTTACTTGACCTTTTTCCTTTGCAGCACTTAATATTTGTTCTTTATTCTGTATGTTTTGTATTTTGATTATTATATGGTGAGGGGTTGCTTTTTTTGATCCAGTCTATTTGGTGTTCTGTATGTTTCTTGTACCTTCATAGGAATATCCTTCTTTAGGTTGGGAAAATTTTCTTCTATAATTTTGTTGAATATATTTTGTTGAATATATTTTCTGGGGCTTTGATCTGTAATTCTTCTCCTTCTTCTACCCCTATTATCCTTAGGCTTGGTCTTTTCACAGTGTCCCAGATTTTCTGGATGTTTTATGTTAAGAATTTGTTGGATTTCTTTTGTTCTTTAATCGGTGAGTTTATTTCCTCTATAGTATCTTAAGTGTCTGAGATTCTTTCTTCTATCTCTTGTATTCTGTTGGTAATACTTGCCTCTGTAGTTCCTGTTTGTTTACCCAGATTTTCTATATCCAGCCTTCCCTCTCTTTGTGTTTTCTTCATTACCTCCATTTTATTTTTCTAGTCTTGAACTGTTTCTCTTACCTGTTTGATTGCTTTTTCTTGTTTTTCTTGGGAATCTTTGAGAGATTTATTGATTCCCTCTACCTTTTTGTTTGTCTTTTCCATTTCTTTAAAGCAGTTTTTACATCCTATCTAAGGTCCTCTATTATTTTCATAGTGTTATGTTTAAAGTCAATTTCTTCTCCTTCTTCTGTATAGGGTGTTCAAGTCTTCTTGTTGCATGATCCCTGGATTCTGGTGTTGTTATGTTGCTTTTAAGGTTGTTGGAAGAATTCTTGCATTGGTGCCTGCCCATCTCTTCTTTCAAATGGAGCCAGGAGAATCTTGGTGTCTTGGTCCAGTCTTTGCTGTGACTGACACTCTCGGTGGATCTCCTCAGTGCAGGAGCAGAAACTGTTCCTGGGCTTGCAGACAATAGGGCAGGCTTGGGGGAGGCAGGGTCAGGTGTAACAAAGAGTCCTTGCAGCAGGAGATGGGGGCTGTGCTCTCTTCCAGGACAGTCCTCCCCAGGATAGCACATACTCACCCATCTGGATGGAATTCCTCAGCACTAAAACAGGGGTACCTGGTAGTCCAAGGACACCACAGACAAAAGGGCAAACATGGGGGCAGGGCAGGGTCGAGTCTCACGGTGTCTTTTACCATCCAAGTTTGTGTGAATGCCCAGGGTCTGGGCCTCAACATTGGACCATTCTGGTGTTCAAGGGCCACTCTGCAGCTGTGCCCATGTAGACTACAGTAGCCTATCCTGGTTCTGGGGACCATGGTGACATCTAGCTTGGGCTGCTGCCAAGGACTGTGTCTAGGTCTATAATCCTAACATTGTCGGGGTCTGGGTTTCCAGCAAATGCCACATGGATGCCAAGATTCTGGGCTGCCACCTGTGATCATGTTGTGGTATAAGAGATATACCATGACTGGGGCTATTGTGATCTAAGTGGCCTGTCTGTACTGCCACCAAAGATCATGATGTCATTAGGACCCAAGCTGCTGCTTGCATCAATGTCCATGGATCCTATTAGCACAAACAGCTTTATAGATGCCTGAAATCTCACCTGACAGCTAGGTCATGCTGATGTCCAAGGGTCATGCTGCCACTTGTGCTATAAAGATCAGGTAGCCTGTGCTGTCACCTGGGACTATGATGACATGAAGGCCACGTTTGGATCAGTGGCCCTACTTTATCCAGTCTCTGTCTTGAAGGTCTTTCCATGGCTCCTGTTACCATCAAAAACCATGTTGATGCTCAGGGTCTGAACTGCCAACTGAGCCCGTGCTAGAGTCCAGGGACCATGCTGCTGCTGGACACATGCCAATGTAAGAGGCCTGTACTGCTCTCCAGGGCCATAGTGACATCTGGGCCAAAGCTGCTACTGCTAGCGATGTCTGGTTGTGTGGTCCTGTTGAAGCTGAGGTCTGTGTTGATGTTCATTGCCCATATTACTACAATAGCCCATGTGAACAATGTGTTGAAGTTCAAGGGCCATGCTGAATTGACGCTTCCCCTGGCCAGCCCTGGGATAGAAATCCCCATGACTCCCACACAGAGAGTTGCTCACACACACTTGGCAAAGCTAGTTCCTCCACTCACCTGAGGAGGGTGGTTCCAGCAACTCAGAGTGACTAACTCAGCTACCACCCAGGCATATCCAGGGTTTTGAGTTGGCATACTCCAACATCTACTGCCGTCTCTGACCTACTGGAGCATGTGAGGGAACTGGTCCTGGAGAACCATAGCTTCAGGATCTCTATGACTTAGGGCAACAACATGATATCCAAGAGCAATTTCACTGAGGGTCCAGTATTGATGGGTACCAGAAGCCAGAGGCTTGAACCTGATCAACAAGACACAACACAAGGAACATTGGCAAGTAAGGCTGGGTGGACAGAAAGCTCTACAGTGTGGTACAGTGCAGTTCCCAGTGGTAGTAAAATATGATGGAGGAGCAAAGTTTTATTTGTTGTTTTGCTCTTTTGTTTTCTTTTCATGTTTATTTATTTGTTTTTAATTAATATTTTATTTGTCATTTTTTAATTTTTATTTCTTTTTAAAATTTTCCTTGTATGGAGACCATATAAGGGTGAAGGTTAGATATGGAGGAACTGGAAAATGAGTGATATTGGAGTGTATTAGGTAAAATTCCCAAAGAATCAAGTTTTTCTTTTTTTAATTATTTATTAAAAATTTCCACTTTCTCTCCTCCTCCCATTTCCCTCCCACTCTCCCAGTCCCCCTTCCCCTCCCTCTTCAGTCCTAAGAGAAGTCAGGGTACCCTGCCCTTTGGGAAGTCCAAGGCCCTCCCCCTTCCATCCAGGTCTAAGAAGGTGGGCATCCAAACAAACTGGCTCCCAAAAAGCCAGTACATGCAGTAGAATCAAAACCCAGTGCCATTATCATTGGCTTCTCAGTCAGCCCTCATTGTCAGCCACATTCATATGCTCATTCAGTCCCAGTCCTCCTGGCCTTGGTGAGCTCCCATTAGATCAGTCACACCGTCTCAGTGGGTGGATGCACCCCTCGTAGTCCTGACTTCCTTACTCATGTTCTCCCTCCTTCTGCTCTTCATATGGACCTTGGGAGCTCAGTCCAGTGCTCCAATGTGGGTTTCTGTTTTTATTTCCATCCATTGCTGGATGAAGGTTCTATGGTGATATGCAAGTTATTCATCAGTGTGGCTATAGCAGAAGGCCAGTTCATGCACACTCTCCTCTGCTGTCCAAGGACCTAGCTGGGGACATCCCCTTGAACACCTGAGAACCCCTCTAGAGCCAAGTCTCTTGCCAACTCTAAAATGGCTTCCTTAATTAAGGTATTGTCTTCCCTGCTCCCATATCCGCCCTTCCTTCATCTCAACCATCCCACTCCCTCAAGCTCTCCCCAATCCTCTCCTTCTCCCTTCTTTCTCCCTATCTCCCCCTTTCCCCACCCCACCCCAACCCTCATGCTCCCAACTTTTGCCTGGCAATCTTGTCTACTTCCAATATCCAGCAGGATAACTATATGTTTTTCTTTGAGTTCACCTTCTTATTTAGCTTCTCTAGGACCACAAACTATGGGCTCATTGTCCTTTGTTTATAGCTAGAATTTACTAATGAGTAAGTACATATTATATTCACCTTTTTGGGTCTGGGTTATCTCACTCAGTAAAGTGTTTTCTATTTCCATCCATTTGCATGCAAAATTCAAGATGTTATTGTTTTTTTTGCCACTGAGTAGTACTCTACTGTGTATATGTGCCACACCTTCTTTATCCATTTTTCCATTGAGGGACACGTAGGTTGTTTCTAGGTTCTGGCTATTGCAAATAGTGCTACTATGAACATAGTTGAACAAATGCTTTTGTAGTATGACTGGGGAACTCTCGGGTATATTCCAAAAAGTAGAATTGCTGAGTCCTGATGTAGATTAACTCCCAGTTTCCTGAGAAATCATCACACTGATTTCCAAAGAGGTTGCACAAGTTTGCATTCCCACTAGTAATGGATGAGTGTTCCCCTTATTTCACATCTTCTCCAGCATAGGCTATCACTGGTGTTTTTGAATTTAGCCATTTTGACAGATGTAAGATGATATCTCAAAGTTGTTTTGATTTGCATTTCCCTGCTTAGGAAGTTGACCATGACCACTTCCTACATATAACCCCAGTAGCACAGACAGTAAGAGCAACAATGAATAAATGGGACCTCCTGAAACTGAGAAGCTTCTGTAAAGCAAAGGACACTGTCATTAAGACAAAAAAAGCAGCCTACTGAATGGGAGGAGATCTTCACCAACCCCGCATCAAACAAAGGCCTGATCTCCAAAATATATAAAGAACTCAAGAAACTAGGCATTAAAATTCTGAATAACCCAATTTAAAAAATGGGGTACTGAACTGAACAGAGAATTCTCAACAGAAGTTCAAATGGCCAAAAAATTTTTAAAGAATTTAAAATAAAACTATAAATCCCTCCCCCCAATACTATGAGCAAGCAATGGTGGAGTAGGGCAGTGAGTCCTTTGGGCATTTGCCAAGGAATGGTATTGCTGGGTCATGTGATATCTTTACTTTTAGCTTATTGGGAATTCTCCACAATTATTTCCACACAGGATGAACAATTAATAAATGGGGCTTCCTGAAACTCTCAATAACACAAAACAGCAGCATACAGAATGGGAATAGTTTTTCACCAGCTCCACATCTGATAGAGGGCTCATCTCCAAAATATATCAACTAAAGAAACTAGACATCAAAATATCAAATAATTCTTAGGATCTTGGATATAGTAAAAATAGACTATTAAACCTTTATCAAACTACAATGTTGCCTACAACTCCCACTTCCAGGAATAGTACTCTCAGTAATACCGGATGAATTGAAGGTAATTGGTAAAGTAGATATTTTTATTTTTTTTAGGGACTTAACTATTTTATTCATTCATTCACTCTTTCATTCAAAAATTTCCACTTTCTCCCCTCCTCCCGTTTCCCTCCTGCCCCCCATTCACCCTTCTCCCTTCCCGTCCAGTCTTAAGAGAGGGCAGGGTACCCTGCCCCATGGAAGGTTCAAGGCCCTCCCCTCTCCATCCAGGCCTAGGAAGGTGTGCATTCAAATAGACTAGGGTCCCAAAAATCCAGTACATGCAGTAGAGACAAGTCCCAGTGCCATTATCAATGGCATTGCAGTCAGCCCCCATTGTCAGCCACATTCAGAGATTCCGGTTTGATCACATGCTCGTTCAGTCCCAGTCCAGCTGGATTTAGTGAGCTTCCATTAGATCAGGCCCACTGTCTCAGTGGGTGGACCAACCCCTCGTGGTCCTGACTTCTTTGCTCAACTTCTCCCTCCTTCTGCACTTCAGCTGGACCTTGGAGCTCAGTCCAGTGCTCTGATGTGGGTCAGTTAATGTAATCCAACCTATTAATTTTATCAAATTATTATTAATAATTCAGTGTGTCTCTGTTATGTCTTTGAATTTCTTTCATTTTTATAATTTATAAAGCATGATTTCCACTTCGACTTTGCATTCACACTTAACATTTATATTATAAAAATTACAAAAACCTGATCTCAACTTTATTTTCTCTTAATGACCTTGAAGAATAATCTATACAGCCAGTTCATAAAAAATCAATTTCTTACATCCTTGACAATGACCTTTTTGCTCTTACATTTAAACATTTTGCTAAGCATTACTTCTATTTATAGAATAAAATATCAAATAATTCAATTTAAAAATGTAGTACTAATCTAATCAGAGAATTCTCAATAGAAGAATATCAAATTTTCAAAATACACTCAAAGACATGTCCAACATCCATAGGCATCAGGAAAATGCAAATCAAAATGACTCAGAAATACCATCTTATACCTGTCAGAATGGCTAATATCATAAACACTGATTACAGCTTATACTGGAGAGGATGTGATGTAAGAGAAATGCTCCTCCACTGCCCCTGGGAGGGTAAACTTGCACAGCCACTTTGGAAGTTGATACAACAATTTCTCAGAAAATTGTGATTCAGTCTGCTTCAAGACCCAGCTATGACATATACCCAAAGGATGCTCAATCATACCACAAGGACACTTGATCATCTAGGTTCATAACAGTCTTATTTTTAACAGCTAGAACTTGAAAACAAAGTGGATGTCTCTCAACAGAAAAACAGATAAAGAAAATGAATGTAATACATTTATACAATGAAATATTACTCAGCTGTAAACAGCAATTTGATCACACTGTCATCTCTTAACAAGATTTTGCTTAGTTCTGATTTGATTTAATGTTGTCGGTGGCTTGAAAGAGAGAGTGGTTAGGAGTTGTTGCTAACAAAACACTTTATGTTCAATTCTAAGCAACTGAGAAGTGTAGAGGGAAGGCTTTTATATCAGTCCTATGTGAAACCTACTCTTTAATTCAATTTATTGTATCTATCTGTGAGTGTATATATACATATACATCATATACCCCCAAACACACACACATGGTGTGTGTGTATGGGGGGGTATGTAAAATAAATCTTATGATTTTAGTTAGAAGTTGTAGTTATGCAAAATGTTAAGAGATACCATGTATAAACTTTTATAAATCCACAACACACTCAAAAAATATGTAAGAAAAACTAGTTTGAAATGTAAGCATTTGTATGTAGGCAGGTGGGCTTTGTAGGCAGTCTTTTATAGTCTATAATAAGATAAATCATGTTGGTAGTTCTGTTTCTTGTTGCATTTGTTGAATACTCAAGTTTTCTTGTTAGTAAATAATCTCTCATGTAATTATCTCTGATGGAGGCAATTTCTGTGATCTCAACTCTCATGTGAGTCTCTTGGTCACTACAGTCCAATGACGTCAATTCATAATTAGTTTCTAATCATTGCAAAGACTTTTTATATATCACGGTGTTGATGACAGTAATATTCTGAAGAGTTGTTGGTAAAAATTAAAGTTGGGAAAGGCATGGATTTCCTGCCTTTGTCAGCTTTCTCTGTTCAGCTGCTGTAGAATTGTGCTGCTCTTGTTAGGTGCTTTTCAAAAAGATTGCTGTTTTCTGGACCTGTAGGATGAGATAAGTCAGGATACACATTCTTATGACATGTAAGTAAATGTATATATACACTTCCATATGCAATGCAGAGCAAGAAATGTGAATCTTGGTGAGATGTCATAGGTGGTAATTTCTGGAGGATTCTGAAAGATATTTGTGGTCATTTAATTCATCATGTGAATAGAGACAACATTTATCTAGTTAGGCTAAGTTCTTTGCAAATTCTGTAACATAACGTTTATTTTTAAACTTCTTTTTTTCTTTACCCCTATTTAAGATTCTTTGGTATCCAAGTGCTCCCCCAGCTCCTTACAACCCTCACATATGAGTAGATCTGATTTATTAGAAAGCAGTCCTTTGCGATTATAGACATTCA
Organism: Microtus agrestis; assembly: GCA_902806775.1. Classification (NCBI taxonomy): domain Eukaryota; kingdom Metazoa; phylum Chordata; class Mammalia; order Rodentia; family Cricetidae; genus Microtus; species Microtus agrestis. The sequence goes on along the minus strand of CADCXT010001310.1, from coordinate 226,042 downwards.
ATTTATTTCTTTGTTTTCTTCCCCCAAAACTAAATGTTATGGCATCTCTATATTGCTGCATGGCAACTAAACTGTTAATGACTACAGAAGATTACAGAACAACTACATATTTTCCATTTAATGTCATACTAAGTGTTTTTGTATATATGCAAAGAAAATGTATCAATATGTGTACAGTACCAGCAATGTGATATACCTATCTACCTCAAAGAAAAAAAATGTTGAAAAGTTGGTGAAAGGTACATTCACGAAACAAAAAGTTTTTTGACTCTTGTAAAATGCATAGTTTTCCTCACTTCATCTATTATTTCCTATATCTTAGTAATTGTATTGTAGAAAGACTTATATATTAAAATCTCAAAAACCAGGAAACTGAAGATTATCCTGCCCATTTAATACTGAGATCTGAATTCAGCCTTAAATATTGTAAGAACTAAAATCAGTATATGTTAGCACATTTAATTGGAAGCACATTTTAGCCTGAATTGTGCCAGGCCATGTGAAATTATTAAATAATGATTATTAGATTAAATTAAATTAGAATAAATCTAAGACAACACACTGTAACTTAATAATGATTATGTATTCTTTGAAATTATTGACTGCTCCCCTAAAACATAAATTGACAGGCAAATTTAATAAAATTTTAGGATAATCTGATAACAATTTAACATGTAAGGATGATGAGCTGTGTAAGAGGTTAAAGGACCCAGGCAGTGATTTGGAGGTGTCCAATAATACAGTTATGATTCTGGCATATCATTTCTTGCTTTAATCGATAATCAATTTATTTCAAATAAAATGCTTTAGCGCTTTTCATCTAATATACAATGTGCCAGACAAAGAGGTAATTGATTAATTGAATTTTTAATTTCTCTAAATGATCAAGGGATCAATAATATGGGCCTATTATCCTTATAGAAGCAGATACAAATGCCCAGCAGTAGACCTGGAAAGAAGCAGTGCTTTTGGGTTTGTGAACTGGGGAAATTAGAAAGGGCTCGTGTGGGAAATGCAGTTCGCGTTCTTATTCCTTATGATTTTATTTCAGATGCTAAGAAACTTGGTTCTTGAATTTCCCAAAGTTTCACAAAAGTCCCAGAAGGCACAGACAGTGGAAGAAATCAACTTTACGGGAGAATCAGACGAGTTATTGGAGGCAGGTTCGTGCTTAGATCAACTCGCATGGTTGGTTGTATGATCTATTTTAAATTCTCTACTCACAGATTTCTCTGTCATAGCCCTAGGAAGTTCCTGGTTCTTTCACACTCACTCTCCCTCTTGGGGTATATATCAAAATCCCAGGAAAATGTTTCTACTTATGTTATTTTCTTTCCTATTTGTAAGGATTTTTGTGACTGGAGTCTAAGAGTTGGGAATTCTGAAAAATAAAAAAAAATTTGTTGTTTTTCTAAAAGAAATATAAGGTTCAGAAAAAGGGATGCCTTATCAAAAATCAGATGTTATATACTTTTCTGTAGTATACTCTGCTTTAAAGTTCTACTTCTTAAACATTTCTGAATATCTTGGTATGCTTGCTTGGATAGTACAAGTGATAAAACACAAATTAATACCTTGCTGGGTTTTGACAAGTTGGAGGCATGAAATACAAAAGTTATTCTCTGGGTTTGTTTTTGGAAGTGAATTAAGATTTCAAGGTTCTATAATTAGATCTATGCAATATTTTATGGGAGTAGTCATGCAATTTTGAATAACTCCATGGATAAAAACATAAAAAGTACAATCTTTGAAAAATATGAGCTATGATTGAGAAAGAATGCCAAATTTATTTAATTGATTGATTTCTCTTCTGTTTCTACTCAGACAACTGAAGACAAATCTCTTCCAAAGTCAATGAATGAGACAAATTACTCTCGGGTGACAGAGTTTGTGCTGTTGGGCCTGTCAAGTTCAAAGGAGCTCCAGCCTTTCCTCTTTCTCATATTTTCACTTCTGTACCTAGCAATTCTGCTGGGAAACTTCCTCATTATCCTCACAGTTTCTTCAGATTCCCGACTTCATACCCCCATGTACTTTCTGCTTGCAAACTTATCTTTTATAGATATATGTGTGGCCTCATTTGCTACACCCAAAATGCTTGCTGACTTTCTGTCTGAACAGAAAACTATCTCGTTTGAAGCCTGCTTGGCTCAGATTTTTTTTGTTCATCTGTTTACTGGTGGTGAGATGGTACTTCTTGTATCCATGGCCTATGATCGCTATGTTGCAATATGTAAGCCTCTCCACTACATGACAATCATGAGTCGCCGAGTGTGTATTATTCTGGTCATCATCTCCTGGTGTGTGGGTTTCATCCACACAACTAGCCAGCTGGCATTCACTGTTAATTTGCCATTTTGTGGTCCTAACCAGGTGGACAGTTTTTTCTGTGATCTCCCTCTGGTGACCAAGCTAGCTTGCATAGACACTTACGTTGTCAGCTTATTAATAGTTGCAGATAGTGGCTTTCTCTCCATGAGCTCATTTCTCCTCTTGGTCGTCTCCTACACTGTGATTCTCATTACAGTTAGGAATCGCTCCTCTGCTAGTATGGCCAAGGCCCGCTCCACCCTAACTGCTCACATCACCGTTGTCATACTCTTCTTTGGACCATGCATCTTCATCTATGTGTGGCCCTTTAGCAGCTATTCAGTTGACAAAGTCCTTGCTGTGTTCTACACCATCTTTACACCCATATTAAACCCAGTCATCTACACTTTGAGAAACAAAGAAGTTAAAGCAGCTATGTCAAAGCTGAGGAGTCGCTATCTGAAACCTGGACAGGTTTCTGCCCTGATTAGAAATGCTCTTTTCCTAGAAACAAAGTAAAATTACAGGACTGGCAGCATTTTTGTTTTTTTTTTCTCTGGACATTTCCAAAGTGGAATTGATGGTATTTGTAAAGATAGTCATTATCATGTGGAGCTATTTCAAGGCTTACCGTATGACTGATAGGGAGAACACATTGCATGAAATTTTTTTAGAGACAGGGTTTCTGTGTAACTTTGGAGCTTTGGAACTAGTCCTGGAAATAGCTCTTATAGACCAGGCTAGTCTCAATCTCATGGAGATCCTCTTATCTCTGCCTCCCGAGTGCTGGTATTAAATGAATGTACCACCACCGCCTGGCTCATTTCATGGAATTTAATATTTTTTCAATTACTTTTGTTCTTTACTGTTGTTTTATCTTTTTGCTTTAAAAATTATAATGGTTTTAAAGTAAAAGCCTGACTTTACTGTGAATGCAGTTATGACATTTATTGAACTGTAAATATACTTTTCTGTGTGTGGTTGGAAAATATAGTTTATATTCAAGCTATCAACTAAATTTATTGTTTGCAAAGAAAGAAATGCACCTTATAAAATAAGTTTTTCAAACAAAATAAAAGTGATCAATACTTGCTGCATTTTCTAGTTCTGTGTTCATTTTGTTTCTGCCATAATACAGCATTCTGTGAATACCAAGTACTGACACAAATTTAATGTTTAGTTATGTATTTTGCTTTCAATGGGTCCCAGCACAGAGTTACTATTCAGTACCAAGTCCTATAACACTTGGGTTTTATGTACAAAGTAATCTAATTATGTAGAAATGAATTACAACAGGTAAGGACATGAACAGATTCTTTGGACAACATCATGAGCAACATCAATTCCTGGATCAGAATCTTGCGATTTGTAAGCAAAGCCTTAATATTGCTTGAAAAATAAATCCTCAGATGTTACTGAAGCTTTATAAGAGCCAATAGTTCTTTCTATGGGTTATCTAATGGCCATGTTACTAAAACTGCCCATTATTTATCAATTTACTGTTTCCAGCAATAAGTCCAAGAACTCATCTTATGTTTTGCTTCTCCTTCTTGTTTGGCTGAGGCAGGTCCAAAGGCACCATCAAGTTGTATGAACAATTATTTCTGAAATAAGATATTATAAATTTGTCACATAAACACCTCTGCCTCCATTAAGATTAAAGAGCTCATGGATGAAATGCTATGCCCAATTGAGAGAAAAATAATTTTCATCCTCTGAAAGAGCTTTTGTACCTCTTTGTGTATGATAAGAAATAGGCTGTTACTACTTTGAAGCTTCATTCAATTGGACCAGAAATGCAAGGACAGAAGAACTTTCTATTATTATATGCACCAATGAATTTTCAAATTTTGCTTAATATTCATCTTTGTATATGGAATTAGAATTAGCTAAAAGTTATTAAAATTATAGAAAACAGGAAATATTATGTCTCAATAACAATATCAAATGTCATAGAATAATTTCCATAAATCAGATGAGTGACCCATAATGAAGACAGACATAAATATCAGCAGTGTTTTGTATCTTCATTAGAGTGTAAGTTTTCTTTTACAGAATAGGCAACCAAAACAAGAAAAAGTAGAATTAACCGTCAACTGATAGTATTGTTTGTTCCCCAAGTGTACACACCAAACACACTTAGAAATATAACAGAAACCATGGTTGGGACTGTGAATACGTTTGAGTGCGTGGAGTTCACCTTAGTTCATTTCTTCCTGTCACTTCTGATGCCATTTACTTGGTCTATAATCAGAAGATACTGGAATCTGAAAACTTGTCATTTATTGGTGGTTAATCATTTCTGTCAAATTGATTCTTCCATGTAGAATAGCTGCTCTTGGATTTTATTTCTGCTCTTCATAAATGTTCCCTTACTACTTACACATGTAATACTTAGATTGCCATTTGACTTAGTGAGTTTTACTTAAAGAAATTGCATTCCACAATGATTGCCTTTGTCATGACACACATAAAAAGTGTGATACCATACTGTGATTTTACAGTGATAATATAAAAACTATAAAATTATTTTTTTCATATTGACTTTGCCATTAAATAGCCATATGCTTTAATAAAACCACAAAGAAGTCAACATGGCAATTATACTCTTTTACAAATGAGAAACCCAAAGACATAGATGCATTGAACTAAAATTTAGCATATGATAATGTTATCAATAACTAAAATGCACAGCTCCAAAAAAAAGAAAAAAAAACGTGTTTTCTCCAACTATCATTCTTTGAGATCCACATGTGAATATTCTTTTTTATTGTTTTTGTGGAACCATATATTTTTATCCACTCCCCTCCTTTCTTCTCTCTTCCTCTTCTACCTCTCCCATAGTCCCCATACTCCCAATTTAATCAAGAGATCTTGTCTTTTTCAATTTCCCATCTAGATTAGATCCATGTATGTCTCTCTTTTTTGTTTAGGTTCTCTGGGATTGTAAATTGTAGGCTTGTTTTTCTTTGCTTTATGTCTAAAAGCCTCTTATGTGTAAGTAGATATGACATTTGTCTTTCTGGATTTGGGTTACCTCACCCAACATAATGTTTTCTAAATCAACTAATTTGCCCACAAATTTCAAGATGTTAATATTTTTTTCTACGGTACAGTAGTGTTCCATTGTGTAAATGTACCACATCTTCCTTATCCATTCTTCAGTTGAAGGGCATGTAGGTTGTTTCCAGGTTCTGGCTATGACAAACAATGCTGCTATAAACATAGTTGTGCACATGTACTTGTACGATTGAGCATCCTTTGGATATATACCCAAAAGTGGTATTGCTGGATCTTGAGGAAGGTTGTTTCCTAATTTTCTGAAAAACCACCATACTGATATCCAAAGGGGCTGTACCAGTTTGCATTCACACCAGCAATGCAGGAGTGTTCCCGTTATCCCACAACCTCTCCAGCATAAGTTGTCATCAGTGTTTTTGATCTTGGCCATTCTTACAGGTGTAAGATGAAATCTCAGACTTGTTTTGATTTGCATTTTTCTGATGACTAAGGATGTTGATCAAATTGTCTTTCAGTCATTTAATATTCCTCTGTTGACAGTTCTCTGTTTAGGTTTGTACCCCATTTTTTACTGGATTATTTGTTCTTTTAATGACAAATTTCTTGAGTTCTTTGTATATTTTAGAGATCAGTCCTCTGTCCGATATGGGATTGGTGAAGATCTTTTCCCATTCTGTAGGCCGGCTTTTTGTCTTGTTGACCATGTCCTTTGCTTTTCATTTTCAGGGGGTACCATTTTTTAATTGCTTCTCTCAGTGTCTGTGCTACTGGGGTTATATTTAGAAAGTTCTGTTGCCCCACACCCAGTTGAAGCTGTTAATGGAGAAAAATAAAATAAATAAAATAAAAAAAAAAAAAAGAAAGTGATCTCCTGTGCCAATGAGTTCAAGTGTACTTTCCACTTTCTCTTCTATGAGGTTCAGTGTGGTTGGATTTATACTGAGGTCTTTGATCCATTTGGACTTGAATTTCATGCATGGTGATAGATATAGATCTATTTTTATTTCTTTACATGTTGTTATCAAGTTATGCCATCACCATTTGTTAAATATGCTTCTTTTTTCCATTTTATATTTTTTGCTTCTTTGTCAAAAATCAGGTGTTCGTAGGTGTGTGGATGATATCTGGGTCTTTGATTCAGTTCCATTGGTTCTTCTGTCTGTTTTTATGCTAATACTTGACTGTTTTCAGTACTGTAGCTCTATAATAAAGTTTGAAGTCATGATTGTGATAGCTCCAGAAGCTCCTTTATTGTATAGAATTGTTTAGGATATTCTGAGTTTTTTTGCTTTTCCATATGAAGTTGAGTATTGTTCTTTAAAGGTCTGTGATGAATAAAATTATTGGGATTTTTATAGGTATTGCATTGAATCTGTAGATTTTTTTTGGTAAAATTGCAATTTTTACTTTGTTAGTTAATTCCACCTACCCAAGATAATGGAAGATCTTTCCATTTTCTGGTGTCTTCTTCAATTTCTATCTTCAACGATTTAAAGTTTTTGTCATACAGGTCTACCACTTTTTGGTTAGAGTTACTATGGGATACTTTATGTTATTTGTGGCTATTGTGAAGGGTGATGCTTCTCTGATTTCAGTCTCAGCCTATTTATCATCTGTGTAAAGTATGGCTACTGGTTTTTTTTTTTAGTTAATCTTATATTCTGAAACATTACTGAAGGTGGTTATGAGTTGTAGCAATTTATTGGTAGAATTTTTGGGGTCACTTATGCAAACTATCATATCATCAGCAAAATAGTGATAGTTTGATGTCATTTTCAATTTATATCCCCTTGATCTCTTTTTGTTGTCTTATTGCTTTAGCTATAATCTTAAGTACTATATTAAATAGATATGGAGAGAGTGGGCAACTTTGTCCCGTTTCTGTTTTCAGTGTGATCACTTTGAGTATCTCTTCATTTAGTTTGATGTTTGCTGTTGGCTTGTTGCATATTGCCTTCAATGTTTTTACATATGTTCCTTTTATCACTGCTCTCTCCAATGCGTTTATCATAAGGGGATGTTGTATTTCGTCAAAGGCATTTTCAGTATTTAATGAGAAGATGGGGGCTTTTTTTTCAGTTTGTTTATATGGTGGATTACATTGACAGATATTTGTATGTTGAACCATTCCTGAAAATCTGGGATGAAGCCAACTTTATCATGGTGGATGACTTTTCTGATGTGTTCTTGGATTTGGTTTGCAAGTATTTTACTGAATATTTGTGCATCAATGTTCACAAGTGATATTGGTCTATAATTTTCTTTCTTAATAATGTTTTTGTGTGGTTTGGGTATCAGGGTCATTGTAACCTTATAAAAAATATTTGGCAATGTTCCTTCTGTTTCTATTGTTTGGAACAATTTGAGGAGTATTGGTCTTAGGTCTTCTTTGAAAATCATGTAGAATTCTGTGATTAAACCATCTGGTTTTGGACTTTTGTTACTTGGGTAACTTTTGATGACTGTTTCTATTTCTTTAGTAGTTATAGGTCTATTTAATCTGCTTATCTGGTTTTGATTCAATTTTCGTAAGAGATATTTATCCAGAAAATGGTACATTTCCTTTGAGTTTTCCAATTTTGTGTAGTACAGGTTTTCAAAATATGACCTAGTGATTCTCTGGATTTCTTCCATGTCGTTATGCTTCTATTTCATTTCTGATTTTGTTCATTTGAATATTCTTTCTGCATTTTGGTTAGTTTGGATAAAGATTTGTCTGTTTTTGTTTTCTTGAAGAACCCATTCTTTGTCTCATTAATTCTTGTATTATTTTCTTTGTTTCTATTTTGTTGATTTCAACTCTCAATTTGGTTATTTTCTGCTGTCTGGTCCTCATGGATAAGTTTGCTTCTTTTTGTTCTAGAAATCTGAGGTGTTCTGTTAACTCACTAGTGCAGAATTTTTTCACCTTCTGTATATAGGCATTTAGTGCTATGAACTTGCTTCTTAACACTGCTTTCATTGTGTCCCATTATTTTGGGTATGTTGTGTGGTCATTTTCCTTGTATTTTAGAAACTCTTTAATTTTTTCCTTTATCTATTTCATGACACATTGGTGATTCAGGTAGGCATTATTTAATTTAAATGTAAAAGTGTTTGTGAGCTTTCTGGAATTAGTGCTGCTGTTGAAGTCTAATTTTAAGTCATGGTAATCTGATAAGATACATGGGGTTATTCCAGTATTTTGTATCTGTTGAGGTTTGCTTTGTTACCTAGTATGTGGTCAATTTTTGAGAAGGTTCAATATAGTGCTGAGAAGAAGGTATATGCTTTTATGTTTAGATTGAGTGTTCTATAGGTGTCTGTTTAGTCCATTTGATTCATAAAATCTGTTAGTTCCCTTGTCTGTTAATTTTCATCTGACTGACCTGCCCAAAGGTGAGAGTGAAGTGTTGAAGTCTACCAATATTATTGTGTAGGGCTTAATGTGTGATTTGTTCATTATTGAGATTTCCTCTTGATGGATTTTTCCTTTGACTGGATGCTTAATAGATATAATTATGTTGAAAGAATTAAATCTCGAAGAACACATTAGAAAAATTATCCATTATGATCAAATAGGCTTCATCCCAGAGATGCAGGGCTGGTTCAACATACGAAAATATTTCAATGTAATCCATCATATAAATAAGCTGAAAGAAAAAAACGATATGATCATTTTATTAGATGCTGAAAAAGCATTTGACAAAATTCAACATCCCTTTATGATAAAAGTCATGGAGAGATTAGGGATACAAGGGTCATACCTAAATATAATAAAAGCTATATACAGCAAGCCGGCAGCTAACATCAAATTAAAAGGAGAGAAACTCAAAGCCATCCCACTAAACTCAGGAACACGACAAGGCTGTCCACTCTCGCCATACCTCTTCAATATAGTGCTTGAAGATCTAGCAACAGCAATAAGACAACATAAGGGGATCAAGGAGATTCGAATTGGAAAGGAAGAATTTTAACTTTTGTTATTTGCAGATGATATGATAGTGTACATAAGTGACCCCCAAAACTCCACTTTTACAGCTGATAAACACCTTTAGTAATGTGGCAGGATACAAGATCAACTCCAAAAAATCAGTCGCCCTTTTATACACAAAGAATATGGAAGCAGAGAGGGAAATCAGAGAAGCGTCACCTTTCACAATAGCCACAAACAGCATAAAATATCTTGGGGTAACTCTAACCAAGGAAGTGAAAGATCTATTTGACAAGAACTTTAAAGCATTGAAGAAAGAAATTGAAGAGGATACCAGAAAATGAAAGGATCTCCCTTGCTCTTGGATTGGGAGGATCAACATAGTAAAAATGGCAATTCTCCCAAAAGCAATTTATAGATTCAATGCAATTCCCATCAAGGTCCCATCAAAATTCTTCACAGAACTTGAGAGGACAATAATCAACTATATATGGAAAAACAAAGAACCCAGGATAGCCAAAACAATCCTATACAATAAAGGATCTTCTGGAGGCATTACCATCCCTGACTTCAAACTCTATTACAGAGCTACAGTATTGAAAACAGTGTAGTACTGGCATAAAAACAGAGAATTCGACCAATGGAATCGCATAGAAGACCCGAATTTTAACCCACAAACATATGATCATCTGATTTTCGATAAAGGAGCTAAAAATATACAATGGAAGAAAGAAAGCATCTTCAACAAATGGTGCTGGCACAACTGGATGTCAACCTGTAGAAGAATGAAAATAGACCCATATCTATCATCTTGCACAAAACTCAAGTCCAAATGGATCAAAGACCTCAATATCAGTCTGAACACACTGAACCTAATAGAAGAGAAAGTGGGAAGTACCCTACAACAGATGGGCACAAGAGATCGCTTCCTATGTATAACCCCAGCAGCACAGACATTAAGGGCAACATTGAATAAATAAGACCTACTAAAGCTGAGAAGCTTCTGTAAAGCAAAGGACACTGTCACTAAGACAAAAAGGCAACCTAAGACTGGGAGAATATCTTCACCAACCCCGCAACAGACAAAGGTCTGATCTCCAAAATATATAGAGAACTCAAGAAACTAGACTTTAAAATGCTAATTAACCCAATTAAAAAATGGGGCACTGAACTGAACAGAGAATTCTCAAAAGAAGAAGTTCAAATGGCCAAAAGACACTTAAGGTCATGCTCAACCTCCTTAGCGACCAGGGAAATGCAAATCAAAACAACTTTGAGATATCATCTTACACCTGTCAGAATGGCTAAAATCAAAAACACCAATGATAGCCTTTGCTGGAGAGGCTGTGGAGGAAGTGGTACCCTTATCCATTGCTGGTGGGAATGCACTCTTCTGCAACCACTTTGGAAACCAATGTTTCAGTTTCTCAGGAAATTCGGGATCAACCTACCCCTGGACCCAGCAATACCACTCTTGGGAATATACCCAAGAGATGCCCTATCATATGACAAAAGCATTTGTTCAACTATGTTCATAGCAGTATTATTTGTAATACCAGAACCTGGAAACAACCTAGATGCCCTTCAATGGAAGAATGGATGAAGAAAGTGTGGAATATATACACATTAGAGTACTATGCTGCGGTAAAAAAACAATGACTTCTCGAATTTTGCATGCAAATGAATGGAAATAGACAACACTATCCTGAGTGAGGTAACCCAGACCCAAAAAGATGAACATGGGATGTACTCACTCATAATTGGTTTCTAGCCATAAATAAAGGTCACGGAGTGTATACCTGGTGAACCTAAAGAAGCTAAATAAGAGGGTGAACCCAAGGAAAAACATATAGTTATCCTCTTGGCAATGGGAACTAGACAAAATTGCCAGGGAGAAAATTGGGATCTTGGGGGTGGGGTGGGATGGGGATGAGGGGGGATGGGGAGAGAAAAGTGAGAAGGGGAGGATTGGGGGAACTTGGGGAAACAGGATGACTGGGATAAAGGAAGGTTGGATAGGGGAGCAGGGAAGCACATATCTTAGTTAAGGGAGCCACGTTAGGGTTGGCAAGAGACTAGAACCTAGAGTGGCTCCCAGGAGCCCAAGGCGATGTCCCCAGTTAGTTCCTTGGGAAGCTGAGGATAGGGAACCTGAAATGACCCTATCCTATAGCAATACTGATGAATATCTTGCGTATCACCATAGAACCTTCAAGTGGTGATGGATGGAGATAGAGACAGAGACCCACACTGGAGCACTGGACCGAGCTCCCAAGGTTCCAATGAGGAGTGGAAGGTGGGAGAACATGAGCAAGGAGGTCAGGACCACGAAGGGTGCACCCACCCACTAAGACAGTGGGGCTGATCTATTGGGAGCTCACCAAGGCCAGCTGGACTGTGACTGAAAAAGCATGGGATAAAACCGAACTCTCTGATCATGGCGAACAATGAGAGCTGATGAGAATCCAAGGAAAATGGCATGGGGTTTTGATCCTATTTCATGTTCTGGCTTGGTGGGAGCCTAGCCAGTTTGGATGTTCCCCTTCCTAGACATGGACGGAGGGTGGTGGACCTTGGACTTTCCACAGGGCAGGGAACCCTGACTGCTCTTTGGACTGGAGAGGGAGGGGGAGAGGAGTGGGGGGGGAGAAGTGTGAGAGGAGGGGGAGGGAAATGGGAGGCTGGGAGGAGGCAGAAACTTTTTTTTCCTTTTCTCAATAATAAAAAAAAAGAATTTTTGTCGATGTTCTTTAATGAGATTTGCCTGTAATTCTCTTTCTTGGTTGAGTCTTTGTGTGGATTTGGTATCAGGGTGATTGTAGCTTCATAAAAGGAGTTTGGAAATAATTCTTCCATTTATATTTTCTGAAATACATTAAGGAATGTAGGCATTAACTCTTCTTGGAAGTTCTGATAAAATTCTGTATTGAAAGCATCTGGTTCTGAGCTTTTTTTTGATTGAGAGGTTTTTGATGACAGCTTCTAATTCTTTGCAACTTTCAGGTCTATTTTAATTGTTCATTTGGTCTTGATTTAATTTTGGTATATGGTACTTATCTAAAAAATGTCTATTTTACATCTTCCAACTTTGTAGCATATAGACTTTTGTAGTAAGATCTAATGATTCTCTGAATTTCCTCTGTGTCCGTGCTTAAGTCCCCCTTTTCATTTATGATCTTATTAATTTGCATGTTCTCTCTCTGCCGTTTTATTAGTTTGTATAGGGGTTTGTCCATCTTGTTGATTTTCTCCAAGAACCAGCTTTTTGTTTCACTGTTTCTTTGTATTGTTTTCCATGTTTCTATTTTGGTGATTTCAACCCTCAGTTTGATTTTCTCTAGTCTTCTACTCTTCCTGGGTGAGTCTGCTTCTTTTTTTCTAGAGCTTTCAGGTGTGCTGTTAAGTCTCCAATTTGTGCTTTCTCTGTTTTCTTTATGTGGGTACTTAGTGCTATGAAATTTCCTCTTAGCAATGCTTTCATAGTGTCCCATACGTTTGAGTATGTTGTGTCTTTATTTTCATTGAATTCAAAGAAGACTTTAATTTTTTATTTATTTCTACCTTGACCCAGGGGTGGTTCAGTAGTTGACTGTTCAGTTTCCATGAGTTTGTAGGCTTTCTGGGGTTAGAATTGTTGTTCAATTCTAACTTTTTTCCATGGCGATCCAATAGTACACAGGTGGTTACTACAATTTCTTTGTATCTATGGATGTTTGCTTTGTTACCAATTATGTGATCAATTTTTGAGAAGGTTCCATGGGATGCTGAGAAGAAGGTATATTCTTTTCTGTTTGGGTGGAATGTTGTATTGATGTCTGTTTAGTCCACTTGGTTTATTACATCTGATAGTTCTCTTATTTTTCTGTTAAGTTTCTGTGTGGTTGACCTGTCCATTGGTGAGAGCAGAGTGTTGACATCTCCTACTATTAGGGTGTGGAGTTTGGTGTATTCTTTGAGTTCTAGTAATGTTTCTTTTACATATGTGGGTGCTTTTATATTAGGGGTGTAGATATTCAGGATTGAGAGTTCATCCTGATGAATTGTTCCTGTTATGAGAATAAAGTGTCCTTCTCCATCTCTTCTGATTGATTTTAGTTTGAAATCAATTTTGTTAGATATTAGTATAGGCACACCTGCTTGTTTCTTTGGACTATATAATTGGAAAACCTTTTCCCAACCCTTTAATCTGAGGTAGTGTCTCTCTTTAGGTTGAGGTGTATTTCATGTAAACAACAGAATGTTGGATCCTGTTTTCGTATCCATTGTTTTAACCTGTGCCTTTTTATAGGTGAATTGAGTCCATTGATATTAACTGATATTAATGACCAGTGGTTGCTAACTCCAGTTATTTTTTCTTGTGGTAGTGTTTGTGTGTTTCCCTTCTTTGAGTTGTGCTGGTGGAGAGTTGTTAGACGCTTGTCTTATTATGGGTGTTTTTGGCTTCCTTGGTTTGTAGTTTTCCTTCTAGTATTTTCTATAAGGCTGGGTTTGTGGCTGTGTATTGTTTAAATCTGTTTTTGTCCTGGAACATCTTGTTTTCTCCATTGATGGTGAATGCAAGCTTTGCTGGATATAGTAGTCTGGGCTAGCATTCATGGTCTCTTATTGTCTGCAACACATCTATCCAAGACCTTCTGGCTTTCATGGTTTCCACTGAGAAGTCAGGTATAATTCTGATATGTTTCCCGTTATATGTTACTTGACCTTTTTTACTTGCAGCTCTTAATATTTGTTCTTTATTTGTATGTTTTGTGTTTTGAGTATTATATGGCAAGGGGATGCTTTTTTTTGATCCAGTCTATTTGGTCTTCTGTATGCTTCTTGTACCTTCATAGGAATATCCTTCTTTAATTTGGAAAAGTTTTCTTCTATAATTTTGTTGAAAATATTTTCTGGGCCTTTGAGCTGTAATTCTACTCCTATTATTCTTAGGTTTGGTTTTTTCATGGTGTCCCAAATTTCCTGGATGTTTTGTGTTAAGAATTTCTTAAAATTGTTATTTTCTTTAATCAATGAGTTTATTTCCTCTATAGTATCTTCGGTGTGTGAGATTCTTTCTTCTATCTTTTGTATTCTGTTGGTTATGCGTGTCTTTGTAGTTCCTGATCGATTACCCAGATTATCCATATCCAGCCTCCCCTCGGTTTTTGTTTTCTTCATTACTTCCATTTCATTTTTCATGTCTTGAACTGTTTCCATTACCTGTTTGATTGCTTTATCTTGGTTTATTTTGTGTATCATCTTTGAGAGATTTATTCATTTCTTCTTCTTTTTTGTTTTCTTCTCAATTTCTTTACAGCAGTTTTTCCATATCCTGTTTAAGGTCCTCTATTATTTTCATAATGTTACATTTAAAGTCGATTTCTTGTACTTCTTCTGGAATAGGGTGTTCAAGTCTTCTTGTTGCGTGATCCCTGGTATCTGGTGTTGTCATGTTGTCTTTCAGGTTGTTGGAGGAATTCTTGCATTGGCGCCTGCCCATCTCTTCCTTCAAATGCAGCCAGGAGAGTCTTGGCATCTTGGTCCAATCTATGCTGTGACTATCTCTGGGTGGATCTTCTCAGTGCAGAAGCAGGAACTGTTCCCCTCTGGGTGGATAGCCTCAGTGCAAGAGTAGGCACTGTTCCTGGGCCAAGGACCTTGCAGACAATAGTACAGGATTGAGGGGGGTGGGTGGGATGTTTGGAACAAAGAAGCCTCTGCAGCAGGAGCTGAAGGGACCCAGAGCTACTTTCCCGGATGTTCTGCCCCACCCTGTGATGGCACCCACACACCAGTATGAAAGGTTGTCCTCAGCACAGGGACAGGACTCTTGGAGGTCCAAGGACACCACAGACAAATGGGCAAACTTGGAAGGGTAGGGGAGGATCATGTGGAACCAAGAAGGCCCTGCAGCAGGAGCTAGAGGTGCCCTGCACTCCCCTCTGACCGGGTGGGTGCACACTCATCCCTCTGGGTGGGTAGCCTCAGTGAAATAGCAGGAACTGTTCTAGAGAAAGCTTTTGAGTTTCTGAGAAAGAAAATATAGTATTGGATGTATTGTTCTCCACATGTTTGATATTTAATTTATGAAGTTATTTAACTTCATTGTTTTTCCGTTTTGTTTTTGTCTTGATGACATGTCTATTTTTGAAACTAGAGTATTGAACTCATACTCACATTGAGTTCAGTATGTGATTTTTTATCTATGATACTGTTTCTTATTAACTTTTATTAACTTGGGCATATGTTTGGCTCTTTAATATTTATATTTGTAATATTCTTTGGGTAGTGGCTTATTCTGTTAATGAGTATGTAGTGTCTTTCTCCATCTCTTCTTCTTAGTTTTGGTTTAAATGCTATTTTGCCAGATGTTATAATAGCTATACCTTGTATAGCTATTATATGTTCCTTCTTGTATCTATTTGCTTATAATAACTGTCTCTATAATTTTACCCTAGGGTGAATTTCTCTATAATTTTTCTTTCAAGTGATGTTGATTCATACTGAAGAAATGTGTATCTTGGATGCAGTGAAAAGATCAAGCTTTTTTTAAATACAATCTGATAGTCCATGTCTTTCATTGAGAAATTGAGAACATCATTATTTAGAGTTCTTAGTGATAGTGCTTATTGATTCCTGTAAATTGAGAACATATTTATTTAGAGTTCTTAGTGATAGTGCTTATTGATTCCTGTATTTTGTTGCTATTTTGTGAGTATTCCCCATTTTGATTTACTGTTCTCAGATTATTTGTTCCTCTGACCTGTTTGTTGTAGTGAACTTCTTCAGATTTATGGCTTCCTTCTAGTGCCTTTTTCTACAGATGAATTGGTAGCTATATCTTAAATTTGTTTTTGTCATAAAATATCTTTCATTCTCTGCCAGTTGTGATTGATGGTTTTGGTGGGCATAATAACCTCAACTAGTGTTTATGTTTTCTCATAGTTAGTAGAATATATCTCCTGGGATTTCTAGCTTTTATAGACTTCATTAAAAATCTAAGTGTTTCCAGGTTCTGGCTATTACAAACAATGCTGCTATGAACATAGTTGAGCATATACTTTTGTTGTATAATAGGGCATCTCTTGGGTATATTCCTAAGTGGTATTACTGGGTCCAGGGGTAGGTTGATCCCGAATTTCCTGAGAAACCACCACACTGCTTTCCAAAATGGTTGCACAAGTTTGCATTCCCACCAGCAATGGATGAGTGTACCCATTTCTCCACAACCTCTCCAGCAAAGGCTATCATTGGTGTTTTTGATTTTAGCCATTCTGACAGGTGTAAGATGGTATCTTAAAGTTGTCTTGATTTGCATTTCCCTGATCTCTAAGGAAGTCTCGCATGACCTTATGGAGCACTGGACAGAAATCTCAAGGTCCAAATCAGGAGGAGAAGGAGAGAGAGCACGAGCAAGGAACTCAGTACTGCGAGGGGTGCAACCACACACTGAGACAATGGGGATGTTCTATCGGGAACTCACCAAGGACAGCTGGCCTGGGTCTGAAAAAGCCTGGGATAAAACCGGACTTGCTGAACATAGCAGATAATGAGGACTACTGAGAACTCAAGTTCAATGGCAATGGGTTTTTGATCCTACTGCACGTACTGGCTTTGTGGGAGCCTAGGCAGTTTGGATGCTCACCTTACTAGAGCTGGATAGAGGTGGGTGGTCCTTGGACTTCCCACAGGGCAGGGAACCCTGATTGCTCTTTGGGCTGACGAGTGAGGGGGACTTGATTGGGGGAGGGGGAGGGAAATGGGAGGCGGTGGTGGGGAAGAGACAGAAATCTTTAATAAATAAATAAATTAAAAAAATAAAAATAAAAAAGCTAAGTGTTATATTAATATATGTTACTTGGTCTTTTCTATTTGTAGTTTTCAGTATCTCTTTTTTGCTTTTTACAGTGAGTGTTTTGGTTATAATATATCAAGGGCAATTTCGTTTTCCTTTTTTTTACCCTTGCCCTCAAGGGTAATTTCTTTTCTTTTCCAGTTCATTTGATGTTTTGTACTTTACTTTTACTGTGACAGGTATCTATTTCTTTAGACTGAGAAATTTTTCTTTTATGGCTTTTAAACATATAATCTGTGTTTATGAACTGCTTTTCTTTTCCTTCCTCTATACACATTATTTAAAGGTTTTGTCTTCTCATAGTGTCCCTGATTTACTCACTGCAGCAGGACTAATATTAATTCTAGAGAGATCAGAATAAAGAAAAGAAAGGATAGTGAAAATTGACTGCATGTAGTGTAGCCTAGAGTGGCCACTAATATCCCTAGTAGAATGTGCTTCTGAAGATGAACCAATGAACTAAAGGGATGAAGATGTGTTGGAATAAGTGACTGACTGTTGGGGACTGTGGACCCCCAGACCCTAGGTTTCCTGTGACCTCCTTTCATGCTAGAGTAAACAACTTGTTATGCTTGCAGCTGCTCTGAGAAAAACAACTTGTTTTCCTTTCCTTGCAGAGCTCTGAGCACAGGACAGGGAGTGATTTCTGTTGGGCTTGCAGCTGAGTGTGGTGGCATGATCATGGGTTAGGGAGACCCTGTGTAGGCTGCCCTGGAACACAATAAAGTTGGCATTCTTGATTCAAGTTGGCTTTCTTGTCTCAAGGATGACCCATGTCTATCTCTGTGTGTCTCAATCTCTAGCCCCTTGTCCAGCTCGCCAACCATCCTGTAGTGTAGGTGGTATGCTATAGGCATAGTACCATAGTACACGTAGTACCACAGATGTTACAGTTGACGAATGGTGGGAAAGGGCTAGGGTGACCCAGGCTCTGCACCAAGATAGACATCAGGTAATGAAGTCAGAATGGGAAGTGGTCTTCTACAGGATAGCTACAGCAGGTTGAAGAGTAATCTGGAGAGACAGGAATCAAATGTTTTCTTCTATAAGTTTTTTTTTGTCATGGTACTTTATTAAAGCATAGAAAATTAACTAATGCATATTTATTCTGAACATCTCAGAAGCTATTAGTTCTGCTGGTTGTTTGTGTTCTTAAAATGTGACCAATGTCCATAAGGTACTGAGGGGTTTTTTTTGCTTGTTTTTCTGTTTTTGATTTTTCAAAACTGTTTCTCTGTAGCTTTGGGCGCCTGCCATGGTACTAGCTCTTCTCACTAGCTGGCCTCAAACTGAGAGAGATCCTCCTGCCTTTGCCTCCCAAGTGTTGGGATTAGAGGCATGTGCCACACCTTTCAGTGAGTTTTTTTCTTAATATTTTTTAGTTACTTTATACTTACATTTTAAAGATATATGATTCTGCCTGGTGGTGGCAGAACTCAGGAGGCAGAGGCAAAGGCAGTGGCAAAGGCAGAGGCAGGCAGATTTCTGTGCATTCACGGCCAATCTGGTGAACAGAGCTAGTTCTAGGACAGCTATGGCTGTTAAAAAAGGAAATCCTGTCTCAAAAACAAAAATAAATAAAAAACAAACAAATACTTGAATAAATGTGATTCTGTTTATTTCTAGGCAGAAAAAGAAACACCAAAAATACTACAGCTCCTGTCAAAATATAAAAGTCCCATTGTAATGGCCTCTGTTGAAAATGATTCAAGCAGACAATGAACTCAGAAGAATCATTATGAGTATGTTCAAACAATTTAAAAAATAAAACACAAGGACATGAATAAAATAATTAAGTCAATGCAAAACATGTAAATAGATTTTGAACTTTTTAAGAAAATACAAACTGCAACTATCTTGGAAATGAGAAACTGAACAAGCTAGTTACAACAATAGAGGAAAGTTTCACCCATAGAATAAATATGTAGAAATATAAAGCTAGTGATGGAAGACAACATAGGGGAAATATGTCATTCCGAAAATATTATGGATATGTTTTCAAAAGTATGAAAAGTACATGGCAGTTTGTGAGACCATTGAAAGAACTTACCTCTGAACTATGATTATAGAGAATGGAAAGAATACCATAATGGGGGTCACAAAGTTTGTCTTCAGTAAAGTACTAGAAGAAAAATTTCCAAATTTAGAAAAAGATAACCTCAACTGAGTTGTTTGAAAAAATATATATGAGATCTACCAAATACAAAACAGATGAGACCATCAAAAATTTCTCCATGGCCTAATGTAGTTAAAACTATATGAATAATAGAATATAGAGTATTGGAAACAGCCAGACAAAAAAGGAAAATACATTAATAAATATAGGCCCTCAGTCATAACTGATTATTAGAAGCCAGATAATTATACAAGAAATAATAAATACACCCTATACTAAAAGTACTAAGCAGGTTGTATCCACAGATTTGTGCAATTATACACATGTGCAATAATTAGTTTTTACAAAGATGCCATGATTTTATAATGGAGTGAGAGAAGTACATGAAAGGGGTGAGAGGGGTAAAGTAGAATTAGAGACATGATACAATTATATTTCAATTAAAAATAAATGTGAATATATATATATATATATTTCAAGAAAGAATAAGAAAAGATTATTTCACAGAAACCTTTAGAGATGTAAGTGCCTTCAAAGATGCTCTCCAAATCCCAGAGACAGCTGTCCAACTGACTCTACCTAACACAGGTATTTAATAATATTAAGAAGAAATGAAAATTACCTAAGGTAAAAGCAGACAAAAGGAAGTTATAGCTATAAAACTAGTTTTCTAGAGGTTATGAGAAGCAATACTTCAATATGAAGAGATCCTAAAAACAGCTAAGAGATTACAGCAAACAAATAAATAATGCCAGAATAGTTAAACAAAAGACACCTGAGAAAATACCCCAAAACCAACAAAATGAGGTGAATAGACAACTTTCACTACTAATTCTGAAAACTAATGATCTTCAAAACTGCAGCAAAAAACAGTTGACCTTTTTTTAGATAAAAAATGGCTTTGCACTAGACAACTTTCTGTTAGTTGATAAAACACCCTAACTGAGGTAACTTATAGAAAAACAGAGCTTATCTGGGTTAAGGGCTTCAGAGGGATGAAAGTCCATCAGAGTGGGGAGGCAAGGTAAAAAATAAAACAAAATAAAACCAGAAGACTTTGTGTCTGAGCAAGAAACAGAGAGACCACATTTTCAAAGATAAACAAGAAGTAGAGAGAGTGAATTGGATGTAGAGAAAGACTTGTTACTTCAAAGCCCAGTAATGTACCTCCTTCAGCAAGTCTGCAACTCCTAAAGCTCTTCTACCACTCCAGAATGCAGAAAATGCTCATCTCCACTTATATGTTTGCATGTATTAATTAAAATTTCTTCTTGGAGATTTAAAGTGCACAGTCTTATATTGATGTCCTTGATCTATTTTGAGCTAACATGTGTAGGGTAAGGAATAAACATAGTTTTACTTTTCTGCATGTCCACATCTGGTGCTCCCAATAACATTTGTTAAACATAATGTCTTTTTTTTTTCAAAAAATGTGAAGTATTTTAGGAGTCTTCTTAATTTAAAAAAGTGGCTGTAAATGAATTACTTCTAATTTGCATATTCTATTATTTCCATTGATATGTGTGTCTGCTTTTGTGCCAGTACCATACTATTTTCATTATTAGAGCACTGTACTCTAACTTCAGATTGGTATATTTCCTCTAGTAGTACTAAACATTTTTAATCTTCCAAATCTTCCATTTCCTGCCTGATCTGCAATTTAACACACACACATATAATATTTTAAAAATACATTCAAAATTATTTAAGAAATATTCATTGAAAAATATCTAAAAAAATGGAACTTAACAAAATGATTTGAAGTAAGACAAGAAAATGGGACTTCCATTCAACAAAGTCATTGTAAGCTTATTATAGCATCACAAGTACACCAAGAATTTCATGATTGTTTCAGTGAAGGTAACATTCATGCAGAAACAGAGCTCATTACAAGGTCAAGAATTAAATGCAAGAATCTCTCTTGGTCATGCTAAAGACACAATAGCCTCATTTCTAACAATTCCCAATGGGTTTTGCATTCCCAGTACTCACAAAATCTGTCTGCACAGTAATTAGTCCACATTTTTTAAAGGAAGTAGAGATACTCTCCAGAATGATATGCAGTCCATTAAAGAAAATAAGAAGTGTAGTTTCAATTTATATACTACCTCAAATATCATCATCTTCATACTGTTTGTTAGTAAAGGTAAGTGAAAATATTGTAGAAAACAAATTCATTAAGTTCGTTATGAATAAAATAGTATTTTAATGAATTATGTTGACTAGAAGAAAGGTTTTAGTCTTTGAGGCATTAAATTCTTGAACTAGGAGCTAACTTAACACCACTTCAAGTAAGCTAAAACTAACAATTACTGTGAAAAATTGAAAGAAAATATGCTCTCAAGGTTATACAGTGGAGAGAAATTGTGATTCATTTGTTAAAGAATAATTAGGATGAATATAAAAAATTTTATATCATCATTCAAAAAAGTCAGACTACAATTGAAAATTAAGGACTAGGGCTATTGTTCTTTTCAAGGTTCATGTGGTTTAAAGAGTGCATAAATGTTTGTGTATATTCACAATTTGAGAAGGAAATAGAGGATGACATTTTGTTCTTCATCAGATATTTGTAAAAATAATTCTTAGACCATAAATGGGGAAAAAGCAGTAATCATTTGATAAAGATGAGAAGCATAAGATGTTTTACATTCAAATGAAAGGAGAAAATGTAAATAATTTAAGATTGTTATTATGAATATTCTCTAGAGTAAGAAACTAGACTAGCAAGTTTCCAAATAAACAAGGCAGCCAAAAGTATGTAACCCAACAAAAGCTTGAAATAATATAAAAAGATACAATAAATTTGATCTACAACATGCTTTTGGTTGCCTTCAAGGGAAAAGTATTTGAATTCAAGCAATGGGCTAGTACTATAAAGATGTACTTAACACATCTCATTTTATAGATATTCATAGGTTACCCATATCACAAACTTTTTGGTTTACTGGCCATAAACTCTATTTCAATTTTGAAGGTGTCACATGGAGACAATCTTAATTTTGGTTTTGCATAAGTCATACACTAAGTTGAGGCTTTTCTCATATAGATTATTTCCTTTAAAGTCATGTATTTCTAGATTATAAGCTCTCTGCATAATAGATTTTGGTTACATAAGAACAGTGATAGTTAATAATATTTTTAAGACATTTATTTGCTGCTGAATTGTATTTTGTTAGAAATTCATATGAGGCATGAGGTCTAAGAATATTTATCAATTTGATAATAAAATATATTTTTTCCATTCTGGTGGCATGAGGTATGTTGGCATAAACCAAGATTCTGTTATCTGGTTGACTTGTTTAATCACTAGTATTCATTCATGATAGCTATGTAATTGTAAATGTCAATAAATTGTGCTTCACAGCTTCCATATATATACACAGCAACAATAATACTCTTGTATCATGTGTTTGTTATGAGCACTGAATTCCTCAAATGTCCATTAAATATTTAGAATAAGTCTAACACTTATAAACACTTTACTGTAATTAAAAACGTTATATTACTCAAAAAATTATGAATGATGCCTGGAATGCCAAGTTAAGATGGTATAACTTTTAACATTGTAATACAAGCAGAATTTATACATGAAAACTCTGACACCTTGTTATTTGCTCTAAACCAGAATACGTAAACATACATTTTCCACAACAGTCCTTCTTTGTGTTTTTGCAATGAAGTATGCCAAAATAAAAGTGTAAAACAGTCTGAGTCTGAGATATTTTTGAGATTTTCATAAAATATCAAAAACGATTAAAAGGAAAAATTATATTAATGAATTTGAAGATTGGTTTCCTTGTACAAATTGAATTCTAACCTGCATCTTTTTTTAGAAAAACACTAAATAATCTTTGTTGATCTCTTCTGAAACAAAGATCATTGTATTTACTGGTACAATTCTGCATATTTCTATATTTGAATCACCTAACTGTGAGGAATCCAGTGAAATGAGACTGATATATTAGAGACAAAATAAACAGCTATTACCATATAATCTTTATTTTCATTTGAATGTGAATAAATATATGAGAAAATGAGGATTTACCAAAATATATCATTTGATAACATTAAATAATAGAACTTTCACCCTTTCAAATGTTTTCTATGTTATATAAATGCTGTTTTAACACATGATGTTAAAATCATTTCAATTATACTCTGATATGTTGATATGATAAATATTGTATGCTTTCAAATCATCAATTGATATTATTAACAGATAGCAAAAAATATAAACATACTAACCGTAACTATAGCTTGCTTTTGTTTTCTATCTTTCTTGTATTGAAAGAACTTCCAGAAGCTTTCTGAATTGAATTAATGGATTATGAAAACGGATCGTCTGTGACAGAATTTATTTTAGTGGGATTTTCTGGAGATTGGCAACTTCAGATTTTCTTCTTTGTGACATTTTCTTTAATTTATGGGGCAACTGTGGTGGGCAACAGTCTCATTATAGCCACAGTGACAGCTAATTCTACCCTTCGTTCTCCCATGTACTTTCTTCTCGGAAACCTTTCCTTTCTGGACATGTGTATTACCACCGTCACAACCCCCAAGATGATCAGAGACTTGCTTGCAGAACACAAGAACATCTCTCTATGGGGATGCATGGCCCAGATGTTCTTCATGCACCTCTTTGGGGGTGCTGAAATGACACTTTTGATAGTCATGGCCTTTGATAGATACGTGGCCATATGCAAACCCCTGCACTACAGGACAATTATGAGTCACAGGTTGCTGCATGCATCGGTATTACTTTCCTGGACAATTGGTTTCATACACACCATGAGTCAGATGGTATTGATAGTGAATCTGCCTTTCTGTGGCCACAATATTGTAAATAACATATTTTGTGATCTCCCCCTGGTAATCAAGCTTGCTTGTATTGAGACAAACACTCTGGAGTTATTTGTCATTGCTGACAGTGGGCTGCTGTCTTTTATCTGTTTCATCCTCTTGCTCCTTTCTTACACTGTCATTCTGGTCACTGTAAAGCACAAATCACCTGGCAGGCTTTCCAAGGCTCTGTCCACATTGTCTGCCCACATAATGGTGGTCACTCTGTTCTTTGGACCCTGTATCTTCATCTATGCCTGGCCATTTGGTAGTTTTACAAGCAGTAAGGTGTTTGGTGTATTTTATACTGTTATCACTCCTGTACTGAATCCTATTATTTACACACTGAGAAATCAGGAAATGAAAAAAGCTATGAGAAAATTATGGATCCAACAAGTTAGCTTTATGTAGAACATATATATTGAGTTGTACATGGTTGACAGAGCCTTTGATTGTCATAGTTTGATAAATTAATGACTATGGATAATGTACTGCTTTACCTTTATGTTTGAACCATACCCTAATAAAGAGAATTTGTTAGTAATATATTAGTAGTGATTGTTTAATATTATTTTTTCATCATTTTTATTTCAAATATTTTTCAATAATGAGAATTTTCCTTATTGCATTATTAAATCTGGTGAACACATTTAT
This sequence comes from Microtus agrestis, assembly GCA_902806775.1. Classification (NCBI taxonomy): domain Eukaryota; kingdom Metazoa; phylum Chordata; class Mammalia; order Rodentia; family Cricetidae; genus Microtus; species Microtus agrestis. The sequence goes on along the minus strand of CADCXT010001310.1, from coordinate 201,349 downwards.
TAAAACAGGAGATATAATATAAATTATGGTACACTGAATGCATATCCTTACAAACTTTATGGTACTATTCATATGTGTATGTATATACATGTGTGTGTCCATGTCTGTGTGTGCATGTTTGTGTGTGCTGTGTGTGTGTGTGTGTGTGTGTGTGCATAGATATAGATACATATGCTTTCATCAGACACACCGTTCAAAGTGAAGTATCCCAATGCCATGTCTGGGAGCAGGAAATATTTGTTCCTCTAAACTTTGGAAGATAGTGTTTTACCCTAAGCAGGGCTCAGTAGCTTCTTCAAGGACAGGTACTATCTAGAGTACCAAATTCACAATCTTAGGTTGCAACAGTTTGTTCCAAGAAGAACAGGAAAGAGTGATTCTCTCATTTCCTAAGTTCTTGTTCTCTGAATGAAACTCACAGACTTGGCTAATCTACATGGGAGGCAGAAAAAGACAAGATCTCCTCAGTAAGTTTGGAGCATGGAGACCATGGGAGAGGTTTCAAGGAGAAAGGAGAGGAAGGGAGGCAAACAGAGAAAAATGTATAGCTCAATAAAATCAATTAAAAAAAGGAAAAATAAGATTTGGCTGTCTCATAGTAAAACCACACTGCCCGAGCCATTGTCAAGTATGTTTTTCCAAGGAAGTGATCAATGCTAACAAGAGGATCTAGATCAGGACTGTGAGTGATGTAGAGAACACAGTTCCTGTGTGCACAGATAACTGCCTGGAAAACTACAATTGGATATAATTAATGAACTTGTGATCTTTGACTACATGTAGAGCCAGGAATCACCAGAATTCCCCAGACCCCTGAGCACTGTTTCCCAATCACTAGGCCCGTTCTTATGAAAGAGGTTCCATGTACTTGCAAAAATCTGTTGATCTGCTTTTCCCTGATCCTTCCACCAGAGGCCTTTATCCTGAGTATGGCTTCTGAGTCAATAGAACCTATTCTTATGGTAGTGGTCACAGGTACATTGAAAAAGACATGTACTTTGCAAAAGAGTTTCAAGGTAGTCATATTTATTGTAATTATCACCATGAGAAAACTTTTATTAAAATTGTACCATGCTTAAATACATGAAAATTACACTGCTCTAAGTCAGACTCTGGAAGTTTGAACAAATACAACCTAGATTGTGTTGAACTGGACTTTTTCTTACAGAAATACTCTTGTAGAACATCACTCTGCTTGCTTTAGCATTTGTAGGGATACACATACACCTCCTTTGAAAAGAAGTAGACAATTTTTACATGACAGTTTGGAAAAATCACCCCTCCTAAGAGTTATATTCTTATTTTAGTCTGTTTGATTAAGGGCATCTGAAGATCAAAGTGGTTAAAGAACGTCTGAGCTTCCAATTCAATCGACTATTTGTTATGTTTCCCAGCTAGAGAACTCTCAAATCTGAAAGCAAAATTTCTAGGCCAGCAGAATTTAAGGTCACTAGAACAGGAAATAAAAATTGTCCTAGTGGGTCATTATATGTGTTAATGATTGGAAATATTCCCATTTATACACCTTGATTTCTGGTTCTGTGTAACCTGGCTATGGGAGATGTGGGCCCACATTAGCTTTTCCCTGGCTGTGAAGTAAATTTGTTGGTCAAAAGCATTAATTTTTTTGAACATCATGACACTGGATAAGACATTTTGTAAGTCCAGGGATGATAGTTTTGCCACATGCATTAGTGCAGAAAATTTGAGTTCAAAAGTAGAGTAATCATTTCTTACAGTAAGGACAAAGCATTCTACGAAGGAATTGGTTTATTATTGTCAACTTGTCTCTAGGTACTGAATGGCCACCCTATAGAGTGAAGCTATGTTGTGGTCTGAGTGTTGGGTCTGTTGTTGGCATATGTGGTACTCAGCATCAGCTATTGCAAAATCAGTCTTGATGAGTGGAAACATACACCATGAATAAGACGCATGTCTTCCAATATGGGCACTTTTGTGGGACCATTGAGAAATAAGAGGAATAACCAAGTAATGTGGCTAAATGTTGACAGAACAGGTTATCCTACCTTCTGATTATTGAATTCCTCCTCAGCTGAAGTCGCCTTTTAAGATAAAAATATCTTCAAATCTTTTGCTCATTCAAGGAGACATTTCTCAAACAAATGTCCATTTCACTAGATTTCTATCATCAGGTCTATTGAATTATGTGGTTCAAGTGGTTGAGCAGCCTTCAGAGTAGCCAAGACCTTTTGAAGAGCCTTCTCCTATTCCAGGATGCTCTAAGAGCCATCAGCTTTTCAAATTATTTGTACATGCTAGAGTACACATAAAATGAGAAATACGCTGTCTCTATGATCTGCATAGACCCAGTAAATATTGTGCTTATTTCATAGGGGTGGGAGGGGCCAAGCACAAAAATGTATTCTTCACTTTAGAAGAAATATCTCTGACTGCCCCAAAACACTGGATTCATAATTTTTTTCTCTGAAGTAGAAGGACCTTACATTTTGCTTATATTTATTTCACATCTGTTCATCTGTACATGTGTTATCACGTCCAAAACACTGGATACCTCCTGCTCATTTGGTTCAATCAGTATAATGGTGTGGGATTCCCTTCTGTATGCTGTGATTACCATTAATGAATAAAGAAACTGCCTTTGCCTATTGATAGGGCAGAACTTAAGTAGGTGGGGAAAACAAGGCTGAATGTTGGGAGATAGGGGGTAGAGTCAAAGAGAAGCCATGTAGCCCCACTGGAGACAGACGCCAGAACTTTAGCTGGTAAGCCACTGCCGCGTGGCAATACACAGATGAATAGAAATGGTTTAAATTAATATATGAGTTAGGCAATAGTAAGCTAGAGCTAATGGACCAAGCAGTGATTTAATTAATACTGTTTCTGTGTGGTTATTTGGGGGCTACATGGATGGTGACAAACAAGCAGCTTGCTACTACAGTATAACATCATCAATATAGAGAATCAGTGTGATTATGTGGAATAGACAGATGGCAAAGACTGCTTCAAACTAAGCGATGACACATAGCTCAAGAATAATATATCAAAGGGGCAAAACTGTGAATGTATACTGCTGGCCTTGCCCCCTGGAAGAAAATTGCTTCTGATGGTCTCCCAAAATAAAGTATTTAAAAAGGGCCTTGTATACCATGTATGAATACCAGGTGAAGTGTTAAGATGCTCAAATAAGGGCACCATATCTGGTACAGCAGATGCAATCAGAGTCACAATTGAGTAAGTTTGTGAGGTTCACTCCATGAACTGTCTGTGTTCTACACAGACTAGATAGGAAAAGTAAAATGAGGTGTGCTGAAAATCAACATCCCTGTGTCTCTCAAGTCCTTGAAAGTGACACTAACTTCTGCAGTTCCTGCAGATTTACAATATTGGTTTTAGTTCACTATTTTTCCAAATAGAATAACTCCAGTGATTTCCAATTGGCATTACCAACCATAATAACTTCCACTTCAAACATCCGGAAATGAACATGTGAATTCTGTCCACTTTAAGAATGTCTGTCCCAAATATGCATTCTGTAACTGGGGGAAAAGTCAGGATGAATTGTGAATTAACTGGACCTGATGTGAGTTGGGTTTAGTCACAACTCTATCAATCACCTGACCTCCAAAAACCTCTACATATACAGGGAAGTCACAATGATCTTTGGAGTACATTATAATTAGAATCAATTCAGAATCTGTGATCAGTGGTTCTCGGTTCTCAATCTTCCTAATCTATAAACCCTTAATTCAATTCCCTTTGTTGTGATAAACACCACCATAAAATAACTTTTGTTTCTACTTCATAACTGTAATTTTGCTTCTGTAATAAATCCTAATGTCAATATCTGATATCCAGAATATCTGATATGTGATTCCTGCTAAAGGGTTGTTCAATCACTCAAAAGAGTCATGACTCACACATTGAAAATTGCTAATGAACCGACCCTGGAAACTCTCATAATTTCTTTCCACCCAGGCTGTAATTACTGACCTGTACCAATAGGTTGGTCTTCAGTGACAGCATGCAAATGAAGAGAACCATGGAAGAGACTGATAACCACAACTCCTTAGGATAAAAAGAGTTGAGCTTACAGGATAAAGTTGTAAGTTCCTACCAAGGCTCTGGGCCCAGGCTTTTATTGACTCTTTCAAACATGTTCTTACTTTTACTCAAGGAACCATGTCCCTGCTCCATACATCAGAATCTCAGGGAAACCCTTGTGTGTGCCTGGATCTCAACAATTACCCTTTTAACATATCTCTTGAAGGAAGGATTGGAGAAATGCTAACAATAAAACTCAGGAATTTTAACAAGGTCCTTCTTCCAGGGAATCTGATCATTACTTCATCCTGGGTATCTGAGTTTGAAAACTGGCTCAAGTATGGAAATGAGTTCATGAGCCCAGGTCCCCTGGTGCCATGATCCAATGTTGTCTTTCATTTCTTCCTGAGAATTTTTCTTCTTATACAAACCAACCAAATATTTAGTAGACTTATTTTATTTTGTTCCCAGACAACAGCAAATGCATAGGTGTCATGGCATCACAAAAATCGCTACCCATTGAAAATCAGACCATTATAGGCATTTCTTTGCTTATGTCACCCTTTCTGATAACTGTAGGCGGAAACTGCTCATTCATTTCCAATGGCTCAGATCTGAATAATCACACAGAAACTATATTAATTACAACACTGATTGGTCTATTAGCTCAGACTTCTTGTTAACGAGCTCTTATATCCTAAATTAACCATTTTTATTATTTTATATTTTACCACGAGGCTCATAGTTTGTTACCACTTGCTTCTTGGGCAGCTACATGGCCCATCTCTCTGACTCAGCCTACTCTTTCTATGTATCTTTTTCAGTATGACTATATTCTGCCCTGCCATAGGCCAAAGTAGCTTCTTTATTAACCAATAGTAACACAACATATTCACAGCATACAGAGGGGAATTCCACGTCAGGTAACTATGTTCCCCTTGCCTATGATGGTTTAATACTACTTCACCTTGGGTATTATAGGATACAATTTAAATTATTGTATTCAATTCATTCAAATGAGTAACAGTAGCTCCAATCCTAATTCTGGCTCTAGAGTTAATAACAAAACTGTTCTAATGTGTTGGTGGTGCCTCTCTAAACATTTTTATTATCATAATTATGCTATTGGTAAAGGAGATGTATCTGTGCCTCCACAATGTGGATGATTAGATTTTATATGGCAAATACATTTTGCTTTGAAATTTTTCTGAGTCTTAAAATCTCTAAATCAACACTAAGTCAAGGCATATCAGGCATCTACAGACACTTTTCAGTGTGTCATCTTTTGACAAATGCTTTAATCAATTCAATCAAACAAATTTTTGACAGTTTGTTTAACTGTGCAAACTTCGGTATAAAACAGAGACTCTTTATTTAGTGTGCCTGAACAGATAAACTCATGATGATTCACTTTTGTGCTCCACCATTCTTTCACTTCCTTAAAATTCATTCCCACAGGTAATTCTCAGACTTCTGCTTTTTTCCATATTCCTGAAATGATTAAAAATTTTTATGTATTACAGGCAAAAATGAAATTATTCAAAGAACACACAAACATTCATATTCAAGCAATTATTTGTACGTTAACGGAGTGTAAGCAAATAATGTATTTTTCTCAGTCAGTTCTTTTGCTGGTAGCCTGTATTTTGTGATTACAAAGAAAGGACCAATTATTTTATTTATTTCACAAAGTAACCTTACAATAAATGTTAGAAGAATCACAAATCTATACTATTATATATGAAAACCAATCAGTCAGCTCTACTTTAAATACTTAGGGTGCATATCCATTTGTCAACAGATTTTTATACCAGGAAGCAGAAGGCAGAAATGGGAATAAGAAATTAATCATCATCTTTTATCACCAACCCATGCTACCCAGAAAGGCATGTCAGCAAATAATAACCAGGCTGCTTTGTTCTTGTTTGCTGATCTCAACGAGTTCCTCACTCAACTATGGGCCTTTCTAAACTTTAGATTGTTTCCCCACGTTTTTTACCTCAAAGATATTAACAAAAACATCTTAACCTAAGCTTAAGTCATTTTTAAAGCTTTGTCTTGGCTATGATGCACATCAAAACCCATGAACACATCTCTCAACATTAAGATAAAAAGAACTTAAAAATCAAATGACTGAAAGACACTTAAGAAAATGGTCAAAATCCTTAGCAATCAGAGAAACGCAAATCAAAACAACTCTGAGATTTATCTTATTCCTGTCACAATTCTATTTAAATAATTACTAAACTCATTAATCACTTCGGTGATGTAATGCATATTCTCATGGAGGATACTTTCTATCTCCCCTCTAGGATTCTGTTTAATCTTCAGTCTTGTTATAGGTCTAGAGTCTATGAGGAACATCACTGGCATCTGCTTCATGGACTGTCACTTCTAGTTTAGCCATAAGGGGCCAATTCCCTCAGGCAAAGGCAGGGACAAAATGCTGCCGGGTGTATGTGTGTGAGTGGAGCTGCAATGCATTCGCTGCTAAGGGAACATTGAATTCTTCCTCACGTGATATGTACTCTTGAGAATCTGAACATTCAAAGTCTTCAGAATTGGTTAGGGACCTAACACATGTCTCCATCACAAGTTACAGGATCCCATCCCTTATTAATTTTCTCCCATAAATTAAACTCTGACACCCTCTGTGATGACAAATCTTACCTGTCAACCTAACTATATCAAGAATTAACTAAAACAAAAAAATGCAGGGGCACATCTCTGAGAGACTTTAATTTTAAATGGGAAATTCACTTCAAATCTGGAAATTGAGGTTAGAAGACACCTTTAATCCAGATCTTTTGAGGTGAAAAGATCCTCCTCTAATGTTGCCATGCCTTATGCTAGAAGCCTATATAAGGACATAAAAAAGCTTTTGCTCTTTGCCTGATTGCTCTCACTTCCTTAGCAAGTCCAATCACTGGCAGCAGAACTACTTCTTCGGAAGTCCAGCATTTACTAAAAACCAACAGAGACATTCAGTCTCTTATACTGAACAGCTACTGAATTCTTATATTATTCATTCGTAGATAGTCATTGTTGAATTGGCTGGACCACAACATTTAAATCATTTTAATAAATGGTGTGTGAGGGGTTTATTCTTGCTAGGACTTGAATTTTCATTATAACTTTCCAATCTTACAATAAAGACTTCAGTTTGATTTTCTGAAAATTGAGGTCTGTAACCTCTGGAGAGAAGTTACTATTCCAAGGCACACTTAGCAACATAAAAATGTGTCTAATATCAGCCATATTTCTAATCTACTCCTCTATTGGGACTGATCTTACCTTTAAAGGCCTGATAACCCTTTTGCAGTCTGAATTAGCATTTCAAAAAGCAGAGATTCAATTAATAGTCATCTGACTTTTAGATCTGATCTATTCTATTTACAGCTAAAGTAGATCTTTATAAAAATTAATAAAGAGAGCCTTATATAATTTTAGCAAATGACTCAGACATCTTTTCTGATTCTTCAACCTTTTCCCAAGCATTTAAGACTCAAAAATGATGAAAGGTCAAGGTATGGTCATCAAATTCAAGCTGTCTTTGTAATTCGGCATATTGACCCTGTGCAAGAAACTGATCTTGGCAAATAATAATGCTTATAACTCTATTTCATTCTTGTATGACCCTAACTTCCCCTGTCTACCATGTTCACCCTTGTGACTGAGGATCAGCTTCCAAAACTACTCTCAACAATTCTTTCCAGTCTTGAGGTATAATTTTGTTTTGCATTCTTCCATGAGTTTATTTTCCACTTCATATAGAGTGAATGCATGCCACAAGAAATAGCCACTGCCTTAAATATCTTCAAATCTAATATTTCTATAGAATTTTATTTAACTTTCTCATAACCTTGGGGTTCCTATCATCTGCTAGTCATTCTTAAGTAATAGCTGGATAAACAAAAGTTGACTTTCTGAAAACCTCAGGTTACTCCTCTTAAGTTTCATGTCTAAATTTCTGTCTGCATCAAACTACTTTTCTTACTTTCATTAATAAATCTTTCTAAGGCTTGTACCTTTTCAGTCAGTTTTTTTGTTTTCATTATTAAGTTGTTCTAAAGCTTGTATCTTATGACTCAACTTTTTATATTTGTCACAATTATCACATCACTTTTTATGTTTGGTATAAAAACCACCATGGCTGTGAAGGTTAAAATGTGAATTACCAATCCAATAGTATTACATACAGCTGGCATTCTGTCAGTCCCAGGTAAGTCATTTATGCCATTTACTGCTTCCATTTGCAGGCTACCCACAGTAGCACTATGCAGGGTCCTAACTCCTACATTATGGTAGTTCCTATGTTTAACATTAGAAAGATTTTTCTTTTTAATATTATTTAACTCCCCATGAGAACTTCCAGGTATTTCACCTAATATTCTGACTATTCAGTTTGTTCACAGCAGTGGCAGCTGCCACACAGGTTGTGGCAAATGAAATAGTCAGCTGCCTCTTGCTCCGGCTGTGAGGTGCTTGGGACCAGAATACACTGCAGCAGAAGAAGCACACAGTGCCAGAGCATCTCATGTGGATGTGTGGAGGAGTAGTGGCAACAAAACCTATAGCACTGACTGGCATGACCTAATGTCCCACATTTGCCACCAATTGTTTTACATAAACAATTATGATTTTACCAATAAAGACTCAGGAGTCAGAGGCTGGGGTAAAACTTGTTAGTTCAATGAGGTTGTGGAGCAACTACCTGACCTTCCTCCTTGGCCAGCATCTCTGAAAATGAACATCCTTCCACAGCACCAAAACAAAAATTACTGCCATACTCAAAGTCCCTCCTGACTACTTCCTATGTGTCTCTCCATTCATCTTCCAGACTCCCTCTGGCTCTTTATAACTACTCTCTGTCAAGAAGTTGCTGTCTCTGCATCCTGATCCAATGATGATTTTATTTAATTAATACAATCTAGGGATTCACAGTGTAACAGAGTATCCTCCAAAACCCAATAATTTTAGATGGTTGAGAGTTATAGGTATAAACTAAGGATCCCTGCACACAATGATTGAAACTAGCTTGAGTGAGGGAGTATATTTCAAGTGGCAAAACTGGAAGAGCTGAGACACTCAATCTCTTTCACAATTTACTTGTAGTTATAAGATTTTGAGTTTGCCCTGCTGGATTTATTATTATTTTTGTCCTGTACTTTCCCATTGCATACTCTGATTATCCCTAAAAAGAATGGTAATAGATTCTGTATCATTGTGTGTTGAAAGTATTTAATTTGATTTTTGATTATCATTAAGAGGTTGCTATGAGTATCCAATGACTTTAGAGATTAAGAACTTAAAGAATGTACAAAGCCAGTACATGCAATAGAATCAAAACCCAGTGCCATTGTCTTTGGTAGTTGAGACATTTGCATTAAGGTAGGTCTCAGGAGTGGACTGTAGTGATTTGAAAGAGATGAAAATGAGTAAGCTCAGTAAGCTCATATGTTTGAATAGTTGATCCTCCATTTTATTTATTAATTATGTATACATTCCCTACATATATGCTGCAGACCAGAAGAGGGCACAAGATCTCATTACAGATGGTTGTGAGCCACCATGTGGTTGCTGGGAATTGAACTCAGGACCTCGGGAAGAGCAGTCAGTGCTCTTAACCTCTGAGCCATCTCTCCAGCCCCGATCCTCAACTTTTTAAAAAATTTGGGAAAGATTACGAGGTATAGTTTTCCTGAAGGAAGTATGTCATGCGGCAAATTTTGAGACTACTTCTGGGCATGGGGAATGCCCTGGATTATGGTTCATAAATCCAGTTAGAGTCCATTGGGAAAAAATTGATTTTCCTTCACCACTAAGTATTAATTGTAAAGTTATAAGAATCAGTTAATAATAAACAAAAAGCCTAATTTTCCTGGATAAGGTTGGAACCTGGTATCTACTTTCCCTTTTCATTGCAGGAGGTCTAGTTGGAGCTGCCACAGCCTCTGTTAGTGCATACGTGCATCAGTCTTGTTGTACCTGAAAGACACTTCTTATTTGGAGCCCCTCTGGCTCTTACAGTATTACTTCTTCTTCTAAATAGATCCATGAGCCTTAAGAGCATAGGATTGAGAAGATTTAACTTTTAGGACTGAGTGTTCAATGTCTCTTACTCTCTGCATATTGTACAATTATGGGTCATATTTTCTAATTTTCATGTTTAAAAAAAGACTTTTCTGATGAGTGTTGAATGAGACACTCATCTATGGTGATAGAAGTATGACCTTAGGAGGCATTTGATTCCTATGCTCCTTTAACTGTATAATAATAATAATGCTCTTTCCTTTAGACTATTTAGTCCCCAGTTCATAGCCATTTTAGCAATAGCAGGTATGGGTTCCAGCTCATGGAATTTTCCTTAAATGCAATAAAAAGTACTTGGTTTCTCACATAATGTTGGTGCTACAATTGCACTAGTATATCATGCAGGATGGTCATTGCAGGTCTCAGGACATTTAACTGAGTGATTACCTTTCTTCCATGGTAGCCTGTAGTATACGTTCCAGCACTGTGAATGCTAGTAAGTGGGAATGAAGTTTCTAGTTAGGTACCGGTTCAAATTCTCAATGGTTGAAGACATAGTAAGTTCTCAGAAATAAAGCCCTACTATGATGTTATAAAGAGCAGTCAATATTCTTGACATAGTCCCTGAGGTTTTACTTGGTGGCATAAGATGTCTACTTGGGGCACTATCTCCCCTAATATTTGTTCATTCCATTAATATTCTTTCCATTATAAATAAGGAAACCTGCTATAATGGGTTTCCATTAGGTATTCAAATAGTTTTTCGTATTAGTTTTCCCTCCGCATATTTCCTTCTTTACTCTTCTATCTCACCCCTTTTCCAAATTTAATATTCCTGTTTTAGTTTCCCCTTTATCTCTTATTTATTAACCCATGTAAGAGCCCATACTATCTACTGGTGCTTTACTAGTGACCTATCCTCTATGATGATTCAGATTGTAGTACATACATTAAAAACTTAAAAGTTTATATCCAAATATGAAAGAAAACATGTAATACTATCTTCTTGGGTCTGGATTACCTCACTCATAATAAATTTTTAATTTCCATCCAGTGGCATACAAAATTTTAAGTTTCATTTTTCTTTACATCAGAGTAATATTCTATTAAATATGCATTTCATTATCCATCTACTAGTTTATAAAGTTCTAAGCTTTCCCTACTGTAAGTCTATAATGAATAGACCTGTAATAAAAATGGATGAACAAGCATATATATCTGTAGTTTGATGTAGAGTCCTTTGGACATAAACTCAGCAGGGAATTTCTAGATCTGAGGAAGATCTCTTCCCAGATGCCTGAGGAATGGCAATACTGATTTTCCTAGCAGTTGACCAGGTTGCAGTACCATGAGTGATAAAGCGTTCCCATTAGCCTGCATCCTCCTTGACCTTGTTTTTTATTCATCTTGGATATTCTGACTTGTGAAAGATGAAATGTCAAAGTAGTGATAACTTTAATTTTCCTACTGGCTAGTAATGTTGAACCTTTCCTAAATAAAGTGTTTCTCTTTCATTTGTGTTTCATCTTTTGAGAACTCTCTGATTAGTTCTGTACTCCAATTTTAAATACTTTATTGGCTTCGATGTTCAATTTTTTTAAGTTCTTTATAGGTTTTAGATACTAAGCCCCAATCACAATTATAATTGCTAAAAAAATTTCCTGATTCTGTAAGGTGCCCTATTGCTTTAATGATGGTACCATATAAAGACTTTCATTTTTGTAAGGTCATGTTCGTTAGGAGTTTGATGTACTGTATGTGATATTAAGGTTATCTACAGTAAATATTTCTTGTGTCAATGAGTTCAAGACTATTCCCAAATTTTTCTACTATTGGATTCAGGATGTCTGTTCTGTTGTTGATGTTCTTGATCCCTTTGGGGTGGAATTTTATGTACAGTGACAAATATGGATTTGTTGGGATTCCTCTATGAACAGCAATCAAATTTGATGACTTCCATTTATTCAAGAAGTTATCTGTTATGTAAAGTGTGTTTAGGTTATTTAATAAAAATCAGGTGTTAGTAGGTATTTAATATTTTGTCCAGGTCTTCAATTTGATTCCTTGACCAATGTGTTTGTTTTCATGCCATTTAATTTTATTGTTATATTGCTATAATACAAGCTGAAATCTAGGGTGGCAATACTTCCAGCAGTCTTGTATTATTTAATATTGGTTTAGCCATCCTGGTTTTGTTGTTTTGTTTTATGTAAAGTAGAAGTTTTTTGTTTCATTTTTGTGAAGAATTGTGTTGAAATTTTTTAACAGGGATTGTACGGAGTCTGTAGATTACATTTTATATAATGACAATTTCCACTATATAATCTGATTTATCCAAGAGCATGAAATATTATTTCCATTTTTTATTTTTTCGTGTTTTTTTTCTTCAGTTTATAAAAGTTTTATTAGTTCATTTTTAACTTGCTTGGTGGGGGTTAATCCCAAGGTTTTCTTTATGTTTTTGTTTTCTGTTTTTTTCTTTTTTGTGCTGTGTTTACATAGTTCTATTTCATTGATAAAGTCTAGATTTCCCATCTACTATTTAAGGCACTAATTTCCTGTGTTCTTGTTTATTTTTCTTTTTTATTGCTTTATAAATAATACCATTCAAAATTTTCACTTCCTCCCTCCTCCCATTTCCTTCTTGCTCCCCAAGTCACCCTCCCACTCCTCCTACAGTATGAAGAGAGGGGTGGATTCCTCACAACTAGGTGATTCAAACATAGAAGTATGCAGAATTGTACCAGTAAATACATTGATCTGTATTTCTTCCCTCCCCACGTTTCCCATCCACCTCCATCTCCAGTCCAAAGAGCAGTCAGGCTTACCTGCCCTATGGGAAGTCCATGGTCCTCCCCTCTCCATCCAGGTCTAGGAAGGTGAGCACCCAAACAGACTAGGCTCCCACAAAGCCAGTACATGCAGTAGAATCAAAACCCAGTGCCATTGTCTTTGGCTTCTTAATCAGCCCTCATTGTCAGCCACATTCAGAGAGTCAATTTTGATCACTTGCTCCACCAGTCGCAGTCCAACTGGCCTTGGTGAGCTCCCAATAGATCAGCCCCACTGTCTCAGTGGATGGGTACACCCCTCGCAGTCATGTTTCCTTGCTCATGTTCTCCCTCCTTCTGCTCCTCATTTGGAACTTAAGATCTCAGTCCAGTGCTTCAATGTAGGTCTCTATCTCTATCTCCATCCATCACCAGATGAAGGTTCTATGGTGATATGCAAGATATTCATCAATGTGGCTAGAGGATAGGGCCAGTTCAGGCACCCTCTCCTCAGCTGCCCAAGGAACAAGCTGGGGACACATCTCCTTGGACAACTGGAAATCCCTCTAGAGTCAAGTCTCTTGCCAACCCTACAATGGCTCCCTTAATAAGATATATACTTTCCTACTCCCATATCCACCTTTCCTCCATCCCAACCATCCCATTACTTCAAGCTATCGCCAATCCTCCTAATTTCCCTTCTCTCTCCCCATCCCCCCTTCCCCCCCCCACCCCCACCCCGAGGCTCCCAATTATTGCCTGGCAATCATGTCACCTTCCAGTAGCCAGGAGGATAACTACATGTTTTTCTTTGTTTTCACCTTCCTATTTAGCTTCTCTAGGATCATGAATTATAGGCTCAATGTCCTTTATTTATGGGTAGAATCCACTTATGAGTGAGTACATACCATATTCATCTCTTTGGGCCTGGATTACCTCACTTAGGATAGTGTTTTCTATTGCCATCCATTTGCAGGCAAAATTCAAGATGTCACTGTCTTTTACACTGAGTAGTACTCTGATGCATATATATTCCACATTTTCTTTATCCATTCTTCCATTGAGGGTTATCTAGGTTGTTTCCAGGTTCTAGCTATTACAAATAATGATGCTATGAACATAGTTGAACAAATGCTATTGTAGTATGATAGGGCATCTCTTGGGTATATTGCCAAGAATGGTATTGCTGGATCCTGAGGTAGGTTGATCCTGAATTTCCTGAGAAACCACCACACTGATTTCCAAAGTGGTTACACAAGTTTCTGTTCCCACCAGCAATGGATGAGTGTTCCCCTTACTCCACATCCTCTCCAGCAAAGGCTATCATTTGTGTTTTTGATTTTAGCCATTCTGACAGGTGTAAGATTGTATTTAAAGTTGTTTTGATTTGCATTTCCCTGACCACTAAGGAGGTTGAGCATGACCTTAAGTGTCTTTTGGCCATTTGACCTTCTTCTGTTGAGAATTCTCTGTTCAGTTCAGAGCCCCATTTTTTAGTTGGGTTAATTAGCATTTTAAAGCTTAGTTTCTTGAGTTCTTTATAAATTTTGAAGATCAGACCTTTGTCTGATGCAGGGTTCGTGAAGATCTCCCATTCAGTGGGTTGCCTTTTTGTCTTTATGACTGAGTCATTTGCTTTACAGAAGCTTCTCAGTTTCAGGAGGTCACATTTGTTAATTGTTGCTCTCATTGTCTGTGCTACTGGGGTAATACATAGGAAATATTCTATCATGCCGATCGATGTATTGCAGGCTACATCCCACTTTCTCTTTTATAAGATTCAGTGTGTACAGATTTATATTGAGGTCTTTAAACCCTTTGGACTTGAATGTTATGCATGGTGACAGATATGGTTCTATTTTCATTCTTCTACAGATTGACATCCAGTTATGCCAGAACCATTTGTTAAAGATGCTTTCTTTCTTCCATTGTATAATTTTAGCTTCTTTATCAAAAATCAGGTGTTCATATGTTTGTGGGTTAATATCCAGGTCTTTGATTCAATTCCGATGGTCAACATCTCTGTTTTTATGCCAGTACCAAGCTATTTTCATTACTGTAGCTCTGTAATAGAGTTTGAAGTCAGGGATGGTAATGCCTCCGGAAGTACTTTTATTGTATAGGATTGTTTTGGCTATCCTGGGTTTTTTGTTTTTGATACAAAGTTGATAATTGTTCTCTCAAGGTCTGTGAAGAATTTTGTTGGGATTTTGATGAGGATTGCATTGAATCTATAGAATGCTTTTGGTAGAATTGCCATTTTCACTATGTTGATCCTCCCAATCCAAGAGCATGGGAGATCCTTCCGTTTTCTGGTGTCCTCTTCAGTTTCTTTCTTCAAAGCCTTAAAGTTCTTGTCAAATAGATCTTTCATTTCCTCGGTTAGAGTTACCCCAAGATACTTCATGCTATTTGTAGCTATCATGAAAGGTGATGTTTCTCTGATTTCCCTCTCTGCTTCTTTACCTTTTGTCTGTAGAAGGGCTACTGATTTTTTTGAGTTGATCTTGTATCCTGCCACTTTACTGAGAATATTAATCAGCTGTAGGAGTTCTTTGGTAGAGTTTTGGGGGTCACTTATGTACACTATCATATCACCTACAAATAATAAAAGTTTGACTTCTTCCTTCTGATTCAAATCCTCTTGATTTCCTTATTTTTTTCTACTGCTATTGCTAGAATTTCAATCACTATATTGTAGAGATATGGATAGATTGGACAGCTTTGTCTTGTTCCTGATTTTAGTGGAATGGCTTTGAGATTCTCTCCATTTAATTTGATATTATTAGCTGTTGTTTTGCTGTATATTGCTTTTATTATATTTAGATATGATCATTGTATCCCTACCTCTCCAAGACCTTTTTCATAAAGGGGTGTTAAATTTTGTTAAATGCTTTTTCTGCATTTAATGAAATGATCATATGGATTTTTTCTTTCAGTTTATTATTATGATGGATTACATTGATAGATTTTCTTATGTTGAACCAGCCCTGCATCTCTGGGATGAAGCTTACTTGATTGTAATGTGTAATTTTTTGATGTATTCTTGGATTCAGTTTGCCAGTATTTTATTGAGAATTTTTGCATCCATGTTCATGAGCGAGATAGGTCTGTAATTCACTTTCTTGGTTGAGTATTTTTTTGGTTTTGGAATCAGGGTGACTGTAGCTTCATAAAAAGGGTTTGTCAATGTCTCTTATGTTTCTATTATGTGAAACAAATTACGGAGTATAGGTATCAGCTCTTCTTGGATGTTCTGGTAAAATTCTGCATTAAAACTATCTGGTCCTGGGCTTTTTTTGGTTGGAGTTTTTTTTATGACAGCTTCTCTTTCTTAACTACTTATAGGTCTATTTAAATTTTTCACCTGGTCTTGATTTAATTTTGGTATATGGTATTTATCTAAAAATAAGTTCATTTCTTTTACATTTTCCAACTTTGTGGCATATAGGCTGTTGTAGTAAGATCTAATGATTCTCTGAATTTCCTCAGTGTCTGTGGTTATGTCCCCCTTTTCATTTTTGATCTTGTTAATTTGTGTGTTCTCTCTCTGCCTTTTTATTAGTTTGGATAAAGGTTCATCGATCTTGTTGACTTTCTCGAAGAACTAGCTCTTTGTTTCATTGATTCTTTGGATTGTTTTCTGTGTTTCTATTTAGTTGATTTCAGCCATCAGTTTGATTATTTCCAGTCTTCTATTCCTCCTGGGTGATTCTGCTTCTTTTTTTTCTAGAGCTTTCAGCTGTGATGATAAGTCTCTAATGTGACCTTTCTCTTTTTTTTAATGTGGGCACTGAGTGCTATGAACTTCCCTCTTAGCACTGCTTTCATAGTGTCCCATAGGTTTGGGTATGTTGTGTCATTATTTTCATTGAATTCATGGAAGACTTCTATTTCTTTCTTTATTTCTTTCCTCACCCAGGGGTGGTTCAGTAGTTGACTGTTAAATTTCCATGAGTTTTTAGGCTTTCTGGGGGTAGAATTGTTGTTAAATTCTAACTTTATTCCATGGTGATCCAATAAGGCACAGATGGTTACTAAATTTTTTTTGTATCTGTGGTTGCTTTCTTTGTTACCCAAAGATCAGTTTTTGAGAAGATTCCCTGAGATGCTGAGAAGAAGGTATATTCTTTCCTATTTGAATGGAATGTTCTATAGATGTCTGTTAAGTCCTTTTGATTCATTAAATCTCTTAGTTCTCTTATTTCTCTCTTTGGTTTCTGTCTGGTTGACCTGTCCATTGTTGACAGAGGAGGGTTGAAATCTCCTACTATTAATGTGTGGGGTTAATGTGTGATTTTAGTTCTAGTAATGTTTCTTTTGCATATGTTCATGCTTTTATATTGGAGACATACATATTCAAAAATTGAGACTTCATCCTGATAAATTATTCTTGTTATGAGTATAAAGTTCCCATCTCCATCTCTTCTGATTGATTTTAGTTTGAAGTAATTTTGTTAGATATTAATGTAGCCACACATACTGTTTCTTAGGTCTGGTGTTTGAAAAACCTTTTCCCAACCCTTTGCTCTGAGTAAATGTCTGTCTTTTAGGTTGAGGTGTGTTTCTTATTTACAACAGAATGTTGGATCGTATTTTCGCATCCACACTCTTTTTTTTTATTGGAGAAAAAAGAAATTTCTGCCTTCTCCCCGCCTCCCCTTTCCCTCCCCCTCCTCCCACTCCTCCCCCTCCCCTCCTCCCCCTCCCTCTCCAGACTGAAGAGCAGTAAGGGTTCCCTGCCCTGTGGAAAGTTCAAAGTCCTCCCCCCTCAATCCTGGTCTAGGAAGGTGAACATCCAAACTGGCTAGGCTCCCACAAAGCCAGAACATGAAGTAGGATCAAAACCCGATGCCATTGTCCTTGGCTTCTCAGCAGCCCTCATTGTCCGCCAAATTCAGAGAGTCCGGTTTTATCCCATGCTTTTTCAGTCACAGTCCAGCTGGCCTTGGTGAGCTCCCAATGGATCAGCCCCACTCTCTCCGTGGGTGGGTGCATCCCTTTTGGTCCTGACTTCTTTGCTCATATTCTCCCTCCTTCTGCTCCTCATTGGAACATTGGGAGCTCAGTCCGGTGCTCCAGTGTGGGTTTCTGTCTCTATCTCCATCCATCACCAGATGAAGTTTCTATGGTGATATGCAAGATATTCATAAGTATGGCTATAGGATTGGGTCATTTCAGGTTCCCTAACCTCAGCTGCCCCAGGAACTAACTGGGGACATCGCCTTGGACACCTGAGAGCCCCTCTAGATCCAAGTCTCTTGCAAACCCTAAGATGGCTCCCTTAATTAAGATATGTGCTTCCCTGCTCCCCTAACCAACCTTCCTCTTTCCCAATCATCCCGTTTCCCCAAGTTCCCCCCAACCTCCCCTTGTCACATTTCTCTCCCCTTCTCCCCTTACCCCCCTCCCACCACGCCCCCAAGATCCCAATTTTTTGCCTGGCAATCTTGTCTACTTCCCATAACCAGGAGGATAGCTATATGTTTTTCTTTGGATTCACCTTCTTATTTAGTTTCGTTAGGATATCAAATTATAGACTCACTGGCCTTTATTTATCTCTAGAAACCAATTATGAGTGAATACATCCCATGTTCATCTTTTTGGGTCTGGGTTACCTCACTCAGGATAGTGTTTCTTAACCTGTCCTTTTTTATGAGTGAATTTAATACATTGATAATAATTAATGACCAATGTTTGTTACCTCTCATTATTCTTTTTGGTAGTAGAGTTTGTGTGTTTCCCTTCTTTGAGTTGTGCTGGTGAAGGGTTGTCAGATGTCTGTGCTATTGTGGGTGTTGTTGGGTTTCTTGGGTTTTGGTTTTCCTTCTAGTACTTTCTGTAAGACTGGGTTTGTGGCTATATATAGTTTAAATTTTTTATCCTGGCATATCTTGTTTTCTCCATTGAAGGTGAACAAATGCTTGGCTGGGTATAGTAGTCTGGGCTTGCATCCATGGTCTCTTAGTTTCTGCAGCACATCTATCCACGACCTTCTGGCTTTCATGGTTTTCAAAAAGAAGTCAGGTGTAATTCTGATAGGGTTACCTTTATATGTTACTTGACCTTTTTCCTTTGCAGCTCTTAATATTTTTTTATTCTGTATTTTTGTGTTTTGATTATTATATGATAAGGGGATGATATTTTTTGTTCTAGTCTATTGAGTATTCTGTATGCTTCTTGTACCGTCATAGCAATATCTTTCTTTAGGTTGGGAAAGTTTTCTTCTATAATTTTGTTGAATATATATTCTGGGCCTTTGAGCTGTAATTCTTCTCCTTCTTCTACCTCCATTATTCTTAGGTTTGGTCTTTTCATGGTGTTCCAGATTTTCTGAATGTTTTGTGATGAGATATTTTAGGATTTGATGTTTTCTTTGATCTGTGCATTTATTTCCTCAATAGTATCTTCAGCATCTGAGATTCTTTCTTCTATCTCTTGTATTCTGTTGGTTATACTTGTTTCTGTAGTTTCTGTTCATTTACCCAGATTTTCCATATCCTGCCATCTCTCGGTTTGTGTTTTCTTCATTTCCTCAATTTCAGTTTTCAAGTCTTGAACTGTTTCTCTTACCTGTTTGATTGCTTTTTTCTTGGTTTTCTTGAGTATCTTTGAGAGATTTATTCATTTTTTCTACCTTTTTTGTTAGTTGTCTCATCCATTTCTTTAAAGGAGTTATTTACTTCCTGTTTAATGGTCTCTAACACTTTCATAATATTATGTTTAAAGTCTATTTCTTCTACTTCTTCTCGATTAGGGTGTTCAAGTCTTCCTGTTGTATGTTCACTGAATTCTTGTGTTATCATGTCACTTTTCGGATAGTTGGAGGAATTCTTGCATTTGCACTTGCCCATCTCTACCTTCAAATGCTGATAGGAGAGTCTCGGAAGCTTGGTTAGATCTTTGCTATGGCTACCTCTGTACTTGGTAGTTTTTCTTGGTCTGCCATCTCTTAGAACCCCTCAGCATTGGAGTTATCTCTCAGATCCTCTTCACCCTGAAGTAGGCTGTGGTGGTGGATCTAAGGACCCTGCATATGGAAAGAAGTGCTTGGGGGCAAGCTGGGATGTGATAAGTAGAGCAAGGCAGTACCCAGGGAGAAGCTCCACTGAATGGCCAGAAAGTTTAGGGGATTGGGGGTGATTGTGCTCTGTTCTTGGGGTATCTGGCCATATGGTCATGCACTAACTTACCCCTCCGGTTGGAACTTCTGGTACAGGAGCAGGACCACTTGCTGGCCAGGGACCTTGCAGACAAAAGGATTGGCTGGTTAGGTGCAGGTTCAGTGTAACAATGAAACTCCTGAGGCAGTTGTAGTCACCACTTTGTCCCTAGACCCTCAACCCTGAAGCAGACTGAGTAAGGGATCCGTTGACCCTACAGATGGAAAGGGGTGCTTGGGGGTAAACTGGGAAGGCATAAGAAGAGAAAGGTAGTAGCCAGGGAGAAGCCTCCACTGAATCTCCAGATAGTTTAAGGGATTGGAAAGTGCCTGTGCTCCCTTCCAGGGTGGCCGGCCAGCCAGTCTGGCACACACAGGATCAGGGCCACTTGCTGGCCAGGGACCTTGCAGACAACAAGGTGGGATTGCTGGATTCAGGCTCAGTGTAACAAAGAAACTCCTGCAGCAGTTGTAGTCATCACTTTGACTCCAGACCCTCAGCCCCGACGCAGGCTGAGTTGGGGGATCCTATGACCCCACAGATGGAAAGAGGTGCTTGAGGGCAAGCTGGGATGGGATAAGAAGAGAAAGGCAGTAGCCGGGGAGAGAAGACTCCACTGAATGGCCAGAAAGTTTACCCTATTTTCATTTATTGCTCTCAGGTTATTTGTTCCCTGTGACCTGTTAATTGCAGTGAACCTCTTTAGACTTACGTTTACATTTTAGTGTATTGTGCAGCAGTTTTGGTAGATAGATATTTCTTAAATTTCTTAAATTTGTTTTTATCATGAAATATTTTTCTTCCTCTGTAAATATGATTGATAGTTTTGATTGGCAAAACAACCTGAGATAGCATTTATGTTTCCTCTAAGTTTGTCACCAGAGGCTCTTTGGATACTCCAACACCACCTCCAATATGAAAACAAATCCACTAATGTGACAAAGCTAGACTTTTCTATCTAAGGGGTAAATAAGGAAACATGTGCTTTCTAATGTTATCTTTCTCTTTTACTTCAACTTAAATGATCTTTCTTCTTGACAATCTCTCTATACACCTACATCTCTTTACATAGTTGTACATCTCAATTTGCATGTATATATCTTTGTCCTGCAGTCATATACTTCTTCCTTCACACACCTCTCTCCTACAAACACATCTCTCTTTGATACAGATACATCTTCTGTCTCTCTACCCCCTCAGTTATATCTCTTAACAGATTCTCTTTCTCTCTGTACATTCAGCTATTTCTTCCTACCAACACACACACACACTTCTCTCACATTTCTCTCCTAATCCCTCCTACATCTCTCCTGCATTTTCTCACAACCAAAACATCTGGAAAACTATTATTCACATCTTCAGGGTCACAGAACTAATTGAGTAAACAATAAGAAAAGGAGTAAAACTGATCACATAGTTGCTCCCCGGGTAGAAAGTTCACACTGGCTGGGTAGTGAGTGAAATAAGCACATCGTTCTGAGCTGTCAGGGTTCTCAGACAGGAACTGGCATTGAAATTAAGAACTTAAACAGTAAGCAGTTAGCTGGCTGAACCTTCAAATTGGGAGTACATGGAGTACATGCAAAAAGTCCATTGCTGAGGAAGTTATGTCTTCTAAAGTTGCTTCATGCTTTGACCTTTAACCAGCAAAAAGCACCTGGTAAATTGACCTCATTTATTTGTTCTTGGGACAACCAGATATTTGTCTCCAGGGGCAACCAGTTTGCTTTGGATTTGCTATGCAATCTAAAATTAGCTCTTTTGTGACTGAGAATACTATTATTTTCTTATGTCACAGTAATGAAAAATATCCTAGATTTCTATTCATGAGAATTTTACATTTAAACATGGATCATCTTTCTGACACTCCACAGCTTTATGTGTATCCAGTAGATAAAGTATTTCATGTTATAAACACACAAGCAGTGTGTGTTACTTACAGCTGTTTTTAGTGACACAGAAGAAAAATTAAAGAAAGAGATAGTTATTTACAACAGTGACCCCACAACCTTTCCAAGTAGGGCTCTCCATCAGGGAATTATTCATCTGGTGGGTCAACCTATTGAGTACTAATTGTCACCTGCTGTATACTCTCAGTGGCCTCTGGCATTTGTAGAATATATGTACTGAACTTTCTGGCTTCCACCATCTCTATCAAAAGGCCAGATGTTACCCAAATGGATGCTATTTGATCTTTTCACTTAGTTGTATTTAGTATACTTCTTTGTTCTGTACAGTCAATGTTTTGGTTGTCATACATAATGAGGAATATTTTTTCTAATCCTTTCCACTTGATATTCAGTGCTCTTATTGTACCTTAACAAGTACCTCTTTCTTTAAATTGGAAAGGAATTTCTCTGATTTTTTAAAACAAATATGCTCTGTGTTTTGGGGCTATTTTTGTTTTACCTTTCTACATATTATTCATAGGTTTAATTTTTTCACATTATCCCCATTTTTTGGTTGTAGCAAAACTAAGATTAATTCTATAAAGACTAGAGTGGAAGCCAGTAATGAAAATTGCCTTCATGCATCATAAAGTTAGCGGCCAATAGATAATCCTGGTAAAAAATGTTTCTGTAGGTCATCAGATCATACATAGGAAGGAAGATGTACTGGAATCATTGGCTCACAGACCTGGGGACTTCACCAACCATAGACCACAAGTAATGAAGTCAGAATGGGACATGAGTTGCAGCAACCTAAGAGTAATCTGTAGAGATTGTAATCAAATGCTTTCTTTTATAAATTGTGTTTGACATGGTATTTTATTAAAGCATAGAAAATTAACTAACACATATTGGCTCTGAACAACTCAGAAGCTATTGCTTATGCCTGGTTACTTGTGTTTTTAATATGTGGCCAATATCACTAAGGTACAGTGTTTAAAAATTCATTGTTGTTACTTTATAAATGACATTTTTAAAGATATTTGATTCTGTTAATTTCATGGCATAAAAATCATACCAAAATTAGTGTATCCTATTAATTAATTCCTATTGTAATAGCATTTACTGAAAATTATTCAGAAGAACAAGCTGGCAATGAATTCAGAAATATGATTATAACTATTTTCAAATAATTGAAAAAGCCAAAAATAGAGATGAACGAAAATACAAAGCCAATCTAAGACAGGAAAATATAATTTCAAATTTTTAAGAAATTACAAACAGAAAGAAACCTGTAAATATGAAACAAAAAAAGTTATTTAAAACCTCAATTGAAAGTGTTACCCATAGTATTAATATTTTGGGAACAGAAAAGTAGTGATAGAGGACAAGTATAGAAATAACAATAGGAATTACATAATTTAATAAGTATCACTGATACATTTTAGAAAGTATGAAAAGTAAGTGGGAATTCAGTGACATCATTAAAAGACCTTACCTCTGAACTATGAGCATGGAGAATGGAAATGGATATAAAAGTAGCGGCAGGCTACATCTCACCACGCGGCTAGTTTTACACTTGAAATACTTACACGGAAACTGTATTCTTTTAAACACTGCTTGACCCATTAGTTTCAGCCTCTTACTGGCTAATTTTTACATCTTGATTAACCCATTTCTAATAATCTGTGTAGCACCATGAGGTGGTGTCTTACCAGGAATATTCTTAACCTGCATCCATTTTGGAGAGGAGAGCTATGGCGACTGGCTCACTTCCCATCTTCCCAGTATTCTGTTATGTCTTCCCTGCCTAACTATGTTCTGACCTATCAGGCCAAGCAGTTTTCTTTATTAATTAATGAAAGTAATACATAGAAAGAAGACACTCCCACATCAAATGGATACAATACAGAGAGTCACAGAGATTATCTTCAACACAATACTAGAAGAAAACTCCACAATCTAAAGAAAGACAAGCCCATCCAGGTAAAAGAGATCAGCTGAATAGAAAACAAATAATACTATGAAAGAAATTATCCGTGATATTATCTAGTTAAAATATTATGAGTAACAGATTAGAAGATATTGAAAGCATCCAGAAAGTAAGGCTAAATCTACTAATAAAAGCAGGTCTATTTTTATAATTGACTATGAAAAGCTAGGTAATTATCCAAGAAATCATGAATACACATCATACTAAAATATTTAGCAGGTTGCATCAACATATCTGTATAATATACACATGTGTAATAATTATGTTTTTAGAAGGAGGCCATGATTTTATAATGGAGTGAGAGGAGTACATGGAAGGAGTGGGACAGACAAAATGGACAAGTGCAAATGATGCAATTATGTTTAAATTATATATGTAACAACTATTTCACAGAAGCCTTTAAACCAAGAAGTACCTTCAAAAATGGACCAAATTTCTGAAAGACAGCTGTCTCATCAGACTCTTCCCCAGCAAATGCACTTAATAATATTAAAAAGAAATAAAAATTTTATGATGTAAAAACAGATGAAAGGAATTTATCGCTACTAAACCAGCTCTAAAGAGGATACTGGAAGCAATATTTCAATATTAAAAGTAATTTAAAAAAACAATCAAGAGACTACAGAAAACAAAGAAAAAATGCCAGAATAGTTAAACAAAAGACACATGAAAAATACCACAAAACCAACAAAATAATAGGAATATACTATTTTAATAGGGACTCTGAGTACTAATGATCATAATTACCAGCAAAAATCATTATAGGAACAGGTTAGAAAACAGGATGTATCTTTGTGCTTTCTGCAAAGCCATACTGCATTAGGTAATTTTCTGTTACCATGATAAAATGCTGTCTCTGTTAAGGTTTCCCTTGCTGTGAAGAGGGCCCATGACTATGGTAACCCTTATAAAGGAAGACATCTAACTGTGGCTGGCTTACAGTTCAGAGGTTAGTCCACTATCAACATGGTAGGAGACATGACATCTCATGAAGAGGTAGTGACAGCTCTACATCTTGATCTTTAGGCAACAAAGTGTGTAGACATAAGTCATAAAATAATCTCACACCAGTTTGCAATTATGACTAATAAAAGGGTTATTTATTTAAGGGGAAAACTAACAGATCACTGTCCTAGACATCAGGGCTCTGTGCGACCAGGAACAGAGTCTAGTAGCCAGAAATGGAGCCGGAAGAAAAAGAATGAGAGCAGGGCTACCACTGCTTTTTAAAGCAAAAGAGACCACACCCAAGTGGGCTGGTATCTTAAAGGCTATTGGCTGAAGGAGCAGAAGGAATTCCCACAGCACTTCCCCCTTTTGTGTAAGGAAGAGAGTTCCAAACCCAATATAAAACAATGTACACTAGGAACAGATATCAACTATAAGATTAGAATTACAATCAGCATAAACAATATTATACAAGGAATATATGCTAGATGTTTTAATAAACATTCTATCCTAAGAAGTCTAAGTCTTGTATTGGAAATGGCTTGGCTAGATCATAAGAGGGCTATCTAATCTTCAACCCTATCAAAGAACTGAAAAGGGAGATAATATTACTTAAGCAGACAGGAAGTACAAAGCAAGCAATATATGACAGAGACAATTAGCTACCTAAACAACCATCCAAAGTCTCATTTTGCAACGTTGAAGCAACCAACTTTGGCTATGGCCTAGTGTAATTTACAGACCATTTTCAGAGGCAGGAAATTTTTCAGAACCATCTTATCCTGTCTTGGCAAGATTGGAAGTCCTGCTTATCCATTTCTGGATATCATGTAACTTTGTCAATGGTTAAGATATTGTCAGTTCCTTGCCCAAAGGCTAGTTTTGCCAAGAAGAACAAGCTCCATGTGGAGTGTCTTTGGTACTCAACATTCTCTCAGAAATAGATTGGTGCTGTCAGAAGCATTCATGTCTCATGTCAACAGAACACTAAGTTATTTAAAAGCCATGTTCTACAGATCCTTGATGTGACTGAAGATTACCGATCTAGACAAAATACAATCTCTATGTATCTAAAGAATCTAATCAAAAACCCGGTCGTGGAGTGTGGGCGGAAACACGGTCGCGGAGCGCGGGCGGAGGACGCCCCCCGCAGCCGGTGGGGACCGGTTAGATCCCAAGCTGCAGCAGAGGACGCAGGCAGCGGGAACCGTCGTGGCAGCAGATGCAAGCTACAGAGACTACGCGCAACACCGAGAGCAGATCGCCCCACTACAATTAAAGGAAAGAGGTAGGCCTTTGGTTGGTGAGATCCCTAGCAAGAAAGGAGCCAATTCCTGTTCCTGAAGACCATTCTGAGGGGCGAGAGGGAACTTGGCCCCTGGCTGGAGCCAGGAAACAGGGCGACAGCATTTTGTAAGAGGAGCCCCTGGCCAACAGGGAAACCTGATCCTGTTGCAAAAGACCCATTAGATAGACTAATAGGAGGAGATGGGAAGGCGCCAAGGCAAGAATTCACCCAATAATCTGAAAAACAACATGAAAACACCAGAACACAATGATCTTACAACAGAAGGACTTGAACACCCTAATACAGAAGAAGTGGAAAGAATTGACTTTATGAAAGCAATAGAGTCCATTAAACAACATGTGAAAAATGACCTTATAGAAATGGATGAGAAGTATAACCAAAAGTTTGAAGAAATGAGAAAATACGTCCATGATACCCTGGGAAACCAAGAAAAAACGATCAAACAGGTACAGGATACCCTGGGAAAACAAAGAAAAAAGGATCAAACAGGTACAGGATACCCTGGGAAACCAAGAAAAAAACGATCAAACACGTAATGGAAACAGTTCAAGAATTGAAAACTGAAAGGGAAGCAAGGAAGAAAACACAAGCTGAGCACCAGCTGGATATGGAAAATCCAGGTCAACAAGCACAGCCCACAGAAACAAGCATAATCAATAGAATACAAGAAATTGAAGAAAGAATCTCAGATTCTGAGGACACCATAGAGAAAATAAACACACTGATCAAAGAAAACAGCAAAGCCAACAAATTCTCATCATAAAACATGCAGGAAATATGGGACACAATAAAAAGACCAAAATTAAGAATAATAGGAATAGAAGAAGGAGAAAAGTCACAGCTCAAAGGCCCAGAAAATATTTTTAACAAAATTATGGAAGAAAACTTCCTCAACATAAAGAAAGATATTCCTTTGAATATTCAAGAAGCATACAGAACACCAAGCAGATTGGATCAAAGAAAAACATCCCCTCACCATATAATAATCAAAACACAGAATATAAAGGTTAAAGAAAGGATATTAAGAGCTGCAAAGGAAAGAGGCCAAGTAACTTATAAAGGTAAACCGATCAGACTTACACCTGACTTCTCTATGGAAACCATGAAAGCCAGGAGGTCCTGGATAGAGGTACTGCAGAAGCTAAGAGACCATGGATGCAAACCCAAACTACTATACCCAGCCAATCTATCGTTCACTATCAATGGAGAAAACAAGACATTCCAGGATAAGAACAAATTTAAGCAATACGTAGCCACAAATCCAGCCCTACAGAAGATAATAGAAGGAAAATCACAACCCAAGGAATCCAACATGGCCAACACTGCCTACAAGATCTCAGGCATCTAGAGACCCTTCACCAGCACAACTCAAAGAAGGGAGACACACAAACTCTACTACCAAAAACAATAAGAATAACTGGAGTAAACAACCACTGGTCATTAATATCACTTAATATTAATGGTCTCAATTCACCTATAAAAAGGCACAGGCTAAGAGATTGGATACGAAAACAGGATCCAACATTCTGCTGTTTGCAAGAAACACATCTCAACCACAAAGACAGGCATCTACTCAGAGTAAAGGGTTGGGAAAAGGTCTTTCAAGCAAATGGTCCCAAGAAAAAAGCAGGAGTGGCCATATTAATTTCTAGCAAAACTGACTTCAAACTAAAATCAATCAGAAGAGATCGAGATTGACACTTTATATTTATAACAGGAACAAGTCATCAGGATGACATCTCAATCCTGAATATCTACGCCCCTAATACAAAAGCACCCACTTATCTAAAAGAAATATTACTAGAACTGAAGACAGACATTAAACCACACACACTAGTAGTAGGAGACTTCAATACACCTCTCTCTCCAATGGACAGATCAATCAGACAGAAACCAAACAGAGAATTAAGAGAATTATTTGAGGTAATGAAGCAATTGGACTAAACAGACATCTATAGATCACTCCACCCAAATTAGGAAAGAATATACCTTCTTCTCTGCAGCTCATGGAACCTTCTCGAAAATTGACCACATACTCGGAAACAAAAGAAACCTCCACAGATACAAAAAAATATCAGTGTCCACCTGTGTCTTATCAGATCACCATGGATTAAAGTTAGAAGGCAACAACAATGCTACCCCCAGAAAGCCAACAAACTCATGGAAACTGAACAGTCAACTACTGAACCACACCTGGGTCAAGGAAGAAATTAAGAAAGAAATTAAAGTCTTCCTTGAATTTAATGAAAATAAAGAGACAACATACACAAACCTATGGGACAAGATGAGCAGTGCTAAGAGGAAAGTTCATAGCACTAAATGTACACTTAAAGAAAACGGAGAAAACATACATCGGGGACTTAACAGCACACCTGAAGGCCTTGGAGAAAAAAGAAGCAGACCTGACCAGGAGGAGTAGAAGACTGGAAATAATCAAACTGAGGGCGGAAATCAACAAAATAGAAACACAGAAAACAGTCCAAAAAATCAATGAAACAAAAAGTTGGTTCTTGGAGAAAATCAACAAGATCGACAAACCCCTATCCAAACTAATTAAACAACAAAGAGAGAACACGCAAATAAATAAGATCAGAAATGAAAAGGGGGACATAACCACTGACACAGAGGAAATTCAGAGAATCATTAGATCTTACTACAAAAGCCTGTATGCCACAAAACTGGAAAATGCAAAAGAAATGGACATTTTTTAGATAAGTACCTTCTACCAAAGCTAAACCAAGACCAGGTGAACGATCTAAATAGACCAGTTAGTCACGAAGAAATAGAAGCTGTTATCAAAAATCTCCCCTCCAAAAAAAGCCCAGGACCAGATGGTTTCAATGCAGAATTCTACCAGAACTTCCAAGAAGAGCGAATACCTATACTCCTTAATGTATTTCACAATATAGAAACAGAAAAGTCATTGCCAAATTCCTTTTATGAAGCTACAGTTACCCTGATACCAAAACCACACAAAGAGCCAACCAAGAAAGAGAATTACAGGCCAATCTCACTCATGAATATTGACGCAAAAATTCTCAATAAAATACTGGCAAACCGAATTCAAGATCACATTAGAAAAATTATCCACTATGATCAAGTAGGCTTCATCCCAAAGATGCAGGGCTGGTTCAACATACACAAATCTATTAACGTAATCCACCATATAAATAAACTGAAAGAAAAAAACCATATGATCATTTCATTAGATGCTGAAAAAACATTCGACAAAATTCAACACCCCTTTATGATAAAGGTATTGGAGAGACTAGGGATACAAGGGTCATACCTAAATATAATAAAAGCTATTTACAGCAAGCCGACAGCTAACATTAAATTGAACGGAGAAAAACTCAAAGCCATCCCACTAAAATCAGGAACAAGACAAGGATGTCCACTCTCTCCATACCTCTTCAATATAGTGCTTGAAATTCTAGCAATAGCAATAAGACAACATAAGGGGATCAAGGGGATTCGTATTGGAAAGGAAGAAGTTAAGCTTTCGTTATTTGCAAATGATATGATAGTATATATAAGCGACCCCAAAAACTCTACCAAAGAACTCCTACAGCTGATAAACACCTTTAGTAATGTGGCAGGATACAATATCAACTCCAAAAAATCAGTTGCCTTCCTATACACTAAGGATAAAGAAACAGAGAGGGAAATCAGAGAAGCATCACCTTTCACGATAGCCACAAATAGCATAAAGTATCTTGGGGTAACTCTGACCAAGGAAGTGAAAGATCTATTTGATAAGAACTTTAAGTCTTTGAAGAAAGAAATAGAAGAGGACACCAGAAAATGGATGGATCTCCCTTGTTCTTGGATTGGGAGGACCAACATGGTAAAAATGGCAATTCTACCAAGAGCAATCTATAGAGTCAATGCAATCCCCATCAAAATCCCATCAAAATTCTTCACAGATCTGAAGAAGACAATAATCAATTTTATATGGAAAAACAAAAAACCCAGGATAGCCAAAACAATCTTATACAATAAAGGAATGTCTGGAGGCATTACCATCCCTGACTTCAAACTCTATTACAGAGCTACGGTATTGAAAACAGCTTGGTATTGGCATAAAAACAGAGAAGTCGACCAATGGAATCGAATAGAAGACCCTGACTTTAACCCACAAACCTATGAGCAACTGATTTTCGATAAAGGAGCTAAAAGTATACAATGGAAAAAGGAGAGCATCTTCAACAAATTGTGTTGGCAAAACTGGATGTCAATCTGTAGAAGAATGAAAATAGATCTATATCTATCACCATGCACAAAACTCAAGTCCAAGTGGATTAAAGATCTCAATATCAGCCTGAACACACTGAACCTGATAGAAGAGAAAGTGGGAAGCACTTTACAACACGTGGGCACAGTAGACCACTTCCTACGTATAACCCCAGCAGCACAGACAGTAAGGGCCTCATTGAATAAATGGGACCTCCTGAGACTGAGAAGCTTCTGTAAAGCAAAGGACACTGTCGCTAAGACATAAAGACAACCCACTGACTGGGAGAAAATCTTCACCAACCCCGCAACTGACAAAGGTCTGATCTCCAAAATATATAAAGAACTCAAGAAACTAGAACGTAAAAGGCTAATCAACCCAATTATAAAATGGGGCACTGAGCTGAACAGAGATCTCTCAACAGAAGAAGTTCAAATGGCCAAAAGTCACTTAAAGTCATGCTCAACTTCATTAGCGATCAGGGAAATGCAAATCAAGACAACTTTAAGATACCATCTTACAACTGTCAGAATGGCTAAAATCAAAAACACCAATGATAGCCTTTGCTGGAGAGGTTGTGGAGAAAAGGGTACACTCATCCATTGCTGGTGGGAATGCAAACTTGTGCAACCACTCTGGAAAGCAGTGTGGAGGTTTCTCAGGAAATTCGGGATCAACCTACCCATGGACCCAGCAATACCACTCTTGGGAATATACCCAAGAGAGGCCGTATCATACAACAAAAGTATATGCTCTACTATGTTCATAGCAGCATTGTTTGTAATAGCCAGAACCTGGAAACAACCTAGATTCCCTTCAATTGAAGAATGGATGAAGAAGGTATGGAATATATACATATTAGAGTACTACTCAGAAGTAAAAAACAAGGACTTCTTGAAGTTTGCAGGCAAATGGATGGAAATTGAAAACACTATCCTGAGTGAGGTAAGCCAGACCCAAAAAGAGGAACATGGGATGTACTCACTCATATTTGGTTTCTAACCATAAATAAAGGACATTGAGCATATAATCCGGGTTCTTAGAGAAGCTAAATAAGAAGGAGAACCCAAAGAAAAACATATAGGCATCCTCCTAAATATTAACCTTCATCAGGCGATGAAAGGAGACAGAGACAGAGACCCACATTGGGGCACCGGACTGAAATCTCAAGGTCCAAGTCAAGAGCGGAAGGAGAGAGAACACGAGCAGGGAGCTCAAGACCATGAGGGGTGCACCCACATACTGAGGCAGTGGGGATGTTCTTTCAGGAACTCACCAAGGCCAGCTGGCCTGGGTCAAAAAAGCCTGGGTTAAAACCGGTCTCGCTGAACATAGCGGACGAGGACTACTGAGACCTCAAGAACAATGGCAATGGGTTTTGGATCCTACTGCACCTATTGGCTTTGTGGGAGCCTAGGCAGTTTGGATGTTCACCTTACTAGAACTGGACAGAGGTGGGTGGTCCTTGAACTTCCCACAGGGCAGGGAATCCTGATTGCTCTTTGGGCGGTCGAGAAAGGGGGATTTGATTGGGGGAGGGGGAGGAAGGGGGACGGCGGTGGGGAAGAGACAGAAATCTTTAATAAATAAAATAAATAAAAAAAGAATCTAATCGATCTGACTGTATGTACAGCAAACATGAACTACTATTGACCTAAATAATTAGTACCTGTATAACTTAAAGACTAAAACTTCATGTCAGAATATGAAGTAACCTATAAACAAATGTGTATGAGGACAATTACCTCAAAATGTAAACAATCTATAATTATCTTGATCAGAGGTAGGAGTAATATATAATGCAATATGAAAATACATCTTAAAAGTTGTATCAATATACAAAATGTCCTAAACAGAGATAATATCATACATATATACAATTTGACAAAATAACTTGTATAGGTGTACAAATAATGTAAACAAAAGTAACAAATATAATTTGAACTTGTATCAATATACAAAAACTATACCAATGTAAATTATCCATGATAATTGCTCACAAGTATTCACTCTATTACCCCCTATTACTATCCTCATTTTTTAAATAAATGTAGTTTCACCCCAACCCTCTTTCTAATACAAGTAATATTCAACAACTCCTAAACAATGTTCCCAACCCTATGGACATACATTTTTGGGATGTGGGTGTTGTCTTCTAGAACTGCTTCCCACTGTCAACAAAGTGTGTCTTTGTCTCTTAATGGAATCCTGCAAAATTAAAGTGATGGTTAAGTTTCAAAATTACTGTCTAGTATAGTTGCAAACAATTTCTGAGCAGTTGATAGATAGTTTTTTTTTCAAAGTTCTTATTTGGAGTTCTGGCCAGAATGTCATGAGAAAGTGTACCATTTCAGCAGCTGGTAACCACCTCCCCCCAAAAAAGAAGTGGTTCTATAGTAGCACTGTCTCTATCATGATGTCATCTCAATTAGGTAGAGTTGTTGCTATGGGGTCCCATCTTCCTGGAAACTTCAAAGATTAATGCAGGAAAAGGATCTGTAGGAAAATCTATTGTTCATCATAAAAAACTTAAACATCATTCATATATACATACATTCAATGAAGAATATGATATAGACAAAAAATGCATGTAGAAAGTAAAAATTTTTCCTAAAGTCTTTCTTCTGTCCTATACCAGATGTCTCCTGATATGAGACGGAAACACTGAACGTTTCTATTAACAACACGCTTGGATTTAGAGAAGTACAGAGCCATTGTCCAATACAAAACCAGCTGAATATGTTAAAATATTAGTATAAATATATGCATGTTTGTGTGCGTAAATGTAAGTGTAGCCCATACCTGGATTCATAAACCATATTCTCTTTTCTATATGCTCCTTAGTGGATAGTCATTTTTTCTTCAAACATTCAGGGTCTCTTGAATTTTTGATGATGTGTATTTTCCTGCAAAGATAAGAGCAGAACCATGCCCCAACCTATATGGCTTTCCTTACCACCTGTATGGGTGTCACCATTGTGGATGAGCTGTCATTTCTCTGTTTCAATAGGTTTCTCCTTTTCAAAGTGAATCTTTATTAATTTTTATGGTATTCATAATTTTTTTCTCCTGTGGAAACAAGAATGAAACCCCTTTCTCAATGCAGTACATCTCCTGGTTTCCATTGTGAAGTCAACACTTCCTTGAAATATACGGTTGATTCAATTCAGAAGTTTTTTCCATTATCCAATGCCTCTCTGCTGCTGTTGTTCCTGTTATCCAACAGGTGGTGCTGTTGCCGAGTTGCAACTAGAATCAATGCAAAGGTGACAAAACAGTCCCATTTCAGTGTCCGCCTTGGTACTTGTTAAAGACTGGGAAATATGAGTTGCTCAACAAAGTAAATGTAATTAAATCAATTCCATACATGGAGGCAGAAACCCAGAATCCAGGGACAGAGAACAGCAACCCAGAAGCCACATTCACTGCCAGGCAACAAAGAGTCACCCTGACTAGCGCTGCTTTGGTGCTGCGCTGCAAAGGGTATTTAAAAACCACTCAGGAAATAGCAACCCAGGTGGGCAGAGACTGTCTAGGCTCATGGAGCCCAGGAGGCATAAAGTTTAAATCCACATGAGCAACAGTTTGGAATTATGGTTAATAAAAGTGTTATGTATGTAAGGGGAAAACTTACAGATCACTGTCCTAGACAGCAGCCCTCTGCATGACCAGGAACAGAGTCTAGTAGTCAGAAGCAGAGCTGGAAGAAAAAGAGAGAGATAGGGGCTCCTGCTGCTTTTTAGAGCAAAAGAGACCATGCCCAAGTGGTCCTTAAAGGAAGGAGCTCCCACAGCAAAAGAGTGAACTATCTCCCTAGGCCTAGTTTAAGATTATATGAGACTTCAAAGCCTTTTTCCACATTAACACACTTCCTCGAAAAAAGCCACACCTACTTCAACAAGGCCACACCTCCTATTTTTGCCATTCCCTCTGTGCCAGACATTAAAACACATGAGTATATGGGACCTATACTAATTCAAGCCACTACAAAAACCCTGAGAATGGTAATTTATATAAAACAGAGATTTTATTTGGATTAAAGGTTTCAGAAGTATAAGAATCCATCATAGGCAGCATGTAAAAAGGCAACATTATGTCAGAGTAAGAAGTTGAGAGCTCATATTTTCAAAAATAAGCATGAAGTAGAGAGAGTGAATTGGGTGTAGAGCAAGACCATGTTACTTCAACGCCCAGTACTGTACTCCTTTCAGCAAGGCTGAATATTCTAAAGTTCCTCCCAAAAGTGCAGAAAGTCTTCATCTCCACTTAGTATTTTAGCATTCCTTAACTAAAGTTCCTTTTCCCAGATTTAAAGTCCATAATCTTATATTGAGGTCCTTGAGTTATTTGGAGCTGACAGTTTTAATCTCCTGCATGTACATATTCAGTTTTGCTAATACTATTTGCTAAACACAAACATTCTTACAGTGTGTGGTGCTTCAGGAACCTCTGTAAAAAATTGAGTGCATGTAAAAGCATGGATTCTAATGTGTGTATTCTACTATTTTCCATTTACCTATGTTTACTTTTGGGCTAGTACCATACTATTGTCATGATGATAGCTCTGTACTATAACTTGATATTCATATAATATTTCCACTAGTATTATTAAACATTTTTAATATTTCAAAATTTCTATTTCCTTCATGATCAACAATTAATGTATAAAATTATTTGTTGAAAATGTACTAAAATTGTTTATGAATTATTCTTTGAAAAAAATTCACAAAATTGAAGATAATAGGAATGATTTGAAGTAATGTATAAGAAGGAAGTTAACTCAATAAAATCATTCTAAACTTATCATATCACCAACAAACACCAAGAATATCATGTCTATTATAATGAAGGCACCACACATGAAGAAACACATCTCATTACAAGGTGAGAAATTAAATGCAAGAACCTCACATGGTCATGCTAAAGTCACAATAGCCTCATTTCTAACATCTCCCACTGAGGTTTGCATTCCCAATAGTCCCAAAATCTATCTCCAGTAAATGATCCACATCTTTAAATGAAGTGGAGATACTCTGAAGAATGATATGCAGTCCATTAAAGAAGATAAGAAGCATAGGTTCAATTTATATACTACCTTGAATATCATGATCTTCACACTGTATGTTAGTAAAGGTAAGTGGAAGTGCTGTAGAAAACAAATTCATTAACTTCAGTATGACTAAAATGGCATTTTAATAATTGTGTTGGCCAGAAGATGGTTTTAGTCTTTGAAGCCATCAGATCCTGGAATTAAGAGCTTACTTAATACCAATTTGTGGTAAGCTAGAACTAACAATTACTGTGAAAATTGAGAGAAAATATGCTCTCAAGACTATACTGCAGAGAAAAAATTGAGACTAGTCTGTTCATGAGTAATTACAATGAATGTAAGAAATGTTATATGATCATTCATAAAGCCCATAATACAACTGAAGATTAAACTAAGACTATTGTTCTTTCAAGATTCAGGTAGTTTACAGAGTATATAAATATTTGTGTATATTCACCATTTGAGGAGGAAATAGAGAATGACATTGTGTTCTTAATCAGATATTTATAAAACCTCTGTAAATATAATCCTTAGACCATAAACTAAAAAAAGAAAACAGTGGTCATTGAATAAAATGGAGAACGCATAAGATGTTGTACATTCAATGAAAGAAGAAAATGTAAATAATTTAAGAATTTTATCATGATTGTTCCCTATTGTAAGAAAAGCAAAACAGCTAGTTTCCAAATAAACAAGGCAGTCAAAGTATGTACCCCATCAAATGACTGAAAAAAATGTGAAAAAAAATGCAATAGATTTGATCTGCAACATGCTTTGGATTGCCTTAGAGGGAAATGTATTTGATTTCAAGCAATTGAAAAGTATTTTAAAGACGTAATTAACACATCTCATTTTATAGATATTCCTATGTTATCTATATTGCCTACTTTTTGGTTTATTGACCATAAAGTTTATTTCAATCTTGAAGATGTTACATGAAAATAATCTTTATTTTGTTTTTGCATAAGTCCTACACTAGGTTAAGTCTTTTCTCACATGACTTACTTTTTTTATAATTATGTATTTCTAGATTATAATTCTCTTCCTAACAGAATTCTTTTACATAAGAACAGTGGTAATTAAGTACATTTTAAAGATACTTCTTTTGTTATTGAATTGTACCTTGTAAGAATTTCACATGAGTCTTTTGAATTCAAAGAATGTTTATCAAATTCCTCAAGAGATTGGGAGGCAGGGTAAAGCTGAAGCTATGGGATGGGGGACGCCCTTTATATTGTTGTGGAGCTGAGCACAAGTGGATTTTGAACTTTCTGTAGGCTGCTCTTAAACTATGGCAGCTTCCTCATGCACCACTGACTAGTGGAGTCGTCTGTCACACTTACTGCCATCTCTTGTGGTTTTGCACCTTTCTGTTTTGTGTAGTACTGGGTCAAAGCCAGGACCTCAAGCATACTTGCTAAGGCTTTTTGTTTGTTTTCCATGAGACAAGGATCTCACCCATGTAGCACCTCAGGGCATTCTTAAACTTCCCTGCCTTAGTGTCCAGGTATGGCAGGATACCACCACTGCTTTTGTCTTTACAGAAAGTGGTCTATCTGTCCAACCACAAAGAAATTCTAATGTGATTTTTATTAACCCAACTAGTTATTTAATCAGAAAAATCTGTTGGCAGGGGATTCCTATTTGGAAGAAAATGCTATTTGATTATTAACCAAGTTAATGGACATTGTTTTCCACGACAGCTGTGTTTCTGGTGAGTACTGAACAAATGTGTGGTTTTCTGTGTCACATTTGTTTTATTTTTCAAGCACTGTAACTTGGGATGGATGGTTAAAAACAATAATCTATGAGGGTTTCTACTTAACCTGTTCAGGACTGAGCTGTGTTGCCTGTTAATTTCTCCCTGTGTCGAGATGTTTGCCAGCATCCAGTGCTGTGTCAGTCCCGATGTAGGTTTATGTGAAAGCTTGGTTTTAGCTCATTTCTTGTGCCTTGAAGCATGCTACACATTCAGACCTTAAGGGGTAACTTTACAAATTGTGCACCCGTAAGGATTATTAACAATGAGATAGAAATTTTAGCGAGTTTATACCATAATTTTGTAGAAAAAGGATCTGCTCAATTCCATATTTCATTCATAAAAAATCTGCAATCTGCAATATTCTAGGAACAAATAAAAAGGAAATGTAAACCATTGTAAATGTCTTTTGTGGGATGTGCCTGATGCATGTATCATCGTCTTTGATTTTAGAATACTTCATAATGATAAAATTAAACTCTTTATTAAAGTTTAAAAAATATATTCTTTGAATTTTTAATGCATTTGTCATATTGATATAAACAGATATTCTGGTGTCAGATTGATCTGCTTTACTCACCAGCATACATTCTGGTTAGCTATATAGTTATTTCAATAAATTGTACATCATAGCTTCCTTACATATACATGGCATCAGTAATGCTCTTGTTTCATATGTTTGTTATGAGCATTAAATTTTTAATGTCCATTAAATATTTAGAGTGAAGTCTAACATTTGAGAAACACTTTCCTATAATTAATAATGTTTTATTACCCCCAAATTATGATATGTAAAAAGCTCAGTTGAGATAGTTTAACATTACTCATTAAAATACAAACATGATTTATATATCAAAACTGAGACACCATGTTAGTTATTTGCTTCTAAACTAGTATGTACAAATACATACATTTTCAACAAGAGCCCATCTTTCTTAATTGGCAATGAAGCATTTGAGAACAAAAGTTTAAAACAATCTGAGTCTGAATATATATTTCATGAGATTTTTATAAAATATCAGAAAGGACTAAAAGAAAAACTGATTATTAATGAATTTGAAGATTGGTTTCCATATACAAATTGAATTCTAACTTGTGTCTTTGTTTAAAAAAATAGGTAATCTTTGTTGAGCTCTTAAGAAATAAAGATTAAAGTATTTATTGGTATGATTCCGCATCATAGTTATAGTTGAATCACCTAAGTTTAAGGAATAAAGTGAAATGGAGATTGATATATATGAGAAAAATAAAGTTATTACCATCTAATCTTTAATTTTATTTCTGGGTGAACAAAAGAATGGGAAAAATAGGATCTACCAAAATATATCATTTGATAAGATAAAATGATAGAACTTTCACCCTTTCAAATGCTTTCTAGTTTATATAAGACTATTGTTTAAAGGTGTGTGATGCTTAAAATAATTTCAAGTTATATTCAGTCATATTGATATGTTAAACATTGAATTTTTCAGATCATCAATTGATATTGTACTTATAACAAAAAAATGTCCATACTAACAATAACTGTGGCTTGCTTTTGTTTTCCCACCTCCTTGAATTAAAAAAACTCCCAGAAGCTTACTGAAGTGAATAAATGGATTATGAAAACGGATCGTCGGTGACAGAATTTATTTTAGTGGGATTTTCTGGAGATTGGCAACTTCAGATTTTCTTCTTCGTGATATTTTCTTTGATCTATGATGCAACTGTGGTGGGTAACATTCTCATTATAGCCACAGTGACAGCTAATTCTACCCTTCATTCTCCCATGTACTTTCTTCTTGGAAACCTTTCCTTTCTGGACATGTGTCTTTCCACTGTCACAACCCCCAAGATGATCAGAGACTTGCTTGCAGAACACAAGAGCATCTCTCTATGGGGATGTACGGTCCAGATGTTCTTTATGCACCTCTTCGGGGGTGCTGAAGCAACACTTTTGATAGTCATGGCCTTTGATAGATACGTGGCCATATGCAAACCCTTGCACTACAGGACAATTATGAGTCACAGGTTGCTGAATGTATCTGTATTACTTTCCTGGACAATTGGTTTCATACACACCATGAGTCAGATGGTATTGATAGTCAATTTGCCTTTCTGTGGCCACAATATTGTAAATAACATATTTTGTGATCTCCCTCTGGTAATCAAGCTTGCTTGTATTGAGACAAACACTCTGGAGTTATTTGTCATTGCTGACAGTGGGCTGCTGTCTTTTATCTGTTTCATCCTCTTGCTCCTTTCTTACACTGTCATTCTGGTCACTGTAAAGCACAAATCACCTGGCAGGCTTTCCAAGGCCCTATCCACATTGTCTGCCCACATAATGGTGGTCACTCTGTTCTTTGGACCCTGTATCTTTATCTATGCCTGGCCATTTGGTAATTTTGAAAGCAATAAGGTGCTTGCTGTATTTTATACTGTTATCACTCCCGTACTGAATCCTGTTATTTACACACTGAGAAATCAGGAAATGAAAAAAGCTATGAGAAAATTATGGATCCAACAAGTCCGCTTCATGTAGAACTTACAGACTGAGCTATACTCTTTATCTCAGCCTTTGCATACAATGGGTAGATAATTTAAAGACTGTGCATAATATATTGTTTAACACTTTATGTTTGAACCACACATGAATAAAGAAAAATTGATATTATTGTACTACTGTATTAGTAGCAATGGTTTAACATTATTTTTCATCATTTTTATTTTGACCATTTTTCAATAATGAGAATTTCTTTTGTTTGAAAAATTAATGAATGAAAATGTTTATTAAATCAGAAGACATAATATAAATTATGGTGTACTGCATATGTATCTTGATACTCTATCAGAAAATTATATATATATATACAATGGATTTGTGTGTGCATACTGTATTTTATGACTTCCTTGTTCAATTAATGCCAACTTAATAAAGGGAAGCTCATGTTTCACCATAAATTAGTGGCTAAATGTTCTGTTTTCATTAATTTTCAATTGCATGCAAAAGCTATATCTCAATGATGAATAGTTATCAGAGATAATGCATGAATTTTGCTTCCAAATCATGTTTCCTCTTTAATTGGATATGTGGTTCTTCCAAATCTCCAAAATAGTCCTTGAACATGACACTAGTTTTGCATTTCCTGCAGATATACAATATTGATTTAGCTGAATATTTTTCATAGTACAGGTAAATCCAATGGTTTCCAATTGATATTCCCAACCATAAACTTCTGCTCCACACATCAGAAAAATAGTGTATGAATTCCACACACTTCTGAGAATATGTATCTGCAAGATGCACTCTATAACTGGGGTAAACTCATGATGAATTGTGAAACAACTGGACCTTTGGCTTAGACAAAACTCCTTTAATTACTTGATTATCATACACCTCTACATATACAGGAGAGCCACAATATGCTGGGGAGTCCAATATAGTTAGTGTCAATTCAGAATATTTCTGTTCCTACATCATACCTGTAATTTTTATACAGTTATGAATCATAATGAAATATCTAATATGCAGAATATCTCATATGGGTCTACTTTGAAAGGGTTGTTCGATCATACAAAGGGTCATGACTCACATACTGAAAATTGCTAATAAATCAATCTTGGAAACTCTCATTATTTCTTTACACCCAGTGTGTAATTACTGACCTGTACAACAGGTTGGTATTTAGTGACAGGGTCCAAAGGAAGAAGACCAAGAAAGAGACTGATAATCAGAGCTACTTAGGACAAAAAAAATTGAGCTTACAGGATAAAGTTGTAAGTTCTTACCAAAGCTCTGGGCCCAGGCTTTTATTGACTCTTTCAAACAAGTTCCTGCTTTTACTCAAGGAACTATGTTCCTTATTTATGGATTGGAGTTTCAGGGAAACCCTTGGATCTACCTGATTCTCAACAATTACCCTTGTAGCATGTCACTGAAAGGAAGGATTAGAGAAATGCTAACAAGAAAACTGAGGAATTTTGGCAAGGTCCTTCTTCAAGGGAATCTGATCATTACTTCATCATGGGTATCTGAGTTTGAAAACTGGCTCAAGTATGGAAATTAGTTCATGAGCCCAGGTTCCCTGGTGCCATGATCCAATGTTGTCTTTCTTTCATTTATTTCTGAGATTTTTTTGCATATTCAGATCTAGACTTTGTAATGGATTTTAATAGTATTTTAATAAATAAACATTTTCTGAATATCTGAGAGTCAAACAGTCCCACTGGTTTGCCTTACAGACCAGATTATGGTGACACACACCTTTAATCTCAGTAGCCATAATGAAATACACTTTTAATGCCTGCAGTTACACTACTTGTCATAGAAACTGGGTGGTGCATGCCTTTAATGATGGCAGTGCATGCCTTTAATCTCAGCCCTAGAGACAATAGGTGAAGTTTCTTTCCCACCTGGTCCCACAGCCATTCAGTCCCAAAGAAACACACAGAGGTCTACATTTATTATAGACCTAGTTGGCCTAGTAACTTAGGCTTTCTTATTAATAATTTCTTACATCTTAAATTAACCAATAATTCTTGTCTGTTAGCCACGTGGTTTGGTGCCTTTTATCAGTGAGGCATTCTCCTCTTGCTTCCTTTGCATCTGAGTGACAACTGCAGACTGAGTGTTTCCTCTTCCCAGAATTCTCCTGTTCTGGTTGCCCCACCTATACTTCCTGCTTGGTTGCCCCACTTACATATTTCCTGCCTGGCTACTGGCCAATCAGCAGTTTATTAAACCAATACAAGTGACATATCATTACAGGGTAGAAGACCATTGTCCCATAGCAAGGCTTCTTATTTTATTTCATTCCTAGAAATACTACAACTGATTATACAGTACCAAAGTGCATAGGAGTCAAGACACCATAGTCAAGTCAGGTCATTACAGACATCTCTTTGCCTAGGTTGCCCATTATGATAGCTATTCTCACTTTGCATGTGGTGGTCCACCTGGGTATTATAGGACATAATTAAACTTATTGTGTTTAATTCATCTAACTGAGTGACAGTAGCTCCAATCCTAAATCTGGTTCTAGAGTAATAACAAAACTTCTAATATGCTTGTGACTCTCTAACATTTTTATTATGATGATTATAGTATTAATAAAGTAAATGTATCCTGGCCTCCACAATGTGGAGGATTAAGTTTTTCATGACAAATAATTCTTGTATTGAAATTTCTCAAAGTCTTAAAATCCATTTATCAACACTAAGCCAAAGGATATCAGGCATCTCCAGATATTTCAGTATGTCATCTTTTGACAAATGTTTCAGCCAATTCAGTCAAACAAACTTTTGACACCTTGTTTAACTGTACGCAGTTTGGTATTAAACATAGACTCTCCATTTAGTGTGTCTCTATGGATAAACTCATACTAATTCAGTTTTAGTTTCCTTATATTATTATTTCACAGCCTTAAATTTCATTACAACATGTTATCCATGGTTCTCTGTTTTAATCAATTAGTAAACTCATTAAGCAATTTAGTTGTGTAATACATATACTTATGGATATACTTTCTATGTCCCCTCTAGGATTCTGCTTAAACTTCAGTCTGGTTATAGGTCTAGAGGCCATGAGGGACATCTCTATTACCATAACTGGACTGGAATGTCATATGCTTGAAGGAATGTCACTTCTAGTTTGTCTATAAGAGATCAATGCCCTCAGACAAAGGCAGGGAAGAAAAAAATATTTCAGGTCGTGTGTGTGTATATGTATGTGTGTGCAAAATATCCTCTTTTAAGGGCATATTGACTTTTTCTTCACATGGTATAAACTTTTAAGAATCTGAGGGTTCAATGTCTCAGTCTTAGTAGGACCCTAACACATATCTCCATGACAAGCTCCAGAATCCTATTTCATATTAATTACCCCCCATAAATTAAGCTCTGACATGCTTTGTGATGACTAACCTTATCTGTAAATGTAGCTACAGCTAGAATTAACTAAAATCCAAAAATGCAGGGGCACGTCTCTGAGAGACTTTTGTTTAATTTGAAGTGGGAAGGCCACTTCAAATCTGGAAATAGAGGATGGAAGTCACCTTTAATCCAGATCTTTTGAGGTGGGAAAATTCTCTTCTAATGTTGCCATGCTTTCTGCTGGAAGCCTATATAAGGACATTAAAAAAAGAAACTTCTGCTTTTTTCCTGATTACTCTTGCCTCTTTAGCAAGTCCATTCACTGGCAGCAGAGTCTATTTCTTTGGAAGTTCAGCATTTACTGAAAACCAGCAGAAATGTCCAGGCTCATAGACTATACAACTACTGAATTCTTGTATTTTCTTTTCATAGGCAGCAGTTGTTTGACTAACTGGACCAGTCTTTAAAAATTGTAATAAATGGTGTGTGTGTGTGTGTGTGTGAGAGAGAGAGAGAGAGAGAGAGAGAGAGAGAGAGAAGAGAGAAGAGAGAAGAAGAAAGAGAGAGAGAGAGAGAGAGAGAGAGAGAGAGAATTTGTTCTTGCTGGGACTTGAATTTTCCTTGTAATTTTGCCAACATTACAATGAGGGCATTTAACTTTCTGTAACATGAGCCCTAAGTCTTATGAAGAGAAGTTTATCTTCCAAGCACAATTAGAAACGTAGAAATATATCCAATATCAGCCATGTTTCCAATTCACTCATCTATTGGTGCTGATCTTACTCTAAAAGGACTAAC
Source organism: Microtus agrestis (assembly GCA_902806775.1). Lineage (NCBI taxonomy): Eukaryota > Metazoa > Chordata > Mammalia > Rodentia > Cricetidae > Microtus > Microtus agrestis. Next base: position 157,526 of record CADCXT010001310.1, on the reverse strand, counting down.
CAGCCTTTTACATTCTGAACTAACATTTTCTAAATTAACAATTACATTTCTGAAATAACACCAAAAATGCAATTAAGAGTCATCTGACTTTTAAAACTGATATCATTCTGTTGAAGGAGCAGTGGGGCTGGGCTGCATTCCGCCACCCCGCTGCCTGCATGACTAGCTTTATCCCGAAATAATTACACGGAAACTGTATTCTTTTAAACACTGCCTGGCCCATTATTGGCTAGCCCTTCTCGGCTAACTCTCGCACCTGGACTAGCCCATTTCTTATAAGGTGTGTAGCACCCCAAGGTGTGCTTACCGGGGAGATTCTAGCCTGCATTTGTCTGGCATGGGAACAACATAGCGACTCCTCATTCAGCTTCCTTCTCCAAGAATCCTGTTCTGTTTACTCCACCCATCTAAGGGTGGGCCTATCGAATGAGCCTAGGCAGTTTCTTTATTAATAAGAAATCATTCCCACATCATTTCCCCTTTTTCTGTTTAAACAAAAAAAGGCTTTCATATGAACATAGTAAAATTACATATAGCAAATCAGTTATCAAGCAAGAATAACAGTTACAATATTTATATCTACTTTATCTTTTATCATAACTAAGGAAAACTATAACTATAACTAACCATTCTTCAACTCCATCAAAGACTCCAGAAGGATATAATATTACCTAAGTAAACAAGAAATCCAAAGCTCTAGAAATGACAAAGACATCTCGCTGCCTGGACAGTCACCCAAAGTTCTTTTGTACCATTGGGGCATCTATCTTCGGCCTTCAAGCCCACAGTATTCAGCAGACATTTCCATGAAGCAGGAAATTTCAAAGACAGTTCAGTCACTTTCTGCTGTCCTGTAGAATGTCTCACGGACTCTTTCATAAATCAGGAACCCCGGAGGACCATTTCACCTTTAGGCGAGTTCAGCAGTCCTCTCTCTGTGGGTTCTCTGTGTCCAGTTTATGCAACAGTCCAGGCAAGAGCAGTTTCTTGCCCAAATGACTATCCAACTCCATAAGGATCCTCTTTGATGCCCATCTTCCTCTCGAAGTAGATTGGTGCTACCAGGAGCAGACATGTCTTATTGTCATGAAAAACCCTAAGTTATTAAAACATTAAAATGCCATATTCTGCAGTCTTTGAAAGATAGGAAGAATGTCTATCTAACTGAAATATATCTCTATATATCTAGAAAATCTAACTAATATGACTACAAGCTTTACTATTATCAATGATTATCCATTAACAACCTATATTTTCTAATTATACATTACATTTTAAAAATGAACTACACAATCACAATACCTTAATCAAGATCAGAAATACATATACATATAACAAAATTGACCTTAAAATCCATACTAATGCAAATTATTCATATCTATATCATATCCCCCTTTAAATGTAAAAGAACATTTATAAACAATATTTGGGAACATGGGCACAGTTTTTCTCTTCAAACTGCTTCCTGCTGAATGGGGGCCTCGTTAATTAGATCTTTCGTGGTGTAACCTGTGTGCCAGGGTCATCTCAGTTGGCAATTGAGTGAAGTAATTTTTTGAGGGTGTTCACAGCAACCTTTCAGGAGGGTGTGGTCTGTCATACCAAATTGGAATAGAAGAAATCCATAGGGTCTCATCCTCTGTGAAAACAAGAGAAGACCCTTTCCAAAGCATCATATCCTTAGACCCAAATTCTGAAGTCATACCCTCATGATATCCATTCTGGTTCCACTTGGCAGCCCATATAATGAAATGTCTCTCTGGACTTAGCTCCTTCAAAGTCAAAAATTTTAAAGAAAACAAAATGTACATATCCAGACTCTCTGTGAATTTATCATTTTTACGTGGCTTATTTTTACTTTATTTCTCTTAATCTATAACTATCTGTACTCTGTCTCTTTAAAGACTTTACCCCCCCCCTTTTTTTAAGGGAATTTACTTTATTTTCTGTCTCTATTTTTTTTTCTCTGTCAAGCTTACGTACATTTATCCAACATTATGATCCATTTAGTGGTCTGTCTGAATCTGTTTTATTGTGAATCTGTAATTCTTTAATGTCCAGGATCACTTTTTAAAAACTTAAGTTGCATCATGTAGGAATAATATGGTACCGCTTGTGTTTTGCCAAGTCTAATGTTTAACTGTGCTGTTATCACAGTAATTACGGTAGTTTCTGCCTACCAGCAGAGTTCAGCATGGCAGAACTAAGCCAAGCTGCTCCTGCCCCTGAGCCACACACAGTTTTAGGCACACAGCAGTCCACATTGCCATCAAGCAAGTCGTAGTACTTTACTCCAAATGATCCATTCAAAAGCTCTGTCTCCCACAGTAGCCAGAGATCGTAATGGCGGCACAGCCCAGAAAGCCACGCTTTAAAATGACGCAGCCTTTAAGTCTCTCTACAGCACGCCACCAACAAACAACAAAAATCTGTGTTAAACTCCGTTTTTCTCTGTTTAAAATTAAGCTGTCTCAGGTTTTTAAGTGGATTAGCCCATCACGTCGGGCGCCATCTGTTGAAATTGGTAGCAGCCGGGCTGTGTCCCCTGCACCCGGCCGTCCACATGGCTTACTTATGCCCCGAAATAATTACACAGAAACTGTATTCTTTTAAACACTGCCTGGCCCATTACCTGTAGCCTCTTATTGGCTAGCTCTCGCACCTAGACTAGCCCATTTCTTTTTTTTTTTTTTTTTTTTTGTATGTTCTATTTTTTTGTTTATTTATTTGTTTATTTATTAAAGATTTCTGTCTCTTCCCCACTGCCTCCTCCCATTTCCCTCCCCCTCCCCCAATCAAGTCCCCCTCCCTCGTCAGCCCAAAAAGCCATCAGGGTTCCCTGCCCTGTGGGAAGTCCAAGGACCATCCACCTCCATCCAGGTCTAGTAAGGTGAGCATCCAAAGGTGTGTAGCACCCCAAGGTGTGCTTACCGGGGAGATTCTAGCCTGCATCTGTCTGGCATGGGAACATCATGGCAACTCCTCATTCATCTTCCTTCTCCCAGAATCCTGTTCTGTTTACTCCACCCATCTAAGGGTGGGCCTATCGAATGAGCCTGGGCAGTTTCTTTATTAATAAGAAATCATTCCCACATCATCATTCTATTTAAAACTGAAGTCAATCATTGTAATAAAAAAATGTGAATGGGAGGCCTGATATAATTTTAGTGAATGACTCAGACCTCTTTTCTGACTCTTCAAACTTGTCCCAAGCGTTTAAGACTCAAAATGTTGGTAAGGCCAAGATATTTTCTTTAAATCAAAGCTGCCTTTGTAATTCAGCATATTAGTTCTGTCCTAGAAGCTTATCTTGTGAAATATTTATGCCTCTAGCTCTATTTTATCTGAAGACAGATACTAAATGGAATCCCACACTAGCTCAGAATTGAGTGTAATAAACAGTTATTTATTTAGGGATACACTCTCAGATCACAGTCATCTGCTTAAATGGGGAATAGCAACCAAATCCAACAGCCAGAAGAAATGCCAAATACATGCTTTACATCAGCATTTATACTTTAAGAGTCCACGCCCAAAGACAGCTTTGATTTTTAAGTGAGTCATGACTATTATTCTAAATAATATTCAGAGATTCTTACCCACAGATAACCTGTCCTCACAAGTAATAATTCTCTTTGGTTTGTGATCCTATCTAGATAATTATCTTTTTTTCTTTAGGTGTCTAGATGTACAGGGTCTCTTGATTTTCTGAAGATGAGTATTTTCCTGCAAAGACCAGGACAGGACCCTGCCCCAACCCTTATGAGGTTGGTTTTTACCTCTGTGGATGAGCTGTTATTTCTCTTTCTCAAGAGATTTTTATTTTTTAAACTGAATATTTATTAATTTTGATACTATCTGTAACATTCCTTTTCCTGTCGAAACAAGAGCAAAACTCCTTCCCCATCATAATACATCTCCTTGTTTCCATTGTAAGGTCAACACATCCTTGAAATACATCACCTGATTTAATTCAAAAGATTTTTCTATTATCCAATGTCTCTCTGCTGTTGTAGTTCCTTTCAAATTAGCATTAAGAAAATTCAAGGACAATAAAGCATTATGTAATCTATTTCTAGTGGTATTTTCCATTCCTTTCTGTTTGTTTCGCATATACTTTACAGTTTTATTTGAACTTTCTATAACTGCCTGACCTGTAGAATTGTGTGGTATAACTGTAACATGCTTTATATTATAATAAGCAAAAACTGTCTCATTTTCTTAGAGACATATGCTGGACCATTATCTGTCTTTATTTGTGGAGGTATACTCATGATGGCCATAACTTCTAATAAATATATGATTACTGAATCAGCCTTTTCTGTGATCAAAGCAGTTGCCCATTGAAAACTTGAATAAGTGTCAATGATCTGGTGTATATATTTTAATTTTCCATATTCTGCAAAGTGGAACACATCCATCTGCCACATTTAATTCCTTTGAGTACCCTTTGGGATACTTTCTGCTGGTAGTGGATTTCGGTTATAAAAATAACAAATAGGACATTTCTTTATAATCTCCTTAGCTTGTTGCCATGTAATAGAAAACCCTTTCTTTAAACCGTTGCTATTGACATGATGTTTCTTATGAATTTCTGAGGCATTCAGCACATTTCCAATCCATAATCATTCAATTTCTGCATTACCTTGTCTAGAGGACCTGGCAGACCCATATGGGTTTGGATATGTGAATATATATATATATATATATATATATATATATATATATATAAAAAAACAGAGCCTACTCCTGATTATATCTAGAACCTGTAAGAATAATGATGTCAATTCTGTATCATAAGATATAAATTCAGTAGTTTAAATATGCAAGACAACTCTTTCTGCATATTGTAAAACAGTAACAATATTAAGGGGTTCTTTAAAATCCCTTAGTACCATGAGAATAGCATATAATTCTGCCTTTTAGACAGAATTATAAGGGTTTTATTCCACCTTACTTAAATCTTCTGATTTGTAACATGCCTTTCCTGATTGATTTGCATCATTATAGAATGTATGGGCTCCAGTTATTGGTGTGTCATGTAAAATGGGGGAAGATCTAAGTAGTTCTCTTTATAAGGTTAATCCTATCACTTTTGGATAAATGTTATTAATCTCTCCTAAAAATTAGCACAAGCTTGTTGCCAAGGTTCATCATTTTCCCATAATTTTTTTTAAAATTTTATCACTTGTAAAACCCATTATAATCTCTGCTAGGACTATATCTGCTAGTTGACAGAGATTCAATTTTCCTTTTATAACTAATTTAGAGACCTTTTCCACAAAAGGATTTAATTTTTTACTTGGTTTATATGGTTAAAATGATCCATTCTAAGATAATATCTTAACTTTGTATTAAAATTCCTGTAGAATAAATTGAAAAAGAAAGCATATTTAACAAGTGCTGCAAGCATAACTGGATATTAACATGTAAAAGAATAAAAATAGACTCATATCTATCATCATACACAAAACTCAAGTCTAAATGGATCGAAGACCTCATCATAAAGCCAGTCACACTGAACCTTATAGAAAACAAAGTGGGAAGTACACTTGAACACATTGACACAGGAGACCACTTTCTAAATATAACCCCAGCAGCACAGACACTGAGAGAAACAATTCATAAATGAGACCTCCTGAAACTGAAAAACTTCTGTAAAGCAAAGGACATGGTAAGCAAGACAAAATGATGATACCTTACAGAATGGGGAAAGAACTTGTCTAACCCCACATCAGACAGAGGTCTGATCTCCAAAATATACAAAGAACTCAAGAAATTGATCATCAAAAACATATAATAATCCAATAAAAAATGGAGTACAGCTCTATACAGAGAACTCTCAACAGAGGAATCTAAAATGGCTGAAAGACACTTAAGAAAATGTTCAACATCCTTAGTCATCAGAGAAATACAAATCAAAATAACTCTGAGATTCCATCTTACACCTGTAAGAATGGCCAAGATTAAAAATACTGATGACAACTTAGTCTGGAGAGGTTGTGGGGAAAAGGGAATCCTCCTGCATTACTGGGGAGAATCAAAGCTAGTACACCCCTGTGGAGATCAGTGTGGTGATTTCTCAGAAAATTAGGAAACAATCTTCCTCAAGACCCTGCAATACCACTTTTTGGTATATATCCAAAGGATGCTCAATCGTGCCACAAGGACATGTGCTCAACTATGTTCACAGCAGCATTGTTTGTCATATCCAGAACCTGGAAACAACCTAAATGCCCCTCAACCAAAGAATGTATAAGGAAAATGTGGTACATTTACACAATGGAGTCCTACACAGAAGAAAAAAATAACAACACCTTAAATTTTGCAGGCAAATGGATAAAGGTAGAAAATATTATTTTGAGTGAGGTAACCCAGACACAGAAAGGCAATTATCACATGTACTCACTAATAAGTGGATTTTAAACATAAAGCAAAGCCTACAAACCACAATCCCAGAGAACCTAGACAACGGGGACACTAAAAGAGACTTATATAGATCTAATCTACATGGGAAGTAGAAAATAACAAGATCTCCTGTGTAACTTGGGAGCATGGGGACCTTGGAGTAGGGCTGAAGGGGGAGGAGATATACAGGGATGGACGCAGAGAAAAATATAGAGCTCAATAAAAAGCAATAAAAGGAAGAAAGAAATTAAGATTTGGATTCACCCTATCCACATGTGTCTCCTGTAATTTTTCTTCAATGACATAAAAAAAACAACCATGGCTGTGAAGGTTAAAATGTGAATTACCACACCAATAGTAATCACAACTGGCATTCTGTCAATCCCAGGTAAATCATTTATCTCATTTACTGCTTCCATTTGCAAGTTTTCCACAGTAGCACTATGCAGGGTCCTAACTCCTACATTATGATATTTACTATGTTTAACATGGGAAAGATTTTTTAATATTATTTAACTCCCCATTAGAACTCTTCAGGTATTTCACCTAATATTCTGACTATTCAGTTTGTTCACAGCAGTGGCAGCTGCCACATAGGTCATGGCAGATGAAGTAGTCAGCTTCCCCTTGCTCAGGCTGTGAGGTTCTGGGGACCAGAATACACTGCAGCAGAAGCACCACACAGTTCCAGAGCATCTCATGTGGATGTGTGGAGGAGTGGTGGCAGCAAAGCCCGCATCACTGAAGCACCACACAGTTCCAGAGCATCTCATGTGGATGTGTGGAGGAGTGGTGGTAGCAAAGCCTGCGTCACTGACTGGCATAACCTAATGTCTCACATTTGCCACCAATTATTTTTACATAAACTAATATCTTATGATTTTACCAATAAAGACTCGGGAGTCAGAGGCAGGGTAAAACTTGTTAGCTCAATGAGGTTGTGGAGAAACTCCCTGACCTTTTTCCTTCACCAGAATCTCAGAAAAAGAGCATCCTTCCAGAGCACCAAAGCAAGAATTACTTCCATACTCAACATCTCTGCCAACTAATTCCTGTGTGTCTCTCTATCCATCTTCCAGACACCCTCTGATTCTGTCAAGTAGTTGACTTTACTTAATTAACACAGTCTCTGGGTTCACAGTTTTATAGAGTTTCCTGTAGCACCCAAATATGTTAAATGTTCCAGAGTTATGGGATATCTGACAAGGGTACCTGCACACTGGGATTGAAACTAGCTTGAGTGAGGGAGTTTATTTTAGGCAGCAAAACTGGAAGAGCCGAGACACTGAAGCACTTTCATAATTTACATGGAGTTATAAGATTCAGAGTTTGCCCAGCTGGATTTTAGTCATATTTGTCTAGTACTTTCTCATTGTATACTGTTATTATTCCTATAAAAATGGTAATAGATTCTGCATCATTGTGTGTTGAGAGTAATGTACTTGATTTTTGATTATAAAAAAATAGATTGCTATGAGTATCCAAAGACTTTAGCCATTGAGAACTAAAGAATATTGGAAGTTTGTAGTTGAGATATTTGCTTTAATGTGGGGTCCAGTGTGGAATGTAGTTATATGAATGATAAGATAATGATCTTATATATATGAATACATTGTCTCCAGTTTGTTTGTTAAACTATCTGGGAAGATTAGGAGGTGTAGCCTTCTTGATGTGGTATGCCATGGGGGCAGGTTTTGAGACTTCAACCTCTTCTGCCATTCCCAGAGTTTTCTCTGACTCCTGTTATTGAATGTGGTGTAATTTCTCAGCTGACCCTATCAACATTGACTTTGGCGATATGGACTCTAATCCTCTTGAACTAGAAGCCTAAATAAAGTCTTTGTTTGTTTGTTTTAAATAATCTTGTTCATAATATATATATATATATATATATATATATATATATATATATATATTCATGGTCTATTCAACATCTTCAACTCCACCTATGAGATATGTACCTTCCCACCCACTATTAATATAGTCTCTTCTCTCTCTTTCAAAATGCTTTCTCTTTGGATTTTGGAGACAGGGCCAATTTAAAAAAAATTCACAAAAACACAATACCAATATAAACAAGCAAGCAAAAGACAAGAAAAGATCACCAAAAAAACATTGAATTATTTTAATATTGGCCAACTACACTTGGACATGGGGAACACTCTGGATTATGACTTATATATCCAGTAAGATTCCATTAGGAAAAACTTGATACACTGAATATCAACTGTAAATTGATAAAAACCAACTAATCATAAATAAAAAATCTTAATCATCTTGGTTAAGGTAGGAAGCTTGTGTCTTCTTTCCATTTTTGTTCCTGGACATCTAGTTTGAGCTGCAATAGTGTCTGTTAGTGCATATGTGCATCACTCACATTGTATCTGGAAGATACTTTTCATTTGGAGACCCCTTTGGCTCTTACAGTGTTTCTTCCTCTTATAAATATATTCAAGAGCCTTGAGAAAATATGTTTGATGAAGATTTAATCTTTTTTAGTACTGAATGTTCCAATGTCTCTTACTGTCTGCACATTTTCCATTGTGGGTCTCTTTGTAAATTTACATGCTAAGATAAGAGACTTTTCTAAATGAGGCCCTCATCTTTGGTTATAGAAGTATAACTTTAGAATGCATTTAACTTCTATCATTCTTCAACAGAGTGATAGGCTTTCCCTTAGGTCCTTGACCTATCTAGTCTCAGGTTCATGTCTACTTTAGCAATGTAAGGTAAGGTTTCCAAAGTGTTTCAGATCATGCAATTTGCCTTCAATTCAATAAAAAGTACTTGATTTCTCATATAACATTGGTGCCACTGTTTTACTAGTATATCATGCAGGATGGTCACAGTAACAGGTCACAGGACATTTAACCTTTCTCCTGTAGTAGCCTGTAGCACTGTGGATGCTAGTAAGTGGGAATGAAGTTTCTAGTTACTCTCCAGTTCAACTTCTCAATTGTGGAAGACATAGTAAGTACTCTCACCAGAAATAAAGCCCTACTATGAAGTTACAAAGTGTAGTAAATATTCCAGAGAATAGTCCCTGAGGTTTTACTTGGTAGCATAATATGCCTACTTGGGGCACTATCTTCCCTAATACTTGGTTACTCCTTTAATATTCCTTACATTATATATAAGAAAGCCTACTGTAATGTGAAGTTGTGACTAATAAACACTGAGAGATAGATATTGGGGTTCAACCTTAAAACCAGAAAAGCAAAGGAGCCAGTCACTGACTCTAACCTAGACTTAGTCTGAAAATTACAATCCTGCCTCCAAAAATCTCAGAATGTGACTGTGCCTGACAGCTGTCTCCTCCTGACCTATAATTATCTCTAGAGCTGTAATTTCTCTTCAATCGAAGTTAATTCTCTCTCAGCTTCATTTGATAATTCCTTGGCACTATTTAAATCTTTGTCACTATCTAAGGTTTCTTTTAAATGAATTATTTTATCAGGTTTTATACCAGTAGTGGGTCATAGATTGGAAATGTCTTTAATAGTCTTTGGAAGTCATTAAGAGCCTGCCATCTTTCTCTCCTATTTTGCACTTTTTGTGTCCTATCTTTCTGTAAATATACTTTCTAACCTAGATAATTGATAGAATTTCTTTGTATTTCCTCAGGAGCAATTTGTAATCCCCAATAAGCAAATATTTCTTTACTTCTTCAAACATTCTTTCTAAAGTATCTACATTTGAATCAGATACAAAATGTCATCCATGTAATGGTATAATATAGATTTAGGAAATTTCATATTTATCATTTCTAATGACTGACTTATGAAATATTAGCACAGGCTGGGACTAGTTAACATTCCCTGTGAAAGAATCTTCCATTGATATCTTATAGCAGCTGAGAATTATTATAATAGGCACTGTGAAAGCATTCTTTTCTTAGTCCTTTTCTTGTAAAGGTATAGTGAAAAAAACAATTTTTTAAAACAATAGCAATCTTTTAAATCAATAACCATTCTTTGGCAATAGGGAAGACAAAGGCTTTTCAGACTGTAGAAGGCCCATTGCTTGAACTACCTTATTAACAGCTCTTAGATCTCTTACCATTCTCAATTTTTCAGATTTCTTTTTAACAATAAATACAGGAAAAATTCAATAATTGGTTGATTCTTCAATATGCTGAGGATCTATTTTATCCCATACTAGCTGTTCTAAAGCCTGCAGTTTCTCTATTGTTAAAGGTCATTGCTTAACACATACTGGTTTTTCTGTCAACCATTTTAAAGGTAGGGTTATTGGTACCTCTGAGAACTTACCAGCTGTTGTTTTATGTTGTTGTAGAGCCTAAATGGTCAGTTTATAATATCATTATAATATCGTTCCCAGAAGAATGAGTTGGTTTATGGTCTGTTTCTGGGACTGTAGTAATGGTTATATTACAGTGTTGAAACAGATCACAGCACCATAAATTCACTGTTCTATTTGCTACAGATGTCCTTAGCCATCCTCTCTGTCCTTCTAGACTTATGCATTCAACATATCTCATGCTTTGTTTAACCTGAGATAGGGTACCATTTTCTAAGAAATGAACATCTACCTCCTGAAGAGGACATTTTGATGCCATGATTCTATAGTAATAATAGTTACATTTGTACCTGTTTCTAATATTCCTTCCATTATAATGATATTGATTCATATACTCAGTTTTGGTCTTTGTTCAGTTTTAGAAGTTGGCCAAAATATTTGTTTTCTATTTTCTTTTTTAAGACTTCCAATTGGAAAATGCAAATGAAATGGACATTTTTTTAGAGAAGTACCATATACCAAAGTTAAACCAAGACCAGGTGAACAATCTAAATAGACCTGTTAGTCGCGAAGAATTAGAAACTCTTATCAAAACATCCCTTCCAAAAAAATCCCAGGACCAGATGGTTTCAATGCACAATGCTACCAGAACTTCCAAGAAGAGATAATACGTATACTCCTTAATGTATTTCACAGTATAGAAACAGAAGAGTCATTGCCAGATTCCTTTTATGAAGCAATAGTTACCCTGATACCAAAACTACACAAAGACCCAACCAAGAAAGTGAATTACAGGCCAATCTCACTCATGAACATCAGATATGCAAAAATTCTCAATAAAACACTGGCAAACCGAATCCAAGGACACATTAGAAAAATTATCCATTATGATCAAGTAGGCTTCATCCCAGAGATAGAGGGCTGACTCAACATACAAAAAAATCTATCAATGTAATCCATCATATAAATAAACTGAAAGAAAACAAACCATATAATCATTTCATTAGACACTAAAAAAGCATTTGACAAAATTTAACACCCCTTTATGATAAAGATCTTGGAGAGATTAGGGATACAAGGGTGATACATAAATATAATAAAAGCTATTTACAGCAAGCCGACAACTAACATCAAATTAAACAGAGAAAAACTCAAAGCCGTCCCACTAAAATAAGGAACATGACAAGGCTGCAAACTCTCTTCATACCTCTTCAATATAGTGGTTCAAGTTCTAGCAGTAGCAATAAGACAACATAAGAAGATCAAGGGTATTCGAATTGGAAAAGAAGTTAAACATTTATTATTTGTAGATGATATGATAGTATACATAAGCAACCCCATAAACTCTACCAAAGAACTCCTACAGCTGTTAAACTCCTTTAGTGATGTGGCAGGATACAAGATCAACTCCAAAAAAATCAGTGGCCCTAATATATACTAAGGATAAAGATGCAGAGAGGGAAATCAGAGAAGAATCACCTTTCACGATAGCAACAAATAGCATAAAATATCTTGGGGTAACTCAGACCAAAAAAGTGAAAGATCTATTTGACAAGAACTTTAAGTCTTTGAAGAAAGAAATTGAAGAGGATACCAGAAAATGGAAGGATCTCCCTTGCTCTTGGATTGGGAGGATCAACATAGTAAAAATGGCAATTATCCCAAAAGCATTCTATAGATTCAATGCAATCACCATCAAAATCCCATCAAAATACTTCACAGACCTTGAGAGGACAATATGTAAAAACAAAAAACCCACCATAGCCAAAACAATCTTATACAATAAAAGAACATCTGGAGGCATTACCATTCCTGACCTCAAACCCTATTACAGAGCTACAATATTGAAAACAGCTTGGTATTAGTATAAAAACAGAGAAGTCGACCAATGGAATGAAATCAAAGCCCCAGATTTTAACCCACAAACCTATGAACACCTGATTTTTGATAAAGGAGCTAAAAGTATACAATGGAAGAAAGAAAGCACCTTCAACAAATATTGCGGGCATAACTGGATGTCAACTTGTAGAAGAATGAAAATAGATCCATATCTATCACCATGAACAAAACTCAAGTCCAAATGGAATAAAGACCTCAATATCAGTCTGAACACACTGAACTTGATAGAAGAGAAAGTGGGAAATACTCTACAGCACATGGGCACAAGAGATTGCTTCCTACATATAACCCCAGCAGCACAGATTAAGGGCAACATTGAATAAATGGGACCTTCTGAAACTGAGAAGCTTCGGTAAAGCAAAGGACACTGTCACTAAGACAAACAGGCAACCCACTGACTGGGAGAAGATCTTCACCAACCCTGCAACAGATAAAGGTCTTATTTCCAAAATATATAAAGAACTCAAGAAACTAGACTTTAAAATGCTAATTAACCCAATTAATATTGAGGCACTGAACTGAACAGAGAATTCTCAACAGAAGAAGTTCAAATGGCCAAAGGCACTTAAGGTCATGCTCAACCTCATTAGCGATCAAGGAAATGCAAATCACAACAACTTTAAGATACCACCTTACACATGTCAGAATGGATAAAATCAATAACACCAATGACAGCCTTTTCTGGAGAAGATGTGGAGTAAGGGGTACCCTAATCCATTGCTGGTGGGAATGCAAACATGTGCAACCACTTTGGAAATCAGTGTTGTTGTTTCTCAGGAAATTCTGGATCAACATACTACAGGACCGAGCAATACCACTCTTGGGAGTATACCCAAGAGATGCCCTATTATACTACAAAAATATTTGTTCAACTATGTTCATAGCTGCATTATTTGTAATAGGCAGAACCTGGAAACAACCTAGATGCCCTTCAATGGAAGAATGGATGAAGAAAGTGTGGAATATATACATATTAGAGTACTACTCAGTGGTAAAAAAACAATGACATCCTGAATTTTCATGCAAATGGATGGAAATAGAAAACACTATCCTGAGTGAGGTAACCCAGACTCAAAAAGAAGAACATGGAATGTACTCACTCATAATTGGTTTCTAGCCATAAATAAAGGACATTGAGCCAATAATTCGTGATCCTAGAGAAGCCAAATAAGAAGGTGAACCCAATGAAAAACATAATGTTATCCTCCTGGATATTGGAAGTAGACAAGATCTTTGGGCAAAAATTGGGAACTGGAGGGTGAGGTGGGATGGGAAAAAGGGAAGATGGGGAGAGAAAATTGAGAAGGGGAGGATGGGGCAGCTTGGGGGAATGGGATGGTTGGGATAGAGGTAGGGTGGACATGGGAGCAGGAAAGTATATATCTTAATTAAGGGGGCCATTTTAGGGTTGTCAAGAGTCTTGACTCTAGAGGGGTTCCCAAGGGTCCAGAGAGATGTCCCCAGCTAGGTCCTTTATCAGCTGAGAAGAGGGTGCCTGAACTGGCCCTATCCTATAGCCACATTGATGAATATCTTGCATATCACCGTAGAACCTTCATCTGGCAATGGATGGAGATAGAGACAGAGACCCACGTTGGAGCACTGGACTGAGCTCCCAAGGTCCAAATGAGGAGCAGAAGGAGGGTGAACATGAGCAAGGAAGTCAGGAGTATGAGGGGTACACCCACCCGCTGAGACGGTGGGGCTAATCTAATGGGAGCTCACCAAGGCCAGCTGGACTGAGACTGAAAAAGCATGGGATAAAACTGGACTCTCTAAACATGGTGGACAATGAGGGCTGCTGAGAAGCCAAGGACAATGGCACTGGGTTTTGATCCTACTGCATGTACTGACTTTGTGGGAGCCTAGCCTGTTTGAATGCTCACCTTCCTAGACATGGATGGAGGGGGGGAGGACCTTGGACTTCCCTCAGGACAGTGAAGCCTGACTGCTCTTTGGACTGGAGAGGGAGTGGGTTCAGAGTGGTGCGTGGGGAGTGGGGCGAAGGGGAAGGAAAAGGGAGCTGGGGAGGAGGCAGAAATTTTTAATAAAAAAACAAGTCAAATGGTAAACATGAATTAAAAATAGTCTAGGCTGCCTTTTAAAAAATAACATGAAGTAAATAGAGTGAATTGGGTGTAGGGCAAGACCATGTTACTTCAACACCCAGTAGTGTACTCCTCTCAGAAAGGCTGAACATCCTAAAGTTCTTCTCAAAAGTGCAGAAAGTCGTCATCTCCACTTTAAGAAGTATGCTTAAAAGAAATTCCATACTAACTCAGAATTGAGAATAATAGTGGGTTATTTATTTAGGGGTAGACTCACAAATCAATATCCTCTATTGGAATGGAGAACAGCAACCAAATCCCACATTCCGAAAACAAGCTGAATGTGAACTGTACATCAGTATAAATAGTAATAAGTAGTATATGAGGCCACACCCAGCTGGGCAGATAACTTAAATGCTACTGGGAATCAGAATTGTTACAGCACTACTTAATATTTTAGCATGTATTAACAAAATTTTCTTTTCCCAGATTTAAAGTTCATAATCTTATATTGAGGTCTATGATTTATTTGGTGTTGACATAGTTTTAATCTCCTGCATCTACATATCCAGTTTTGCTAAACACAATCTTTCTTCCAGTGTGCCATATTTCAGGAACCTCCTTAAGTGGCTGTAAATGCATGGATTCTAATCTCTATTATCTTCCTTTTATCTATGTTTACTTTTGGGTTAGTACCATACTATTTTCATTATGATAGTTCTGTACTATAATTAGGTATTAATATAATATTTTCACTAGTATTATTTAACATTTTTAATCTTGCAAAATTTCCATTTCCTTCACTATTAGCAATTTAATTTATGTATAAAATTATATGTTAAAATTGTACTCAAAATTGTTTATGAATTATTCTTTGAAAAAAATCCACACAAATAGAAGTCTTATAGGAATGATTTGAAGTAATGTATAAAAAGGAATTCTACTCAATAAAATCATTCTAAACTTAATATATCACCATAAAAACATCAAGAACATCATGTTTATTATAGTCAGGGCACCACCCATGCAGAAATACAGCTCATTACAAGGTGAGAAATTAAATGCAAGAATCTCTCATGGTCATGCTAAAGTCGCAATATTCTTATTTCTAACAACTACCCCTGAGGTTTGCATTCCCAATCCTCCCAAAATCTGTCTCCAGTAATTGGCCCACATCTTTAAAGAAAGTGGAAATACTCTGAAGAATTGTGTGCAGTTCATTAAAGAAAAAAAGGATATATTTAATTTATATACTACCTTAAATATTATGATCTTCTTTCTGTACGCTAGTAAAGGTAAGTGAAAATATTGTAGAAAAAATTCATTAACTTTACATTACTAAAATGGCATTTTAATGAATTGTGTTGGGAAGAAGAAGGTTTCAGTCTTTGAAGCCTCAAATCCTGGAATTGAGAGCTTACTTAATATCAGTTCATAGTAAGCTAGAACTAACAATTAATGTAAAAATTGAGAAAAAAATAAGCTCTGAAGACTATACTGCAGAAAATAATTGACATTAGTCTCTTGATGAATATTACAATAAATATGTGAAATGATATATGATCATTCATAAAGCCCTTTTCAAGATTCAGGTGGTTAAGGGAGTACATAAATATTTGTGTATATTTATTCCACTTGAGAAGAAAACAGAGAATGACATTGTGTTCTTAATCAGATATTTATAAAACCTCTGTAAAAATAATCCATAGACCATAAACTAAAAAAGACAGTGATTATTGTATAAAAGGAAGAAAGCACAAGCTGTTTTACAATCAATGAAAGAAGAAAATGTAAATAATTTAAGAATTTTATCATGAGTATTCCCTATAGTAAGAAAGGCAAAACAGCTAGTTTCTAAATCAACAAAGCAGCCAAAGTATGTAACCCAAGAAAAGACGGCAAAAAATGTGGAAAATGTAATAGATTTGATCTGCAACATGCTTTGGATTGCCTTAGAAGGAAATGTATTAGATTTAAGCAGTTGGAAAGTATTTTAAAGAAGTACTTAAAGCAACTCATTTTATGTACATTCCTATGTTATCCATATTGCCTCCTTTTTGGTTTATTGACCATAAAGTTTATTTCAATCTTGAAGGTGTCACATGAAAATACTGTTAATTTTGTTTTTGCATAAGTCCTACAATAATTTTCTTTATTATCATGTATTTCTAGATTATACAGTGGTAGTTAAATACATTTTTAAGATACTTATTTTAATGTTGAATAGCATCTTGTAAGAATTTTACATGAGACCATTGATTTCAAAGAATGTTTATCAACTTGAAATATATCCTTTGCATTTTTGATGCATTTGACACATTGATATAAACATAGATGCTGTTGTCAGATTAATTTTCTTTACTCACTAGCATTCATTCCTGTTAGCTATATACTTGTGTCAACAAATTTTACAATCACAGCTTCCTTATAAATACACGCCATCAGTAATGCTCCTTTATCATGTGTTTGTTATGAGCACTAAACATCTTTAATTTTCATTAAGTAATTAGAATGAAGTCTATCACTGTACAAACTTTTTATGGTAATTAAAAATGTAAAATTATGATATCTAAAAAGCCCAGTTGAGGTAGTTTAACATTAATCAATGAAGTACAAACAGCATTTATATATGAAAACTGAGACATGATGTTAGTTATTTGCTTCTAAACTAGCATGTGCAATTACATACATTTTTCACAAGAGCCCATCTTTGTTAAGTAGCAATGAAGCATTTAAGAAGAAAGACCTAAAACAATCTGAGTATGAATATAGGTTTCTTTAGATTTTTATAAAATATCAAAAATAATTAAAGGGAAAAATTATTTTTAATGAATTTGAAGACTGGTTTCCATGTACAAATTAAATTCTAACTTGTGTCTTTGAAAACAATAGGCAATCTTTCTTGAACTCTTCAGAAACACAGATCAATATATGTACTGGGACAACTCTGCATCCTATTTATGGTTCAATCACCAAAATATAAGGAATACAATAAAATGGAGTTTGATATTTAGAGAAAAAATAAAGTTATTACTATCTAATCTTTAATTTAAATCTATGTGAACAAAAGAATTGGAACAATAGAATCTATTAAAATATATCATATGATAAAGTAAAATGATAGAACTTTCAACTATTCAAATGATTTCTATTTTGTATAAGAATATTGTTTTCAAGGTATGTGATGCTTAAAATCATTTCAAGTTATATTTGGTCATACTGATATGTTAAACATTGAGTGCTTTCAGATCACCAACTGATATTGTACTAATAAACCAAAATATATCCTTACTAACAATAACTGTGTCTTGCTTTTGTTTTTTACCTCATTGTATTTAAAGTACTCCCAGAAGCTTTCTGAACTGAATTAATGGATTATGAAAATGGATCATCTGTGACAGAATTTATTTTAGTGGGATTTTCTGGAGATTGGCAACTTCAGATTTTCTTCTTCTTGATATTTTCTTTGATCTATGGTGCAACTGTGGTAGGCAACAGTCTCATTATAGCCACAGTGACAGCTAATTCTACCCTTCATTCTCCCATGTACTTTCTTCTTGGAAACCTTTCCTTTCTGGACATGTGTCTTTCCACTGTCACAACCCCCAAGATGATCAGAGACTTGCTTGCAGAACACAAGAGCATCTCTCTATGGGGATGCATGGCCCAGATGTTCTTCATGCACCTTTTTGGGGGTGCTGAAATGACACTTTTGATAGTCATGGCCTTTGATAGATACGTGGCCATATGCAAACCCCTGCACTACAGGACAATTATGAGTCACAGGTTGCTGCATGCATCGGTATTACTTTCCTGGACAATTGGTTTCATACACACCATGAGTCAGATGGTATTGATAGTCAATTTGCCTTTCTGTGGCCACAATATTGTAAATAACATATTTTGTGATCTCCCCCTGGTAATCAAGCTTGCTTGTATTGAGACAAACACTCTGGAGTTATTTGTCATTGCTGACAGTGGGCTGCTGTCTTTTATCTGTTTCATCCTCTTGCTCATTTCTTACACTGTCATTCTGGTCACTGTAAAGCACAAATCACCTGGCAGGCTTTCCAAGGCCCTGTCCACATTGTCTGCCCACATAATGGTGGTCACTCTGTTCTTTGGACCCTGTATCTTCATCTATGCCTGGCCATTTGGTAGTTTTGCAAGCAATAAGGTGCTTGCTGTATTTTATACTGTTATCACTCCCGTACTGAATCCTATTATTTACACACTGAGAAATCAGGAAATGAAAAAAGCTATGAAAAAATTATGGATCCAACAAATTAGCTTCATGTAGAACTTACATACTAAGCTATACATTTTATCACAGCCTTTGCATACATTGGGTAGACAGTTTAAAGATTACAGATAATATATTATTTAAAACTTTATATTTGAACCATGCAATAATTAAGAAAAATTGATATTATTGTATTGCTATATTAGTAACCATGGTTTAACATTATTTTCCATTGTTCAATTAATGCCAAAATAATGAAGGAAAGCTCATGTTTCATCACAAATTAGTGGCTAAATGTTCTGTTTCAATTAACTATCAATTGTATGGAAAAAGCTGTATATCAAGGAAGAATCTGAGAAAATGGAAGAGTTTTGCTTCCAAATCATAAAGGTTCCCTATGTGATTTATATATGGGGATATTCCAAGTCTCCAACATATTTCCCCAATCTACTTGGGGCACATCAATTATCATCAGGTCTATTGGATTATGTGGTTCATGTGGTTGAGCAACGTTCAGAGTGACCTAGACCTGTGGAAAACCCTTCTCCTATTCTAGGAACCTCTAAGAGCCATCAGCTTTCCAAATCATTTTGTACAAGCTAGAGTACATATTAAATGAGAAATATGCTGTTTCTAGGATCTGCATAGACTCATTAAATACTGTGCTTCTTTCTTATTGGTGAGAGGGGCCAAGCACTAAAATGTATTCTTCACTTTAGAAGAAGTATCTCTGATTGACACCAAACACTGGACTCATAAAATTTTTCTCTGAATTAAAAGGTCCTTAAATTTTGTTTATATTTATTTCACATCTGTTTATCTGTATATGTGTTATGAAGGCCAAAGCACTGTTTACCTCCTGTTTACTTGGTTCAATCAGTATAACTTCAATATAGAGAATCAGTGTAATTTTTGTGGAAGAAACAGATGACAAAGACTGCTTCAAATTAAATGGTGACGGAGGGTTCAAGAAATAATATTTCAAAGGGGTAAAACTGTGAATGTATACTGCCGCTTTGCTTCCCGGAAGCAAATTGCTTCTAGTGGTCCCCAAAATCAAGGTATTAAAAAAGGGCCTTCATACCAAGTATGAATACCAGATGAAGTGTTAATCTGCTCAAGTAAGGGCACCACATCTGGTAAAGCAGATGCAATCAGAGTCAAAACCAAATATGTTTGTGATGGTCACTCCATGAACTGTCTGTGTTCTGCACAGACAAGTTAGGAAAAGTAAAGTGAGATGTGGTGGAAACAACACCCCTGTCTCTTTCAAGTCCTTGAGAGTGACACTAGATTTTGTAATTCCTGCAGACATACAATGTTGATTTTAGCTGAATATTACCCCTACTACAGATAAGTTCAATGGTTTCAAGCAGACATTCCCAACCATACTTCTGCTCCAAACATCAGAGAACCAGTATGTGAATTCCACACACTGCCAAGAATATATATCTGCAATATGCCCTCTATACCTGGGGAAAAATCATGATTAATTGTGAAACAGTTGGACCTGATGTGAGTTTGGGTTAGCCAAAACTCCTTCAATCACCTGACCTCCATACACCTCTACATATACAGGGCAGCCACAATACTCCTGGGAGTCCAAAATAGTGTCAATTTAGAATCTGTGTTCAGCTGTTCTCAATGAATGCTTCAGCCCTTTAATACAATTCTTTTTGTTATGGTGAACACCAACCATAAAATCATTTTGTTCCTACTTCATAACTGTATTTAAATTACAGTAATTTTAATACAGTTATGGATCATAATATAAATATCTAATATGCAGAATACCTAAAATGCGAGTCCTGTGAAAGCATTGTTCAATCACACAAAGGGTCATGACTCATGGATTGAAAATTAATTCATCGATCATGGAAATTCTCATTATTTCCTTTGACACAGTGTGTAATTATTGACCTGTACCTACAGGTTTGTCTTCAGTGACAACATTCAATGAAAGTGGACCATGGAAAAGACTGATAACCACAACTCCTTAGGACAAAAAGACTAGAGCTTTCAGGAGAAAGAAGTAAGTTCCTTCCAAGGCTCTGGGCCCAGGCTTTTATTGACTCTTTCAAACAAGTTCCTGCTTTTACTCAAGGAACTATGTCCCTTATTCATTCATCAGAGTCTCGGGAAAACCCTTGGATCTACCTGGATTTCAACAATTACCTTTGTAGAATACCTCTTACAGGAAGAATTGGAGAAAAGCTAACAGTAAAAATCAAGTATTTTAACAAGGTCCTTTCTTAGGGGAATCTGATTATTACTTCATCATGGGTATCTAAGTTTGAAAACTGGATCAAGTATGGAAATTAGTTCATGACCCCAGGTTCCCTGGTGCCATGATATAAGGTTGTCTTTCATTTATTTCTGAGACTTTTTCTGCTTATTCAGATCAATCAAATGTTCAGGAGTCTTTGTAGTGGATTTTAATTGTATTTTAATAAATAAAGATTTATCTATTAAATAAATAAATAAATAATTCTGAACATCTGAGAGTAAAGCAGTCCTACTGTTTAGCCTTATTATCAGATTGTGATAACATGCACCTTTAATCTCAGAAGCCATGGCATACACCTTAAATGCCTGTGGTTACATTAGTTTTATAGAAACTAGGTGGTGCATGCATTTAATGGTGGCAGTGCATGCCTTTAATCGCAAACCTAGAGAATAATATAATCTGGGGAAGACAGCTCTCAGAAGCAGTCTCATTCAGAGATTCCTGAAGGCAAAATTACCACTTCAGGCTGTGGTCCAGGTAAGAGCCAGTAGCTGATTGGAGTAGGAGAAGTTTCTGACCCACCTGGTTATACAGCCATTCAGTCCCAAAGAAACATACAGAGGTCTACATTAGTTATAAACTATTTGGCCTAGTAGCTCAGCCTTTCTTATTATTTCTTACACCTTACATTAACCCACAAATCTTGTCTGTCTTAGCCATGTGGTTTGGTACCTTTTATCAGTGAAGCATTCTCATCTTGCTTCCTCTGCATCTGGGTGATAACTGCAAACTGAGCCTTTACTCTTCCCAGAATTCTCCTTTTCTGGTCATCCTGCCTATACTTTCTACTTGGTTTCCCCAACTATATTTCCTGCCTGGCTACTAGCGAATCAACATTTTATTAAACCAATACAAGTGACAGATCATTACAGGATAGAAGACCATTGTCCCTCAGCAAGTCTTCTTATTTTATTTCATTCCTAGAAATACTACAACTGATTATCAAGTACCAAAGTGCATAGGAGTCAAGACACCATAGTCAAGTCAGGTCATTACAGACATTTCTTTGCCTAGGTTGCCCATTATGATAGCTATTCTCACTTTGCATGTGGTGGTCTACTTGTGTATTATAGGACATAATTAAACTTATTGTATTTAATTCATTTAACTGAGTGACAGTAGCTCCAATCCTATTTCTGGCTCTAGAATAATAACAGAACTTCTAATGTTCTGGTTCTTCTCTAACAACTTTTATTATCATGATTACAGTATTAATAAAGTAAATGAATCTGGGCCTTCAAATGTGGTGTAAGTTTTATATGGCAAATTCATTTTGGTATTGACATTTCTCTGAGTCTTAAAATCCCTTTATCAACACTAAGCCAAAGGATATCAGGTATCTCCAGATATTTCAATATGTCATCTTTTGACAAATGTTTCAGCCAATTCAATCAGGAGCAGTGGTATCTCATGTCAACAGAATCTTAAATTGTTTAATTGTCATATTCTTTAAAGTGGTTGAAGATCATCTATCTATGCAGAATACAATCTCTATGTACCTAAAGAACCTGATTAGTCTAACTATAAGTATGACAAACATGGATGACTATTGACTTAGAACTTAATACGTATATAACTTAAAAATTAAGACCTCACATTAGAATATTAAACAATCTTTAAACAGCTTGCAACAAGTGAGGACAATGACCTCAATGTAAACAATATATATGTATCTTGATCAGAGGTAGAAATATATATTGCAATATGATAAATACATCCTAATATGTATTAATATACAAAATGTGTTAAGCAGAGGTAGAAGAAAGCATGCATACAATATGACAGAATAACTTTGCCGAGGTATACAAATATTGTAGATGAAAATAGGAACATATTCAATATAATTTAAATTTTATCAATATATAAAACTCTAAACTAATGTAAATTTTCTATAAATAATTTATAGTAATTTATAATAAATAAGTAAGCTCACACGTACTTACTCTTATTAGTGTGAATTAATATGAGTATTAGTACTAGTATTAGTATGAGTAATTTCATACTAATGTATTGTCCCATCCAAATTCTTGTCTTTTTCAAAGAGATCCCTGAGATTACATGATTTACTCCCAAACCCCAACACTATAACAATTATAATCAACCCCCAAATGATGTCCCTAGCCCTGAGGACAAACTTTGTTTGGAGAGGGGACATCATCTTCTAGAACTACTTCCAGTTATCATGGGGGCAATGTTCTTTCTTTGGGATCCTGTAAAAGTAAATTGATGGTTAAGTTTCAAGATTACCATCTGGTATAATTGCAAATAGTCTCTGAGAATTCGGTAAGGTTTTTCTGAGGTTCCTATTTGGAGTTCTGGCCACAACATTGTAAAAAGTGCATTATATCAGCTAACCAAGTTGAAACCATCTTAAGCAGCTTGTAACTGAAACAGAACTTACAGTAGCACTATCAGCATCATGCATCATATCATTCAAGTGGAGTTGTTCTTGTGGGGCCCTATCTTTTTCCTGGGAACTTCAAAGATTACTGCAGAAAAATTCATTGTTCATTGTGGAAAACTTAAAAATTATTTATACAGACATATATTCAATGAAAGGTACAATTGAGACAAAAATAGGTATGAAGAAACATAATTTTTTTTGCTCTGTAATATAATTTATTTTGCAGAAATATCACAAACTGTTTCATGGGTAATTATGTTTGATGTAGAAAAGTGCAAACTCTGAATGTGAAAATTTATTATGCGGGTTGCATTTAGAAGAGAGATGGGCAAGATTCTGGCCGTTTTCAAAGATTCAGGGAAGAAATTTCAAACTAAGACCCAACTCTTTTTAAAATCGAATTTGAAAAGTTAAAGGGCTTAGTAGTGGGAGGATTTTCTCATAGAGAGTTAGGTTTCTATTACCCTTTGCTTCAAAATGTACTCCAAAACATAATTAAATTAAATGATTGTATCTAGTGTCTACCCAACTCCTTTCCTATGTATCATTTTCAATTGTTTGTGTAAAGTGCCACACCATAAATTATCTGCCCTTCCTCTCTGCTGTTCCTACACATTACTGTTGTTTCTGTGTTCTCTGTGCCAGCAACAGGGAGATTTGCTGCTCTTTGGTCTGGACCACTCCTGGTTTGCCATCTTGCTATTTGCCTTACTCTCATGCCTCTTTCCCATCCTTAGTTAGATGTCTTCTTCTCCCTAAGAACCTGTGTGATTGTTCACAGTGCCACCATTCCCAGAATCCCAGGCTCATTCATCTGCTCCACTATTTTTATAGTAAACCTCACAATTCTGACTAAAACATAAACTACTGTCACTTTAACTTTAACGTCATGTTTGGCATCTCTAAGCAAAACTCTCTCAATGACCTGAAATCCATTTTAAGAATGTTCACTCTACTCCATTGCCAAGCACAGGGGTTTTCAAAGGAGTGTAATTGCTCTCCACATGGCCTAAGACAGGGTGCCCTGTGATCTGTTTACTTTAATCCTGCTAGATGCCTTTTATTTGAGGAGCTCCAAGGACGGGCAACTTATGGCAGGATAATCCCCCTACCTAAGACAGGGCCCTGGGAACCCTAGGAAGGGTAAGGGGAAAGTAAAAAGGCCTGTTCCCCACTTGACCTAAGAATCATCAGGCACCCCTCTGTTCCCAGGAGAGGTAAATTGCTTCTCCACTCGAGAGGAGGGTCTCTCCTTATCTCAGTCCCTTCTCCTTTAGATCTGACACCATGGTTGACTCTGACGGGTGCTCTCCACATAATAACTACCTGCCTTTATATAAGAGAAAGGGGGATCTGTTGGGAGCCGTTTCCCCCTAAAAATCATTACAGGAACCATCACCCTGGAGAGTCTGCAGGGAATCCCACACCCATAATTGTGCTAAGAATAGTTCTATTGCCCCACACCCAATTAAAGCTGTTATTGGAGAAAAAATAAATAAATAAATTAAAAAAAAAGAAACAATTTTTTTCTATTTTTTTTCTGTTCCATACCAGATGGCTCCTGACATGAGAAAGAAACTTAAGAATTTTTCTTTTCTTTTCATTTCTTTCCTTTTCTTTATTTTTCCTTTCTTTTCTTTTCTTTTTTTAAAGATATGGTTTCTCTGTAGCTTTGGACCCTGTCCTGGAACTAGCTCTTGTAGATCAGGCTGGCCTCTAACTCACATAGATCCACCTGTCTCTTCCTCCCAAGTGTTGGATTAAAGGTGTGCACCACCACCGCCTAGCCTGAATTTTCCTTTTAACAACAAGCATGGATTTAGAGAAGGACAGAGCCATTAGCCAATTCCAAAGAGAGCTATGATTTTTTTTATTATTTATGACTTTTATTCTAATTAATATTTAGATATTCTTACCCTCAGATGACCTGTCCTCACAGGTAATAATTCTCTTTGGTTACTGATCCTATATGGATGATTATCTTTTAGTCTTTAGGCATCTAGAAGTCCAGTGTCTCTTGACTTTCTAAAGATGAGTATTTTACTGCAAAGACAAGAACAGAACACTGCCCCAACCCTTAAGATATTTCCTTAAAACCTGATTGGTTGTCACCTCTTGGATGAGCCATCATTTCTCTTTCTCAAGAGATTTCTCTTTTTCAAACTGAATCTTTATTAATTTGATGATATCCATACTTTTCTTCTCCTGTGGAAACATGAGCAAAACACCTTCCCCAATGTAGCACATCTCCTGGTTTACTTTGTGAGGTCAAAACATCCTTGAAATACAGCAACTGATTTAATTCAGAAGACTTTTCTATTATTCATTGTTTCTCTGTTGATGTTGTTTCTTTCTTATTAAAGTAAGACACTAAGCAATAGAGGAGAGGGTGCCAGAACTGGCCTTTCCCTGTAGTTAGACTGATGATTATCTGAAATATCACCATAAAAACTTCACCCAACAACAGATGGAAATAGACAGAGACCCACATCAGAGCACTGGACTGAGTGCCCAAAGTCCAGTTAAGAGTAGAAGGAATGAGAATAGGTGCAAAGAAGTCAAGACCATGAAGGGCTCTTCCACTGAAACAGTTTACCTGAGCTAATGGAAGCTCACCAACTTCAGCTGGACTAGGAAGGAACAATCATAGGACCAAACTAGTCATTCTGAATGTGGTTGACAGTTGTATCAGTGGGGAAGACTGAGGGGCCACTGGCCATGACACTGGGATTTATCTCTACTGCATGTACTGGCTTTTGAGATCTTATTCTCTTTAAATGTATACCTTGCTCAGCCAAGATATAGTAGGGAGGGCCTTGTATCTTCCACAAAGCAAAGTGCCTTACCCTCTGTTAGGATTAAAGGGGGGTATGGTAGGAGTTTGTGTGAAGGGAATGCGAGGAAGGAAGGGCATACGAATTTGGATTAGTATTTTTTTTGGAAAAAAATCTAAGAAATAAAAAAATTCAAGGTCAATAAAAAATTATGTAATCTATTTGTGGGGGTATTTTCCATGCCTTTCTGTTTGTTTAATGTATCTTTTATAATTCAATTTGATCTTTCTATAACTGCTTGACAAGTAGGATTGTGTGGTATACCTGTAAAATGCTTTATATTATAATAAGCAAAAAACGGTTTCATTTACTTAGACACATATGCTGCACGATTATCTGTCTTTATCTGTGCAGGTATAACCATAACTTCTAATAAATGTGTGATCAAAGAAGTTGCCATTTGAAAACATGAATAAATGTCAATGGTGTTGTGTACATATTTTAATATGTACATATGTTAAAAGATGTGTACCACTGTGATTAAAGGCATATATACACAGAGGTTTCTGTCCCACCAGGTTCCACAACCATTCAGTACCAAAGAAACACATAGAGGTGCACATGCATTATAAACTGGTTGCCTTATTAGTTCAGGCTTCTTATTATCTCTTACGTCCTACATTAATCCATATTTTGTGTGTGTGTCAGCCACATGGATTGGTACTTTTTATCAGCAAGGTGTTCTCATCTTACTTCCTATTGGTCTGGGTGATGACTGCAGATGGAGTCGTTCCTCTTCCCAGAATTCTCCTGTTCTTGTCATTTGACCTCTACTTCCTGCCTGGTTGCCCCACTAATACTTCCTGCCTGGCTACTGGCCAATCAGCCTCTTATTAAAACAATACCAATGACAGGGCACAAGATCACAAGATCATTTTCCCACAGCAGGCATGTATTTTCCAGTTCCGATGGCAACTAGTGTGGCTACTGAGACTAAGGTGTGTTTACACTGTCTGGTCTGTAAGGCTGACCAGTGAGGCTATTTTATTTTCTTATCTTCAAGCCAGCTTTATTTATTAAAATACAAATGAGAATGGGGCAGAACCAGCTACCCAGGACAGAGAGGGCCTGAGGAAGCAAGCTCCACCCAGAGCAGAAGCCAGGAGTAAATCCAGTCCCAGGAGCCAACCCAGTCCCAGGATATTGGTGGATCAGAGTTCAGCCAGCAACCAGAGATCTCCACTGGAACGTGTACAGGGAGTAACCACTGAATGAGTGAGCCAGAGCCAGAGACTGATGAGAGTCCAGGTGTGACTCCAGGACCTTCAAGAAAGTAGACCTAAGCCAGGACCCCTGTGGGTCTGGGTGTGAGTCTAGGACCTCTCAAAAACTAGGCCTGAGCGAAGACCTTTACCAGTCTCCGCATGAGTGAAGCTAGGTTCTCCAAGGGAATAGGCAAGAACCAGAGATGTCTGCGGGGCTAGGCATGAACCTGGGACCTCAGAGGGAGTAGGCCTGAGCCAGGACCTCTGTGGTTCAGGGCATTGGTCTGGTATAGCAAGAAGAATAGGCAGGAACCTGGAACCTCTGCAGGTCCAAGCATGAGTCTGAGACAGGTCCTCTGCGGTTCCAGGTGCACCAAAGCCTGGCACCTCTGAGGCATTAGACTGGAGACAGAAATGTTTGGAGGTCCAACTCCAAGCCAGGGATTTCTGCATGAAGAAATCCATACCAGGATTTACAGAAACAGGGCAAAGCCTGCAACCTAGGCCTAAGTAGGCCTGAGACAGCAAACTCCAATGGAGCAGAGCAAAGCACAGGAGCACTGAGATATTGCCAGGAACAGGGAGTAACCAATGGGGTAACTAGAACTGTGGCACATACTGTACCATGATAAACAACCATCTGAGCTTTGTATTCAGTGGCACCTAGAAGATCATTCAACAGAATCTCATACAGCCCCAACCACACCTATTAGAGGAAAGGATGAGTAGAAATGGTAAGAACACATGCAACACCACAAAGAGCAACACAATACCAGTAAAACCTGAAGATCCTACAATAGCAAGACCCGAAGAAACAAATATGGATGAAGCAGAAGAAAATGACCTAAAAAAATAACTGTGTGAATGTTTGAAACTCTTAAAGAGGAAATGAGAAATTCCCTTAAAGAAATGGAGGAAAAGACAAAAAGTAAATTGGAAGACATCAATAAATCACTTAAAGAAAACCAAGGAAAAGAAATCAAACATATGAAAGAAACTACTCAGGAATTGAAAACTGAAATAGAGACAGTAAAGAAAACATAAGCCGAGGGAATTATAGAAACAAAAATCATAAGAAAACAATCACAAACCACAAACACAAGCATGAACAGAAGAATACAGAGATGGAAAAGAGAATCTAAAGCACTGAGGATACAATAGAGGAAATAGACTCATTGGTTAAAGAAAACACCTAGTCTGTTTAGCTCACCTTCTTAGACCTGGATGGAGGGGGGAAGACCTTGGACTTCCCACAGGGCAGGGAATCCTGACTGCTCTTTGGACTGAAGAAGGGGAAGTGGGAATGGGGAGAGAGGGAGTGATATGGGAGGAGGGGAGGAGGGGAAAATTTGTAATAATAATAATAAAAATAAAAAATAAAATCTCTGGGAACTATAAAAAAAATCTAACAAAAGCTTAACCCAAAATATCCATGAAATATGGGACACCATAAAAAGGCCAAATCTAAGAATAATAGGTATAGAAGAAGGAGAAGTTGAACGCAAAAGCACAGAAAATATATTTAACAAAATCACAGAAGAAAACTTTTCCAACCTGAAGAAAGATATGCCTATGAAGATACAAGAAGCTTACATAGAACCAAATAGAATGGATCCAAAAATAAATTCCTCTCACAACATAATAATCAAAACCTTAAACATACAGAGTAAAGAAAGAATATTAAAAGCAGCAAAGGAAAAAGGCCAAGTAACCTTTAAAGGTAGACTTATCTGAATTACACCTGACTTCTCATTGGAGAAGGTCATGGTCAAGCATTTTGCAGACATTAAGTGACCACAAATGCCAGCCCATACTACTATACCCAACAAAACTTTCAGTCACCATAGAAGGAAAAAACAAAATATTTCATGACAAAACTAGATTTCACCAATACCTAGCCACAAACCCTACACAAAATACTAGAGGGAAAACGCCAACACAAGGAAGTTGGCTACATCAACAAAAACACAGACAATTTATGGTCTCATAGCAGCAAATCTTAAAGAAGGGGAAAATGCACAAATTACCATCATCAACAATAAAAACTAAATTAACAAGAGATAGCAATCACTAGTCATTAATATCCCTTAATGTAAATGGACTCAATTCACCTATAAAAAGGCACAGGCTAACAGATTGTATACATAAAGAGAATCCATCATTCTTCTACATATAGGAAACATATCTTAATCTCAAAGATAGACATTATCTCAGAGTAAAGGGTTGGGAAAAATATACCAATCAAATGGACCTAAGAAAAAAGTGGGTGTATCTATCCTAGTATCTAACAAAAATAGACTTCAAGCTAAAATCAGTCAAAAGAGACAAAGAAGGCCATTTCATATTAGTCACAGGAAAGATCCATTAAGAGGAAATCTCAATACTCAACATCTATGCCCCAAATAAAGGTCACCTTCATATGTAAAAGAAACACTTCTAAAGCTTAAATCATATATTAAATCCCACACACTAATAGACTTCAGAATTCCCCTCTCACCATTGAACAGATCAGTCAGACAAAAAACTGAACAGAGAAATAAGAGAACTTAACAGACGTTATAACTCAAATGGACTTAAAAGACATCTAGAGAATATTCCATTCAAACAGAAAAGAATATACCTTCTCAGTACCTCATGGAACCTTCTCAAAAATTGACCACATACTTGGTAACAAAACAAACCTCAATAAATACAAAAAATTGGAATAACCCAATGTACTTTATCAGATCACCATGGTTTAAAACTAGAATTCAACATCAATACTAATAATTCCAGAAAACTCAAAAACACATGGAAATTGAACAATGCTTACCTGAATCATCAGTGCATCAAGGAAGAAATCAAGGGAGAAATGAAAGACTTCCTAAAATTTAGTGAAATTAACCACACAACATACCCAAATTTATGGGGCACAATGAAAGCAGTGTTAAGAGGAAACTCTACTACAGAGCTACAGTACTGAAAACAGCCTGGTATGGCATAAAAACAGACAGGAGGACCAATGGAACTGAATAGGAGACCTGAATATCAATCCACACACCTTTGAACACCTGATTTTTGACAAAGAAGCAAAAAATATCAAATGGAAAAAAGAAAGCATATTTAACAAATGATTCTGGCATAATTGGGTATTGATGTGTAGAAGAATGAAAATAGACCCATGTCGATCACCATACACAAAACTCAAGTCTAAATGGATCAAAGACCTCAACATAAAGCCAGCCACACTGAACCTTATAGAAGAGAAAGTTGGAAGTGCACTTGAATGCATTGGCACAGGACACCACTTCCTAAATATAACCCGTGAAGCACAGACACTGAGAGAAACAATTCATCCATGGGACCTCCTGAAACTAAAAAGCTTTTGTAAAGCAAAGGAAAGGGTCAATAAGACAAAACAACACCATACAAAATGGGAAAAGATCTTTAGTAACCCCATATCAGACAGAAGTCCGATCTCTAAAATGTACAAAGAACTCAAGAAATCTATCATCAAAAGAACACATAATCCAATAAAAAATGAAGTATAGACCTAAACAGAGAACTCTCAACAGAAGAATTTAAAATGGCTGAAAGAAACTTAAGGACATGTTCGACATCCTTAGTCATCAGTGAAATGCAAATCAAAATATCTCTGAGATTCCATCTTACACCTGTAAGAATGACCAAGATTAAAAACACTGATGACAACTTACTCTGGAGAGGTTGTGGAGAAAAGGGAATCCTCCTGCATTACTGAGGAGAATCAAAGCTAGTACACCCCTTTGGCGATTAGTGTGGTAATTTCTCAGAAAATTAGGAAACAACCTTCCTCATGAACCTGAAATACCACTATTTGGTATATATCTAAAGGATGCTCAATCGTGCCACAGGACATGTGCTTAACTATGTTCATAGCAGATTTGTTTGTCACAGCCAGAAACTGAAATCAACCTAAATGTCCCTTGACCAAAGATGGAAGAAGGATATTGTGGTACACTTACACAATGGAGTACTACATAAGACATCTTGAATTTTGCAGGAAAATGGATGGAGCTAGAAAGCATTATTTTAAGTGAGATGACACAGTCACAGAAAGACAATTATCACATGTACTCACTCATAGGTAGTTTTTAAAACATAAAGCAAAGAAAACCAGCCTACAAACCACAATCCCAAAGAACTTAGACAACAATGAGGACACTTAGAGAGACTTACCTAGATCTAATTTACATGGGAAGTAGAAAGAGACAAGATCTCATGAGTAAATTGACAGCATGAGGACCTTGGGGGAGGGTTGAACATGGGAGGTGTGAGACAGGGAGGGGAGCAGAGAAAAATGTAGAGCTCAATAAAAATCATTAAAAACAAATATATTTATTCACAAAAAAGAATGACATTATGCTATTTTCAAGAAACTTGATGGAACTAGATATTGTTATATTAAGTGAAATAGGGAAGATTCAGGCAAATATCACATTTATCTAATAATCAAAATCTAGACATACACAGCTATCACATAGCCATAGTAGAAGAGGGAGAGATCTAATGGGAGTGGAAGTGGGACAAGAGAAAGTTATGGGGTGGAGAATTTCACAAACTTTTTCTGATGTGCAGACTATCAAGAACAATGAAAGTGGACCATTGTGGGAGAGGAAGAAGATCAACAGGTGGTGGGAGGAAGAATAAGGAAAGCAATATCAAGGCACAATGATATTTTTGTGAAAATGTCATAGTGACATTCTTTTGTACAATAAGAAAATAGGGGGTTCTAATAAATAGTGAAGACTTAAAAAATACAAATGAAGTACCACTACATTTCCCTTTTTGTTTAAAAAAAGAATGTTATAAGTAATGAAAAAGTTTATCCAGTAAGTACAGTAACTATATACAATATATACAGGCAGTAAATATATCTATAATGTCTAGTCTACTTGCACTTGACAAATTCAGAGATAATGCTTCATATCTATTCTATCTTGGTGATTCCAAAGACTTGTACCTTATTTAATTTCTACCACAACTTGTATTACCATTCAAAACTATCTTTTGATATCTCTCAACCTTATGTACTTTACATTTCTTTAGTGAATTACTTTTCTGGGTCTCATAACTAAGGGGGTCTACAACTATTACTATCTAGTCTTTAACTACCTCAGAGACCCAATAAGGAAATACTATAAACTGAATAATCAATAAGTACTGCTGTGGTACAATGGTCTTTCATCCTGTTACTTGTACGTTTTAATAAAATGCAGACTGGCCATTAGCCAGGCAAGAAGTATAGGTGGGGTGAGGAAAACAGGAGAATTCTGGGAAGAGAAAAAAGTCAGTCTGCAATTGTTACCCAGATGCAGAGGAAGCAAGATGAAAATGCCTCACTGAGAAAGGTGCCAAGCCACATGACTAACACAGACAAGAATTATGGGATAATTTAAGATGTAAGAAAGAGTTAATAAGAAGCCTGAGTTAATAGGCCAATCAGGTTATAATTAATGTAGACTTCTGTGTGTTTCATTGGGACTAAAAGTCTGTGGGACAAGGCAGTAGAGAAACCTCTGTCAACAAAGTGCTAACAACTGATTTCCAAACAATGTTGAGAAATTTCAGAAACATCTGACTGCCTGGACAATCACCCAAAGATCCTCTGCACTATTGCTACATTTATCTTTGGCCTACGGGCCTAACTTATCTGACAGACTTTACTGTAAAGCTGGATATTTTGTGTTCTGCTTGTCTAATTAGGGCAGCATAATATCAGCAGTTAAGGCAGGGACATTTTCTTGCCCAGTGACTTACTTTTGCCACAAAGCAAACTCCATGTGGAATTTCTTTGATGTCCATTATCTTCTCTGAAGTAGATTGGTTCTGCCAGGAGCAGACATTGTCTCATTGTCCTAAGTGAGAAGAATTTAGGTTATTAAAACATTGTAAATGCCATATTCTGTAGATCTCTGAGGTGTTTGAAGGCGGCCTGTCTATCTAAAATAGATCTTTGTTTGACCTAGAAGGCACCTCATGTGACTACAAGTTCAATTACACTAGGTGATTAACTACTTACTTATTATTCTAAACAGCTGGTAATAATAATTTACAAGGACAAGAAATTTGCATTGCATTGATAAATGACCTGAATAGGCACAATAACTTGGGCAAGATTATAAATGTATGTACAGTATGTTTTAAAATCATTAATCTTAAGTTTATATCAATATATAAAATTTGTGTACAATATACGAAAGTCTAATCCAATGTAAAACAGTTAAAACTAGTAGTTGATTTTTAAAAGTAGATTCAGTAATCTATCTTTTTATTTCATCATATCTATATCCTTCCTTTTTCTTCCAGAGTAGATTCAATTATCTACAATATCATATCTATAATATCCATAATCCATTGAACAGTCACAAGCCACTCACTCCAACTCTTTGGAATGTGGGCATTGTAAACTTAAATTTACTTCCTGCTGTCTGGGAGTGACATTATCTTTAAGAGATCCTGAAGGAAAAATTTGTGTTAATTGTCAAGTCTTGGGAGGGATAGCTATATCATTAAGTCTATGCATCATGGAAAAATACAGGGCTGTCTCAAGTTCTGGCTAGAGTGTAGTCTGTGAGATTGTATCATATCAGCTAGCCACCTGGAAATTGTTCTGAGCAATTTGTATTCCACAGTCAATCTTTAACTGGCACTATCAACTGAATGATATTATATCAACCAGGGGAAATCATTGTTGTGGGGCTCCATCTTCTTCCTGAAGATGTCAAAGATTACTGTAGGAAAATTTATTGTTCACTGTGGAAAACATAAACATTATTTATATCAAAAAGATAAGTTTGAGCTTCAGTAGACATATATTCAAAGAAACATACTTTAGTACCTATATTTTGTCATCCTTCTGTCCCAAACCATGTGGATCCTTATATGAAACAGAAACTCTGAGTTTTTCTTTTAACAACATGCCTGAATTAGAGTTGGAGATCCTCTGTCCAATTCCAAAGTCAGCTTTGATTTTTAGGTGAGTTGCAACTCCCATTATACTAATTAGGGAGATATGTATCTTTAAGTAGTGAAATTTTACCCTGATGAGGATATTGGTATTATAAGTCAAATTTCTCATTGCTTGGTGATTTTTTCTGGATAGCTATCTTCTCTTCTTTAGACGTCTAGATGTCCAAGGTATCTTGACCTTTCTAAGATGAGTACTTTCCTTCAAAGACAAGAACAGAACACTGCCCCAACCCTTAAGAAGTTTTATTAAAATTTATAGGATTATCACCTGCGGATGAGCTATAATTTCACTTTATCAAGAAGTTTTTTCTTTTCAAACTGGATCTTGATTAATTTTGATGGTATCTGTAGCTTTTCTTTTCCTGTGGAAACAACAACAAATCCCCTTCCTGAATCTAGTTCATCTCCTGGTAAACATTCTGAGATCAACACATTCTTGAAACATACTGGTTGATTTAATTCAGAAGTTTTTTCTATTATCTAGTGCCTTTCTGCAACCATTTTTTTCATTAGCATTAAGAATAGTCAAACTTAATAAAGCATTATGCAACCTATTTCTGGGGTCTTTTTCATCCCTTTTCTGTTTGTTTAAAATATCCTTTATAGTTCAATTTGATCTTTCTATAACTGCCTGATCCATAGGTTTGTGTGGTATACCTGTAATATGATTTATATTATAATAAGCAAAAAACACCATTTCATTTTCTTAGATATATAAACTGGAGTGTCATCTCTCTTTATTTCTGTAGGTCCACCCCATGATTGCCATAACTTCTAGTAAATATGTGATAATCGAATCAGTCTTTTCTGAACAAAGGCAATTGCCCATAGAATACCTGAAATCAATGGTATGTTGTACATATTTTAGTTTTCCAAATTCTACAGAATGAAGCACATCCATCTGCCATATTTCACTCCTTTGAGCACACTTTGGGTTACTTCCTGCAGGTAGTGGTGCTTGGTTGTATAAAAAACAAGTAGGACATCTCTTTATAACTGCCATGTAATAGAAAAGTCCTTTTTTAAACCTTAGCTATTGACATGATACTTTTTATGAAATTCTGAAGCCTTCAGCATATTTCCAACAATAATAGATTGATTTTTGCACTACCTTGTGTTAGAGGACCCAGCAGACCCATATTGTATTCATTGTGTATTTCGTATATGGGATGAAACTTATTTCTGATTATATCTTGAACATTACTGAAGTTTATTCCTTATTATATATTGGTCACAACCCCATAAAATCACCATTATATTAGACACAAATGTCCTTAACCTTTCTTTCTGTCTTTATGGACATATGTATTCAACCTATCTCATGCTTTGTTTTACATGATATAGGGTTCCAAATTCTAAGAATTGAACATCTACCTCTTGAAGAGGACAATTTTGATGCCATGATTTTAGAGTAACAATAGTCACATCTCTACCTGTTTCTAATATTCCTTCCATTATAGTGTTATTTATTCATACTCTCAGCTTTGGTATTTATTCATTATTAGAAGTTAGCCAAAATACATGGTTTTTACTTTCTACTGGAAGGTTTGATTCCTCCTCTATGGTTGTTGTATCATTCAGAGCAGTACATTTTTTTTAAACAGTAATTGAATTTTCTAATTTTTCTGGGAAGGCATGTTATCCAGTGTCAGGGAATGCCTAGACCATGTTTGAACTGGATGCTTGTGAGAGGCCGCTCAAGCAATTACCCAGGGATAATGATTGCTCTACACTCATTGGTCCAATGTCAGCCTTTGCCACATATTCTTTATAACCCAGAAGTTTGGGGCCTTCTGTTTGGGTAAGTCTCAGAAGAGCATTACTTGTAGGAATGTCCTGTCTGGAAACCATTTTCAGAAAGCCTATTCTACCATAATTAAAGCATTTGGTATTTTGATGTCTCTTCATATATTTGGAAATTGCTTTTCCTACCCAAGCCATAGTGTTACAGTCTAAGGATTCAACATTGACTGTGTGTAGGATCCATTCATCCATTGGTGGTGATCTGATTTTTAAGGACCCAAGTATTTTCTGGCATTCTAAATTAGCATTTTCAAAAGCCAGAGATTTAATGAGTATTTGTCTATCTTCTGGATTTTCTATCCCTATTTGTACAGGTTTAGTTATTCTTTCCAAAAAGTCACTAGATGATTCTCTTGGGCCTTAGTATATGATTCAATTCAATTTCCTCATTCTTGAATCTTGTATCAGCATTTAAAGAAGCTGTACAGCATAGGAACAAGATGTGTTCATTGTGTATGGCTGGACTATCCAGGTTAGTATAAGTGCCCTCACCAAGAATTTGATATTGGGAGGCCCCAAAACCTCTGACACTACCTTGATATTCATAGGCCTTAACTTGTTCTCTCCAAAGTTCTTCCACTAAAGCTGTGGACCATGGTCTAGTAGAGCTGAGACTAGTTAAAGTCAATCATGTGGAGTAACCTTATTTCTTGAAGTCCATGTCTTTAACAACTACCTCCATATGGTAAATGTGTGCCATAAGATATAACTGTTTGCTTAAGATGTTCTTTTTTGAGACAGAGTTTCTGTGTTGCTTTAGAGCCTGTCCAGGAACTTTGCTCTTGTAGACCAGGCTGGCCTTGAAGTCACAGAGATCTGCTTGCCTCTCATTCTGAGTGCTGGGATTAAAGGTGTACACCACCACTGCTGGGCTACACCTTTCATACAAATAGGTTCCCACTTACATTCTGTATATTCTTTTGAGTATTGGTGATTTGCTGGCTTTTCAGAGATAATAACAAAATAAGTAGCTAAAACTCTTGGTAAGTCATCTCTGAATCTGAGAGGTACTGGCAATGTTTTTTTTTTTTTTACTATTTTCTTTTGCATGTACCTCCTCTCCTTGCTCATCATTTCTGATAAGTTCCTCAACCAATTCAAATTTTTTTCTCTGTCTGTTGTAAAATCTGAATCTCTTGACCAGTGAATATTTCTAATAATTTCATCAAATCAATTTCTGGTTCTCATACTGTACATGTGAGTTCGAGGTTTTGAATATTTTCATTAATGATATTTCCCATCCTTAGAGATTATTTCAATGACACAGAGATTGCCTTCTGGAAGGGATGTTCTATCTGTTAGATTGTCTTAACTTTTTAACAGATTTTGATTGTCAACTTCAATACTATGAATTCTTTTAGATAATCTCTCAGTACCATTCTGTAAGATTTCATAATCCATTGATATGGATTGAATTTAGCCTGTCAAACGATGGTCATCATTTTCAATGATATGGATTCTTTCAGCCAAATTCTCAATACTATCTGTAAGGTCTGTATAATTTCTAAATGTTTTCCATTTTTGATTCTGTTATCAAATCATTTATTTAAAGATATAATAAGAAATATTGAAGTGATAGCAGCTAACCCTAAGAATGGGTAAGTCCCATGTAGGTCATATACCTCTCCTAGAATTCCATCTATAATGGAAATGAAAAATTATTACATTCTTAGATGGGGATATTATCTTCTATTATCTTATGAGTGGTTTACAAATTGAAAAAAAATATAGTTAACAGAAGATTACCACTGTTAAAAATCTTAGTTTAGTTGCGACTTTTATGGTATAATAACAATGTAGGCCTAAAAAAAATCCATGAATTTTATAAGTAGAACTCAAAATAAAACTGAATGGAATTTTGTTAAAGAGATGCTAGTCAGGAAAGCCATACAGCTGTTGTACACAAGTTGCAGGAGTCAGGGGAATTTGTGGTAGCCACAAGGGAGGCCCCTCGCAAGGCTTGAAGGAAGCCACGGTACCAGAGGAGTCAGAGGAAGCTGCAGGGGGCCACGGGAATCCAGGTGGGTACCATGTGAGAGGCCAGAAACGACAGGCACCACAGGCGTGGAAACTAAACTGGGGCAAATGGGAGCTGGGAGTGCTAGTGCTTCTCCTGAACCCATGTGGCTAGTTGAGGTTCCAGTTTCTAGAGCTGGAATTTCAATCCCAGTTCTGCCCTCGTGGGTAAATACCCTCAGACAGATAGCTTTTTCATATACTGTGTCCCAAAAGTTGGGCACCAAATGAAGCACAATTAATATAATCTCACAGATAGATATTGGGTTTCAATAAGACCAGAAACGCAAAGCAGTAAACCACCGGTTCTTACCTCGACCACAGTCCAAAAATGTTGATCTGCCTCCAGGAATCTCAAAATGAGACTGTGTCTGAGAGCTGTCTTCTCCTGTTTTATAGTCCTATCTAGGCCTGGGATTAAAGCCGTGCACCACTAGAATTAAAGGCATGACCGCCGAATTTCTGTTGGTGACTAATGTGGTTACTGGGATTAAAGGTGTGTGTTACCACTTCCTGATATGTAAGTCATTTTACTCTCTTATCTTCAGGGAAGCTTTACTTATTAAAATATAAATAAAATGCCACTGCAATAATGAGTTTCCACTTAGTTTTTCAAATGGCTTTTAATGTTAGCTGTCTCTCCCCATATTTCTTCCGTTACTCTTCTATCTCATCCCCCTCCCAATTTAATATTTCTTTTAGATTTCCTTTTATCTCTTATATACTGCTCCATGTAAGAGCTCATCCTATCCACTGGTCCCTTATTAGTGGTCTAACCTCTGTGATGATTCAGATTGCAGCAAATATATCAAACGCTTAAAAATTTACATCCAAATATGAAAGAAAACATGTAATAATTGTCTTCTTGGGTCTCGATTATCTCATGTATAATGATTTTTCAAGCTCCAAACAGTTGCATACAAAGTTTTAAGTTTCATTTTTCCTAACAGCTGAGTAATAAAATATTTCATTAAATGAATGTCATTTTTATTATTCATATGCTAATTTATGGGCATTGAAGCTGTTTCTAATTTCAGGCTACAATGAATAGAACAGTAATAAAAATGAATTAACAAATATCTGTCTCTGTAGTAGGATGTATAATCCTTTGTGTATATATTCAAGAGGGATTTTGCTGAATCTGAGGAAGATCTCTTCCCAGATCCCTGAGGAACTGAAACACTATTTTCTGTAGTGGCTGCACCAGTTAACGGTCACACCAGTGATAAAGTGTTCCACTTTGCCTGTATCCTCATCAACACTTTTTAAATTGATCTTTGCTATTCTGACATCTGAAAGATGAAATCTCAAAGTAATTTTATTTTTACTTTCCTATGTTGAACCTCTCTCAAATCAAGTGTTTCTCTTTCACATGTGTTTCATCTCTTGAGAACTATGTAATTAGTGCTGAACTCCATTTTAAAGGGATGTTTTTCTCAATATTCAAATTTATTTATTACTTTATAGATTTTAAATACTAAGCCCCAATCAGAGTTATAATTGGTAAAAAAAAATTTCTGATTCTGTGAAGTGCCTTTTACAT
Organism: Microtus agrestis; assembly: GCA_902806775.1. Lineage (NCBI taxonomy): Eukaryota > Metazoa > Chordata > Mammalia > Rodentia > Cricetidae > Microtus > Microtus agrestis. The sequence goes on along the minus strand of CADCXT010001310.1, from coordinate 117,586 downwards.
TAATGATAGAGTTTTTTGCCATGTAAAGGTTTTTCATGTTTGGTTTGTAAAGTCCTGTTTATTAGGTGTTTGATTTACTAGATATAATATTAGGATCATCTATAGTAAATATTTTGTGTCAATGAGTTCAAGGTTATTCTATCAGATCAGGATATCTGTTGATTTTTTTGATATTCATGATTCATTTGTAGTTGAATTTTGTAGAAGGAAACAAATATGGATTTATTTGGATTCTACTATGTACAGCCATATAGTTTTGGCATCTATTTGAACACCTCCATTTATTGAACATGCTTTCTTTACTGTAATGTGTGGGTAAAATTTGCTTCTTATAAAATCAAGTGTTAGTAGGTATGTGGAGTTATGTTTATGCCTTTTATTTAATTCCTTGATCAATATGTTTGTTTTTTGCTAATACCATGCTATTTCAATTTTATTTTTATAGCTATATAATACAACTTGAAATCTGGAGTGGCAATACTTGCAACAGTCTTTTATTATTTAGGATTGTTTTAGATATCCTGGGTTTTTTGCCTTCTGTGTAAAGTAAAAGCTTGTCTTTTCATTTCTGTGAAGACTTGTATTGAAATATTAATGGGGATGTATGGATCTGTAACTTTTCATAGAATGGCTATTTACACTATATTAATTGTATTGATCCAAGAGTTTCTGGGTAGTTTTTGAAACACTTTCTTTCTTCAATTTCTGAAAGTTTTATTAGAACATTTTTTCACTTGCTTGGTGGAAGTTAACACAAGGCTTTGTTTGTGCTTTTGTTTTTTTGGTTTTTGTTTTGGGTACTGTGAAAGATACTGTTTCCTAATTATTTTTCCCCGTATAGTTTTCATTTGTACATATGCCTACTTATTTTAGTATGTTAATTTGTCATCCTGCTACCTTGCTTTGTTCATCAATTGTAGACATTTCCTAGTATCATCTTAGGATTTTTTTTTGTAGAAAATCATATCATCTACAGGTAAGGATACTTTGACTTCTTTCTTTCATAGTTGCATCCACTTTTCCCCCTCAATTTCTTATTGCTATCTAAGACAATGCTATTGGGAATAGGTATGGAGAGAGTATCTTGGTCCTGATTTTAGTGAAATATTTTTGATTATTCGTTTATATAGTTCTTTTTCATTGATTTAAGTCTAGATTGTAGAAGGAGCGGCGGGCTGCTTCCCACCATCTGGCTAGCTTTACCCGAAATAATTACACAGAAACTGTATTCTTTTAAACACTGCTTGGCCCATTAGTTCCAGCCTCTTATTGGCTAGCTCTTATATATTGATCTAACCCATTTCTAATAATCTGTGTAGCCCACGAGGTAGCTTACCAGGGAAGATCTTAACCTGTGTCTGTGTTGGGTGGGAGAATCATGGCGACTGCCTGACTCGGCTTCTTTCTCCCAGCATTCTGTTCTGTCTACTCCGCCTACCTAATTTTCTGCCCTATTAAAGGGCCAAGGCATTCTCTTTATTTAACCAATGAAATTAACACAAAACCAAAGACTCTCCCCCATCACTAGATTTTGATTATTTATTGCCATCAATTTTGGGGTAATAATTTCTCATGTTGTTCTTGAGTATTCAGGTGTGTCACTAAGTTACATATATGAGATTTCTCCAGTTTTTACTGTGTAAGAACTTAGTGCTAAGAACTTGTCCTATGTTCCAGTACAATGCAGTTCTTTTTCTTTCCTGGTAAAATGCTTCATGGGTTTCCTTGTTTTCTGTTGTTTTCATTGTTGTTGAAATCAGATTTGATCAATGATTGTTAGATAGGATGCTATGAGTTCCTTAAATTTATTTCAGGTTGTTGAGACTTCCTTAGTTCCACATATGCGATCAATTTTGGAGAAAGTTTCATGAGTTGCAAAGAACAAAATCTAGTGCTTGGTTCGAATGTTCAGTGCATAACTGATATGTACATTTAATTTATGATGTTATTTGACTCCAGTGTTTCTTTGTTTTATTTTGTTTTGATGGCCTGTTTATTTGTGAGAGTGGACTATTGAACTCATCCACTATTGTTATGTGAAAATCAATATGTGATTTTTATCTATGGTAGTGTTTCTTTTATTAACTTGGGTGTACTTTTGTTTGGTGTATAACTATTTAGAACTGTAACATCTCTTGGTTTTTCCTTAAATAAATATTCATGTTCTTCCCCATCTATTCTGAATAGCTTTGATTTGAAGGCTATTTTGTCAAATATTAAGTATTTGTCAGAATTATGTTTTCCTTCGAGTGCCCTTCTGTACAGCTAGATTTGTAGATTATTCAATTTGTTTTTGTCATGAAATATATTTTCCTCTTAAAATTGTGATTGAGAGTTTGGTTGGCATAATAACCTGAACTAGCATCTATATTTTCTCAGAATTTGTTAGCAGTGGCCTTTTGGAGATCCTACTCCAGCATGCAAAAAAATTCATTAATGCAACATGCGTTAGACTTTTTATCTGAGGGATAAATAAGGAAACACATACTTTTCGATGTTATCTTTCTCTTTTACTTCTATATAATAATCGCTCTTTTCTGACAATCTCTATGCAGTTATATCTCTTAACATACAGTGAAATAACTGCTTTTACTTATGCTTATCCCTGTTCTGTGCAATCATACTTCTTTACACACAGTTACATCTCTCTTCACATAGTAACATTTTTCTACCTAGCTACATTTATCTTTTACACAGTCACACATCTCTATACACAGTAAAATCCATTTTTGCACAGTTACATTCTCCACACAGCTTCACACCTTCACGATTCATCTCCTTCACACAGTTACATCTCTTTCCATAGTTACATTCTCACAAATTCAAGTAGTTCTTCCTTCACATACTTCTCTTCTGCATACACATCTTTCTTCCATACAAAGATATCTATATCTCTCTACCCACTCAGATTTATCTCTTTATACTCCTATTTATATATGCACATTCACCTACATTTTCCTTCCACAAGATACATACACACACATATATATATACACACACATATATATACACACATACATACACGCACGCACACACACAAACATTCTCTCACTTTTTTTAAATAATTTCCCCTTGCATCTCTACTACTTTTTTTTGACAAATATGAGTAACATATTCAGAGTCATAGTACTGCTTGAGTAAACAGTAGGAAGCATAATCAAACTGATCATACACTTTCTCTCTGGGAGATTACACTGACTGGGAAGTGAGTAAAGTGAGCATGTAGCTCTGAGTGATCAGTATTCCCAGACAGGAAGTGGCATTGAAGTTCAGGACTTAAATAAATAGTTAGTTAGCTAAACCTTGAGATTGGGAGTACATGCAGAAAGTGCCTTGTTGAGATAATTATGTCTCCTAAAGTTGCTTCATGGTGTGATCTTGAATCAGAAATAAACACCTAGAAAATTGACGTTGTGTACCTGTTTCTAGGGATAGCCATAAATGTCTCTTCAGTGTCATGCAGTTTGCTTTGAAATTGTTCTGAATTCTAAAATAGTGAGACTAAATGACTGAGAATACTATTACTTTCCTATGTCAGTTAGAGAAATAAAAAAATATCCTGGTATTAGTTCTATTCTTCAGAATTATATTATGTGAAGCTTGAATCATCTTCCTGATCAGCCACAACTATATAAGTGCCCAATAGATAGAATATTTTCATGAAATGAACACACAAGCAGTGGGAATAGTGTCCATAACTGTCTTAGTGCCACATAAGAAAAATGACAGGTCAGAGACCTCATGGCCTTTCCAAGTGTGGCTCTCCATTATGGAATTATTTGTCTGGTGGGCTAGCATGCAGGATACTAACTGTCACCTGTTGTATACTCTCAGTGACCTCTGGTAGATTGTAGAAAATGTGTACTGACCATTCTGGCTCTCATAGTCTTTATAATAAATGCCATATGTTACCCTAACAGATGCTATTTGATCTTTTCCTTTAGTTGTCTTTAGTATCATTCTTTGTTCTGTACAATTAATGTTTTGATTATTATCTACCATAAGTACTTTTTTTCTAGTCCTGTCCATTTGGTGTTCTGTGCTCTTCTTGAATATTTATAAGTATCTCTTTCTTTAAATGGGAAAAAGAATCTTCTACAATTTTGTTAAAAATATGTTCTGTCTTTTGAACTGTTTTTCCTTCCTTTTTACCTATCATTCATAGATTTAGTATTTTCGTGTTGTTCCCAATTTTCTGAGTGTAAAAAGACTAAGATTAATTCTATAGAGACTAGAATGGATGTCAGCAAGGATATGCATCATAAGCTATAGTGGTCAACATACATTTCTGGTAGTAATTGTTTCTGTAGATCATCAGATGATACAGAAAATGGCTTACAGAAGTGGTAGAAAAGGGACAGGGTGACTAACCCAGGGACTGCATCAAGCATAGACCTCAAGTAATGAAGTCAGAATGGGAAGTGGGCGCCTGCAAGTGAACTATAGCAGGATGAAGGGTCATCTGGAGAGCATTTACTCACATTGCTTTCTTTTATGAGTTTTATTTGTCAGGCTAATTTATTACAGCCTAGAAAATTAACTAATACATATTTGTTCTAAAAAACTAAAAAGTTATTACTTATGCCTTGTTATTTATGTTCTTAAAGTTTGGCCAATATTACAAAGTTACAGAGTTTTAAAAATTATTTTCTTTACTTTATACCTACATCTTAAAGATATGTGAATCCATTTATTAATGGTTTCTCTCAGTGTTTGTGCTGCTGGGGTTATATTTACGAAGTGGTTTCCTGTGCCAATGTGTTCAAGTGTACTTCCCACTATCTCTTATATAAGGTTCAGTGTGGCTGGCTATACTGATGTCTTTGATTCATTTCAACTTGAGTATTTTCATGTTGATAGATATGGGTCTCTTTTCATTCTTCTATATATTGATATCCAGTTATGCCCGTGCCATTTCTTAAATATGCTTTCTTTTTTCCATTTGATAGTTTTTGCTTCTTTGTCAAAAATCAGGTGTTTGAAGGAGTGTAGATTAATATCCTGAAACTGACAAGCTCCTGTTAATGCAAAGGACATGGTCAACAAGACAGAACAACACCCTACAGAATTGGAAAAGATCTGCACTAGCCCCATATCAGACAGATCTCCAAAATATACAAAGAACTCAAGAAATTTATCATCAATAGAACACATAATCCAATAAAAATGGAGTATAGACCGAAACAGAGAACTCTCAACAGAGGAATCTAAAATTGCTGAAAGACACTTAAGGAAATGTCCAACATCCTTAGTCATCAGAGGAATGCAAATCAAAATAACTCTGAGATTCCATCTTACACCTGTAAGAATGGCCAAAATCAAAAACACTGATGACAGCCTATGTTGCAGACATTGTGTGGGAAAGGGAATGACACAGAAAACCAATTATCACATGTACTCACTCATAGGTGGTTTTTAAAGATAAAGCAAAGAAAACCAACCTATAAACCATAATCCCAGCAAACTTAGACAACAATGAGGACACTAAGAGAGACTTACCTAGATCTAATTTATATGGGAAGTAGAAAAAGACAAAGTATTCTGAGTAAATTGGGAGCATAGGGACTTTTGGGAAAGGGTTGCAGGGGGAAGGGAGAGGAGCAGAGAAACATGTAGAGCTCAATAAAAATCAATAAAATAAAATATTAAAAGAGATATTTGATTAAATATATTTCATCCAAAAAATCACACCTAAAATAATGTCTCCAATAAAAATGTAAGAATCCTACAGTCAGAACCTCTACTGAAAATAATTCAAAAGTGCAAGCTGACAATGAATTCATAAGTATTATATGATTATGTTCAAATAATTCAAAAAAGAGAAAGACAAAGAGATGAATGAAAAGATAAATTCAATATAAGGCATGAAAATAGAATTTGAAGATTTCAAGAAAATACAAATAGGAAGAAACCTGTAAATGTGAAACAAAATAAGTCAAAACCTCAAGGGAAAGTCATACATATAAAATTAATATGTTTGAAACAGTAAGGTAGTGATGGAGGACAAAGTAGAAGATTTACATCATACAGTAAATTTTACTGATACATTTTAGAAAGTACTGAAATAAATTGAAATTTTGTCACATCACTACAAGAACATACCTTTTAACTATGAGCATGGAGAATAAAAAGGGATAAAATAATGGGGGTTACAGAGATTATTTTCAATAAAATGCTGAAGAAAACTCCACAAATCCAGAGAGAGACAAGCCCATCCAAGTATAGCTGAATAGAAAACAGATGAGATCATCAAAGAGTTTGCCATGATATAATCTACTTAGAATATTATGAGTAACTGAATATAGGTTATTGAAAGCAGCCAGAGAGACAGGTTATATCCATTAATAAAGGCTGACTCATTGATCATGATTGACTATTAAAAGTCAGGTAATTATTCAAGAAATCATAAATATATACCATACTAAAATACTAAGCAGTTTTTATCCACATATCTGTAATAAATATTTTTTTGAAAAAGAGACCATGATTTTGTAATGGAGTGAGATGGATACATGGAAGAGGTGGGAGGGACAAAATGGAACAGCAAAATGATGCAATTATGTTTAAATTAAATATACATATATACAATATGTATATATAGCAACAAAAGACTATTTCACAGAAGCCTTTAAAAACAGAAGGGCCCTCAAAAATGCACCAAATTTCTAAAAGACAACTGTCTCACCAGACTCTTCCCCAGCAAATGTACTTAACAATTTTAAAAAGAAATGAATATTTTATTAGGCAAGACCCTTGAGGTTTTGACTTATTTTGTTTCACATTTACAGGTTTCTTCCTATTTGTAACAGACAAAAGGAATTTATGACTACTAAACGAGATCAACTGGTTTATAAACAATGCTTCAATATCAAGAGAATGATTGAAAAACAGCCAAGAGTCTACAGGAAACAAAGAAAAAGTTTCAGAATAGTTAAACAAACAATACCTGAAAAAAACCCACAAAATCAACAAAATGAGATAATAGATAATTTTAATAAAAACTCTGTGTACTCAGAGGAGTTCCAGACTTCCAGAGGTGATTGAGGAGAGGTCCTTGGTCTGTTCTTCCCTGCCCCCAAGGAAAGGAGTGCCTGTTGACAAAACCAGCTACACCACTCTGCAGGGAGTCATCCTGCCTCCAGAGTCCAGGGAGACCCGGCTGACATAAGTGCCTGGATGTGCTTCATGTAGCTGAATCCAGCTCGCCTCACCCAGGTTCCCCCACCTGTCCTGGAGCACAAATGCTAAACTGCTTCTGCAGCTTGAACTCTGGTCTGCTTTGGAGCTGATGCAGACTAAACATCAGACTGCTTTAAACTTTGGGACACAGAACTCATTTTAATTAAAATATTAACCTCTCTTCACCTAAGAAGGGGGAAAATTGGGGGTTCCTGTCACTGTTGCTCAGAGACTGGAACTGGTGGTATTTGATAACAACAATGTATGTCATTGTACTCCTACTGAAATTGATCTAATGATATCTGTAACTGCTTATAGATGTTAGGAAAAGTTGGACACATGCTGTAAAGTGTTTGGATTTAATGTATATGTTAAAAAATTTTAGATTTTGATCCCTTTTACACTGCCCTAACTTTTGGCAGGCAGCATACGTAACTTTATGTGGAGTAGGCACTTAGGAAGGAGGACATACCATAGGCCAGACTAAAAGGTGAATACTGGGTTGGGAAAAAGCCCTTTCTTCTTGTCTGGAGATGGAGTTATTGGTGCCAAAATCATATCATTATATCTTTTGTTTGAGGAGCTCCTCACAGTCTTTTCATTAATGATAGACGCAGGGGCCCAATGACGGGAGTCAGTGTGGATCCTCGCCTGAATAGCACACCATACAGAGGTTGTAGAAACCGGCTCAACATGGCATGGTACAGGTATGAGGGCGCTCTCCATATGGCCTAAGACAGGGTGCCCTGTGATCTGTTTACTTTAATCCTGCTAGATGCCTTTTATTTGAGGAGCTCCAAGGACAGGCGACTTACGACAGGATAATCCCCCTACCTAAGACAGGGCCCTGGGAACCCTAGGACGGGTAAGGGGGAAAGTAAAAAGGCCTGGTCCCCACTTGACCTAAGAATCATCAGGCACCCCTCTGTTCCCAGGAGAGGTAAATTGCTTCATCACTCGAGAGGAGGGTCTCTCCTTATCTCAGTCCCTTCTCCTTTAGATCTGACACCATGGTTGACTCTGACTGGTGCTCTCCACGTAATAACTACCTGCCTTTATATAAGAGAAAGGGGGATCTGTTGGGAGCCGTTTCCCCCTAAAAATCATTACAGGAACCATCACCCTGGGGAGTCTGCAGGGAACCCCACACCCATAATTGTGCTAAGAATAGTTCTATTGCCCCAAACCCAATTAAAGCTGTTAATGGAAATAAATAAATAAATAAATAAATAAAAATAATAACAATAAAAAAAACTCTGTGTACTAATGATCATAATTACCAGTAAAAATCATGATAATAATGGGTTAGAACAGGTTGTATCTTTTTGCTGCCTGCCAAGCCACACCGCATTAGGTAGTTTTCTGTTACCATGATAAAATGCTGTCTCTTTTAAGGTTTCTCTTGCTGTGAAGAGGCACGTAACTGTGGTAATCCTTATAAAGGAAAACATCTAAGTGAGGCTGGCTACAGTTCAGAAGTTAGTCCATTATCATCATGGTAGAAGGGATGACCTCATTCAGGCAGACATGGTATTGAAGAAGTAATGAACGCTCTACATCTTGATTTTTTGAAAACAAGGAATGAGCTATCTCAAAGATAATAAATCTTGGAATTTTATGAGACCTCAAAACCTTCCTCCACATTAACACATTTCCTCTAAAAGGCCACATCTCTTAATTTTGCCAATCCTTATGTGCCAAGCATTCAAACATATGGGGCCCATACTTCTTCAAACCACTACAAATATTCTAAGCAAGTCAACTTATATAAAAGTGAGGTTTTGTTTGGGCTCAGGGTTTCAGGAGACCTGTAAAAAATAGAAGACATTGTGTCAGAGTAAGAGGCCAAGAGATCACATTTTTAAAGACAAATATGAAATAGAGAGAATGAACTGGGTGTAAGGCAGGGCTATGTTACTTCAAAGCCCAGTAATGGACCTTGTTCAGCAAGACTTCACCTCGTAAAGCTCTTCCGCATAGTTCTACCATCTAAGAATGCAGAAAGTCCTCATCTGCACTTAAATATTAGCATGTATTAATTAAATTTTCTTCTCCAAGATTTAAAGTGCACAGTAGTATATTGAGCTAACGTGTAGGATAAGTGTTAAAAACATAGTTTCAGTTTTTGGCATGTGCACACCTGGTTTTCCTAATACCATTTGTTAGATATAATGTCTCTCCTCCAATGTACAGTGTTTTAGAAATCTTCTTAATAAAAAAGTGGCTGTAAATGCATGGATTCTAAACTACATATTTTATTACTTCCCATTGATTCATGTGTCTTCCATAGTTACTTACATAGTTTCTTTGTTTTGTGATAAGATAGCTCTGTAATATAACTTTTTATATTATATTTTTATATTATATATTGTAACTATATAAGATTTGTACGATATTTCATCTAGTATTAGTAAACATTAGTAATCCATTTCCTGAAAAATTAAACACTTTAATTTATACATAATTGCATACTGAAGATGTACTCAATATTGGTTATGAATTATTCTTTGAGAAATATCCAAAAATGGAAATTAACAAGAATAACTTGAAGAAATATATGAAAAAGGAATTTCCAATCAAGAAAATCATTCTAAACTTATTATATCACCAAGAAAATATAGAGAATAACATGATTGTTATAATCAGGGAGTGACACTTGCAGAAACAGAGCTCATTACAAGGACAAGAATTAAATGCAAGCATCTCTAACGTCACAATAGTTTCATTTTTAACAACTCCCATTGAGATTTGCATGTCAAGTACTCCGAAAATTTATCTCCAGTAATTGATCCACATCTTTAAAGGAAGTGGAGATACTCTGAAGAATGGTATGCAGTCTATTAAAGAAAACAAGAAGTGTAGATTCAATTTATATATTACCTTGAAGATTATAATCTTCTTACTATATGTTAGGAAAGGTAAGTGAAAATATTGTAGAAGACAAAATCTTTAACTTTATTATGACTAAAATGGCATTTTAATTAATTGTTTTGGCCAGAAAAAAAGTTTTAGTCTTTGAGGCATCAAATCCTCAAACTGAGAGCTAACTTAATACCACTACAAGGTAAGCTAGAACTAACAATTGCTGTGAAAATTGAAAGAAAATATGTTCTCAGAAATTATACTGCAGAGAAAAAAGTGGCATTAGTTTGTCAATGAGTAATTACAGTGAATATAAGAAACGTCATATGATCATTCAGAAAGCTCATACTAAAATTGAAAATTAATAGACTAAGGCTATATTTCTTTTCAAGATTCAGGTGGTTTAGAGAGTACATAAATATTGTATATATTCACAATTAGAGCAGGAAATGAAGAATGGCAATGGATTCTAAATTAGATATTTATAATACCTCCATAAAAATAATTCTTAGACCACAAATAGAAAAAATAGTGATCATTGGATAAAAGGGAGAAAACATAAGATGCTTTACATTCAACTGAATGAAGAAAATGTAAATAATTTAAGAATTTTATCATGAATATTCCATATCATAGGAAAAGCAGAAAAATCTGGTTTTAAAATAAACAAGGCAGTCAAAGTATATAACCCAAGACAAGAATACAAAAAAGGTTGAAAAATAAAATAATTTAATCTGCAAAATGCTTTTGATTGCCTTGGAGAGAAATGTATTTTAATTCAAGCAGTTGGATAGTACTTTAAAGAAGTACTTAACACATCTCATGTTATGGCTATTCATATGTTATCCATATCGCCTCCTTTTTTGTTTATTGACCATAAAGCTTATTTCAGTCTCGAAGGTGTCACATGAAGTGATCTTGATATTGTTTTTTCATAAGTCCTACACTAAGTTAAGGCTTTTCTCCCATAACTTATTTTCCCGTATTTCTAGATTATAAACCCTCTGCATAACAGATTTTTGTTACATAAGAACAGTGGTAGTTAAATACTTTTTAAGATACTTCTTTTGTTGTTGAGTTGCATCTTATGAAAATTCCACATGAGACATTTGAGTTCAAAGAATGTTTATCAATTTGAAATATATCCCTTGCATTTTTGATGCATTTGGCATATTGATATGACACCAGATTCTGCTGTCAGATTAATTTGGTTTACTCAATAGCATTCATTCTTGATAGTTATATAGTTGTATATTTATAACAATTTATATCAATAAATTCCACATCACAGCTTCCTTATATTTGCATGGCAACAATAATACTATTGTAACATCTGTTCATTATGAGCACTAAACACCTTTAAAGTTCTTTAGATATTTAGACTGAAGCCTAGCACTTAACACTTTACTGTAATTAATAATGTTTTATTACTCAAAAATATGAATAATATCTAAATATCCAAGTTAAGGTATTTAAAATTAAACATTGAAACACAAGTAGAATCTATACTTGAAAACTGAGACACCTTGTTATTTGCTCCTAAATCAGTGTGTTTAAGCATACAATTTCCACAAGAGCACTTCTTTGTGAATGGACAACAAAGCATTTGAGAACAAAGCTTAAGACCATCTGAGTCTCTGTTACTTGAGATTTTTATAAAATATCAAAAATTATTAAAAGGGCAAATTATTTTTAGTGAATTTTAAGATTGGTTACCATGTACAAATTGAATTCTAACCTGTGTCTTTATTTGGAAAACAATAGGTAATCTTTGTTGATCTCTTCAGAAATGCAAATCAGTGTATTTCCTGTTTTGACTCTACATCCTTTTATATTTGAATAATCTAACTATGAGGAACCCAATGACATGGAGACCCTGATATATTAGAGACAAAATAAACAGTTATTATCATCATCTAATCTTTATTTTTATTTCTATGTGAACAAAAGAATGAAAAAATAGACGATCTACTAAAATATATCATATGATAAAATAAAGTAATAGAACTTTCACCCATTCAAATGATTTCTATTTTGTATAAAAATATTGTGGTCAAGGTGTGTGATACTTAAAGTCATTTCAAGTTATATTTGGTCATATTGATATGTTACATTGAATGTTTTCAGATCTGATGAATATTGTACTGATAACAAAAATATATCCTTACTAACAATAACTGTGGCTTGCTTTTGTTTTCCACATCATTGTATTTAAAGAAATTCCAGAAGCTTTCTGATTTGAATAAATGGATTATGAAAATGGATCATCTGTGACAGATTTTATTTTAGTGGGATTTTCTGGAGATTGGCAACTTCAGATTTTCTTCTTTGTGACATTTTCTTTGATCTATGGTGCAACTGTGGTGGGCAACAGTCTCATTATAGCCACAGTGACAGCTAATTCTACCCTTCATTCTCCCATGTACTTTCTTCTTGGAAACCTTTCCTTACTTGACATGGGCTTTTCCACAGTTACAACCCCCAAGATGATCAGAGACTTGCTTGCAGAACACAAGAGCATCTCTCTATGGGGATGCATGGCCCAGATGTTCTTCATGCACCTCTTTGGGGGTGCTGAAATGACACTTTTAATAGTCATGGCCTTTGATAGATACGTGGCCATATGCAAACCCCTGCACTACAGGACAATTATGAGTCACAGGTTGCTGCATGCATCTGTATTACTTTCTTGGACAATTGGTTTCATACACACCATGAGTCAGATGGTATTGATAGTCAATTTGCCTTTCTGTGGCCACAATATTGTAAATAACATATTTTGTGATCTCCCTCTGGTAATCAAGCTTGCGTGTATTGAGACAAACACTCTGGAGTTATTTGTCATTGCTGACAGTGGGCTGCTGTCTTTTATCTGTTTCATCCTCTTGCTCCTTTCTTACACTGTCATTCTGGTCACTGTAAAGCACAAATCACCTGGCAGGCTTTCCAAGGCTCTGTCCACATTGTCTGCCCACATAATGGTGGTCACTCTGTTCTTTGGACCCTGTATTTTCATTTATGCCTGGCCGTTTGGCAGTTTTGCAAGCAGTAAAACGCTTGCTCTGTTATATACTGCTATTACTCCCTTACTGAATCCTATTATTTACACACTGAGAAATAAGGAAATGAAGAAAGCTATGAGAAAATTATGGGTCAAACAAGTTAACGTTGTGGAGAACTTATAGACTGAGCAGTACATAATTACCATAGTCTTTGAATAGCATGGCTAGATAAAGAATATGGATAATGTATTGTTTTTCTTTTTATGTTTGTAACATATACCAATAAAGGGAAATTTATAGAAATGTATTACTGTTTCATTAGTAGTGATGATTTAATGTCATTTTTCATCATTTTTAATTTGAATATTTTCCAATAATAAACATTTCCTCTTGTTTGAACCATCAAACAAAGAAAAACTTTGTTAAATCAGTGTATATAATACAAATTGTGGCATATACAACCTGGCACTGAATATGTCACCACTCCTTTATTTATGAATACATGTAAAACTGAAAGATAGTTCTAATGGTGGCTCAGTGTCAGGCCTAGCAGCATGTTTCATTGGTCCTACAAACATTTGCATGATAGTTCCCTGGTGAGACTCAGTAACTTCTTCAAAAACAGGACTGTCTGGAGTACCAAAGTTCCAAGCCTAGTTTCGGACAAATTACCATGGAATTTTGTTTTTCTGTGGGTTTATTGACTGCACATGAATCTACTTATATTTTAACTGCTGTGTTGGTCCTGTGGCCCCAGATGAGCAAACCACTCGTAAAGCTGCAGCCCTGTGGGGTTTCTTGTTTGTCAGCATAGGCTCTGTTGCTGCCAAAGATATAGATTTCTAACTAAATCTCTATCATTTTTTTATCAATAAAGACTAGAGAGTCAGAGGCCGAGAAGCAACTAGCTGCTCTTCCTTTTAGGTAAGAGACCCAGCAAGAGAGTATCTCTCCAGTCATGCCAAAAAAAAAATGCCAAACTCCATTTCCTTCCTACTTTTTCCTGTGAATCTTTCTCTTCATCTTTGTGGTTCCTCTGTATTCTCAATAGCTAATTTCTGCCATGTAGTTGCTGGCTCCACCTCTTGATCTAAGGTTGATTTTTTTTAACTGTCTTGGGTTTTATAATGTGATCAAATATCCTACCACATGGAAGAACAAGAAGAGGGCTTGTGTCCTTTCCTACATTCCCAAGAAAAGTTTGATGACCTGCTCCACTCATTCACAAACCATCCTGACTAAGGATGAAATCTGAGCAATTTTCAAATACAATTTCCCAAAGAAATGACTCAGTGTAATTCAAGAAGCTAAATCAGGCCTCTGAATAAGTTCTTCTGTCACTTCCTGCAGGCTAAGACCCTGTGGTACCTAGCAGAACAATATGTTCTGTGTGGTCCTTTCAATCTGTTTCTTACTCAGACCAAATGCAAGTGAATGCCTCTATACAGACATTACTCTTAAACAATGCAACAGGAAGGCTATCTCCCTTGGTTGGTCCCTTGTCTGTGAGCTCACTGAAGTTCTCCACTATTAGAAAAACTCAATAGAAATATGAAGAAAATTGAGTCTATATTTCAAAATTTTCCCTGGATCCAGATTTCTTTCACTGCCAGGGTCTGTCACTCTGGCTGAGTGGGACCAGGATTATTGTCCATTTGATTGTACATTCAGTGGGACCCTTTTTGCCCTTCTTGTGACTCTGTGAAAATGGGCAAGTGTCCCTGACTTAAACATTAATGTTACCTACAATCTTGTTCCTGTTGAAATTGGAAAGCAGAGATGCAGAGTGACCAATGGGAGCATAAGGAGTATATTGCATGGAAACAGGCTCTGTACTTTAAATGGCTATTCCTCTACCATTTTGTGTCCTGATAGTTACTGAAGGATTAAAGCCCTTCTTGTGTCCTAGTAGATTTTACAGATGGAAACAACCATCCCACTCTTTTTTATATGAAAGCAAAGTAGTCTTCTCTGCATTCTCTAGGATGAGAACTTCTTCTCCCAGCCCCAAGACTGACTATCTAACTGCAGAATCATCTCACGCTTCACATAACAATGGGTAAAAGGAAAGATGGAAAAGAGAGGTGTCTAAACCTCAAGCTAGGCAAATATCTGGGAGCCTCACACCAGAAACCAGTTGTGTTTGGAGGAAGGATTCTCCTCTATTAACGGGACCTGGGATCAATTATTGCAATTTTTATGTGCCAAGATAATATGGCCACATTATTGTGGTCTTTTAGAATACAACAAGCTCCTTCACAAACCCTTTGACTGTTTAGAGCAGAACAATGGGAAGATGGATCTACACAATTATAAAGTGACCAGACGATGCCCTCGAATGTAAATTACAAATAACACAAGACAAGCATATCCAATTTATTTTTAGAAAATAGAGTGATTCCAGGTAATGTGAGTAAACAAATCACAGATTATCTTTAGAAAGATAAACTTAATGCAGAAGGGCTAGACTTATCAGCCCATGCTGAGCATCTGCCCAGGCCAATCACATTCCCTTCTTAATTTCTGGGTGCTTTACAGCCTAAGGCTTTGAGGTCTTATGTATGCTCAAGACAAACACAATGTCTCAGTTATTTATATTGGATAATTAAATCTATTAATAATTAATGCTATTGACGAGTCCCTGTTCCTATGCTGAGGAAATCCATTCAGAAGGGTCAGTGTATGCCCCCCAAGCAGACAGTCCAGAAGGAAGTACAGGGCCCCTCCAACTCCTGCTGCAGAGATTCTTTGTTCCACATGACCCCCCAAGTCTGCCATATTGTCTGCAAGGTCCTTGGCTAAGGAACAGATCCTGCACCTGTACTGAGGAGATCCAGCCAGAGGGCACTCCTTTCCATCTTCAGGGTCCTTAGACCCACCAGCACAACCAGATCCAGTGCCTAGGAGCCCTAAAAGATGCCAGACCAAGAAAATTCCCCAAGTACAGAGTCAGTCACAGCAAATATTGGACCAAGACACCAAGACTCTCCTGGCTGCATTTGAAGGAAGAGATGAACAGGCGCCAATAGAAGAATTATCACAACAACCTGAAAGGCAACATGACAACACCAAAATCCAGGGATCATGCAACAAGAAGACTTGAACACCCTAATCCAAAAGAAGTAGAAGAAATCATTTTAAACGTAACATCATGAAAATAATAGAGGACCTTAGCCAGGATGTGAAAAACTGCTTTAAAGAAACGGAGAAAACAAAAAAGGTAAAAGAAATGAATAAATCTCTCAAAGATACTCAAGAAAACCAAGAGAAAGTAATCAAACAGGTAATGAATAGTTCAAGACTTGAAAGATGAAATGGAGGTAATAAAAAAACACAAACCGAGGGAAGGCTGGATATGGAAAATCAGGGTAAATGAAGAAGAACTACAGAGACAAGTATGACAAACAGAATACCAGTAATAGAAGAAAGAATCTCAGAGACTGAAAATACTATAGAGGAAATAAACTCATTAATTAAAGAACAACAAATCCAACAAATTTTTAACACAAAACATCCAGGAAATCTGGGACACCATGAGAAGACCAAACCTAAGAATAATAGGGTAGAAGAAGGAGAAGAATTACAGATCAAAGGCCCAAAAAATATATTCAACAAAATTATAGAAGAAAACTTTCCCAACCTAAAGAAGGATATTCCTATGAAGGTACAAAAAGAATACAGAACACTAAATAGACTGGATTAAAAAAAATCTCCTCGCCATATAATCAACACACAAAACATACAGAATAAAGGAAGAATATTAAGAGCTGCAAGGGAAAAAGGACAAGTAACATATAAAAAGAAACCTATCAGAATTACACCTGACTTCTCAATGGAAACCATGAAAGCCAGAAGGTCTTGGATAGATGTGCTGCAGATACTAAAAGACCATGGATGCAAGCCCAGACTACTATAATCAGCAAAGCTTGCATTTACCATCAATGGAGAAAACAAGATATTCCAGGACAAAAGCAGATTTACAAAATACATAACCACAAACCCAGCCTTACAAAAAGTAATAGAAGGAAAACAACAACCCAAAGAAGCCAACAACATGCATAATAACACATGACAAACCTCCACCAACACAACTCAAAGCAGGAAAACATACAAACTCTACCACCAAAAAATAACTGGAGTTGAGAATCACTGGTCATTAATATCAATGGACTCAATTCACCTATAAAAAGGAACAGGTTAAGAGAATGGATACAAAAACAGGATTCAACATTCTGCTGTTTACAGGAAACACACCTCAACCTCAAAGATAGACACTACCTCAGAGTAAAGGGTTGGGAAAAGGTTTTCCAATCAAATGGACCTAAGAAACAAGTGGGTGTGGCTATACTAATATCTAATAAAATTGATTTCAAACTAAAATCAATCAGAAGAGATGGAGAAGGATAATTTATACTCATAACAGGAACAATTCATCAGGAGGAAGTTTCAATCCTGAATATCTATACCCCTCATATAAAAGCACCCATATATGTAAAGGAAACATTACTAGAACTCAAAGCATACACCAAACCCTACACTCTAATAATAGGAGATTTCAACATTCTTCTCTAACCAATGGACAATTCAACAATACAGAAACTTAACAGATAAATAAGAGAACTAACAGATGTAATGAAACAAATGGACTTAACAGATATCTATAGGACATTCCACCCAAACAGAAAAGAATATACCTTCTCAGAATCTCATGGAACCTTCTCAAAAATTGATCACATAATCGGTAACAAAGCAAACATCCACAAATACAAAAATTTGTAGTAACCACCTGTTTACTATTGGATCACCATGGAATAAAGTTAGAATTCAACAACAATTCTAACCCCAGAAAGCCTAAAAACTCATGGAAACTGAACCACCCCTGGGACAAGGAAGAAATAAAGAAAGAAATTAACGTCTGTCTTGAATTCAACGAAAATAAAGACACAACATACCCAAATCTATGGGACACTATGAAAGCAGTGCTAAGAGGAAAGTTTATAGCACTAAATGCCCACATAAAGAAAATATGTCGTAGGGAGGGAGGAGTGGGCTGTGTCTCACTGCCTGGCTCCTGGATGCCAAGCTAGCATAGCCAAAATAACCACACCAAAATCGGCATTAATTAAATCACTGCCTGGCCCATTTTTTCTATCCCCTTATTGACTAACTCTCACATATTGATTAACCCATTTCTAATTATCTGTATGTCACCACGAGGATGTGGCTTACTGGCATGAGTCTAACCAGCATCAGTTGTAGGAAGGGAAACAAAATTTCCTACTTCATGGAAAGGCCTGCTGGATGCTATGGGCCTATAGGCTGAAGATAGATGCCCTAACAGTACAAAAGAACTTTGAGTGACTGTACAGGCAACAAGATGTCTCTGTCATTTCTAGAGTTTTGGAAGTCACTTACTTCTTCTTTACTTAGGTGATATCATATCCTTGGGTCTTAGATGGAGTTAAAGAATGGAGAGTAATAGTTTTCCTTAGTTATGATAAAAATAAAATAGATATAAATATTGTAACTGTAATTCTTGCTTGATAACTGTTTTGTTATATGTAATTTTACTATGTTAAATTGAAAGCCTTTCTTTTTTGTTTAAACAGAAAAAGGGAAATGGTGTAGGACGTACTTCTGTATTTATTTTGCTTTCATTGGATGAATAAAGATACTGTATTGGCCTTTTGATAGGGCAGCACTCAGGTAGGCAGGAAGACAGAAAAGAATGCTGGGAAGAAGAGCAGAGCCAGGCAGATGACATGATTCCCCTTCCCGAGACTGAGGCTGGTTAGACTCGTGCCATTAAGCCACGACCTCATGGTGACATACAGATTATTAGAAAT
Organism: Microtus agrestis; assembly: GCA_902806775.1. NCBI lineage: Eukaryota > Metazoa > Chordata > Mammalia > Rodentia > Cricetidae > Microtus > Microtus agrestis. The sequence continues at coordinate 98,697 of CADCXT010001310.1, read as the reverse complement.
GGGTTAATCAAGATGTGAGAGTTAAAAGGCTAGAAAAAATGGACCATGCAACAATTTAATTAACACAATTTTTATGTGGTTATTTCAGGGAATAAGCTAGTCAGGTGGCCGGGAGCTGTGAGGGGGGAAAGAAAAAACCTGCTCTCACTCATGTTACAAAAATGGAGAAAGCTCACATTAAAGACTTAACAGAACACCTGAAAGCTCTAGAAAAAGAAAAGAAGCAGACTCATCCAGGAGGAGAAGAAAACTGGAAATAATCAAACTGAGGGCTGAAATCAACATAGCAGAAATACAGAAAACAATCCAAAGAATCAATAAAACATAAAGCTGGTTCTTGAAGAAAATCAGCAAGGTTGACAAACTCCTATATAATTAATCAAATGGCAGAGAGAGAGCATGAAAATTAACAAGGTCAGAAATGAAATGGGGGATATAACCACAGACACAGAAGAACTTTGAAGAATCATTGGATCTTACTACAAAAGCCTGTATGCCACAAAATTTGAAATGTAAAAAAAGAAATGGACATTTTTTAGATAAGTACCATATACAAAAATTAAATCAAGACCAGGTGAAAATTTTAAATAGACCTATAAGTCATGAGAAATTAGAAGCTGTCATCAAAACCCACCAAGGACCAGATGGTTTCAATGCAAAATTCTACCAGAACTTACAAGAAGTGCTAATACCTATACTCATTTATGTGTTTCACAAAATAGAAACAGAAGAGTCATTGCTAAACTCCTTTTATGAAGCTATGGTTATCCTGATACCAAAACCACACAAAGACTCAACCAAGAAAGAGAATTACAGACCAATCTCATTCATGAATAGCAAAGCAAAGATTTTCAATAAAATACTGGCAAATTGAATCCAAGAACATATCCAAAAAATTATCCATTATGATCAAGTAGGCTTTATCCCAGAGATGCAGGGCTGGTTCAACATATGAAAATCTACCAATGTAAAACAGCATATAAATAAACTGAAAGAAAAAAAACATATGATCATTTCATTAGATGCTGAAAAAGCATTTGACAAAATTCAACACCCCTTTATGATAAAGGTATTGGAGAGATTAGAGATACAAGGATCATAGCTAAATATAATAAAAGCAATATACAGCAAGCCAAGAGCTAACATCAAATTAAATGGAGAGAAACTTAAAAGCATTCCACTAAAATCAGGAACAAGACAAGGCTATCCACTCTCTCCATACCTCTTCAATATAGTGCTTGACGTTCTAGCAATGGCAATAACACAACATCAGGAGAACAAGGCGATTTGAATTGGAAAGGAAGAAGTCAAATTTTTGTTATTTGCAGATGATATAATAATGTATATCATTGACCCCAAAAATCTACCAAAGAACTCCTACAGCTGATAAACACCTTTAGTAATGTGACAGGATACAAGATCCACTCCAAAAATCAGTAGCCCTCCTATACACAAAGAAAAAAAAAGCAGAGAGGGAAATCAGAGAAACATCACCTTTCATGATAGCCACAAATAGCATGAAGTATCTTCAGGTAACTCTAACCAAGGAAGTGCAAGATCGCTTTGACAAGAACGTTAAGTCTTTGAAGAAAGAAATTGAAGAGGATACAAGAAAATAAAAGGAATTCCCGTGCTCCTGGATTGGGAAGATCAACATAGTAAAAACTGCAATTCTACCAAAAGCAACCTGTAGATTAAATGCAATCCCCATCAAAATCCCAACAAAATTCTTTGCAGAACCTAAGACAACAATAAACAATTTTATATGTAAAAACAAAAAACCCATGATAGCAAAAACAATCCTATACAATAAAAGTACTTCTGGAGGCATTACCATCCCTGATTTCAAACTCTATTACAGAGCTACAGTAATGAAAACAGCTTGGTATTAGCATAAAAACAGAGATGTTGACCAACGGAATCAAATTGAAGACCTGGATATTAACCCAGAAACCTATGATCACCTGATTTTTCAACAAAGGATCTAAAATGTAAGAAAGAAAGCATCTTCAACAAATGGTGCTGGCATAACTGGATTTCAACATATAGAAGAACAAAAATAGATCCATATCTATCACCATGCACAAAACTCAAGTCCAATGGATTAAAAACCTCAATATAAATCCAACCACACTGAACCTGATAAAAGAGAAAGTGGGAAGTAGACTGCAACACATGGGCACAGGAGACCATTTCCTACGTAGAACTCCAGTAGCATAGACAGTAAGAGCAACATTGAACAAATGGGAACTCCTAAAACTGAGAAGCTCTGTAAAGCAAAGGACACTGTCATTAAGACAAAAAGGCAACCTACTGACTGGGAGAAGATCTTCACCAACCCTGCATCAGCAAAGGTCCGATTTCCAAAATATATAAAGAACTCAAGAAACTAGACATTAAATTCTTGAATAACCCAATTAAAAAATGGGGTACAGAACTGAACAGAAAATTCTCAACAGAGACATTCAAATGGCCAAAAGATACTTAAGGTCATGTTCAACTTCCTTAGTGATCAGGGAATTGCAAATCAAAACAACTTCGAGATACCATTTATAACTATCAGAATGGCTAAAATCAAAAACACCAATGATAACTTATGGTGGAGAGGATGTGGAGTAAAGGGAACACTCATCCATTGCTGGTGAGAATGCAAACTTGTGCAACCACTTTGGAAATCAGTATGGCAGTTCCTCAGAAAACTGGGAGTCAACCTACCTCAGGATCCAGCAATTTCATTCTTGGAAATATACCCAAGAGATGCCCAATCATACTACAAAAACATTTATTTGTTCAACTATGTTCATAGCAGCACTACTTGCAATAGCCAGAACCTGGAAACAACCTAGGTGCCCCTCTATGGAAGAATGCATAAAGAAGGTGTGGCACAAATACACATTAGAGTTCTACTCAGTGGTTAAAAAAGAAAAAACAATGACATCTTGAGTTTTGCATGCAAATGGATGAAAATAGAAAACACTATCCTGAGTGAGATAGCCCAGACCCAAAAAGATGAATTTGGTATATACTCACTCATTAGTGAATTCTAGACCTAAACAAAGGACATTGAGCCTATAGTTCATGATCCTAGAGTAGCTAAATAATAAGGTGAACCCAAAGAAAACCATTTATTTATCCTCCTGGAAATTGGAAGTAGACAAGATCGCTGTGCAAAAGTTGGGAGCACGGGGGTGGGTGTGGGGTGGGGGAAGGGTAGATGGGGAGAGAGAAGGGAGAAGGGGAGAATTGGGAAAGTGGGATGGTTGAGATGGAGGAAGGGTGAATATGGGAGCAGGGAAGAAGTTATCTTAACTAAGGGAGCCATTTTAGAGTTGGCAAGAGATGTGGTTCTAGAGGGGTTCCCTGGTTCCAAGGAAATGTCTCCATCTAGGTCCTTGGGCAGCAGAAGACAGGGTGCCTAAACTGGCCTTCTTTCATAGTCACACTGATGAATATCTTGTACACACCAAAGAAACTTCATAGGGCCATGGATTGAGGTAGAGACAGAGATTCACACTGGAGCACTGGACTGAGCTCCCAAATTCCAGATGAAGAGCAGAAGGAGGGTGAACATGAGCAAGGAAGTCAGGACCACGAGGGGTGTGTCTACCCACTGAGATGGTGTGACTTATCTGATGGAATCTCACCAAGGGCAGCTGGACTGGGACTGAAGGATCATGTGATCAAACCAGACTCTCTGAATGTGGCTGACAATGAGAGCTGATTGAGAAGCCAATGATCATGGCACTGGGTTTTGATTCTACTGCACGTACTGGCTTTTTGGGAGCCTAGTCTGTTTGGATGCACACCTTCCTAGATCTGGATGGAGGGGGGACCTTGGACTTCCCACAAGGTAGGGTACCATGATTTTACTTAGGACTGTAGAGGGAGGGGAGGAGAAGAGAGGAGTGGGAGGAAAATGGGAGGAGGGAGTAGGTGGAAATTTTTAATAAATGATTAAATAAAAATATTTAAAGCTATTAATAAAAGTGTCGTTTTATTGCAATTACTTTATGATTAATTTTGGCATTGTGTTTTGTGTTTTCAGCTTTCATAATTATAGCCTTGTATTATTTCTTTCCACAGTCTCTGTGCCATGTTCATTCTTCTTTTTAGCCTGAAACAGTGCTTTAGTATTTTCTTGAGGTTTGAATGGTTGGATATAAAATTTTTAGGCTGCTTATATTATGGCAAGGTTTTCTTTCTTTTGCAATTATGGCAGATAATTGAACTGGTTAGTTGGGGTTAGAAATTCTGTTGTTTTCAGATGTATAATGCATTGCTCTGGGATCTTCTGTATTGCAGCTTCTTTTGGGATACAAGCTGTTATTCTGATGGGTTACCCCTAATATGTGACCTGTGCTTTTTCAATTGCAGCTTTGGATACATTTTCTTTGTTATGTATAGATAGAGTTTTAACTGTAATACACATGAAAATTTTCTTTTTTGATCTTATTTTGGTGTTTTGTGTGACTATTATATTTGTATGAGTGGGGCTTTCCTTATTTTTGAGATAGTTTCTTCTATGATCTTGTTGAAAATTTGGCCTTGATTGTGGATTCTTCTCCCTTTTTATGCTGTAATTCAAAACTTTAATTTTTTTCAACATATCCCACTTTTCTTTGTGTTCTTTTCCTTTGTTTAATTTTTCATGTCTCTTGCTTATTTGTTCTAGATCCTCTATTTTATATTGAGTTCTACTATTGTATCTTCTACATTACTCATTCCATTTATAAGATTTTTTTTTGAGGTTTCTAGTTGAACCAGTGGGATTTTCCATTCTATCTTCATTTCAGATTGAGTCCTCTTCAAGGCTTATATTTCCTGAATGAATTCCATTCTCAAATCTAGGCTTGTCTTCAGTATTTCTACCAGCCATGTTTCCTTGGGCATCACTCAGACATTAATTCCTCAGATTTTTCTCCTTGATTTCATTAAGATATTTCTTTGTGTTTCATTTAAACTCCTTGAATTCTTTGATGAAATTTATGGTTAGCACAGGTAATTACCGTAATCATCGTGGAAGCTGTGAACACAGGATAGGGTCAAAATATGAAAAATAATTGGTCCACAGATACAGAGTTTCACAATCCATAGCAGAAGTTGTAGACCCAGGTTTGTGACAGTATTTAATCCAAGGTAAATCCCACATGGTTGAAGGGCATCCCATAAACTGTGGTGTTAAAGGCTGTGAAACGAAGAGGTCACTCAAGCTGTCTGGACAAATGCAGTTGGACTTTCTTTGGCCCACTAGCTCCCAAATCATGACTCAAAGACTTTTTATTAGTCGTGAATCCTTGGCCTTAGCTTAGACTTGTTCACAAACAGCTCTTATAACTTAAATTGACCCATTTATATACTAATCTGTGTTCTCCACATTGCTCATTACCTGTCCTCCATACTGTACATCTGACTTCCCAGTATCCTGCTGGTGAATTTGCCAACTCTCAGATTCTTCCCAGAATTCCCTTTTCTTTCCAGAAGTCCCGCCTATCTTCTCCTTGCCTAACTATTGGTTAATCTCTTTTCCAGCCTGAAACGTTGATCTTTGTAATTAATTTTTTATCTTTTGCATATTGAGTAAATATTTGTTTTGGTTAGTTATACATGGAAAAATGTTTTAGATATTTATCAGTGATTTTTTTCTTCTTTTTTTGAATTCTCTGTTCAGATCCAGCCCATTTTTGAGTGAGTCATTTATTTGATGGCTCTCTATTCTTCAAGTTCTTTATGTGCTCTGGATATAAATCCTCTGGCAAATATATAGCTGGCAAAGATTCTCTCTTCTTGTGTGGGTTGTGGGTTTACTCTGCACTCTATTGCAGCTATATAGATATAATTTAGTTTCATGCAATTCAACTTGTAAATTTTGGCAATTTTAGTGTTTCTGGTTTCATATTGTGGTCTTTTATTTATTTTGAATTAGTTTTGATAAATGTAATACATGTATGTCGAATTTAATTCTCTCACATGTTGGAAACCTAGTTTCACTGTATCATTTGTTGAAGAATCTGTTTTTTCAGTATGCCCATTTCGAATTTGTCTTTAATATCAGATTGCTGTCATTATGCTTCCTCATGTTTGGAGCTTACTTTTTTTTCTATCAGTCTCCTTTGAACTCTTTAAATTACTTGGAGTTTATGTGAATTTTCAAAATAATATTTGTTCTGGGGTTCATCTGGGTAGTTCTTGTAGAAATTTTTTATTGGTTTGCTAAATTTGGGGAGAAATAATATTTAAATTTCATATTGTTTGTATTTTTGTAATGAAACCTGAGCATGTAGGCTTTTTGTTAGTTTTATGTCTGATATAAGTACATCTTGCTGGGATGGACACCATAGGAAGAACAGACTGGGTCGGGCTTGAAAATTGTACATGGCATGGGTGTAGTAAAGTCATGTAGACTCAATGGATTTGGGTAGAAGAAAGGATGTATGTCTTGATCCAAGCATGTATATTAGGGGTTTTGTAGATGTGGCTAACTAGACAAAAACAGACGTGAAAATCATGCTAGATCCTGGGCTTCAGATGGGTAGACAGATAAAGCCAGACTGAATCTGGAAGATGAATGTAAGGCATAAGGGATGAAAATATTTGTGTATGGAGATCTGGGATTATGGGATGTGTATTCTGGCCAAAGCCTGGAGGTTGAGGGTAGTATGCATATGACTGAACATAATAGGTTTGGACACTAGATGAGAATTAGGGTAGGGTGTGGAGTGTGAAAGCAGGTAGATCAATCTTTGGGCAATTTCGTGTTGATGTTAGAATCATATTTTAGGAGTAGTCCTCGTTCAGTTTGGGTTAGGCAAGATTTTGAAGCTCAGGAAGATGACTTGTGTAGCAAATAGGATTCTCACAGTCAAGCTTTAGGAGTTTGGAAATGTGATCAGAGCCTTTTCTCAGGCACTGGGCTCTGGTGGAGACCTGGTCTTCTGGTAAACCTAGGTTTGGAGCTGCTACAATGGCTCAGAGATTAAGACCACTGCCTGTTCTTCCAGAAATCCCGAGTTTAATTCTCAGCAACTACATGGTGTCTTACAACCATTTATAATAAAAATCTGGTGCCCTCTTGTGGCATGCAGTTATGCATGCAGGTAAGAGACTGCATAATGAATAAATAAATAAATAAATGTTTTAAATGATACATGACAGGGGATTTTTCTCTCTTCACACAATATAGGTATATTCTAGTATACATATTACTGACTAAATATTAATTGATTTACTTCTTCAAAAACATGAAGCGATTGTCATTACATACGTGGATATTTTGTTTGCTTTCCCTTGTGAACTTAAGTGCCAGACCATTCTAGTTGTCTGTGATAATTGGAAAATTTAAAATCTATCAAGAACAGTGAGGTTTTATATGCCATATTCTTTTATTATCTAATATTTAGAATGTACCTGAGGCTGCTGTACTTGTTTGAGTTGTTGTTCTATTAATTCCCTTTTGTATTAAATAGGTGCTAATAAAATCCCCAGGCACATTTTGTTTTGCATCACAAATGTAAAGAGAAGACTTCACAATTTAAAGATTTACCAACATGAGAAAACTTTTACATGGTCAGTTGACTTTTTTCCAATGGATGGAAAAGAATAGCTACTTGATTGAAATTATTGGACTCCTAATAAGGTGAAAGTTTTTTTGTAATTCTTTATATTTAAAATAATTGTATAGGAATAAGAAATAGATATTATTATATTTTTATGAAACTACTTTTGCTTTGAAATTCAGAACAGCAGACAAAATGCTGCTGAAACAGAACAAGACTGAGCACTAAATTCTACTCTTTACTACTTCCTATCCTCTCAATAAATAATACTGCCACTTCTGATGTCCAGAATTAAAGAGACTAATATTTTATTATAAAAAAGAAATAACAATATCTTTTGTATCCCCAAACTTAACTTTAATTTGACTATACTACAAATGACTGATCTTCCCTAATACTGAGCCAAAATAAACTGAATAAAGTAATTGGCATCAAATTGTACCAGAAAACATAGGTAAAGAGTCTTACAACAAACTTCCATGATTTCATAGGTTTGCAAATACCCTTTTCCCTGCTTATGTGAACTGTTCCTTGTTTTATACATGATCCTAACATAGAGCAATATAAGGATCAAATGTGAAGAGCTGAAATTAAGAAAGAGTGATTTGGTTGAATAATCACATGTTTATATAAATCTGCCTGTGATCCTGGAGTTAACACCAGGGCAATTGCAGAACCCCACTAATATATCTATTCATATTATATTAGAATTTAAGTAATCACAGAATTCTTTCTTAGGTCACTTTAGACACTAACTGCTAATCATTCTATTTTATTTTGATGCTCTCCATTTTTTTCAGAAAAGCAGATAAATTCATTCTCCTCCATAGATGAAATTGCATACATTAAAAATATCAGGTCTTTCCAGGTGGTGGTTGTACACATCTTTAATTCTAACACTTGTGAGGCAGAGACAGGATCTCTTACATCAAGGTCATCCTAGTCTATAAAGTGAGTTCCAGGACAGCCAGGGTTATAGAGAGAAAACCTATCTAAAAAAAAGCAAAAGAAAATCATGTTTTTTTCTAAAATTCACAGTGTCTGATTTACACATAAAACATGTTATTTAGCAAGTATAATAAGTAAAGCTGTATTTTTTGAACAAAGACAAACATTTGTTCCAAATGAATGAGAAAGAGGAAAAACATGGAAGAAAATGAAGAGTAATTTGGATGAAAATATTTCAAAGTGGCAAAATTTTGAAAGAAAAGGCTCAGTATTGACAAGTGAGAGAAATTGCTAATCATAAAAAACTATCAAAATGGACACCTGAGAATTATTTACTGTGCCTACTGTTCTTTGTAGTGGTTAAAGTGATCCTGACATAACTTAAAGAAGAATTTGTGTGTGTGTATTTTTAATTATGTATTTTATGAGAGTGTAATTTAATTACATCATGTCTCCCTTCCTTTTCCTTCTTCCAAACCCTCTTTACTCTTTTTTTCAACTTTATGGCCTCTTTTATCACTAATTTTGTTGAATATAATTAGCTGGTAAATGTAGAGAACAAAGCAAAAATGTTAATTAAAAATATGGAAAAGTGAGAGGATTAGAAAAAATGATAGACAGGAAAACTAAAGAAATACATTGCAAGAAAAATAAACAATGAATCCAAAAACACATGTAAAAGAGTATAAGAAGTAAAGTCAGATTGTCAGGGATCAAATGGAGACAGAAGGAATGTGAGGAAAAAAATCATAAAGATGATCAAGAGTGAGATAGAATGCTAGGATATAAACTTTGTTTCAAAATCCTTAGCTTCAGAAATAAGTATACTGTTTCCTAACAGTGCCTATGGAATGAACTCTGGATAATGGGAAAGATTTTGTTGCTTTTGCACATATATATTCAGTGCCAAGAGTTTGGGGTTTTGTCAGTTGAAACAAGCAAATTTAGAAACTGCACAGAATTAAGGATTCTGTCTTAGCCTAAAATAACAATCCCTCATCATTTCAACTGACTGGACTAAAACACTCTTTCCTTTGCAGTACATTGTTTTTCCAGACTTCTCCTATTTAAACTTATTTTGTATAGAAAAGTGTCCACTTGTTACACCTCTATTCTCAATTACTGGGATCAGCCCAATTGGAGAGTTACTGAAACAAACACAGACATGGAAGGGGAGAAAATGCGAGGTTGGTTAAAGATGTTAAACTACACAGGATTTCATATGATAAGCAGGAGGGATCAAGATGGACCCAGAGAAAAGCAAAGAAGGAGGGAAATGCTCCCCTCAGGCAATTTAACTCTTCACATTCTGAATCGAGGGAGAAGTGGGGTATTGGTGTTGTGAAGAAGTAGGAAAGATGACCTTGAACTTATTTTTTCTGAGAGATTTTTACAGGCAGAGTATGGTATAAAAGTGATGGTCAACATTTGTATAAATAAATAAAAGACAAAAAGCTCTTCAGTGAATTCAAAGGGAATCAAATATTTTTCCTCTTTCAGTTTGTTGACACTTACTATGTAAGTAATTGTACACTTCTCAGCGTTTGTTGGTGTGTCCAAACATGTGCCTGTGCATCTTACAAACTGGTTCCATAGCATCTGGAAGCTATTTGTTCATGTTATTAATCACCTATAAGTTTATATATACATGTAGTAATATAAAATGATGTCAAAATTTCTCATGAATTCTCTTTAGGAATTTATCAGTCTGACTTTTCCCTTTTCTCTCTTCTCTTGCTAATATGGAAAGATTATTGATAATTTACGCAAATCTTAAACAAAAATCTATTTTCTTTGAAATTACTCCTCAAAATTAAGTAGCAACATGCCAACATGTCAACATAATCAGCATTTGATAAGAATTCACACTTTTAGTGTACTATTTGTTTATCATAGTATATTTAATAATTGTACACATTTCTGGAGTATTTTCATCATATTAAAGATCACATGTATATATTATAAACCTCTTTTTCAGCTGTCACCCTAATCAATGCCTAATCAGCTTATTGCCTTTATAGATGTTTCATTTGGAGAGTTTACTTGAGTTCATTTTGTGACAATCTTCCTTCAAACACAGACTATTTTAGGTGACTTATATTTTAATACTTATCAGCAATTCATTGCTTTTTATTCCCAAATTGCTTACATCTGTAATTGTAGTGTAGTGTGTGGTGTGGTGGGCTTCATCCTGCAGCCCAGCTAGCTTAACCCCTGAAATAACCACACAGAAATTGTATTAATTAAATCACTGTCTGGCCCATTATATCTAGCCTCTTCTTGGCTAACTCTCACATCTTGATTTAACCAATGTTTAATAATCTGTATGTCACCAAGAGGTCGGTAGATTTTAAACAAGATCCTGAGAACATGGTTGGAAGTTAGAATGGGAAACAAAATGAGCAAGTAACTGGAACCAGCAATTACATAATTCAGAAATGAAATAAGAACCTAAAAGGAAGCACATCATAGAAACTGAAGTAGAGAAGCAATTTCAAATACAGGTTTCTCTGTGATGATACAAAGGAGGGTCAAAATTCAAGCATATTCTAGCAAAAGATTGAGTCACCACCAATAGCATAAATAAGATAACAAAAAGAATGGTCAAAATAGCATGAAATGTGGACTATATTCATAAGTTTGCACAAGTTATGTACATGAATGGAATGAAATGAAAATAAATCTATCGAAGAACCAGGTCTTAGTGGGGATTAGAATAAAGTGGCTAATGGGGCTGCTTTTACCTATGGTGCACTGGTTATGGCAAACATTGCTTTCAAGTAGATTTAAGCTGTGAAACTGAAGTAAAGGCACATGTAACACATGATATGTTTTATTCTATATGTTAGGAAGTGATGGAGACCAAGAACAGCTCAGGAGTAACAGAATTCATCCTCCTGGGACTGACTCAGTCTAAAGATACTCAACTCCTTGTCTTTGCACTCGTTTCAGTTTTCTACCTCATAATTCTTCCTGGAAATTTCCTTATCATTTTCACCATTAGATCGGACCCTGGACTCACAGCCCCACTTTACTTCTTTCTGGGTAACTTGGCCTTTTTGGATGCCTCCTACTCTTTCATTGTAGCTCCCAGAATGCTTGTGGATTTCTTCTGTGAGAAAAAGGTCATTTCTTACAAAAGCTGCATCACTCAGCTCTTTTTCTTGCACTTCCTTGGAGCAGGCGAAATGTTCCTTCTTGTTGTGATGGCTTTTGATCGTTACATCGCCATATGCCGCCCTCTGTACTACTCCACTCTCATGAACCCTAGAGTCTGCTATGCATTATTGTTGGCTCTGTGGCTTGGGGGTTTTGCTCATTCCATTGTACAAGTGGCTCTTATCCTGAACTTGCCCTTTTGTGGCCCAAACCAGCTGGATAACTTTTTCTGTGATGTTCCACAGGTCATTAAGCTAGCCTGCACTGATACCTTTGCAGTGGAGCTCCTGATGGTCTCCAACAGTGGGCTTCTTACCCTCTTGTGCTTCTTGGGACTTCTGGCCTCCTATGCTGTCATCCTCTACCATGTCAAAGGACAGTCTTCTGAAGGGAAGAGGAAAGCTGTCTCTACATGCACTACCCACATTATAATTGTGTTTCTCATGTTTGGGCCTGCCATTTTTATCTACACCCGCCCCTTCCAGGCTCTCAAAGCTGACAAAGTTGTTTCTCTCTTCCACACAGTCATCTTTCCTTTGATGAATCCTGTGATCTATACTCTTCGCAACCAGGAAGTAAAAACTTCTATGAGGAAGTTGTTAAATCAGTATCTTGTTTGCTGACTGGATAAATGAAAGAGGAAACAAAAAAGTGAGAAATGTTTAAAGAGTTTAAACCATGTATTTATGCATGTATCAAATCAGTTCTTTAGCAAATACTGTTATGTACTTCTAGTTTTCTGATACTATTCTAAGCACGTGGATAGGACAGGTACAATTCTAGGTCTCCATTGAAGTATTTAGGGAAAACAAAGCAAAATCATAAAACAAGATAAGCATCATAGAAAGCACAGGAACTCAAAGATTTGAAAATTTAGGCACATTTGCAACACAGAAATGGATTAGAATAGTTACATCTAAGTTAAGAGAAGTAGCAGATGCATAAGAACAAAGTATTTTAGATTTTAAAATGTTTTAGATGACTTTACTGAAATCTTAAAATAATACAATTGAAATATGTAAAGATTATTTCATTTTTATGTTTGATTTTCAACAAATTCTGCACAAAAGTCTATATATGAGTGATAAAATATAATTAAATGGAATGTTGCCTGCTATGTGTTTTTTCCTTAGTTTTATTAGTTAGAGAGAAGTGGAGTAATTATAACTTACCAGAATATATCATAAAACAGCTTATGTATCTTAAAACTTCACTTTTATTTCTACTAGACTGATCTTATACTAATAACAGTTTTTTCTATTGCTTGATAAATTTCATTGGTATTTTTTCTAGCGATTGTATTGAATGTCAATACAATTTTGAGCAGTAGAGACATCTTAGCAATAATGATTCTTCCTGTTTATGAACTAAGGGTATTATTTGCTGTTTATGAACTAAGGGTATTATTTGCTGTTTATGAACTAAGGGTATTATTTGCTGGTTATGAACTAAGGGTATTATTTGCTGTTTATGAACTAAGGGTATTATTTGCTTTTTCTATCATGTGAATTCCAAATTCAAACTCAGATCATTGGACTTGCTGGTATGTGCATTTACTTGTGGAGAAATATTGCCAGCTAGTTGATCATAATTTTTTATTCATGTCATAAATCTCATTGCAAAGCTTTGTCAATTTACAGATATTTAATTCTAATACAAGTAACAGTTATTCAAAACGGATACTAATTCCTGAAAGAAAACATAAATTTACATTATCATGTATAGTTTCTTTATAAATATAGTTCAGAGTTTAAAAATACATAGTTTCTTTAAAAATATCGTGTAGAGTTTCTTTAAAGATATATATATACTTACTATATTATCCAACAAGCTTACATTCAAGTACATATTCAATGAAAATGAAATTAGTATCTCAGTTAACTATGTCATTCTTACTATAGTACTGCTTAAAATAGCAAGGACATAGAAACCACATAGACACACACATATGTAACATGTTTCCATACTACAAATATTACTATATTGTGTGTCAATTAAACAGACTCAGTTGGAGTTCAGATGGTAGTGTGCTTTCCTGATATACACAGTGCCCTAGAAATAATCTCTATTATCAAAAAAGCTACAATAAAACAGAATAAAAATTTAAATATATAAGACTAAGACAGAGTGAGAAATGTTAGCAGCATCTTTGCATTTTAGAAATAAATATTAAACGTATTTGCTATTTATTTAAACCCTCAATTCCTTATGTTTTTTCAAGAAAGTCAAAAACCACGATACAGTTTCCATTGAGATAAACACAAAACAAGTGCATTTTCAAGGTGCATTGTTAGAATATTCCTGTAATTTAAGGGCATGTGAGAGAGAAAGTGAGCCAGAAGAATTGCACAGAATTTGTAGCCAGTGGGGCTACATAACAAGACCCAGTCTTAAAACATGAATTACCAAATAACCATCCTAAATAATTATTCTATGTTCAAAGTTTACTTATTTAACTACATTGGTGAACCACAAAACTACAGCATCACGACCTAAGCTGTCTGCTTAAAAGTGTCTTGCACAATAGATTTTATTTATTTTATTATCTCTATTGTGTGTACATATGGAGGTCAGAGGGCAGCTTTCAGGAGTTGTTCTCTCTTCTACCAAGTAGGTCCTGGGAATCCATCTCAAGTGGTGCAATTTGGTGACAAATGCCTTTACCCACTGAGCCATCCCAAGGCTGTCTTAATGTTGTTGAATCTTTGTCAAGTTATGAATAAAATTTGAAATTACAGATTTTGGATTCATTGACTGCAAATATTTATTACTTTTTTCATGACTACTTCCCCTTTCCATCATTTTTTACATACTTTTCATTTAGCATAATGGGTTTTGCATTAACATTTTCACCCATATACATCTTGGTACTTCATTCATACCCATTACCCTACCACATGCCCCATCTTTCTTTACTATTGAAAATTTCATGTCATATTTTTGTTCACTGTTTCCTCACCCTTAACTTCTCACAGATCCTCCCTAACTTTCTACCTACCCAACTCCATGCCATTTCTTTCTCTTTCCTTAGAAAACAAACAAGCAAACAAAATACTCCAAATAAACCAGAATTTTTTAAAAAGGGAAAAGATTTCATTAATGAAATATTTATTACATATCACTTCCCACTTCAGTGCAATAGATATTTTTCTTTCTCTGTATTAAAAAATGATTGATTGTCTATAAATTTCTTAAAGCCCTTGCTAAGTGTAAGTATGATATATATTTTTATATTGATTTTACTTGGATAAACATTTATTACAACTCTTCAGATATCTTAGCCAAAATAAGTAAATTTGAATTTCATCAAACCTCTCATCTCTGACAGATTAATTTAATGATGCAATCACTTTTTTAAGAGCTTCACAGGCAATGTTCTTTCTTGGAAATTCACATGAGCTCATGAATTTGTGACCTATAGAAATCCTTTCTTTGAATCCAAGAAAAATTAACAAGCTCTTTTATTAATCTCCAGTGGGCGTGTATTATTTTCTTCTCAATCCATTTGTCAGGTGTATATAACAGGTCTACTGTTTATTATGAGTTAATTTTTTATACATTGTTCATTTTGGTTGCTCTTTCCCTTCTTGCCCCTCATTTACATCCTTCACCCTCTTCTTTTCTATGCTTTTTATCTCCAGATCAATTTATATATGTTCTGCTATTTTTTATCCCATTATGAATTACTGTGATATTCCACTTCTCATGTAATGGTTTCCACTGGTAGTTGAAATTAAACACACACACAAAAAAAAAAACAAAATTTTGAGACTACAATCCACACATAATGAAGACCAGGTGGTGTTTATTTTTCTGTGCCAAGTCGTGTCCCTCAGTATATTCTCCAGAGTCATTCACTCAGTGTATTCCAGAGTCACTCAGTGTATTCCACAGTCACTCAGTGTACTCCACAGTCACTCAGTGTAATCCCACAGTCACTCAGTGTATTCCACAGTCACTCAGTGTAATCCCACAGTCACTCAGTGTATTCCAGAGTCACTCACTGTATTCCCAGAGTCACTCTGTGTATTCCAGAGTTACTCAGTGTATTTCAGAGTCACTCAGTGTATTCCACATTCACTCAGTTTATTCCAGAGTCACTCCCTGTATTCTAGTCAGTGTATTCCAGAGTCACTCAGTGTATTCCACATTCACTCAGTGAATTCCAGAGTCACTCAGTATATTCCAGAGTCACTCAGTGTATTCAAGAGTCACACACTATATTCCCAGAGTCACTCAGTGTATTCCAGAGTCACTCAGTGTATTTCAGAGTCACTCACTGTATTCTACAGTCAGTGTATTCCAGAGTCACTCAGTGTATTCCACATTCACTCAGTGAATTCCAGAGTCACTCAGTGTATTCCAGAGTCACTCAGTGTATTCCAGAGTCACTCAGTGTATTCCCAGAGTCACTCACTGTATTCCACAGTCACTCAGTGAATTCGCAGAGTCACTCACTGTATTCCACAGTCACTCAGTGTATTCCACAGTCACTCAGTATATTCCAGAGTCACTCAGTGTATTCCAGAGTCACTCAGTGTATTCCCAGAGTCACTCAGTGTATTCCCAGAGTCACTCACTGTATTCCCAGAGTCACTCAGTGTATTCCACAGTCACTCAGTGTATTCCACAGTCACTCAGTGTATTCCACAGTCACTCACTATATTCCACAGTCACTCAGTGTATTCCACAGTCACTCACTATATTCCACAGTCATTTAGTGTATTCCCAGAGTTACTCAGTGTATTCCCAGTGTCATGTCACTCAGTGTATTTTCCAGTTTTATCCATTTCCCTGCAAATTTCATAGTTTAATTTTCTTTATATATTAGTAATATCCCATTGTATATGTGAACCACATTTGCATTTATAAATCCATGTACATATAGATTCATTCTCTTTCATAGTTATAATAAATAAACCTTCTTTGAATGTAAAAGTGCAAATATCTCCATAGCAGGATTTATTATATCCAGGAGTAATGCAGTTTTGTCACATGATATTTTTTTCTGCTTTTGGAGAACCGTCCACAATTATTTTCAAAGAGGCTGTTTTTTTCAGCAGCAGTGAATATGAATTCCCCATTCCTCATGCATGTCAGCATTTACTGTCATTCATTTCTCTTGAAATGGCTACTCTGATCAGGCTGAGACAAACTCTTAAAGTACTATGTTTCTTTTACATGTCTAAGGATGTTTAAATTTCTTGTGTTTACTACCTATTTTTATTTTTGAGAACTTTAAATTCAGTTTACTGTCAAATTTTAGTTAGGCTATTTGTTTTCTTGATGTTTAGTTTTCAGTTCTTTGCATATTCTAGATGCTATTTCTCTGTTGAATGTATATGCATATGGCAAAGCTTTCCTCACTCCCTGTGGGTTGCCTGTTAACTATATTGACATCTTCCATGGTAGAACATTCTTGTGTAATGAGATCATATTTTTTAATTGCTGGTCTTTACTGTGCTGCTGTAGTTCCAGTCAAAAAGCCCTTGACTGTGCTTGTAAGTTCAAACATACTGCATTTTTGTCTCTAGTAGTTTCTGTGTGCCAGCTTTCATATTGAGGTACTTGATCTATCTGGAGTTAAATTCCGTGCAGAGTGAGGGATAAGAATCTGTTCATTTTTCTGCATGTATTTAGCCAGATTTCCAGCACCATTTGTTAAAGAGGTGGTCTCTTCTCCAGTGTACATTTCTGGGAAATATATCAAAAGTAGGTAGTTGTAGTTGTGTGTACTTTTATCTTCAGTCTCCCTTTCATTGACCAACTGTGTGGTTTTTTTTCCTAGATAGTGCCATGTTTTTTATTACTGTGTGTCCGTAGTACAATCTGAAATCATTTATACAAAGAGAACAAAGAGAGGTTGCGATAAGCAGGACAAGGCTATAGACTCTCAAAGCAGCCAGGCGGTGGTGGCACATGCCTTTAATCCCAGCACTGGGGAGGCAGAGGCAGGCAGATCTCCATGAGTTTGAGGCCAGCCTGGTCTACAAGAGCTAGTTCCAGGATAGGCTCCAAAGCAACACAGAGAAACCCTGTCTCAAAAAATCTTTAAAAAAACCCATTTATTCAGGAATATATAATAATGTTAATTGTGGGAAACCTTAGTTACAAAAGGTTAACTTTATAAGTAAAATAGATTTTTATTAATTTGAAAAGTCATTTTGAAATCATTTGTTCATAATGGGTAGAAGCATGCAAAAAGTCCCCAGTGATGTTGGAGAACCAAAGAAGAATCTGAATCAATGTTACAAAATTGAAATTACAGAAATTTTTGATCACTTCATATCCAATAGACATTTATTAAGTTATACCATGACCTGATATACAGAACAAGTATTGTTGAATGTTGAAATGCATTCAAATCATGTAAGATTTTTATATAAATCTGTAATCAAGCCTAATTTATCTATCATCTATATATTTATTTACTTTTATTACTTAAAAAATAACAATCCAAGTTCCCACTTCCTCTCCTCCTCCCTCTCCCCTCCCACTCCCTCCATACACCCTCTTCCCCACACCTTCTAATGTTAAGAGAGTGCAAGGCACCCTGCCCTGTGGAAAGTCCAAGGCCTTCTCCACTACATCTGGGTTGAGCAAGGCATACATCCAAAAAGAACAGGATCTCAAAGAGCCAATACGTGCACTAGAGACAAATTCCAGTGCTCTTGTCATTGGCCATACAGTCTGCCCCACATTCAGAGGGAATAGTCTGATCCCACAATCATTTATTCCCAGTTCAATTGGACTTAGTAAGCTCCCATTAGCTCAGGCACATTGTCTCAGTGGGTGAACCCTTCATGATCTTGACCTCCTTGCTCATAATCTCACTCTTTTCACTCTTCAACAGGTCCTTGGGAGCTCAGTTCAGTGTCTGAGATGAGTCTCTGCCTCTGTTTCCATCTGTTCTTGGACAAAACTTTTATGCTGGTATTTAAGATAATCATCAGTTTGACTACAGGGCAAGTCACTTGCTCCTCTATTGCTTAGGGTCTTAACTGGGGTCATTCTTGTGGATTCCTGGGAATTTTTCTAGAGCCAAGTTTCTCACTAATTCTAAAAAGGCTCCTGAAATCAAGATATCTCTTTCCTTGCTCTCATATCTCTCCATTCCTCCATCCTATTTCTTCAAGCTTTCCCCCAACCCTCCCCATCTCCTTTCTTCTTCCCCTTTTTCCCTTCCCTCTACCTCTAGACCCCATGCTTCCAATTTTTGTCAGGTGATCTTGTCTGCTTCCAATTTACAGGTGGACCTCTACAGGCTTTTCTTTGGTTTCACTTTATTAGTTACCTTCTCTAGGATCCTGAATTATAGATTCAATGTCCTTTGTTTATGGCTAGAATCCACTTATGAGTGAGTACATACCAAACTCATTATTTTGGGTGTGGGTTACCTCACTCAGAATAGTGTTTTCTAGTTCCATCCATTTGCATGCAAAATTCAAGATCTCGTTATTTTTTACCACTGAATAGTACTCTAATATGTAGATTGCCACACTTTCTTTATCCATTCTTCAGTTGATGGGAATCAGGGTTGTTTCTCTAGAATCCAAGACATACCCGCTTACATATTCAGAGTTTCATAAAAATATTAAACTGAAAGCTATACTATATATACACACACAAACAGAGGACTTGGCACAGGTCTGTGTAGGCCCTGTAATTCCCTTCTTCAGTGTCTAAGAGTTCAAGTTCATATGAGCTTTTCTCAGTGGTGTTAGAGCTTTTTGTCCTCTTTGCGATCTATGAACAGAGCAGAATATCATTAGGAAGTCATTTTATTAGTACTTCTAAGAAAAAGCCAGCAGTATTTTGTTTTACACTAGGTCTCTGTATTCTTTGGTCTCTGGATATTGGTCATCTGAACAGTGTCTTGTTCCATCTTATGCAGTAGGCCTTAAGTCAAATCAGAAATTTGTTGATTACTTCTACAAGGCTTAAGCCCCAGTGTCCTAGCATATTTTTCAAACAACAACAAAAAAAGATTGTAGATCATGGTTTTGTGGCTAGTTTGACATTTGCCTTTAGCGTTTTGAAGCCTTCAGAGTATCTTTGCATTTCATAGACACTAGGACATGGGGGCAAATGTTCTCTATAGGTAACAGCTCTACTACTTCATGCCTAATAAGTTGTGTGGGTATTATCTTCAACAATGACAAATGACGTCTTGAAGTCAGTTTGTGGAGAGCAACCTGTTGTTTGGCAATAGTCTGGGATTTGCGGGATTTTTATGAGAGCCTGTCTTTATTTTTCATGTCAAAAACAAAATAACCCAGATATACAACTCCATAAAGAGGTCAAATGATAAGTATACAATTAAATAGCAGTCAATAATAAAGGTAGGCTAATTGTGATTCAATCATATCATAAAAAAACTAAGTAAAAAGCAATTCACAAAGACACAGACAGCAATTGTAAGAATTGAACCAAGAGGCAAAGATACTGACAGTATCATTTGGAGGAAGAGATAGGTAGGTGCCATTGCAAGAATGCATTCAACAACCTAAAAAGCAACATGGTAACACCAGAACCCAGTGGCCATACAACAGGAAAATTGGATCATCCTTACCCAGAAGAAGAAGAAGAAAATTATTTTAAATATAACTTTATGAGGATGTTGGAGACCTTTAAAGAGGAAATGAAAATTTCCCTTAAAGAAATGGAGGGAAAGTCAAACAAAATTGTAATAAGTCAATAAATCTCTCAAAAAAAAACAAAGAAAAAAACAATCAAACAGATGAAGTAAACAGTTCAAGATTGAAGACTAAAATAGAGGCAATGAAGAAAAAGCAAACCAAGAAAATTATGGGAGTGAAAAATCTGGGTAGACATATGGGAACTACAGAGGTAAGCATAGCCAACAGAATACATGGAATTAAAGAGAGAAACTTTGGTGTTGAAGATATTATAGAGGAAATAGATTTGTTGGTCAAAGAAAATATTACATCCAAAAAATTCTTAAGACAAAACATACAGGAAATCTGGGGCACCATGTAAAGACCAAACCTTAGAATAATAGGGATAGAAGAAGGATCCAGCTCAAATGTGCAGAAAATATATTCAACAGAATAATAAAAGAAAACTGTCCTAGCCTAAAGAAGGATATTCCTATGAAGGTATGAGAAGTTTACAGAATACCAAAATAGACTGGACTAAATAAACGTCCCCTTGTCATGTAATAATCAAAATGCAAAACACACGGAAAAAAAGAATATTAAGAGCTGCAAAGGAAAAAGGCCAAGTAACAAATGAAGGCAGACCTGTCAGAATTACACCGTACTTTTCAATGGAAACTATGAAAATCAGAAGGTCTTGGATAGATGTGCTGCAGACACATAAGAAACCACAGACTGCTATAGCCAGAAAAGCTTTCTTTTACCATCAATGGAGAAAACAAGATATTCCATGACAAAACCAGATTTAAACAATACACATGCACACACTGAGCCATACAGAAAGTACTAAAAGGAAAACTCCAACAGAAGGACACTAAATACACCCACAAAAACACAGGCAACTTATAACTTCACACCAGCAAACCCCAAAGAAGGGAAACACACAAACACTACCACTGAAAAATAACAGGAATTAACAATCACTGATCAATAAAATCGCTTAAAATCAATCTTAAACCAAATTCACCTATAAAAAGACACAGGCTAAGAGAATGAATAAGAAATCAGGATTCATCCTTCTGCTGTATACAAGAAACACCTCAACCTTAAAGACAGACATTACCTCAGAGTAAAGGGTTGGGAAAAGGTTTTCCAATCAAATGGACTTAAGAAACATCAGTGTGTGGCTATCCTAATATCTAACAATATAGACTTCAAACTAAAACCAATCAGAAGATGTTAGCAGAGTCTGCTCATTCATTTCCCAGCCACCCAGACCCAAAATGATCACTCAGAAACTAACTATATTAATTACAACACTGCTTGGCCTATTAACTCATGCATATTTCTAGCTAACTCTTACATCTTAAATCAATCCATCTCTATCAATCTGTGTAGAACCATGAGGTCACAGACTACTGGCAAGATTCCATCATCTGTCTTCTTTGGTAACTACATGGCAGCTCTCTGACTCCTTCTTCCTTCTCCCAGCATTCAGTTTAGTTTTTCTGCCTAGCTCCATTCTGCCCCATCATAGGCCCAAGCATCTTCTTTATTCATTAACCAATAAAAGCAACATATATACAGAAGGACTTCCCCCAACAAGAAGAGATGGAAAAGGACACTTTAAATTCATCACAGGAACAATCCATCAAGATGAAATTTCAGTCTTGAACATCTATGCCCCAAATACATGAGCATCCATACATGTAAAGGAAACATTGCTAAGCTTAAATCACACATCAAACCCCACACAGTGATAGTAGAAGACTTCAACACTTCAGTGTCCCTGATGGACCTGTCAACCAGACAGAAACTTAACAGAGAAATAAGAGAATTAACACATGTCTTGATTCAAATGGACTTAACAGACATCTACAGAACATTCCATCAAAACAGAAAAGAATATACTTTTTTCTCAGCACCTTATGGAACCTTCTCTAAAATTGACCACATACTCAGTAAGAAAGAAAATCTCAACAGATACAAAAATTCGAGTAACCCCTGTATCTTATCAAATCACCATGGTTTAAAGTTATAATTTAACAACTAATTGCAGAAAAACTACAACCTCATGAAACATATATAGATTCCCATGGGAAGGGGAAATAAACAAAATCTCCTTACAAAACTGGGAACATGGGGGTGGGGAGAGAAGGAAGGGTAGAAGGGGAAGAGGAGGAGAGAAAGGGAGTGGGGGGAGAACTTGAGAAACAGGATAGTCAAGATGGTGAAAAGATAGAGAGAGAGAACAAGGAGTTATCTTGATTGAAGGAGCCATTATGGGGCTAGCAAGAAAGCTGGCATGAGAGAAATTTCCAGGAATCCACAAGGATGACCCCAGCTAAAACCTTAAGCAATAGTGGAGAGGATTCCCGAACTGCTTTTGCCTAGTAGTCAGATTGATGACTATCTTAAATGTTACCATAGAACCTTCATCCAGCAACTGATGGAAACAGAGGTAGAGACCCACAGCAGAGCACTGGGCTGAGCTCGCAAAGTCCATTTGAAGAGTGGGAGGAATGAGAATATAAGTAAAGAGGTCAAAACAGTGCTTGGGACACCTTCTGAAACTGCTTACTTGAGCTAATGGGAGCTCACCAACACTAGTCAGACAGGGAAGGAGCCAGCATAGGACCACACTAGACCCTCTGAATGTGGGTGACAGTTGTATGGCTGGTGAAGACTGCAGGGCCACTGGCAGTGGCACCAAGACTTATCCCTACTGCTTGTACTACCTTTTTGAAATCCTTTCTCTTTGAATGGATACCTTGCTCAGCCTAGATATAGTAGGGAGGACCTTGGTCCTTCCTCAAAGCAGTGTGCTTTACCACCTCTGAGGAGTGGATGTGGGTGGGGTGCAGAGGCAGGAGGAAGGAATTGAAGGAGGTGAAGGAGTGGGAAATGAAAATGGTATATAAAATAAAAAAAGATAGGTTTATTTAAAAATATATATAAGAAACCAGATAAGCTGAAATGAATAAATTAGTCCAGAAAAATAGAATATATAAGATTTTATTTTGATTGTAATAAACTCTGGAACTGGAAACTAACAATAAGTAAAAAGAGCATGTTAGTAACCAACTGGAAGGGGAAATGTGTAGAAAAAATGCTAGGCAAGTGGGCTATGAAATATTCACATATTGTGTCTTTACTATTATAACCTTTACATGTATATATATATGTATATATATACATATATATAATTGTATAATGAAATATGAGAAGGTTACTGCATGTGAAATTAGCTTTCTTACTTCCATTGTATACTTTTAACTCCTTTGTCAAAAATCAGGTGTTCACAGGTTTGTGTGTTAATATCCGGTTCTTCGATTCAATATAGTGCTTGAAGTTCTAGCAATAGCAATAAGACAGCATAAGGTGATCAAGGGGATTCGAATTAGAAAGGAAAAAGTCAAACTTTCATTATTTGCAGATGATATGATAGTGTACATAAGCGACCCCAAAAATTCTACCAGAGAACTCCTAAAGCTGATAAATAACTTTAGTAACATGGTAGGATACAAGATCCCCTCCAAAAAATCAGTTGCCTTCCTTTACACAAATGATAAAGAAGCAGAGAGGGAAATCAGAGAAACATCACCTTTCACAATAGCCACAAATAGCATAAAATATCTTGGGGTAACTCTAACCAAGGAAGTGAAAGATATATTTGACAAGAACTTTAAGTCTTTGAAGAAAGAAATTAAAGAGGATACCAGAAAATGGAAGGATCTCCCTTGCTCTTGGATTGGGAGGATCAACATAGTAAAAATGGTATTCTACCAAAAGCAATCTATAGATTCAATGCAATCCCCAACAAAATTCTTCACAGACCTTGAGAAAACAATAATCAACTTTCTATGGAAAAACAAAAAACCCAGGATAGCCAAAACAATCCTATACAATAAAGGTACTTCCAGAGGCATTACCACCCCTGATTTCAAACTCTATTAAGGAGCTATAGTAATGAAAACAGCTTGGTATTGGCACAAAAACAGAGATGTTGACCAATGGAATCGAATAGAAGACCCAGATTTTAACCCACAAACCTATGACACCTGATTTTTGACAAAGGAGCTAAAAGTATACAATGGAAGAAAGAAAGCATCTTCAACAAATGGTGCTGGCACAACTGGGTGTCAACCTGTAGAAGAATGAAAATAGATCCATATCTATCACCTTGCACAAAACTCAAGTCCAAATGGATTAAAGACCTCAATATAAATCTGAACACACTGAACCTGATAGACGAGAGAGTGGGAAGTACTCTACAACACATAGGCACAGGAGACCACTTCCTACATATAACCCCAGTAGCTTAAAAATGGCAAACATCAAATTAATAGCATTGTAAATTTCCCAACATAAAAACTTACTGCTAATAGTTGGGGCAGTGTTGGCCTTTAATTCCAGTCACTTGGGAGGCAGAGGGTGAAGCAGGCCGATCTCTGTGAGTTCAAAGCCAGCCTGGTCTACAGAGCTCTCCAAGTTACAGACAGACCTGTCTCAAAAAAAAAACCCTTAAATAGTAACATATATAAAAACTCTTAATAGAGACTGAACAGAAAACTTCATTTTATTCTTTACTTAACATTCAATGGTGAATGAGATGTTCCTCAAGGAAATGGTCACACAACTTAGTTATAAAATATAAAGGAACATCAAAGTCTGCAACAGAGAGAAAAAGATCCAAGCTTCTTCTGGCGTGAGACAACGTCTTTTCAAAGTTAATAGATGGAATCTTGCCATCTCTTCAAGCCATAAGCATGATTGCTCAGTGACTTCTAAGGCAGGGCACTACCAAGTAAAACAACAGAGTCAAAATCGAATTGATCTTGGGGGAAGCATGGCATTCTTCACAAAACTTGTGATTTCTAGTTATTTCAGCAGGCTCTAAAAGCAACATGGGAGAGGCTCAGAATAATCCTCGGACCTTAACCCTTACACAAGTAATCAAGTTTAAATTACAGGAACAAGGATTTGCCATTGAAAGGCCTACTTCCAAAGCTTTAGAGGTCTTTCTGTGTTTCTTTTATGAAAACCTGCAATCTCCTTTCCAGTAGTCTCCTTTTCACACAGGCTAAACTGTAACTGTAAGAAACTTTCTCTGGGGCAGAGGGAGGGTGGAGTTGGAGGAAGGACAGATACAGGAGCAGGGAAGAAGATACCTACATTAAGGGATCCATTTTAGGATTGGCAAGAGACTTGGCTCTAGAGGGAATTCCAGGTGTCCACGGGGATGTCCCCAGCTAGGTCCTTGGAAAGCAGAGGAGAGGGTATCTGAACGGTCCTTGTCCCACTATCACACTGATGATTATCTCGAATATCACCGTAGAATCTTCGTCCGGCCGACAGATGGAGATAGAGACAGAGACCCTCATCAGAGGAATGGACTGAACTCCCAAGGTCCAGTTGAAAGGCAGAAGGAGGGTGAAGACGAGCAAAGAAGTCAGGACCGCAAGGGGTTGGTCCACCAACTGAGGCAGTGTACCTGTTCTAATGGGAGCTCATCAAATCCAGCTGGACCGGGTCTGAATGAGCATGTGATCAAACCAGACTCTCTGATTGTGGCTGACAATAGGGGCTGACAGAGATGCCATTGCTAAAGGCATTGGGACTTGTTTTTATGGTATGTTCTGGCTTTTGGGGACCCTAGTCTATATGGATGAACAACTCCCTAGGCCTGGATGTAGCGGGAAGGGTCTTGGACTTCCCACAGGGTAGGGTTCCCTGCCCTCTCTCAAGCAGGGTGGGAAAAAGAGGAGGGAGTGTGTGGGAGCAGGAGGGGATTGGGAGGAGGGAAGGAAGTGTAAATAATTGAATGGAAAAACCAAAAAAAAGAAAAGAAAGAAACCTTCTCTGGGCTGGAGACACAGCTGTGCAGGTGAAGACACCTGTTGCATGGGCCTGGTGAGCCGAGTCTGATCTCCAGGACTCATGGAGGGATGGAAGGAGAAAGAGATACCACAGAGCTATCCCTTGACCTCTACATGCATACTGTGGCACATGCACATAAACAAGCAAATAATAAGTAATTTATAAAATTTAAAGCATTTTCCATGACTTTGCTGATACTGTCTCCTTAGTCTAGAAAGCTATCCAATCTACTCCCCACGATGCCCGCAAGATGCTTAGAGTCATAAAGCATAGCTTTGGGTAAGTCTGTGAAGGCATTTACAGAGTCATAACTGAAGTAGAAGACACACCCTAAATATGGGTCATACCATCTGGGTACCCAGATGGATAGCAAAAAGGAGGAAGCCAGCCACGGGAATGCTAACATTTCCTCTTTGCTCTGTGAAAATAGCCTCCCTCTGTTGTGACCTCTTATGTTCCTATACTCCAAAACAATGCAGATGGCAACTATAGACTGAATCCTCTGAAACCATGAGCACAAATAAATCCTCCCTCCTCTTAAATAGTTTCCCTTAGGAAACTATTATAGCTCATGATGATAAAAAACTAACTAACATGTCTCCACATCCACAAGTGGAAACCCTCTGACTCTTCCTTACTATGCCAGTGCTGCACAGATATAGGGATCTATTATATACCACAACAAAACAGACTGGGTCTCTCTATATAGTCCTGGCCATCCAGGAGCTTACTCTGTAGACCAGACTGGCCTGAAGGTCAGAGATCCACCTGCCTCTGTCTCCTGAGTGCTGGGACTAAAGGAATGTGCCACTAAGCCCGGCAATACATGCTTGAGTCTTAAGAGGGCTTAGCAAATTCCTTTGTACAAAACATATAACCAATAATTATTTCCTCAAACCACTAAAAAGAAAGACCTAAAATCAGATTTTTCAGAAAGTATTATAAATGTAGTATAAACACAGTTCTCAGTATAGTTTGGTATTTTAAAGAAATCTAATTAAAATATTAAAAGTTTTTTCTTAGAAAAGGATAAACATTAGTGTATAGAATTAAGATACACTGCTCAGAGAATTTTATGGCTTGTGATTATAAAATGTTTGATTTCAAATGCTGTAAGAAAGATTTAGGGCTGGTGCTGTGTGACAATAGTCTTCTACCCTGTCACTTGTACTGTTTTTAATAAAACACTGATTGGCCAGTAGGTATAGGCAGGGTGACCAGGCAGGAAGTAGAGGCAAGGCTATGAGAACAGGACAATTCGGAAAGAGGGAAGGTTCAATCTGTAGTCGTCACAGAGGAAGCAAGCCTCACTGATAAAAGGTACCAAGCCATGTGGCTAACACAGAAAAGAATTATGGGCTCATGTAAGTTATAAGAGTTAATAAGAAGCCTGAGCCAACAAGTTTATGATTAATGTAGACCTCTGTGTGTTTTGTTTGGGCTGAATGGCTGCAGGGTGTGACAGAAACCTCTGTCAATAGGCTGGCCTGACAGCAGAGGCCTGAAATCTCAGCACTGTGGTTAGAGCAGGTGGATCATGAAACAAGCCTGCAGGAGCTGCATGGGGAGTATGAAGTACCCTGGACCACAAAGAAAATTCTGTCAAACAAATCAAAACCAAGAGAGACTTGGAATAAAGATGAGTTACTATCTGCCCATTTGCATGTTACTTTTGGTAAGCATTTCTGGAGTTATTTGCTCCACTCACCTTTGTCTTCTAACCATACCCTTAAGTACCATTTCATTCTTATCACTCTCATTAGCATAGTAACAAATCTTTATCTCAACTCTTTTCTAAGCTGAGAGATGAAGCCTTGTGATAAAAAGAAGTGTCATACAACAGCCCCTAAGATTCCTACCACCCCCGCAGCAGGCTACCATTGCTCTAAAACCACAACAAGATAATTTTGTCACAGTCCTGAGGCCTCCTGGAAGCAACTCCCCAGTCAACCTTCTTCTGAGACCACAGCCCCAGTGGACTCCTGATACGTGGTCTTTTAATACGCGAAGCAGAAAACAGCCATGCCATCATGCTGGGGTTAAAGGTGTGTCCACCATGCCCGGCTGCTTTTTGATTCTTAATGTAGATTTGAGTTGGCCTGTAAAGTCACCAGATCCAGGGTCTGACATGTGCTGTAGACACCCAGTGACCCATTTATTCCCCCTGTCCTAACTTAGATTCTTAGAGCCAGTCTTACGGCCCTTACACTGGAGCCCTGCTGCAGTGGTAGGCGGAGGGAAGAAAGGGTAGGAAGGGAGCATCACCTGGCCTTTCCTTGTGTCATCTTTTAGTGGGACCCTGTTCCTGGGCTGTGACCTTCCAAATGTTTCACAGTTCCTCACAGGTCTCATTAGGTGAGACAAGTGGGTGGAGCTGAATTTGAGGTAATTTTCCTTCCCATATGCTGGATGAAGCTCTTAGAAAGGCTTTCTTAGTAATGGACTGCCCTTAGTTATGATAGATGCTTCCAGCTATTTCAGAATGCTTCCTTTCCCCTTTTATTGCCAGAAACACAAGATTTTTCTTGGCTCATCACTGTCAGAGCTGTGGGGTTCCTGGAAGTAATAGCTTCAAACTGTGAGAGCCTCCACAGACCACAGGCCCTCGAGTTTCGTGCTTTCAGGCGTCCACATTCGGCCCCATCACCTTTCAGCTGCTCCTGTCAGCTTATGTTTAGTTTACTGTTCCTACTAAACACACCTCCGTTGCAGTTTCCTGTATGTGCCTCTCGCTCAGTTTAAGAATGGCAGTTTGCTCTGATCTTAGTTCTCAGTTGAACACCACAAAAATTATTCATTTTTAATGTGGTTTGTTTTTATCTTAAGGCAGGCAGTGATGAATTCAAAGCTCTTTATATTTCTGGAGCTGGATTTTTAAATCCTAATTTTTATCTGTGGAAAAAATGCATTTTTTTCAGCTGAGTTTCATAGTACTCATATAGTTTACTTGGACCTGACTAGTATAGTACACTTCCTCAGGACACAACACAGTGACTAAACTTAGCAAACGTGTTCACGTCAAGTGTCTTTAGAGGAATTTCACAGTAGGATCATGACATTCCACCCCTATTCCTCAAAGATGCATGGCCACAGCATAACACAAAATGCAATTAGTTCATCCCCAACGGACTGCAGAGGCTCAACAGTATCAACATTGTTCAAAAATTTGAATTCAAAATTTCCCCTGGGAGTCAGGGCAAACTCTTAGCTACAAGTGCCTACACGAATGGTAAAGAACTGTTACATGTTATCAACATACATAACACTGAGTTAAAATTCATACTGCAAATGGAAGGAAAGATGTGACTCAAACAGGACTGAAACCTAGCAAGGCAAACGTTGAATTCTTCAGTTCCATGTCCTATATTTGGGGACACAAAGTGTCATGGCATCAGTTCCAAAGGCTTTAGGCACTCCAGCCCGATGGCCTAGTGGTTTGCAGCCTATATGGGATCTCACTTGAGCTGGTTAAAACCACGTGGCTGGCTATCTTTGACAATTATTTTTGTTCTTTGAGACCCCTAACATCTTGGGGCTTCCACTGAGGCTTAGATTTCACACTCTGACCTCCACATGCCCCCTCCTCAGAGACTGCCTAAGGGGTCCAACTCTATTCACGCCAGCCAAATTAATTTCTCCGTTACTGTCACAGTCAGACATAAGTCTCAGAACCATTTGAAAGGCCTCTAGTCTAATTCCCAACCCAGCTCCTACAGCCTTTCCCCGTTTCTATTAGACATTCCTGTCTTCTAAGCCACCGCTGGAACTGTTCACTGAGCTACTTCCAAATGCCTCCTACAAAAACAACTTCAGCGGATACAGACCCATTTGATCAGATTCGGTCCAAGCAATTACCTGGTTCTCTGATACTACTTTTCTACGTTAGCTATTTTTACGAAGTTAAAGCTGAAATATTTGAAAGAATTTTAAAGGAGAGAATTTTCTCATGATTTCACAGGCTGCCTGGTTTAATGTTCTTGGGCAGAGCCTCAAGGCAGCAGGAGGTGGGTCTTCCCAGGGCTCAATGGGAAAAGCAAGGGAAAGAAACCCAAGGTAAGATAGTACCCGATGATATGGCCCTCTGTAACCACCTTTCTCCAGCTAAGCCCCACCTCCCAAAATTCCCAGAAGCTCTGAAAATAGTCCACAGACTGGAAATGAGTGCTCAACACGGGAACCTGTGAGGGACACTTCTATTCAAACTGCAGCAGGAGAGTGAAGATAGTAAAGAAAATTTAAAGGGAAAAGTAGTCAGTAGGCTTCTATATCCTCAAAAATTCAAGGTTTTGACAAAAAACTAAGTGATACAAAAGAGTAGCTAAGAGCACAGGAACTAGCTTAGGCTTATGAATTGAAGCATATTTTTTCTCCTGACAGAATATTACATGTTTAAAACACAAGCAACTGTTATGAAGATAACACCATAATCTCAAAGTTTATTGAATTTCACTTTATATGCCTAAGATGACTTAATTTTTAGCATGGCATTTAGCCCCCTAAACAGAAAAAAAATAACATATTATAAGTATTTTTTAGACCAACCGTACAACTAGATGACATAAAAATATATTTTAAAGTAGAGTTTACAAATGCAGTGAAATTTTAATCAATGGTTATAAGCTTAGCTTTGATTTTTATTTGTTTGGGAAATGTACTTATGTTTGTTACCTTGCCTAGGCCACAGGAAGCCCCGGGATCTCTGCGTGCTTGTGATGCTGTATCCCAGAAATTAGCATTTCAGTGTTAACCTTGGTAATGCAGAAGGCCTTCCTAAAAAGGTGGACACACAGCTTTCAACTACAGCACAAGCCATTTCCCTCTCTGTTCCATTTCTGTGGAAAACTCTAATACTTTTACTGTAACCTTACAACGTGTGACGTTTTTAGAATTTTTTTCAGTGATTAGGAAATAAGGAGACAGTACATTAAAAAGTATATTTATGGTAAAAGTAGCAATGTTAATGTTAGTCAAACAACTTTGTAAAAAAATGAATAAAAATTGCTTAGAAATAGACAGTTCTTGCTGGGCTGTGATGGTGCACACCTTTAGTTCCAGCACTTGGGAGGCAGAGACAGGTGGATCTCTCAGTTCAAAGCCAGGCTGGTCTAGAAAGAAAGCTCCAGGACACCCAAGGCTGCATAGGGAAGCTGTCTCAAAAAACAACCCCCAAAAACCAGAATTTTCTCAAAATGCAGAATTCTTTTAACTATGGCTAAGTTAAAAACTATTAGTGATCACATCATCAGCTGTCTGGTGCAGCCAGTGGACTAACCCAGCCACTGCCTCCCATGGAAGGCTAATGGTATAGTTCTCACAACTACTGACCGCTCCACTGCTTACGATGCTATCAGACACCATTTAAAACTGAGCCATGAGACAGAAGACCAGAGTAATTGCTTATCAGGGGTGCCAGTTATGTTACAGCTATGGAATGATGTTTAGTGTCAGTGTGTTAATAACATTCTGAAAAGCTGTCATCAATAGATATTATAACCTCTAATGAAAAACAGAATTTTATTTTCTCTGACCATTTAAAAATCTTTAATATCATGCCTTTAATTCTTTTTCATATTTTGCTTTATTAGTACACAAATTTGGTTTTGTCTTAAAAGGTAATAAAATTATATGAATATCAAAGAACAGTTTTAAAATATTTCTTCATGATTTATTGGACAGAAAGGAGTTCTGAGTGCAAAGTCTTTAAGAAACCTTGCTCTAGGCTTTGTCACTAGGTTACACGACTGAGCAGAATACAGAGCTAGGAAAGAAATCAGACCCCTGGACCAGGTCCACAGGCATTCCAACAAGTAGACATCAAACAACACCGAGGAAGAATGGACTATAAGAAGAAAACCAGAGACCTCACAGAAGCTAAGGCAAAAATGCTTTTCAGGGATGTTAAGATGCTCAATGGGTAACAGTGTTTGCTACCAAAGCTGGTGATGTGGGCTCAGTCCCTGAAGCTCAAGCTCACATGGTGGAGAGAACTGACTCCTACAGATTGCCCTGTGAGCCTAGTTGTGTGTCCTGCCACAAGTACATACACACAAACACACACACAAATTACATATTTGCTGGCTGAGACAGGTCTCTATATAAGGTATATGTGGCAGTTTAAGTGTGGGTTCTGGGAATGTGTCTGCGTGAGAATGGGTACAACTATGAAATTGAGGCCTCTGTGTGACTGGTCTCTGGTCTCTGTAGAGGCCTCTACACAGGTCTGTGAAATTTGTGTGTGAGAGCTTTCATAGAAATCTCCATGGGGCATGTGTAGGTTGACATGAGGACTCAGCTATGTGAGGTTCCCATGGAAAGTTACTATGAGAAGTTTCAGATTACAAAGCAATGAGAGGCAGTGAGAGGTGTCCATGCTGTCTGGTCTCTCTGGGAGGCTTCTGTAGATCTCTTTGATGACCTTCCTGAATTTTATGGAGGATGGAGAATCAACATCTCCTGTCTGGATCCACAGTGTAGCCAATGTATTGCTGTTTTCCTGATAAAGAACCATGGGATCTTGGTCCAACTCCTCCACACATCAGAAAACTCACCTCCTGGTGTCCTGAGAGAAGCCAGCAGCAGTCAGATATGACCTCTTCTGAGGTCAAGGTCCAGTCTGTATTACCCTCTTCTTAGTTTTTGTTGTCTGGAGACAACTATGCTTCAAGTTCCAGACCCTCCTGCCAGCCCCAGCTCCATTTTCACTGTTGGTCCCACTCTGGAGGCTAACTTAGTTGTCCATCTTTAAGAGAAGGCTAGTTGCATCAGCACCCAGACCCCAGGGGCCTGTGATTACTATCCCTACATGTAGGTGAGTACCAGCCTACTCCTATTCCTGTTGGCATCAGGATCAGTCTGGTGCAAGGTTCTCCTCCATGGGGTATGAGGTCTCTAAGCTGTGCCTATTCTGTGTTCTCTGCGTAGCATGGCTTGGAACCTGGTCTCCGCATAAATAGTTCCTTTTCATTCTAATTTTCTGTATGGACAGAGCCCAGTAGGAAGGAATGCTAGAGGCAGAGAGTAGTGCATAGACCTCTCTTATATCCTTCTACACAGGGGAGGGGATATATTTTGACAAGGTACTAGCAATGAATACCCTTTCTGATTGTGTCTTTCCTATTGGTCTCTGAACTAAACAAGGACAAAGAAGTGAGGAAAATATGCATGTGGTGCCAAGTCACCCCCACACCCTTTTTAAATTTCCACTTCTCTATTGGTAGTAGTCCTGGTATGGTGTATACATAGAACAGACAAGATCTCAAGATCCTTGGTCTTGACATCTATTTATGAAATCATCTTTTCTAGGATCAGAGAGTTGATTATATGCAATATTAAAAAATTATCTTCCCTAATTTTTAAAAATTCCAATCCAGTCTATGTTGAGCTGTTTGTTTGTTTGTTAGCTTCTCTAGGTCTGAGATGAAGGATCATAGATGGGATACAAGTATGAGCAAGATGAATCACTTGGCCCACTCATGTCCTCATCCTCTTGGCTTCCAGAGGTCAGGGGAATAGTAAGGGTTCCTCATTGATAACATGTTTACAGCACCTTTATCTTTCTATTTTTGATTCCAAGGTTTTAATTTCTTTTTATACAACCCTGAGTCAACAATCCCCAACTCTCAATCATATCCCTCTTCATTAATCCAGAATGCTTCCCTGGACTGGAGTAGGCTGTGAGACAGATTAAGGTAAGTGAACAGTAGAGGTTATTCCTCTGGAGTAGACATGACCTTCAGTGGTGTCCGCGAATGATACCATCACCCTGACCTGGAAAGTGCTTTCCTCTGCTGTTGACAAGCATGAGAAATATAAAGAAGTGGCTAGCATATGGCTGAATTTTTCTTTAGGCTGTACTATTCCTACCTTTCCCCAGGAGAAAAGGCTTCCCAGAGGCAGGCATCATCTATTCTCTGCTAAGAAAGCTATGGGCCCCCATCCAAAATCCTGGCTATTTTGTAAAAAGGAGAGCTCTTTGACTCTGGCCCTGTCTGAAGCACCAGGGAGAATTTTGAGACTTAAGATGTCTCTGTCTGCCCTAAGTTTAAGGTTAATATAAATCAATGCAGCAATGGAATTAATATAAAGTACTGAAGCAGATAGTTAGATGGAATTTTCTCAGTTTTCTTTATCCTGACATTTTTATGTGTGGGCAGATGAATGTGCAAGCAGACACACATATTTGCATTTATATATATTTATATGTGTGCGTTCAGTGTTGGGTATCTGCTTTTTTTTCTTTTATGAGACAGTATCACTTTATGAGGCTATAGCTTGTTTATTTGACTAGTTATCTAACCAGCAAGCCCCAGGGATCTTCTTATCTTCTTCTCCCCAACATTGGGATTAAAAACACTATCGTGCTTGGTATTTACATGTATACTAAAGATCCAAACTCAGGTGTTTATTCTTTTGCATCAAGCATTTTACCAAGAGAACCATTTCCCTGGACACTGGAAACAGTGTTTATATGTCAAGAATTTTTGTGGAAGTGGGTTTGCACTATCTCTGCCAATCACCCATCCTCATTTATCTCTGGTAGAAACCAAGGCCCATATAAAACTTAGAACAGAGAGAAACCATCACTCTTTATTAAGAGGAAAATATGTATTTTG
This sequence comes from Microtus agrestis, assembly GCA_902806775.1. Taxonomy (NCBI): domain Eukaryota; kingdom Metazoa; phylum Chordata; class Mammalia; order Rodentia; family Cricetidae; genus Microtus; species Microtus agrestis. The sequence continues at coordinate 63,927 of CADCXT010001310.1, read as the reverse complement.
GGATACATTAAATATCTTGAATGTACTAACACAAGATAAATAATTTTTATAGGGACCAAATTTTTTTCTTTTGATTATGCTTTTCTACTCCTAAAAACTGGAGAGGAATTTTCTAGTTGGCTATGGACAACTTCTCTGAACAGCACAGTGCCTAGGACAACAGAGATGGTTTTTTGGGTCTATGATAAATTGATAAAAGGTAAATTTTCTGAGATGGTTGGTCTTTGATGTGCCTCTCCTTTGTAGAATACCTTCAGCAGGAGGAATTGTCTGGGTGACTGGGTTCTCTTCTTTGCTCTGAGTAGGAGGTTGGCTTATGACCATAGGATGACTCTGGAACAGGGGGTGGAGGAGTTTCCCGGTGCTGTTTGATCTTGGAAGCACAGAGTTTATGTTTCTCCATCATTTTATTTTCTAGCATCTGTCCAAGTGCTGTCCTGAGTTCCTGGGCCTCAGCAACATTGCTGTCCACACGTGGTTTCTTTTTCACTTGCTTTCATTGAACTTGTCAGTAGCTGCTGTAGGAGCTACCTTTCTTAGGAGGAGATTCCTGCCCTTTGATTTCCTTCTTGGGGTGAATCTATCAAAGAAATGGCACACACAATTTTGGAAGGGGCTGATGTTTTTTTCTAAATTTATCTTCTTTCTCCTTGACTCTGGTGAGCTTGGGCCCTTCTTCTTGGTTTCCTTTACTTTGTCTTTTACTTTCCTTGGTAAGTAGGTGCCAACACTATGATTTGGCTCTTCAGTGAGACTTGAGGCTTTGGAGTACTGGGCTTCTGCTGCACCAGGCTTTTGTCCTCTCCTACCATCACAATGTCACCTAACCCCTGGGAAGCCAAAGTGTCTGCAGGAAGCAGTGTGCTCCTGGAATGCTCTGGAAGGAGCACAACAGTGGTATAGACTTGTGGCTGGCTGACTGATTCTGTCTCCACACTTTGTGGAAACTTGCTAACAGCTTTTGTGACTTTGTGCCCTGGGTTTTGGACACTGGTCCTTCAAGGCAGTAAAAGGACTACTTGGGTCTCTCTCTCTTTCTCTAAGACAGTCTCAATCTGAAATGGTGTATCCGTGATTTTGTGCTTGAGAGTTTTAGAATGAGGCTTGCTCTCTAATTTGGTTGGCAGGACCTGTGAAGGGTCATGGTCAGCACCAGATGGAAATGCTCTCAGGGTCCTCTTGATACCCTTACAGGAAGGAGAGGCGACGAGAAGACTCAGCAGTGATAGAGAAGAATCCTCAATTACCTCCTCTCTCAAACATGTCTGGCATGGTTTTTCTAGGAACCTGACACCTCAACTGCTGAACTGGTCCCAGATACAGAGGAGGTCGAGGGGGGCACGTCACACAGTGCAACAGGCAAAGAATCAACTTTTTTAAACTTAAAGAGATTTATGGGCTTGAGTATCTTGAGGGGTAGGCCCCACCTGTGCTTCACCTGAACCTTAGAATGTGTTCCTCCAGGGCCTGGTCAGTACCTGTGAAGAGCTGATGGAGTTTTCTGAGCTCTTAGAGGATGCTAAATTCTTCGTTTCCATTGGATGTCAGAGATGGAAAAACCATCATTCATAGCAAGTCAGGATTGACGCAAACTCAGAGGGATCAGACCTCGATTGATTTGCTCTGACTTTGTGCCCACATGAGCTTTCAGGGTGCTTTCTAGATTATTGTGCATCTGTTTTATTGAGTCAGTTTTGGAGTCTCTCTTTAAGCTCTTCTCTGATTTCTTTCTGACTCCAAAAGATTTGCCCCTTATAACTTTATTGAAGCTTTTCCTAAGTACCTGTTTGGATCTTTTAAGATCTTTCCTAGAATAGGTCCCAAATGCTTTCCAGATACCTTTTCTAGTTGGAATCTCAACTTGTGGCCATCCTTGCTATGGTCAGCCATAGACACAGAGGCTCATGAGGGGTCTGGTTTGTCTCTGGTTTGACAAGGTTCTGTTACTGTGCTCTGAAGCTGCCAGAGACTCTTGGATTTTACAAGAAAGGTCCCATCGGTGTTGAATGAGCCACTTTTGAATGTGTTGCTCCAGTTCCTCTCGGAGCTCACAGCTGATAGGAAAATTGTCTGGATGGATAGAGACTGCCCAGTCTTGGCAAAGGTTGGGTGCCAGGACATCATAGACCTCTTGAGGTCTCTGATCTATCAAGGTAAAGGCAGCCTACTTTCTAGTTTTGTAAGCAAGTACCCTTCTGTGTGTTGTATTTCAGTAGGGAGACACTGCAACTGACTTTGTGACTGAGAACAAGATGGTCCATAATTTCCATAATCATTTGTGTAGGGTAGAGAAGAGGGTAGTTGGGCTGGGAGAGGGGATTGAGGATGGACTTGATTGAGAGCTGGGGCCTGGAACTGGGGTGGAGACAGAATTAAGGGTGGGGATTAGAGAGCCAGGTAAGACAGAGGACGTGTACAGGAATGCACTGGAGACATCTTATTTCACATTTGAACTGGATAAGCTCTTGTGGTGACATTGAATAAGAAAAAGTGACAAGGGAGAGTAGAAGTAGGGATCCAGGCAGTGGCCACTAGAGATTCACTGTGCAGAGAAGGAGACCTCAAAAGAGCTGGTTGCATTTCTCTTGAAAATGGTCCCCCAAGATGGTGGGATATGATAGTTTCTGAGTGGCTGTCTGCTCTTCTGATTTTTCTTTCAGGTTCCAGAAGGGTGGCAGGATAGTGCTGTCTTGCTTAATTCTTGGTGACTTAAACATGTTCCCTAAAGAATTCAAATGGTATCCTGGGCTAATTTCTTCTAGAAATGATTCATCTTTTTCTTTTAGCTTTTCCAGGCTTTCTCTCCAAGCTGGAAATTAGGACACTGGGTTATGATAGTGAAGGTAAGCTAGATTTGTGGGTGTCACATTAGAAAAGATTATGAGATTAGACTCTAGGGCCTGCTCATTAACATCCAAGGTCATGTAATCCATGATCAATAGCGTTCTCAAGATAGATGGATGGACAGCACTTAATCATTCATAAAGAGATCCCATAGCTGTCACCCTCCCCCCATGATCCTTCTAACTGACTGACATCTGGGAGAAAGGATGAGGTCACCTCAGAAAAGAATCAGCATTACTCAGGGTCCCACCTCCAAATCCTGGTAATATTGCTCCTAATAGTCCAGAGCCCTCCCTGTTAGGAACACCTGTTAGCTGACTCATCACAGCTTTTTTCTAACACAAGAAACTGAGTAGGGTATTCTTGTTTCCTTCCCAGGAACCTCCCTCTTAGGCCTTGCAACTCACCTGGGAAACATGGTGTTACCTCCTCACAGACAAAGTAATGACAGAAATGACTTACCTTTGGGATCTTTCCTAGAATGTGTCCCAAACTTTTTCCTGTACCGACTCTGCCAGGTCATCTGTCTTTGAGGTTGAGAGAAAAAGATGATTGATAGATTAGATAGATAGATAGATAGATAGATAGATAGATAGATAGATAGATAGATAGATAGATAGATAGATAGATAGATAGATAGATAGATAGATAGAGATGATAAACAGATTGATACATAAATGTTCTCATTATCCTCTAGATAAACTACAGATATTCAAGTATTTTTAAACTGATACAGGATTAATGCCATTTTCTATATATGAGTGTGTCATTGTGTTGTGATGTGTTTGTGTGCCTGTTGGTGTGGTCTTTGTGTGGTTGGTTGTGGTGTGTATGTGGTTGTGTGGTGTGGTATGTGTGTGTGTTTGTGTTGTGCGGGATATGTGGGGTGTGTATTTATGTTGTGTGCCTAGCCACTAGCATAAACCAGAATAGTGTATTAGTGTATTGGAACATCTGGAACGAGAGTATAGGTGGTTGTTAGCTATGTGTTTTGGGAGCAAGCTTTCTTCCTCTGGAAGAACAGCAAGTCTTCTTAAATGCTAAGATATCTCTCCAGCCTTGGCTGACCTGGAATTAACTATATAAATCAGGTTAGCCTTGAACTCACAGAGATCTACTTACCTCTGTCTTCCAAGTAATGGGTTTAAAGAAGTGTGCCACCAAGCGTGGTTGGTGGTTCTGTTCTGTTTTTGTTGCTTTAACTTCACATTTTTTAAAGTGAGTGAAAAAGTACAGCTGTTTTCTCTCTCTCTCTCTCTCTCTCTCTCTCTCTCTCTCTCTCTCTCTCTCTCTCTCTCTCGCTTTGTCCCCTCTCTTGTATGTATTCAAATGTCTATGAATATGAAAGACCAGAGATATGTGTCTGTATTCTTCCTGTCACGTTAATTTTTAATGGCAGAGTCTCTGACTAAACCCGGAACTTACTGATGCAGTTAGAGTGGTTGTCCAGGAAACTTCACTGATCTTTCTTTGTTTACTTAGCACCAAGACTACAGGCACACATCACTATGCCCAACTTTCTAATTGAGTGCTGAGTATATAAACCCAAGTCTTCATGTTTGCAAAACAAGCACTTACCTACTGAACACTTTTGTCGACCAGTTTTCTTTAAGAAATATAAGAAGGGAGATGTAGAGATGGCCTAGAGGGTAAGAACATTGCTGTGTGTGAACCTAAGTTCAGGTCCCCATCACTCATGTAGTTGCACATGTGCTTGTAACCCTAGTGTTATGGGAGGCAGACATAGCTGAGGATCTGAACTTGGAGCTAGGCTAGGAGACACCAACTTCCAGAGACCCTTTCCTGTCACTGCCTACCATAGATATGGGGTTGCAAGTTCTCTACGCAGAGAATCTTCCATTCTTTTTTGGTCTCCTGATTGATGCACAGGCATTTGTACTGTGAGGTCAACCTTGGATATCTACAGTAACTGTTCCTTTGCTCAAGAGTCAAATCTCTATAGCTGCTTCATAGTTGCCAGGTTGAATTCTGCTGCTTGAAGCCAGATGTCACTCTGGCCTCTGGTCTAATACCTTTTGAGGCTCAGTACAGTCCTCAGAGAAACCATCCCAGAGGAAAGGATTGTACAGGAGAAGAGAATATATGAACCAGTGCTCAATGCTTGTCTTATTCCTGATATAGAGGCCCCCAATTTATATGAAGAATGCAGGACCTATCCATGAAACCATGGCATTCAAGTTCATCCTGGCACACCAGCATACCTCACAGACATACTGTGAGCTCCAGGTAGATGCCCTGGTGACTGCTCTCAACTCTGCTCCACCAGTTCCCAGGAGAATAGATTTCTGCTCCTTCTGGAGATGTCTCCCCAGCCATTTCTCTACTTGATTTGGACAAGTGGAAATTTGTGGTAAAATGTGGTGTTGCAGCAGAAGAGAGCGGTAAAAGCATCAGTGTCACATGAAAGCCAAAAAGTGGCTTGTGGGTAGTGGAGGAACACAAAGTATGGAGGGAGATGAGGGTGGAGAGGGGGCTGGAAGACAGCAATCAACAAAAAATGAAGTTAGTTTGAAGATACCATCATTAAACCTAATACTTTGTATGCTAATTTAAAAATTAAGAAAGAGACACAGGGAAGGGAAGGATGGATTGGGGGAAGGAAGAGAAAGAGGGAGAGAGAGGGAGACAGGGAGGGAAGGAGGGGAGATGGAGAGGGGCAGGGAGAGAGATAGAATGGGGTGTATTCTCTGTTAGATACATTTAGAGTTTCTTACCTTCCTGGTGAACTTTATATTGGGTAGCGGTAAAGACAGATGACTAAAAGTGAAGGGAAGTAAGAGAAGGTAGAGCCCCAGTCCACACACAATGGCAAATATCATGTCCATTGTGTCCATCATGGAGCTGAGGCTCAGCCATGTGGCATATATGCTTTCCAGTAGAGAGGGAAGATTCTCCATCTGAACTGCTCGGGCTCTCCCTGAGGAGTGAAGGATAACCCATGTCCACTTGCTCACAAAACTGGGGGGTCGACATCACAAAGCCAGGTCTCCACATCACAAAGGGCTTCTGAGAGTGAGGGGGGGCAATGCAGACAGGTGAATTTTCCCTCCTCAGCCTTTGGGGTACTTCCTTTAAATTCCACCTACTCTATTTTTTTCAATGTACTATTAACAGCTCCCTCATCCAAGGGATTCATATATTACCTAGTTCATTTTCTCATTTGGAGATCTTAATTTGAGGTCTTTTAAAGTCAGGGTTTTTGTTTGTTTGTATTTTATTTTACTTTATTTTTTTTTTCTTTTTCAAGACAGGATTATACAATGTAACAACCTTGGTTGTCCTTAAACTAGCTCTGTAGAACAGGCTAGCCTTGAACTCACAAGAATTTCCTGCCTCCTCCTCCCTAGTGCTGAAATTAAAGGCATGCACCACCGCTACCACAGTATTATCATCCTTAAAGTATCTTAGATTGGGGGAATGGAGAGATAGCTCAAGGCTAAGAGCGCTTGTTCAATCATGAAGATTTGAGTTCAGGTGCTAGTAGCTACATAACAAGCTAGGCCTCTGTCACTTTTTATAATCCCAACTCAAAAAGGAGTAGACAGAGAAGAGCACTTGCTGGAGTGTAGAATAGTGATTATTAGAGGCTGAGAAGGAATTGAGAGGAGTGGTGAAAAGGAAGCTGCTTTTGGTTGTGCCTGCTATAAACATGTATTGAAATATAACACTGAGTTAAATTAATATGTACAACTAACACATATTCATAAACTCTTTTATTTTTGTAGCACCCTTATTTGGGTTTCTATCAGAATAATGGTGACCTCCATTAGAGAAGTTTGAAAGTGTTCTTTTGTCCTCAAATTTTAGAAACATTTGCTCAAAATTGCAAAAGGAAGTCTGTTCCTAGAAAGAAGATCACAAAAATTACCCTCTAGTGAGCATTAATAAGAGAGAGGAGGGTAGCAGGGAAAGAATCTCACACCATGTGAAACTGTGATGGGGCTTTGAAATTGGAAACCATTAGGAAGGATAGCTCTCATGTATTGTTTGGCCCTAAGAGAGAAAAAAAAGATACTTTATTGCTTTAATGTCAGGATATGCATGGCTTCATGGCCATTATTCACCCTTACAGGGAGATAGAAACTTCCTTTCAAATCTGAAGAACAGGGGAGTCTTTGATTCCTATAGATTTTCAACCCAAAGCTATAATTCAGAATGGTCCTTGGTCTAGGATTATCAGGAGGCAGGGCTTGCTCACAGCTGCAAGTGGGAGGGATATACTGAATTCTTTAAAATTTGTGAAGTTGCAGTACATTTTATCAACTCTTTTGAAGGAGAGAGGCTACCAGGCTGAGAGACCAAGGTTAGCTCAAGTTCTGAGAGAGAGAAAAGGCAGCTAGAGGGTCTATCCAACATTTGTGAAGCATGTCAAGTCTCCATTAAAAGTTTGGTAAAAGGATAAAGAAATTGTTTAGCAAATAAAAGCACTTGGTCTCAGAGAAGAATATAGTTCACTTCCTAGCATTCACCTTTGATTGCTCCCAAATACCTGGGACTTAAAACTCTCTCTGGCCTCCTCAAAAACCTGCACATATGTGAGTACAAATATAAAGACACATGAATATGCATAAATAAAAATAAAATAAACCATTAATTTTAAAAATCATTTCAATATTCAGTAGAATTCCCCATTAAAGCCATCTTCCTCTCCCCAACATGGGGATTAAAAATACCATCGTGCGTGGTTTTTACATGTATGCTAAAGATCCAAGCTCAGGTCTTTATTCTTTTGCATCAAGCATTTTACCAAGAAAACCATCTCCCTGGACATTGGAAACAGTGTTTTCATGTCAAGAATGTTTATGGAAGTAGGTTTGCACTATCTCTGTCAATAACCCATCCCCGTTTATCTCTGGTAGGAAGCAAGGCCCATATAAAACATGGAACAGAGAGAAACCATCACTTTTTATTAAGGTGAAAATGTGTGTTTTATTGTACCTTAAATATCTTTAATGTATTATTATTAGAAAAATAATTTTTTCATGGACTAAGCTTTTTTTCTGTTGATTATGCTTTCCTATTAGTAAAAACTAGAGAGGAATTTTCTAGTTGGCTACAGATACTTCTCTGAACAGCACAGTGCCTAGGATAGCAGAGATGGCAACTTGCCACAGTTGGCACTATTGTTCCATGCTGGGAGCAACACAGTAGGTCCAAGGTTGTGTTAGGGGGCAAGAGGCTGAGATTCTGAAGGGTCTGGGGTTCATTGCTTAATTGTACATTTTTCTGAGATGGTTGATCTTTAATGTGCACTCCTTTGTAGAATACCTTTGGCAGGAGAAATTGGCTGGGTGACTGGGTACTCTTCCTTGCTCTGAGTAGGAGGCTGGCTTATGACCAGGGGCAGAGGAGGGGAGGAGTTTCCCTGTGCTGTTTTACCTTGGAAGCATGGAGTTTATGTTGCTGCATCATTTTCATTTCTAACATTTCTCCATGTCATAAGTTCCTGGGCTTCAGCAACATTGCTGTCCACACGTGGTTTTTCACTTCGTTTCGTTGACTCTGAGCAGTAGCTGCTGTAGGCTCACCTTTCTTAGGCAGAGATTCCTGCCCCTCAATTGTTTCCGTGGGGTGAGTCCATGGAAGAAAGCGGCTCACACGGTTTTGGAAGGGGCTATTTGGAGGAACCTTTGAGGGTTTTGGCAGGGACTGATAATGTCTTTTAGTTTCCTCACTTTGATTTGGCTCTTTGGTGAAACTTGATGCTTTGGAATACTGGGCTTCTGCTTCACCAGGCTCTTGTCCCCTCCTACCATCACAATATCACCTAACCCCTGGGAAACCAAAGTGTCTGCAGGAAGCAGTGTGCTCCTGGGATGCTCTGGAAGGAGTACAGCAGTGGTGTAGACTTGTGGCTGGCTGGCTGATTGTCTCCACACTTTGTCAAAACTCACTAAGAGTTATTTCCTGGTGACTGTGTGCCCCTGGGTTTGGATACTGGTCCTTCTAGGCAGTAAAAGGACTTCTTGGGTCCCTCTCTCTTTCTCTAAGACAGTCCCACTCTGAGATGGTGTATCTGTGAATTTATGTTTGAGAGTTTAAGAATGATCCTTGCTTGCTCTCTGCTTTGGTTGGCAGGGCCTGTGAAGGCTCATGGTCAGCACCAGATGGAAATGCTCTCAGGGTTCTCTCGATATCCATACAGGAAAAAGAAGAGACAAGGAAAACATTCCCTAGTGATGAAGAAGAATCCTCAATTACCACCTTTCTCAACTGGTATGGTTTCCCTAGGAACCTGACTACCTCAACTGCTGAACTGGTCCCAGTTACAGACTTTGTTGAGAACAGCGAGTCACACAGTGCAATTGGCAAGGACTCAACTTTTTTCAGCTTAAAGAGATTTTTTATGGGCTTGAAGAGTAGGCCCCACATGTGCTTCATACAAAACCTTGCAATCTGTTCTTCCATGGCCTGGTGAGCATCTGAATCAAGAAAGGCAAGCTTCTGGGAAGAGCTCATGGACTTTTCTGAACTCTTTGAGGATGTAAATTCTTAGTTTCCAATTGGATGTCAGACATGGAAAACCATCATTCATAGCAAGCCAGAATCGACACACACTCAGAGGGATAAGACTTTGATTGATTTGCTCTGACTTTGTGCCCACATAAGCTTTCAGGGTGCTTTCTAGATACTCGTTTATGTGCTTTGAGTCAGTTATGGAGCCTCTCTTCAAGCTCTTCACTGGATTTCTTTATGACTCCAAAAGCTTTGTGGCTGGTAACTTTACTGAAGCTTTTTCCAGGTACCAGTTTGGATCTTTTGAGATCTTTCCTAGAATAGGTCCCAAATTCTTTCCAGATACCTTTTCTAGTTGGAATCTCACCTTGTGGCCATCCTTGCTATGGTCAGCCATAGACACAGAGGATCATGAGGGTCCTGGTTTGTCTCTGGTCAGACAAGTTCCTGTTACTGTTTTCAGAAGCTGCATCATTTTATTGTATGTGTGTGCGTGTTTTGCCCAAATGTCTTTCTTCTGCATGACATATACCTGGTACACATGGAGGTCAGAAGAAGGCATCAGATCCCCTGGAACCTGAGTCCTGGGAGGTTGTGAGTCACTGATCCTCTGCAAGAGTAGCAAGTACTCTTCACCTCTGAGGTAATGCTCCTCAACTAGTTCTTAAAATGGGCCTTGCTTTGTAGCCCAGGCTGGTCCTGAACATGATAGTTTCCTGCCTCACCTTCTTGAGTGCTGGGATTCCAGGTGAGCACCACCACACTCAAGAATCTGATCTTGACCCAAATAAATAGTGTGCTTAAGAGAAAATGTCTGTTAATTAGGTTAGCTTTTAAAAGACCTAAAATACTGACTATAAAGCATATAGAAAATTCACACCTTTCTCCTCGCCTTCCGCTATGGGAGAGAAATGAGCAAGAAGTGAACTTTTCCCTAATTAAGGTAAATTCCCTAAAGATGCCAAAAATAATATGTAAAATGTTAGTAATAGATGTTTTATCAAGAATTTATAGTATGTTAATTAAAATTTTAACTCATAAGAATATAGGTTGATAAGTAGATTTGCTTATAGTTTCCTCTCTCTTTCCCCTCTTTTCTTATAAAAGTAGTGTAGTATATTTATGGGAGAAAAGTATACTGAGTTAAAGTAAGTTTAAAGACAAGATTTCTTATTCTTGAGCTGGAGATGTAGTTTAGTTGGTAAAGCATTTGCCTAGCATTGCAGAGTCAAGGATTTGATCCCCAGCACTGCAGAAAACCAAGTGTGCAGGAGCAGTGTGCACTTTGTGCTGTGTGCTGGAGTGGTGCACACTGTGTGCTGTGTGCTGGAGCAGTGTGCACTGTGTGCTGTGTGCTGGAGCGGTGCACACTGTGCGCTGTGTGCTGGAGCAGTGTGCACTGTGTGCTGAAGCAGTGTGCACTGTGTGCTGGAGCAGTGTGCACTGTGTGCTGTGTGCTGGAGCCGTGCTCATTGTGTGCTGTGTGCTGGAGCGGTGCGCACTGTGTGCTGTATGCTGGACCGATGCTCATTGTGTGCTGTGTGCTGGAGCAGTGCACACTGCATGCTGTGTGCTGGAGCAGTGTGCACTTTGTGCTGTGTGCTGGAGCGGTGCACACTGTGTGCTGTGTGCTGGAGCAGTGTGCACTGTGTGCTGGAGCAGTGTGCACTGTGTGCTGTGTGCTGGAGCGATGTACACTGTGCGCTGTGTGCTGGAGCAGTGTGCACTGTATGCTGTGTGCTGGAGCAGTGTGCACTGCATGCTGTGTGCTGGAGCGGTGCACACTGTGTGCTGTGTGCTGGAGCAGTGCACACTGTGCGCTGTGTGCTGGGGCAGTGTGCACTGTGTGCTGTGTGCTGGAGCAGTGCACACTGTGTGCTGTGTGCTGGAGCAGTGTGCACTGTGTGCTGGAGCGGTGCACACTGTGCGCTGTGTGCTGGAGCAGTGTGCACTGCATGCTGTGTGCTGGGCGGTGCACACTGTGTGCTGTGTGCTGGAGCAGTGTGCACTGTGTGCTGGAGCAGTGTGCACTGTGTGCTGTGTGCTGGAGCGATGTACACTGTGCGCTGTGTGCTGGAGCAGTGTGCACTGTATGCTGTGTGCTGGAGCAGTGTGCACTGCATGCTGTGTGCTGGAGCGGTGCACACTGTGTGCTGTGTGCTGGGGCAGTGTGCACTGTGTGCTGTGTGCTGGAGCAGTGCACACTGTGTGCTGTGTGCTGGAGCAGTGTGCACTGTGTGCTGGAGCGGTGCACACTGTGCGCTGTGTGCTGGAGCAGTGTGCACTGCATGCTGTGTGCTGGAGCGGTGCACACTGTGTGCTGTGTGCTGGAGCAGTGCACACTGTGCGCTGTGTGCTGGGGCAGTGTGCACTGTGTGCTGTGTGCTGGAGTGGTGCACACTGTGTGCTGTGTGCTGGAGCAGTGTGCACTGTGTGCTGGAGCGGTGCACACTGTGCGCTGTGTGCTGGAGCAGTGTGCACTGTGTGCTGTGTGCTGTGTGCTGGAGCAGTGTGCACTGTGTGCTGTGTGCTGGAGCAGAGTGCACTGTGTGCTGTGTGCTGGAGCGGTGCTCATTGTGTGCTGTGTGCTGGAGCAGTGTGCACTGTGTGCTGAAGCAGTGTGCACTGTGTGCTGGAGCAGTGTGCACTGTGTGCTGTGTGCTGGAGCGGTGCTCATTGTGTGCTGTGTGCTGGAGCGGTGCGCACTGTGTGCTGTGTGCTGGAACAGTGCTCATTGTGTGCTGTGTGCTGGAGCGGTGCTCATTGTGTGCTGTGTGCTGGAGCAGTGTGCACTGTGTGCTGTGTGCTGGAGCGGTGTGCACTGTGTGCTGTGTGCTGGGGCAGTGTGCACTGTGTGCTGGAGCGGTGCACACTGTGCGCTGTGTGCTGGAGCAGTGTGCACTGCATGCTGTGTGCTGGAGCGGTGCACACTGTGTGCTGTGTGCTGGAGCAGTGCACACTGTGCGCTGTGTGCTGGAGCAGTGTGCACTGTGTGCTGTGTGCTGGAGTGGTGCTCACTGTGTGCTGTGTGCTGGAGCAGTGTGCACTGTGTGCTGGAGCGGTGCACACTGTGCGCTGTGTGCTGGAGCAGTGTGCACTGTGTGCTGTGTGCTGTGTGCTGGAGCAGTGTGCACTGTGTGCTGTGTGCTGGAGCAGTGTGCACTGTGTGCTGTGTGCTGGAGCGGTGCTCATTGTGTGCTGTGTGCTGGAGCAGTGTGCACTGTGTGCTGAAGCAGTGTGCACTGTGTGCTGGAGCAGTGTGCACTGTGTGCTGTGTGCTGGAGCGGTGCTCATTGTGTGCTGTGTGCTGGGCGGTGCGCACTGTGTGCTGTGTGCTGGAACAGTGCTCATTGTGTGCTGTGTGCTGGAGCGGTGCTCATTGTGTGCTGTGTGCTGGAGCGGTGTGCACTGTGTGCTGGAGCAGTGTGCACTGTGTGCTGGGCACTGAGGGGGTGTAGGTAGAAACATCAGAAGTTGAAGGTCATCCTTTGCTATCTGACAAGTTCCAGGCCAGCCCAGGCTAATTCAGACCCTTACTAAAAAATATAACTAAATGAAAAAATGTAAAAAGGTTTTAATTCTCTCTTTCTAGAATAAGTTACAATTATGTATGTCCTTTCAAGCTTTGTAATATATTTGCAAACACACAGATTTTTCTATAGGTATTGTCTTTTATGTGCACAGGGGTTTTTGTTTGTGTTTGTTTATTGTTTATGAGAAAAGTTTCATCTATCACAGACTGGCTTAGAACTCAATACATGGACTAATACGATTTTTGGACTCCTAGTGCTTCTGCCTCCACCTCTGAGTGCTAGAATTATAGGCCTTTGCCACAACACTAATTTCTTTTGTATTTCATTTACTGTATCATAGCCATATTTCTGTGCAAGCAGAATCTGCTATTGTAGGTTAAGTATACTTTACCTAAATACTTGGGATCAGTCTTGCTTGAGACTTTGGAATAGTTGTGTTGTGTTATAATTATAATTAATCTTGTCTTAGAATATAGTATATACTCTTGACCACTTTTATTTGTAAATTCCATAGCGGTTTTTTGTTGTTGTTGTTGTTGTTGTTGTTATTTTTTTGTTTGTTTGTTTGCTTGGGTTTTTTGGGAACAGGGTCTCTGTACCAGGCTTTTTCCTTAGGGCCAGCAAACAGCTCCCAAATCATGGCACGGAGACTTAATACTAGTTTTGAGTGCTCAGCCTTAATTTATGCTTGTTTCTTACTAGCTCTTAAAACTTACCTGTTTCTCTTCATCTACATTTTGCCTCTGGACTTTTCATCCTCTTTTCCTTCTGTGTATCTTACTTTCACTGCTTCTTGTGTCTGTCTTTCTGGCAGCTGCCTGACTTCTTGGCCCCAGGCAGGTCCCTCTCTTTCTCCTTTATTCTCTTCTCTTTTCCAGTTCTCCCCAGCCTAGATTTCTCCTCCTGTTCATTCTCTCTGCCTGCCAGCCCCACCTATTCCTCTCCTATCTAACTATTGACTGTTCAGCTTTTTATTAGACAAATCGGGTGCCTTAGGCAGTCAAGGTGAAACAAATGTAACACATCTTTACATAATTAAACAAATGAAGTATAAACAAATGTAACACACCTTTACATAGTTAAATATCCATAACAGGTCTTACTGTATAGTCCAGGCTGTCCTGGAGCTCCACTTTGTGGAGCTCACTCAGAGATCCAACTGCTTCTGCCTCCCCAGTGCAAGGACTAAAGGCATGTGCCACCACACCCAGCTCCCTGCCATCTCTTTTAGCTCCTAAGGTGATGTCTAGTTTCTTAGGTATAAGTTGGCCTTTGATTCGCCACCCCAGTTTCTGTATCAGTAAAAGACGAGTGTCTTTCTTTTTAATAACATTTACTTCAAAAGGAAAATCTTTGATATTCTTTTTTTTTCTCCAAAAATTTTGGAGGTACTTAGGGTCCATTGCAAAGTGATATCTTTGTGTTTGTGTGTGTGTGTGCCACATGTGGACAGGTGTCTGCAGAGACCAAACACTTCAGACCCCCTGGAGCTGGGATAACACACATTTGTGATCTTCCTAACATGTGTGCTGGGAACCAAACTAGGGTTCTTAGGGAGAGTAGGAAGCAGTCTTAACCACCAGGCCATCCATATAATTTAAAAAAAACCTTCTATTCTATGTGTATGAATGTTTTCTGCATGTATGCCTGTGTGTCACATGCAGGAAGTGCTTGGAGCAGACAAAGGAGGGCCTTAGGTCCCTGGGACTGGAGTTACAGTTGGTTGTGATCTATCTGCCAAGTGGGTGCTGGGAATTTGGAAGGTCAGCCAGTCTCTCTCTCTCTCTCTCTCTCTCTCTCTCTCTCTCTCTCTCTCTCTCTCTTTGATGGTGGTGGTAGGGGGTTCGAGATAGGGTTTCTCTGTGGCTTTGGAGCCTGTCCTTGAACTAACTCTTGTAGACCAAGCTGGCCTCAAACTCATGAGAGATCTGCCTGCCTCTGCCTCCTGAGTGTTGTGATTAAAGGCGTGCGCCACCACCGCCCAGCCAGCAGTATCTTAACTGCTAAGCTGTCTCTCCAACCCCATTCCTTCTTTTGTGGAAAAGGGGCAGTGTCGATACAGGCTGACATGTGCATACTCAGGATTCTCTTTTCTAATTCGAGCTCTAGTAGTACCAGGAAACATTGGGAGTATCCAAGTGAATGCCAGACAGGAGAGAAATGGGAAAGCGCATGTCAGGTTCCACCCCGCGTTTCTAAAACTGTGTCTATTTGTTCTCTTCTTTTAAAATAATATTTTTTATCACAGGTATACTCTGGAAATGATCAAATTAGTACCACACAGTGAAAGTGCATGGAACTACTTGAAAGGGTAAAAGAATGTTTTTGCTGGGTTTTCGTAAGGAAACCACCAGGCGGCTATGAGCAACATCATGGAATCTTCTCCATAAGAATGCCAAGGAATTTCCTGTGTTGATACATATAACAGTAGAAGCAAAGCATGCTCACGGTCCCCTGGCATTGAGCTGGAGGTATAGGTGTGGCCCAGAATGGGTACAGGGACTCAAATTCAGATCCTCTGCAGGAACAGTAACTGCTGAGCCATCCATCCCTCCAGCCCTTCTGATAATTCATCTTCTCGTGTTTGCACATCAGCAGACCCTTCATAGTTATCCTCGTTATGCTGATTGGGATCAGATGTCTCGTGTGCAGGTCAGTCAGTCCTCTCTGAGTGCCACCACACCCAGCAAACGTTTTGTGTTCATGGAGAACCCATGTCAGTTCTCTGGCCAGAGATCCAGTAGAGCCTGAGTGCTCAATCCTAAACAATGAAGCTTTTTTTTCTTTTTTAGTTTTTATTCCTTCATACATTGCATACCACCCACAGCTTTCCCTCCCTCCACTTCTCCCATTCCTGCTGCACACTTTCCCACTTCCCCTTTTCCCCAAACCCTCTTCTTCATCCTCCCAAAATACAGCAAGCCTTCCAGGAATATTAAACAAAAATGGTATAATGTTACCATAAGGATATTCCCAAACCCTCATATCAAGTTTGGATGAGGCAACCCAGTAGGAGGAAAAGGGTCTCAAATACAGGCAAAAGAGTTAGAGACACCCTAATGCCCACTGTTGGGAGTCAAGAAATCAAAGCTAAGTAACCACAGCATGTATACAGAGAACACAACTCAGACCTATATAACATCCATGATTGTCACTTCAGTCTCTGTGAGCCCAATGAGCCCTGTTAGTGGATTTTGTGGGCCATGCCCTCTTGGTGTCCTCAACCCCTCTGGCTCTTATAATACTTCCTCTCTCTCTTCTGTAGGTGCTCCCCTGGCTCTGACTAATGTTTGGCTGTGCATCTCTGTATCAGATCCCATCAGTTGCTGGATGATGACAGTTGCAGTCATTTTGCAATGCAAAGATTTTTAATGATTTTGATTGACAACCTATTTTTTGGAGGCTAGTCAGACATAATAACCATCGATCTATCTTTTTAATAAAATTGAAATTTTTATGATAGTTTTTGACAATTCTATTTCTTTTTTAAAAATTTTGCTAATTTATTAATTGGAGATTCTACATTTTCATTTAAATTGGGCTTTGTGCTTCAGAGATAAGACATGACACCCTAATCTTTTATAGTAATTATCTGAAGTTTAGTGAAAAACATAATTTCAGGAGAAATTAGTCTTCAGGACAAGCATTCCATAAGTTAAATATTATAATTCTTTTCAAACATCTTTAAAATGCTGCATAATAGATTTAGAAACCTCACGAAATGTTTATCTCAGATTTGTGAAATAACCAATTCACAGAACTAACCATTTTTCTTTGGTCTAGAATTCTAATATTTTTTTATTAAAAATTTCTGCCTCCTCCCCGCCTCCCATTTCCCTCCTCCTCCCCCCACTCTGCTTCCCCTCCCTCTCCAGTCCGAAGAGCAGTCAGGGTTCCCTGCCCTGTGGGAAGTCCAAGGTCCTCCCCCCTCCATCCAGGTCTAGGAAGGTAAGCATCCAAAGAGGCTGGGCTCCCACAAAGCCAGTACATGCAGTAGGATCAAAACCCAGTGCCATTGTCCTTCTCAGCAGCCCGCATTGTCCGCCATGTTCAGAGAGTCCGGTTTTATCCCGTGCTTATTCAGTCCCAGTCCAGCTGGCCTTGGTGAGCTCCCAATAGATCAGCCCCACTGTCTCAGTGGGTGGGTGCACCTCTCACGGTCCTGACTTCCTTGCTCATGTTCTCCCTTCTTCTGCCCCTCATTTGGACCTTGGGAGCTCAGTCCAGTGCTCAATTGTGGTGCTCTGTCTCTATCTCCACCCATCACCAGATGAAGGTTCTATGGTGATATGCAAGATATTCATCAGCATGGCTATACGATCGGGCCATTTCAAGCTCCCTCTCCTTAGCTGCCCAAGGAACTAGCTGGAGACACGTCCCTGGACACTGGGAGCCCCTCTAGAGTCATGTCTCTTGCCAACCCTAAAATGGCTCCCTTAGTTAAGATATATACTTCCCTACTCCCATATCCACCCTTCCTTTATCCCAACCATCCCATTCCCCCAAGTTCTCCCCATCCTTCCCTTCACACTTTTCTCTCCCCATCTCCCCTTACCCCCATCCAACCCCATCCCCAAGTTCCCAATTTTTGCCCAGCAATCCTGTCTACTTCCAATATCCAGGAGGATAACTATATGTTTACCTTTGGGTTCACCTTCTTATTTAGCTTCTCTAGGATCACAAGTTATAGGCTCAATGTCGTTTATTTATGGCTAGAAACCAATTATGAGTGAGTACATCCCATGTTCATCTTTTTGGGTCTGGGTTACCTCACTCAGGATAGAGTTTTCTATTTTCATCCATTTGCATGCAAAATTCAAGATGTCATTGTTTTTTACTGCTGAGTAGTACTCTAATATGTATATATTCCACACTTTCTTCATCCATTCTTCCATGGAAGGGCATCTAGGTTGTTTCCAGTTTCTGGCTATTACAAATAATGCTGCTATGAACATAGTTGAACAAATACTTTTGTAGTATGATAGGACATCTCTTCGGTATATTCCCAAGAGCGGTATTGCTGGGTCCTGGGGTAGGTTGATCCCAAATTTCCTGAGAAACTGCCACACTGCTTTCCATAGTGGTTGCACAAGTTTGCATTCCCACCAGCAATGGATGAGTGTTCCACTGTATAGAAAGGAGGGCTCTAGCTTGTGATTCCAGCTCCCGCAGCTTTTTGTTGGCAGCCACATTTGCTGCTGTGATGTAAGAGGCTGGGGCTGCTGGTAAGGGAATAAAGAAAAGGGACAAAACCAAACAAATGAGGGGTTTCCTCCACTCTCTTGACTTAGGAATTTTCTTTACCACCCATGCTGAACCAGAAGAGTTCTCAGTTTTGAAGCCATACTGAGTCCAGGTCAGAAGAAAACAGAACTGACTTTTCCTGACCAGACCCGTGCTGCCTCAAATTCTGGCCTTTCTTGATCCACCACGAATTAATCCTGTTTTGATTCTGAAGCTGTACTTTGTGGGAGAATTTGCCAGTGTAGGCTCCATCTTTCCGGGAAGTCCTCTCCCCATCCTTTCTTCCTGAAATCTCTGTTTTGTTGGTTTCCACTGCATGAGAATAGCGTGAGGCACCAACAACATTAAATGCGTATTTCTAAACCATTGTCTTACTCACCTTCCTATTACTGTAAGAAAAAAAAAACGGCAAAAGCAACTTAAGAGAGAACAGATTTATTGTTTTGGTTTACTCTTCCAGTGGGATATAGGCCATCATTCCATAGACCATAGAGCAGCAGGCAGGGGAAGGATGGTGGCCAGAGAAGAGCCCAGAGTGAACAGGAAGTGAGGCCTCTTTACAAATCCCCACATGCTCCAGCAGGACTCCACTTCCAAAATAGTCTCAACCCCCACCCCCTGAGGACCATTTAAACATGTGAGCCTATGGGAGATATTTAACATTAAAACCACTAACAAGCAAATGTTATGAACATCTCTCCATGTCAATACATATAAATCAATGTAACTTTTAATATTGCATTTATTTGATGTGTGTGTGTGAGAGAGTGTGTGTGTGCACGTGTGCATATGGAGATCAGAGGACAAGCTGTGAGAATTCTTTCTCACCTCGCACCTGTAGCTCCTAGGGAGTGAACTTAGGTCCCAGCACCCTTACCTGCTGGCCTGCTCACGGACCCCTACAGTGTTTTCCATATAGCAAACCACATATAACACATCTTATGACCTTAGTCATTTTTAGTAGGTTTTTTTGAGTTTTATGTGTATGGGTGCTTTGGCTGCATGTATGTCTGCATCACAGGTGTGCAGTGCACTCCGAGTTCAGACCCTCTGAAACTGACTGAGAGATGGTTGCGAGCTGCCCTGTGTGTGAGGGAACCCAGGTCCTCCAGAAGAGCAGCCAGTGCTCTTTACTGAGGAGCCATGTCATTTTAAGTGCATATTTCAGTGACAGCCAGGATATTTCACACAGTTATGCAACCATTACCTCCATCATCAGCAGAATTTTTTTATCTTTTGAAACTGAAACCCTGTATTCCTTAAGCAGTGCTTTTAGTGGCTTTGAGATATAATGCATATAAAATACTTCTGAATTATTAACATGTATCATTATATAAGAATATAAGGTATTCTTATTATTATACATCCACGTATACTTTCTACTCTAAGTACTCTTGGTACTGGAGAGCTGGTTCCATAGTAAAACACCTGTGCTGCTCTTGCAGAGAACCTGAGCTTAGTTCCCAGCATGCATATCAGGTGGCTCACACAACTACAGCTCCAAGGGCATCTAGTATCCCTGGTCTTCGAGTGACACACACACACACACACACACACACACGTCAGATTGAGAAGCAAAAGTGGCTTACAGAGTGTTTTTTTGCCCCACCCCTCTGGTGCTTTCGAAATCGAACCCAGTCCTTTAACATGCTTGGACTTAACACTCATTATTTGGATAAGAAGCACAGGTGAGTTTTTAAAAATCTGCATGCCATACTGTCTTGATTTCAAACGTAGAAAGTAGATCAGTTTAGAATAGATGATATTATGTGTATTTTAAACAAACAACAAATTACGTCTGCTTTTCCATTTCACAACCTCTCGTTTCACATCAAGTACAGATACGTGTGACTCACTGAGATCTTCCAACCTTCACGTCACTTAAATATCCAGCTTGAGGTGTGGACCTGAAATTTGTGAAGTTCAGCTTTGCATCTCAGATCAAAGCCCCAAATTCACCTTACATGCAGTTTCCAAATCCAGAGGCATCAGTACCTCTGGGGGCTCGGTCGGCAGTGGGGCTGAGAATTTCGGACATTTGCTCAGGCTGCTGTTCTGGGGCCCACCCTCTGCCAACTACTGCTTTGCAAAGATGTAGATCACAAAGCAACCCTCTGAGATTCCCAGCCCCAGGCTCAACCTGTTGGCTGCTTCCTGACACTCACCAGCAGAACCAGAGGCAGGGTGAGAGCGGGCGTCCATGGTACGGCGGGTGGCGGCCACCGGGGGGCAGCCTCGCGCTCGCTTCGGACCGCTTCCTGCCATGCAGTAGTAGTGGGCAGCAAGCCAGATTTGGTGGGTATCAGGTAGGCTCGGGGGAATAGTGGAGCAGACTGGGGCTCTGCGGGGCCTTTCCTATCCTGGACCACCTCCCCAACCCAGCCACAGGGTGGGATGACGGGTCTCTCCCGGGCCTCAGCTGAGCCTCGCCTTGGAGCAGGTGTTGCTCTTTAGATGCTTACCGTGCACCCTCCGTCCCTCCGGGTGCTCATCGTGCACCCGTACCCTCGGTGATCACCGTGCACCGCCCCACTCTGGGTGATCACCATGCACCGCCCTCCTCTGGGTGATCACCGCTCACCCCCTCCGGGAGATTTCCTTACAGCCCCTCCGTGTGCTCTCCGCGCACCCCTTTCCGGGTCTCTCTGTGCACCGGGCGCCGCCACTCAACTGTGTATGCCACTTCCCTCTTCTACTAAAAAGCAATATTTGGAGTATAGGAAGTTTGACATTCCACCCTTTGCCTGTACTAACTACATAATATCCAGATTATTTAAAATAATTACCGGAAAGTGAGGTTTAGCCTGAATTGTCTTGGTGACATCAACATCTCGAATTATGTAAAACATGGTGCATATTGGCAGTTCATTTAGTTGGCTTATTTTCTTTGTCTAAGCAGCCCCCTCCAGTGACCACAATGGGTTCACGTCTGCCTAACCCCTGAGCTTTGCAAGACCCCGAGGAAGAACGTGGATTTGAGGCAGCCCTTCCATGTACATGGTGTAGATCTTGGATGAGCGCCTTCACCTTTGAGTCCGTTCCCTTCTCTGGAAAATTATCTACCTCTCAGAATTATTTTGAGTTTGATATTGTGTGATACTGTGTGAGTTGAGTTTAAGGATGATTGCTTTTTTTCCTAGGGAGATTCAGAATGTGAGGATTATAGCTAAAAGATACAAAATACAGTCCATAAATGCCCTAAGGGCTTGCCAACTAATGAGGGTCATATTTTCATTTGAAAAGAGGATTCTAGGGCCTGCAGGGATCACTCAGTGGTGAAGAGCACTTGTTTTTGCAGAGGACCCAGGTTCAATTCCCTAAGGGCTCACTGCTGTTCAGAATTTCAGTTCCAGGGAATCCAGCACCCTATTCCAACCTCCCTGGGCACCATGCATGCAAACAAGCACTCATTCATATAAAATAAGTAAGTCTTTTATTTATTCATTTATTTTGGATTTTGAGACAGGGTGTTTCTGTAGTAAATAAATCTTTTTAAAAAAGAAAATATGAATTCCAGGTTCTTGCAGAATTTTGTTCCTGGTGTTGGTAGCATTTGAGTATTAGCTTGTATTGCTATAATCAGCTTTTTTAAATGATTTGTTTATTTATTTTTGCTTCTGTGAATTTCTGTGTGAGGGTGCCATGTTTCCGGGAACTGGAGTTATAAACAATTGTGAGCTACTATATGGGTGCTGGGACTTGAACCTGCATCCTCAGCCACTGCTCTTACCCACTGAGCTATTGCTCCAACCTTGCTATAGGAGGCTTTTAGAAGGGAAGGGTTTATTTGGGCTCAGTCCTGGGGGTTAATTCCGTGATGGGCCTTGGCATAGTGACCTTTGCTTATGGCCTGTGGTCATTCTGCACATCGTGGCAGGAGAGATCCGTGGTGGAAGGGGAATCTGATGGGAGAAGACGGCAGTGGAGGAAGTGGCCTTCCTTCATGGCATCCTGAATGCAGAGAGACACAGGCTGGGGTCCCAGTATCTCCTTCTAGGCCGTGCTGTTCCTGACAGAAACTTCCTTGTCGCAGACTCTATGTTTTTAAGATGCTGCCACCATCCAGCAACAACTGAAGATCAAGTCTTGAATGACTGAGCCTTAGGGGGATATTTTTATCAGAGCACGAGAGTGAAGGTGTGTGTGGAGCTGGAGAGTGAGTAGTGGGTGTGGATTTAGACTTAAGCTCCTCTGCCCGGCCACAAGTCTCTTGCAAAACCCAGGAAAGGGGCTGACAATTTTACACTCCAAAGTCTGTGCACTGGAAAGGGTGTGTGCCTGTGTGTGTGTTTCACACATGTCATGGCATGCATGTGGAGGACAGAGTACAACATGGGTGCTGGTCTTGGCCCTCTCCCTTGTTTGAGCCAGGATCACTCTGTGGTGTGCCATGGGTCAGGCTGGCTGGCCCAGCAGCCTCCATGGATTCTCTTCACCACCGGTATCACTGTAGGAACAATGGCTTCTCTTGGGTTCTGGGAATTTCAGCTTGGGTCTCTGCACCTTACCTACTGAGCCATCTGCCCAGTCTGTGTGTGTTCTTTTCTTAGGGAGCCCCCTTTCCTTCCTAAAACTATAAGCTCTAAGGGCCATGAAACTTGCAGTCACACAATAGAAAAGTCAGAGAGAGGGGGAGGTTGGGGTGAAAGAGATTTAACACTTGGAAGATGTAACTGTGATGTTGGTGCAATTGGATGAGAGAAGAAATGGCAGATGGGAAGCGCTAGAGGGCAGGTCCCACAGAGAACTGAAGGGAAACACAGGAAGACAGCAATTGCGTGCCAGAAGCCCATGAACACAGAGAAGTGCGGAGTGACTGTCCATTCAGTGTGGCTTGGTCCCTGCTCTGTGCCAGGCACTGCAGATGGTAGGGAACCAAACAGAACAGGTGACAAACATCTTGAAGCACAATCTAAGGGTTCACAGATCTCCTAACGGGTTTCTTTCGGCACCAAGGAGTGTTTGGGGGCTGGAGTATAGAACACTGGGGGGCTCTGTAGTTTACTTTCCTGGGGTTTACCTTCCCCTTGGTGCAGGAGTCAGACCCAGGGCATTGTCTTTGCATATGCTAAGCATTGACTCACGATCTACATCCCTGCCACTCAAGACTCAGCTCAGAATTTAGACTTGTTTTTCAAGGCACAGTGGGACTATTGAATGTTTGTATTCTGGTCAGGATTTAATCTGTCGTTTGGAAGGATTACCCTCTATGTCAAACAAGAATTCTTCCACGTACACGTAGGGAAATGTGTACAAAGTTTGTTTCACACCTGGCTGGTTGTGAATGCCTATAATTCAGCCCATGGGAGACTTAGTCAAGAGGGTGGTATAGTTGGTTTGTCTACACAATGAGACTGTCTGGAGCAGGGGGAGTTATTTCACTGATGATGCTCTCGTCGACTGAGAGTAACAAAGCAGAGTAGATGAATCTTGAAAGCATACTGTGAATGGCTGGCGAGCTATCTTCATTGTGATGGGAGCTTGCAGCCAAACCCAGTAATCTGAGTTCAACACTCAGGATCCATAGTGGAAAGGGAGACCTGATTCCTGTAAATTGTGCTCTGACCTCCTCATGCATGCCTTGGCAGGTGTCCTCCCCTCATGGTCAAAGAAATAAAAAGTAAGAAATTAAAACAACAACAACAACAAGATCAATCTGAACTTCAAAGCCGTTAGCTGCAGAGCGGCTCTCCCGTATACCAGAAGTGACACAGTGCCTAAGAAGCTGTTTATGAGCAGGGACTTGTGACCACGGAGGACATGGTTTAACTGTGCCCACCAGAGGGCCTCAGATTTTAGCATTCATCCAGACCACCTGGAGGACTGTAAAAGCAGATGTTGTTTCTGATCAGTAGGTCTGAAGTGAGCACCCATGAAATGGCTTTTCTTCCCAAGTCCCCCGGTCTCCAGCCAGAGAATCCCAGAGAATAACCATGAGGCTAATGGCGGCTGGGGATGGAGAGGGCATTGAAGGTGCTTCAGTTCTATATGTAATATTTCATTTCTTTCACAAAGGTCAGGCTTGGTGGAGAATCCTATACCATGCGAGACCCTGGGTTGGGTCCCCAGTATGCCTCACTCCCCCAAAATGTTATTTTTTAAAAATTGAAATATATTTAGGACAACTGTAAATTGATAAGACACTGAATAGATGGTCCCAATCTTACTTATTTTTTTCTTTTGGAACATTTCATTAAAGAAGGAAGATCCCATCTGCTGTGTAGAGAATGGATGGGAGCAAAGAAAGATAATGCAGGAATCAGCTGTAGACGCGCAGGTAAGAGGCCAAGGCGGAGTCAGAAAAGGACTGTATTCTGACGTCAGGGGAGGGAGGAACTGATTCATCCTGGTTTGTGATATGAATGATGGTGGGCTGTGTCTCCACGATAGAGTGGGAGCCCCGAAGAGGAGATGTGCTGGGGAAAAGGGGGGGACAACAAGGTCAGCAGTGGACCCTGAGCCCACAGAGCGTTGGGAGAAGGATCTAGATGGCAGTATAGATGTAGGAATCGCAGCAGAGACACTGCATGAGGTGAGATTACCTCGGCCTGCAGCACCCTCAAAGGAATAGTATCATCTGCTGCCAGGTTTGGCCAGCTACAATCCACTGCCTGTTTATAGCCCTGAGCTAAGCAAGCACTTTACTAGTGAGCTATAGTCCCGGCCATTTTTAACCTGGTAAATGTTGGGTAAGAGATATTTGTTGAGAAAGCACAGGTTGTTTTTCTACGCCATAGAGGCTGCTCTTATGTACTCTGGCTACAGGGCTGAGTGGCACAGGCAGAAACAACGCATGATATCATAGCACCCCTCTGCACCTCACATCTGTGATGCGGTTATCACTTGATTTTGGCATTGACTCCTAGAGAAAAAAGCAGTTGCAAAAAAACCCTTTGTCCTAAGGTCTAAGTTGAGATGCACGTGGTCCCTCTAAAGATTATGAAGAAAGGTGAGCTGGAGAGATGGCTCCATGGGTAAAGGTGCTGGTCATGCAAGCCTGTTGCATCCCCAAGACCCACTTAAAGAGAGAAGAGAGAATCAGCTCCGCTGAGTTGTCCCCAGCCTCCACACATGCGCTGTGGCATGTGCTCGCCCATGCCCACACGTCGTACACACAATGATAATTAACAAAAAGTTTATTAAAGTATGATGAAAGAGATAATACAACAGATGCAGTAGCCTGGGTGGAAACAGCCGCCGTGACTCTGTTCAGCCTCTAAAGATGAGCCGAGGGAGAGGCCTGAGGTCAAGATGAGGGTCTCGAGTCCCCGTGGAAAGACGAACAAGTGACCTGAATCTGAACCTGGCTGGGGAGACCCCAGAGTGTGGGGTGAATGGGCAAGATGACCTCCAGGTGGCCTGTGAATGAAACCAGAGTGATTGCAGATTTACGACCCCATGATAGAAGGAATAAACACCAGTGTTGAATTCTGTTTTCTAAGCGAAGCTTAGAGTTATGGAGGCTGTGAGCTGCCATGTGGTACCAAGCTGAGAGAAGGGAGAGACTCCTGAAGGTAGCCCTGTCAAGATTGACTCTGGATCCCTTGTCTCCCACTCTAATGGTCACTTTGGAACACTTCTGTCCAGCACTTTGAGGAACAAGCATCCTTTGCTCAAGAGTCCATCCCAGGTCTGTCCCCTTCCAGCTCCCTCAGCCATGGCCCTGCAGTGATCTCTATTCTGGATTTTTGAGTCCCTCCTACCAGTGTCTCCCAAGTCATCTCTTTGCAAAGTCTTAGACAGTTAGAATTAAACCATCATTCTCACAAGTTTGTCAACTCTTATCCTGGATTATCATCAGGGCCTAATTTCTGCACCTCCATCTTCCCACCCCAAAGCTACTGAAAAATTAGCCTTGCTTCTTTATTGGGCCATCGCTTGGGGATAGGGTGCTCAGCTAGCTTAACCAAGGCCCTGTGTTCAATCCCCCGGGCCACAGAAAAAAGCCTAAATATTTTGTTGTTGCTGTGTTAGGGTTCAAGCCCAGGATCTTGCGCATGCTGGAAGCTCCCTGAGCTGAATCACCAGAACACACTAACTTCTCAGCTTCAGGAGACCCTTGTCTGTTTCCTATGCTCACTAAGCCTCTTTGTCTGCCTTCTATCCCAGTCCCACAATACACACCTACATTCAGGCCACCCACCTAGTGCAAGATCCTGTGGTCTGGATGAACCCCCATTTTAGCTTGTAATGAAGAATGGTGTTTATCAGGGCAGCTCACATTGCAGTGCGTTTATGCCTTCATGTAATGCTGATCCTGACCAAACCCACAAGTGACGGTGACCACCTTCGGCCCACTAGTGGCATCAGAACACTCCCGTGGAAATCAGCATAGACATTGATTCTACTGTAGGAACTGACATGGGACAGCAACATGGAAGCAGGAAAGGTCTCACCCACAGAGAAGTCCCCCGGGGCGTTGGGCTGTTGCTCTCCTTGGCCTTTATGAATGTGCTCTTTTACTTCTGCCTGGACTGGTTTTCCATCTCCCCCAATCTCCTGAGGATCCCAGGCGCTGTCTTCATGGTTACTTCAGGATGGGACGGATAAGAAACCTCTTGTGCTGGTTGTCCTGTGAGGAGCTGAGGCCGGAAGCGAGGCAGCTGAGGCGCGTTGGGGAAGGAGCCGTGAAGAGGGTAAGTGTTCACGTCTGTACTGTCCTCACTGTCAGCTTCGGTGCCCTGACACTTGCTGTACCTGGGAGTCCAAGGCAAAAAGATTGCCTGGGGCTGGGCTGTGGTGGCGCACGCCTCTAATCTCAGCACTTGGGAAGCAGAGGCAGGCGGGTCTCTGACTTTGAGGCCAGCCTGGTCTACAGAGCAAGTTTCAAGACAGCCAGAGTTACACAGAGAAACCCTGTCTCAAAAAAAACCCAACAACAACAACAACAAAAAAAGATTGCTTGGGGTGGGGACTTTGAGGCCGGCCTGGGAAACATCGTGGAATACTGGCTTAAAAACAAATGAAAGGAAAACAATCCATGAAGGCCCTGTGTTTCTGTCCTTGAGCCCAGGAGTCTCTGATGGGGAACTCAGGAGGGCGTAGTGAAATCGTCTGGAGGGAGGGAGGCAGGTGTGAAAGAGTGCTATAGGATGGGAGATGGGAACACTTTCAGGCTGGAAATGTAGCTCAGCTGGAGGAGTGCTTGCTTCAAGGCCATCTGTGGCTGTGTAGGGAATTCAAGGCCAACCTGTGTTACAGGAGACCTTGTCTCAAAAAATTATATATAAACATAGTCAATATGTAGCCATTAGGTATAGATAGGAACTTCAATTAGTATCAGGAAGAAAAGTCCTAGGATAATAAGTGAAAAAGAAAAGTGTGCTGCCTAGCTGTGGAGTATACTGTTTTCAATTGCAAAGTTACTTACTTATATAAGAAAATACAACCATGATAGACAATTATAGAGTTAAGGAGGGGTCTGAGCATCCAGCACAGCACATCAGGCCTCGGTGATTCACTCCTGCTCTGAGACAAATGTTTCTCCAAATGCTCACCCATTTCCAAATGCTAATGGTCTTATTTTATGAACCATGAAGATGGAAGACTGCGAAGACAGCATCCTCTTCCTTTCCGTGAGGTCCCATGTACCTCCCTGCATGCATCATCCTGAGTCTTGCAACTTTGAGGGATCACCAGTCTTCCCCACCCCATCCTTCATTCCCTTCTGTGTAAAAACAAGCACACTTGCTGGGCGGTGGTGATGCACACCTTTAATCCCAGCACTAGGGAGGCAGAGGCAAGATGATCTCTGTGAGTTTGAGGCCAGCCTGGTCTACAAGAGCTAGTTCCAGGACAGGCTCCAAAGCTACAAAGAAACCCTGTGTTAAAATTAAAAAAAGAAAGTACACTTTACAGAAAGAATTTACAGATAGAAGCTCCGTCCTCTGTAGCCACTGCTCTTTCTGTTTCTGTGATGGGAAAGCTTGTTCACCAACTCCACCTCCCGCGCTCTCCATCACTGTCATCCTTTCCCGTGTAGCCTCCACACACCAGGAAACCT
Organism: Microtus agrestis; assembly: GCA_902806775.1. NCBI lineage: Eukaryota > Metazoa > Chordata > Mammalia > Rodentia > Cricetidae > Microtus > Microtus agrestis. The sequence continues at coordinate 35,826 of CADCXT010001310.1, read as the reverse complement.
CAGACTGAACACTACTTTCCTCTTGGTCCCTTTAGCAGCCATGGACTCAGTGGCTTCTTGTCCTCGGACCCTGGTGTTCTAGGATAGCGTGCTTTGTGTCTCCCTCGTCCCTTGCTCCTTCTGAACTCCTTTACATCCTCTCTTTCCTCGTCCCGCCAGCTGATGGTGCATCTCAACCAGCAGCAGTTTGGAAGTGGATGACAGTGTGTACCGACTCTTGTGGTTGTCACTACTGGAGAGGGGGTGTTTCTGGCATTCGGTGGGGTGGAAGCTGGGGATGCTGCCAGACAGACATCCTGCATGCCACACGACAGGCCTGTCCCTCGAGAGACAGATGTCTGCACTAACATAGCAATGCTGAAGCTGAGGAAGTGTCTCTCTGTGTCTCTAGATATAATCTATATCTAGACCTAGTCTAATGCTGTTGCCTTTGCATATTTAATAAACTCCCAGATGGTTCTTTCGAGGCCTGTCTCTCCGCAACTCCCAGAACTGTGCAGTCAACCGCTTATTTGTCAGCTCCACTTGGAGTTCTCTGAGCACGTCAGAACATCCTGGGTGGGACTCTTGTTTGTTTGTTTCTTCCTTCCGAATAGAGTCTTACTGTATAGCCTTCAAATTCATGATCCTCCTACCTCAGCTTCTTGAATTTAGGGATTACCCATATGTGTCACTACAGCTGGGTTGGTGTGGAACGGTTGATCATCTCTTCTGTGGGGCCTGCTGTTCCCCCCTTTGTAGATGGCACCACTTTCCACCCAGGTCCTTGAGCCATATACCTGGGAATCATCTTGGGTCCTCCTGCCCCTTCTGTTAGCCAGGAGCAGGCTGTGCTCTTCCACACTGCAGTCCATTGCGACTCTCGGGTTCTGGGAAGCCTTTGGAAGAGTCCGTGGTCTCCGCCTTGGCCCTGCTCTTCCTTCTTCCTTCCTTCCTTTCTTCCTTCCTTCCTTCCTTCCTTCCTTCCTTCCTTCCTTCCTTCCTTCCTTCCTTCCTTCCTTCCTTCTTTCTTTCCTTCCTTCCCCGTCCCAGTTAGCTGCTCACCCTGCTGAGTGCTGCGAGTCTATCTTCACAGCTCTGGGATGGCAGAGACGGGACGTATCTGGTTTGTTTCCGAGTCCTCTGCACCACCCCTGCATCCTAGGAGGTGTTCGTTTCTCAGTGTGATTTGGTGGAAGCCTGGGTCTGACATTCTTCATGGCCCTGTTTCAGGTCTTTCTGTCCGAGTGGAATGGGCACAAAGTTGCACTCTCACGGCTCACCAGGCTGGAGATGAAGGATGATTTCTTCCACGGACTGCAGATGCTAAAGTCTCTGCAGAGCGAGACATGGTCACGCTGGTTGGCTACTGAGGGGAGGACGGCACCGTTCTCACCGAGTATCACCCCTTGGGTTCCCTGAGAAACCTGGAAGAAACACTAAACCTTTCGAAGTACCAAGATGCGAACACCTGGCAGCACCGGCTGCAGCTGGCCGTGGAGTATGTCGCCATCATCAACTACCCTGGGCATGAGGGTCATGTGTGACAAAACGCTGTCTCAGTACCTGCTGACAAGTAACTTCAGCATTGTGGCCAATGACCTGGGTGCGCTGCCCCTGGTGGACCATGCCTCCAGGATCCTGGTGAAGTGTGGCCACAGGGAACTCCACAGAGATTTTGTGGCTTCAGAGCAGCTATGGCCTTATGGGGAAGACACGCCCTTCCAAGATGATCTCATGCCCTCCTATGATGAGAAGATTGACATCTGGAAGATTCCAGATGTCTCCAGTTTCCTTTGGGGCACGTGGAAGGCAGCAATATGGTTCTTTTCCACTTGTTTGATATCCATAAGGCATGTAAGAGCCAGATCCCCGCAGAAAGACCCACGGCTCAGGATGTTCTGGACACTTATCAGAAGGATTTACATTCATTCAGAGACTCTGTGATGTCTCAGACAAAAGAGATGCTGAAAGGACAGACCATTAAGTGATGGACTTGATGGCCGAAAGGCATCCCAGCTGTTCTACTCTTGACAATGGAAGTGCTTTCGTGAACCTCATGATTTGTGGATGCAGGATCTCCTCCACATTGCCTGTACATCTGAGTGTGCCCTGCTTTCCGGCCACCTGGATGGAAGTAGCCAAGCAGGAAAACCTTGCTTCAGTGTGCTTCCTGGTGAAGATGCAGAGAATTCATGGGTCTACACAGAATTGAAGGAATTGATAAAAAGGTAATCATGAAGAAGCATCGCCTACCCTGGTAACTGTGTTTATAGATTGGTAGGAAATGGAAATCTTTAAATGACCACTTGGAAAAAAACATATACTAATTCTTCAGAGAACGTCTCTCCTAATTTGAGCAGTCCTGTTAGAAGCTTGGGATATAGAGCCCAATGGTCGGGCACTTACCTGGTTCTATGCAAAGCCTTGGATCTGACAAGTAGCATACACACACACACACACACACTCAAAGGCCGTTTTGGGTGTCCAAAGCGCAGCCCTCGTCAGTGAGGTCCTTGTCAGTGTTGCAGATGACCGTCTGTGAAGGTTCCATGCTGAAAGGACAGACCATTAAGTGATGGACTTGATGGCCGAAAGGCATCCCAGCTGTTCTACTCTTGACAATGGAAGTGCTTTCGTGAACCTCATGATTTGTGGATGCAGGATCTCCTCCACATTGCCTGTACATCTGAGTGTGCCCTGCTCAGTTTCCTCTCACTGAGCCAAGTATGCTGTGGCAGCATGCTCTGGAGAGCGACTGTGAATGGCTAGGACTGACTCCTGGGAACGGCAGGCTGCGGGGACTTCCTTACCTGCCTGGGATGGTGCTGACCTGCGGTTTCTGTGTGAACGTTTCGTATCCAGTGTTTCTCTTTACTAGACAGTGTCGAGCCTCCCCGGGCTTGCATAACTGAACACCTTAAAAAACAAAACCTGTGGATCCAGGAATGGTGGTGCACACCTGTAATCCTAGTGCCTGGGAAACAGATTGGAGAAACCAAGAGTTCAGGCCTGCCATGGGCTATATACCATGATCCCGTCTGTCCTCGCCCCCACCCCAATAAAAATGTCGCTCCTGTGGTGCTGGCATCCTTATTATGGGAGACGTGAGAAAGTCGGTGTGTCTTCATGGCCACTCACGAGGTGTCCCCTGAACCTAAGAAGGCTACAGAGCCACCTGGAGTCACAGATCAGGGCCCACCCCGGAGTCTCTAGCTTCACAGGGCTAGAGGGAAGTCCAAGGGTTTTCATTTGTAACTGGTTCACCATGCTGCTGTCCCTGGTGTTTCCCTGCTCCTACAGGGACTACTGTTCAAGACTCATGTCCCCCTTGAAAGTAAGGTACCACAGACAAAAGAAGTAGGCGGCCTTGGTACTGTATTGTTTTGTGTAGCCTGTAACTAGGGGGTGAACTTGCCCAGGGTATCTGAACCATCTCTGTGAAGCACACAGGGTGCTCCATTCACTTTGTGTTTGTTGTCTTACAAAACCTCCACCAAAACCCACTGGCTTAAAGATATTAACAAGTGCTGGCCTGGATGTGGAGTAACTGGACCCCTGACTTTGTTGCTAGTGTTCCCGACATGGAAAAGGATGTAGGGGAAAGAGTTAGGCGGTTAGTTCCTCAGAAACTTTAGATAGAATGATCACATGACCCAGTAGTTCTTCGAAACATGTTTACATTAGACATGAGCTTGATGGTACAGTGATTGATAATAGGCAAAAGGTTAAAAAATAGTCCAAATGTTGGTCAGTTATAAACTCTGTGTGTGTGTGTGTGTAGTAGAATATTATTTAGCCTTAAAGAATGGCATTCCTTTGCATGCTACAGTGAGTAAGCCTTGAAAACACTGCATGGAAGAAGCTGCTCATAGAAGATGACGTGTTGCATAATTGTATCTGGATCATCCCAGTCTAAACCCATAGAAACAGGAAGATCAGTGTGTGTGACAGGGTGGTAGCTGGGCACAATCTAAGAACAGGAAGCGATGAAACGTGCTAAGCTTGCGCAGTGGGAGACTCCACCCGACCTCACCGCTCAGTTGTATGCAAAGGGAAAAATTTCAAAGAAGACCGCAAGGCTGAACGTTTCTGGTCTTTCCCTTGATGAGGGAAGCTGTAGTCAACCTTAGGGGCATTTACAGAGGAATGATTCAGACGTTCAAAGCCCAGAGAGGACGCTGAATACAAATGAGGATGTAGGACACAAAGTTCTAGTTCCTCGTCTACGACACAGGCACCGTGTTCACCAACACTCCTCTCCGCACCCTAAGGAGGAACTGGTACTTGGCACAAATTCCAAAAAGGAACATCAGAAGTGAAACGTGGCTAGTAGTGCTGCTCTAACTGGTGAAGTGTGTGGTCTCCCGCTCACCTTTCCGTGCTTCTGTGAATGGGCTCCCAAAGTTTTTTTAAATTCCCACTAAAAAATCGATTTTTATCATCTCACATATAGAAGGGAGAAGCAAAAATATTAAAAATAAATAACTAAATACACGACCATATAAGCATCATTCATAGGAGTCTCTGAAACGGGAGTTAGAGGTGCTTGTGAGCCTCCTGATGTGGGTGCTGGGAGCTGACCCTGGGTCCTCTGCAAGAGCGGTAAGCATTCTTCTAGCATCATGAGTCACATGCTTTGTGTTTGTTTGTTTTTTATTTATTTTATGTATATGAGTGTTTTGCCTGCATGTATGTCTGTATACTTGTTACAGTACTGACGGAGGCAAGAGGAGGGTGTTGGATCCCCTGGAACTGGGATTACAAATGCTTGTGAACTGCCGTGTAGGTCCTGGGATTCAAACTCGTGTCCCCTGAAAGAGCAGCCAGCGCTCTTAACTGCTGAGCCATCTCTCCAGCCCCCATGAATGATGTTCTCAAGAGTTCCATCGAGCCCCATGGGGTCTGTGAGGTCTGCCACAATGATTCAGAAGTTGATCATCTATAGCATGATTAATAAAAGCCCAGAGATAGAAATTGGGGTCCAGCCTGAAGGTCAGAAAAGCAAAATAGTCAGCCACCTCCACCTCAATCCCAAATGGTGATCCTGCCTCCAGGAATCTCAGCACGCGACTGCGTGTGTGAGCTGTCTCCCCCTGTTTTAGAATCCTCTCTAGGGCTGGGATTAAAGGCATGCACCGCCCAGTTTCTATGGCAAACTAGTGTGGCTACTGGGATTAGAGGTGTGTGTCACCATTGCCTGGTATGTAAGGCAGATCATTGTGGCGGTTTCACCCTCTGAACTTCAGGCAAGCTTTATTTATTAAAATACAAATGAGATATCACTGTCTGTGGCAGCTCTTTGAGTCACTTGGCTGCAGAACTCCACAGGGACCTCTTATCCGTTCTGTCTTTTCCGGGTTGTCAGAGATAAGCTTCGACCCCTCTAGACCATCAGCGATGTCTTGATGTAGTGAAAGACCCTTGTTTTCAAGGGCGGTGGGAGAAATCCCCCAGACTCAATAATTCAGGCCAACAGATGCAATAAGCAAGAGGTGTCTTTATTGATTACACAGGTGCCTGTGGGTGCACCAGCAGCTTTCGCCAACTGAGCACCCCGGGGAAATTCAAACAGCCATATTTATAGGGAAAAATGATTACATAAGAGGGTAGTATAGCACAAGCATTTCATTGGCTCTCAAATTGGCAGGCTTAGCTCGCCCCATGTCTATTCTCAAATTTCCCCGAAAAACCATAAAGACAGATAAAATACCCTGCAGCCAGTTGACAGATTAGATAGAATGTCTTGGGGGTGGAGGATTCCCTCCCCTCGCCTAGTCAGTGAGTCTGCAACCCATAGATATCCAGTTTTAGCATCGGCTGAGCTGCGGGGGGGCAGGTAGATTTCACCAGAGTTTAACATAGTACGTGGGCACGGGGGTCCTTCAAGTATTGGGGGGTTTTTCAGTAGGAGATGCCCAGGGCTTTCTTGGGTATGGGCAGCCCACGGAGTTAAAATAGTAATGAGGCCCAGCAAAATGGCTCAGCAGTTAAAGCCCTTGCCGCCAAGCCTGAGGATCCAAGTTCAGTCCTTGGAGCTCACGTGGTAGGAGAGATCAGACTCCTGTAAGTTGGCCTCTGACCTCCGCACATGCACAGTACAGCACACATATGTACACACCAAAATTAAATGTAAACACAGATAAAATGTAATAAATGTCACTGATGAAAAATTAAAAGTATAAAAACTGCAGCGTTATTATGAAACAAAGAAGAGGAAAATAAAAATAATGCTTGAGTTGCCTTTAGAGTAAGTAACAGGAGCCCTTAATATGGACGGTAATTTAAAGTTGTCCATTGAGGGCCATTGAGAGGGCTCAGCAAGCAACGGTGCTTGTTGCTGAGCCTGAACCTGGAAGCCACTGTGTGCTGTGACACCAAATAGACAGGCTCTTGCCAGCTTAGCCTATCTCTGTCACACGGTCAGCTGCAGGTGCCTCCTCAGTGTGTATGTGGTCAGTTATGGGAGTCATACTCCTCAGTGTGTATGTGCTCAGTTATAGGAGTCATACTCCTCAGTGTGTATGTGCTCAGTTATAGGCGTCATACTCCTCAGTGTGTATGTGGTCAGTTATAGGAGTCATAACTCTTTGAATTGTTTGAATGCTAAGGAAGGATCAACAGCTGCTAAAAGATAGTTGTTCATAAATGCTGCTAAATTAATCCAAAAGAGGTATTTTTTTTCAGCATCTAATGAAATGATCATATTGGTTTTTTTCTTTCAGTTTATTTATATGATGGATTACATTGATAGATATTCGTATGTTGAACCAACCCTGCACCTCTGGGATGAAGCTTACTTGATCATAATGAATAATTTTTTATGTGTTCTTGGATTCAGTTTGCCAGTATTTTATTGAGAATTTTTGCATCGATGTTCATGAGCGAGATTGGTCTGTAATTCTCTTTCTTAGTTGAGTCTTTGTGTGGTTTTGGTATCAGGGTAACTGTAGCTTTATAAAAAGTTTGGCAATGACTCGTCTGTTTCTATTATGGAAACACATCAGCTCCTCTTGGAAGTTCTGGGGGATTCCAGGTGTCCAAGGGAATATCCCCAGCTAGGTCCTTGAGCAGGAGAGGAGAGGGTGCCTGAACTGGCCTTCTCCCATAGCCACACTGATGAATATCTTGAATATCACCATAGAACCTTCATCTGGAGAAGGATGGAGATAGAGACAGAGACCAACACTGGAGCACTGGACTGAGCTCCCAAGGTCCAGATGAAGAGCAGAAGGAGGGAGAAGATGAGCAAGGAAGTCAGGACCATGAGATGTTGGTCCACCCACTAAGACAATGTGCCTGATCTAAGCTGGGACTGAATGAGCATGTGATCAAACTGGGCTCTCTGAATGTGGCTGACAATGGAGGCTGAATGAGAAGCCATTGATAATGGCACTGAGACTTGTTTCTTCTGTATATGCTGGCTTTTGAGGAGTCTAGTCTTTTTGGATGCACACATTCCTAGGCCTGGATGGAGGAAGAAGAGCCTTGAACTTTTCACAGAGCTCTCTTACGACTAAAGGGGGAGGAAGGAGGGTGACTGGAGGAGCAGGATGGGAATGGGAGGAGGGGAGGAAGTGGAAATTTTTAAATGGAAAAATTAAAAAATAAATAGATAAATAAATAAATGAAAGAAATTGCTTCTCTTTAGAGAGAAAAGTGCATTTCTTTGAGGGAAACTCACGGTTGTGTGAAGAAGCTAAACACACTTTCATAAGAATGTGTTTATCTTTCCAAGTACAGCATATAGAGTGTAGGGGAACACTCCTTTTACTTCTCACATTGCTTTGAACTCTTTGAAGAAATTGCTTCTCTTTAGAAAGAAACACATGTGCGTTTTTTATGAAAGCTTATGAAGGTGCTAACAATGAATTAGAAAACTTTAACATGCTTCTTTCTCAGAAAGCTTCATGCATTTTTTTGAGAAAAACTCCTGGTTCTATTTAGAAGTGTATTTAACTAAATACACTTTCAAAAGTGTGTGCTTTTCTTTCAAAGTACTGCATATAATCTCTAGGGGAACACTCATTGTACTTTCAACAATGCTTTGAACAGCTTAAAGGAACTACTTTTCTTTATAGAGAAACATGTGTTTCTTTCTCACAAAGCTTCTTGCATTTCTTTGGGGGAAACCCATGGTTCTATTAAGAAGCTAAATACAATTTCAAAAGAGTATGCTTATCTTTCAAACTACAGCATATATAGTGTAGGGGAACACCACTTTTACTTCTAACAATGCTTTGAACAGTTTAAAGAAATTGCTTTTCTTTAGAGAGAAACACATGTGTATTTTTCATGAAAGCTTATTATTTTCATTACTTTATTGATACTAGGAATCAAAAATTTCACTTCTTCCCCTCCTTCCACTTTTCTCCCACTCCCCCACTCACCCTCCCTCTTTCTTCTCCAGTCCTAAGAGAGGGCAGGGTACCCTGCCCTGTGGGAAGTCCAAGGCCCTCCCCCCTCCACCCAGGCTTAGGAAGGTATGCATCCAAACAGACTAGGATCCCAAAAAGCCAGTACATGCCATAGAGACAAATCCCAGTGCCATTATCATTGGTTTCTCAGTCTGCCCCAATTGTCAGCCACATTCAGAGGGTCCTGTTTGATCCCATGCTCATTAAGCCCCAATCCAGCTGAGTTTGGTGAGCTTCCCTTATTTCAGGCACACTGTCTCAGTGGGTGGATCAACCCCTCGTGGTCCTGACTTCCTTGGTCATATTCTTCTTCTTTCTGCTCATCAGTGAATCTTGGGAGCTCAGTCTAGTACTCCCATGTGTCACTGGACAAAGGGTCTATGGTGATATTCAAGATCAGTCTGACTACAGGACAAGGCCAGTTCAGGCACCCTCTCTTCTACTGACCAGTGTCCTAGCTGGAGACATCCCTGTGGATTCTTGGGAATTTTTCTAGAACCAAGTTGCTTTATAACCCCCAAATTCTCCCTCAATAAGATATCTCTTTCCTTTCTCTAATATCTGCCCTTCCTCCATCTCAACTATCCCATTCCCTCAAGCTCTCCCCAACCCTCTCCTTCTCTTCTCTTCCTCTTATTCCATTCCTTTTACCCCCTGCCACTAATGAGTAGGAAGATCTTCACCAACCCCACATCAGACAAAGGACTAATCTCCAAAATACATAAAAAGCTCAAGAAATTAGATATTAAATTTCTTAATAACCAAATTAAAAATGGTGTACTGAGCTAAACAGATTTCTCAACAGAAGAATTTGAAATGGTCAAAAGATACTTAAGGACAGGTTTAACTTCCTTAGCTATTGGGGAAATGCAAATTGAAACAACTACTGGACTTTCAAAAAAGAGTTAATACCAATATACCTCAAATTATTCCACAAAATAGAAATAGAAAGAATATTGCCCTTTTATGATTACTGTGATACTTAAGACACATAAAGACCCAACTAGAGTGATATTTTATTTGTGCTTTGATAAATAAAGCTTGCCTGAAGATCATAGCACAAAGCTAGCCACACTAGTCAGCCATAAAGGCCAGGCAGTGGTGACACATACCTTTAATCCCAGAATCCACACGAGTTAACCACAGAGGTTAGGCAGTGGTGGTGCATTCCTTTAAATGCAGCACTAGAAAGGAATGTAATACAGAAGGAGACAGGAACTCAGGGTCTCAGTCTGCAGTAAGTCTGCAGTCATGCTGATGATAGGATCTCCCAACCTGGGAAGAGGTAAAAATTCTCTAGTGGTTGGCTGCTTTGCTTTTCTTATCTTTAGCTTGAGCCCCAATTTCTGTCTCTGTATTTTTATAATTCATGGTACATCTGGTGCCCAACTTTTGGGGTATGAATTCACACACAAAAAAGCCATTTGCCTGTGGCTTTGCAGTCACCAGTATAGGCTAGAGCTACACACAATCAGAGTCACTGCCCTACTGGCAAGATTCTCCTTTCTTCTCTCCTTGTGGTTTTGCCTGACCCCCCTTCTTGGGCTGCTGCCAAACTAGGTGACTGCCTCAAAATCCAGTCAGGTTTTTATTGTTCTATACAGCAGCAATAAGCTTCAAATCTTCAAGAAATTTGGCAGCAGATTTGGTGAGAAAACTTGAAATTCTTAAGGGAGAAATTAGTTAAAAGGGAGCATTTTTCCCATGTTAAAAATGGGAAACACAATTATGATCGAGAAATCTGGGTCTCCGTATGATTAAACTTAAAATGGAACAATGAAATGAAAGAATAATCAACTTTACCAGAATTGACTTACTGTTAATTGTCATTTTAATAATCCTTCTTGTCATTTTTGTAATTCTGGGTTTGACTTTCAAGATACAAGTCTTAAAAAATCTTAATAAAACAGATAATAGAGATAGTCAGATCCAGACAGAAGAATTTAATGGGAACCAATCTCATCATTGCATTATAAAGTTAGAGAGGAACAGCATAAGATCTTTTCAAACAACCAATCTTAAAATATCCAGCAAGCTTTCAGGAATTGCCAAATGATAGAGGTTTTGTAAAAGCTGATTGGACTCCTGTACCAGTGTTAGATTTAAGAAAAATCAAGGAGGCAATAGTCTCATATGGCATGCATTCACCTTTTGTGAAGCAAATGTTAAACTTGTGCTCAGTTTGTGATAGAAAAAAAAGAGAGATAGAATTGCTTAAAGTTGTTTTAGGGCCTAGTATACAATTACAGTGAAGTACCTTTTTCAGAGAAGAGTATAAAACTATTGAAAAAAATGGAGTAAAGCTAGAGGTATAGAAATCTCCTAAGAACAACTTCTTGGAGCAGGAAATTATATGACTATAGAAAGGAAATCTCTATATGAGGATCATACCTTGGCTTTATGCAGTGTATCAGCTTTGAATGCTTGGGACAAAATTGGAGGAGTAGGAAAGAAAATTGAGTCATTTACTTAAGATACACAGGGCCCAAAAAAAGCCTTCATGGACTTCTTACAAAGATTGACTTCAGCAGTAAAAGAATGATACAAAATTCAGAAACTAGAAAAATAATTACTGAATCTAAATTTTGAAAATGCTAATTCTCAATACAAAAGGAAAATTATGCCTTTAAAGGCAGGGTCAACACCCTTAGTGGAATGGATCTGTGATACAATAAATATTGAATATCATGACCATAGTGAATAGATGGATAGAACAGGTATATTCCAGAGGTTTGAGGAAAAATAGAAATGTCAATTATTTTAATTGTGGCAAAAAGGTCACTTTAAAAAGTATTGAAAATAGGAAATTCCTAGAAACAATGTTTTGTCTACGCTTAATTCAGTAGCATGTTCCAACCTCATGGAAAGAACTCATTGGACTAATAAATAGATCAACAAGAGTCATTCATGGTAATCCTTTGCCATTGGCAAACTCATTGAGGGATCTCTCACAGGCCCCTATACCAAATCCGGATAAGTTGTTCCCTGCAGTTGTAGAGGAACTCCTTCCCAGAGAAATTTAAAAAAAAAAAACATAATGCCTATTGTAAAAAAAAAACATACTGCTCTTGATAATAGAACAGTTACAGAAGAAAGAACAAAAATTCAGGAGAAGCAAGTATTTTGACAAACTTTTATTAAAAAACAAAGACTAAATAAAATATACAAATAAAATACAATGAACAGTTCTTGTTCCTATGCTGAGGAGATCAGTCCAAAGGGGTGTGTGCACGCCCAGCTGGAAGGTCTCTGGAAGGGAGTACAGGGCAGCTCCAGCTCCTGCTGCAGGGGATTTTTTGTTCCACATGACTCTGCCCGCAAGTCTTCCTATTTGTCTGTGGGGTTCTTGGCCCACGGGGGTCCCTGTTACTGTGCTGAAAAGATTTATCCAGAGAGGTAAGTGTGTACCTGCCTGGAGCGAATGGTCCAGAAGGGAGAGCAGGGCCCCTCCAACTTCTCCTGCAGAGGCTTCTTTGTTACACATGACTGTGCCTCCCCCAAGCCTGCCCTATTATCTGTGAGGTCCTTGGCCCAGGAACAGATCCTGCTCCTGCACTGAGGAGATCCAGGCAGAGGGCACTCCTTTCCATCTGCGAGGTTCTTAGATCCACCAGCATTACCATCTCCACTGTTGAGGGGCCCCAAGATAGGCAAGACCAAGAAAATTCCTCAAGTACACAGTCAGTCACAGCAAAGATTGGACCAAGACTCCAAGACTCTCCTGGTTGCATTTGAAGGAAGAGATGGGCAGGTGCCAATGCAAAAATTTCTCCAACAACCTGAAAGGCAACATGACAACACCAGAATCCAGGGATCATGCAACAAGAAGACTTGAACACCCTATTCCAGAAGAAGTAGAAGAAACCAATTTTAAACATAACGTTATGAAAATAATAGAGGCCCTTAAACAGGATGTGAAAAATTCATTTAAAGAAATGGAAAAGACAAACAAAAAGATAGAAGAAATGAATAAATCTCTCCACGATACCAAGGAAACAAAGAAAAAGCTATCAAAGAGGTAATGGAAACAGTTCAAGACTTGAAAAATGAAATGGAGGTAATAAAGAAAACACAAACTGAGGGAAGGCTGGATATGGAAAATCTAGGTAAATGAACAGTTACTACAAAAATAAGCATAACCAACAGAATACAAGAGATAGAAGAAAGAATCTAAGATGCTGGAGATGCTATAAAGAAAATAAACTCATTGATTAACAAACAAAACAAATCCAACAAATTCTTACCACAGTACATTCAGGAAATTGGAGACACCATGAAAAGACCAAAGCTAAGAATAATCAGGGTAGAAGAAGGAGAATTATAGCTCAAAGGCCCAGAAAATATATTCAATAAAATTATAGAAGAAAACTTTCCCAACCTAAAGAAAGGTATTCCTATGAAGGTACAAGAAGCATACAGAACACCAAATAGATTGGATTTTAAAAAATCCCCTCGCCATATAATAATCAAACACAAACATAGAGAATAAAGAACGAATATTAAGAGCTGCAAGGGAAAAAGGTCAAGTAACACATAAAGGGAAACCTATGTGAATTACACCTGACTTCTCAATGGAAACCATGATGTGCTGCAGACACTAAGAGACCATGGATTCAAGCCCAGACTACTATACACAGCAAAGCTTGCATTCACCATCGATGGAGAAAACAAGATATCCCAGGACAAAAAACAGATTTAAAAAATATGTAGTCACAAACCCAGCCTAACAGAAAGTACTAGAAAGAAAACCACAAACCAAGGAAGTCAACAACACCCATAATAACACAGGCATCTGACAACCAGCACAACTCAAAGAAAGAAAACACACAAACACTACCACCAGAAAAAATAACCTGAGTTAACAACCACTGGTCATTAATATGTTAGTATCAATGGAATTAATTCACCTATAAAATGGCACAGGTTAAGAGAATGGATACAAAAAAGAGATCCAATATTCTGCTGTTTACAAGAAACACACCTCAACCTCAAAGACAGACACCACATTTTCCAACTTTGTGGCATATAGGCTTTTGTAGTAAGACCCTAATGATTCTCTGAATTTCCTCAATATCTGTTGTTATGTCCCCTTTTTTATTTCTGATCTTGTTAATTTACGTGTTCTCTTTCTGCCTTTTGATTTGTTTGGATTAAGGTTTGTCAATATTGTTGACTTTCTCAGAGAACCAGGTCTTTGTTTCATTGATTCTTTGGATTGTTTTCTGTGTTTCTATTTTGTTGATTTCAGCCCTCAGTTTGATTATTTCCAGTCTTCTACTCATCCTGGGTGAGTCTGCTTCTTTTTTTTCTAGAGCTTTCAGGTGTGCTGTTAAGTCTCTAATGTGAGCTTTCTCCATTTTTTTAATGTGGGCACTTAGAGCTATGAACGTTCCTCTTAGCACTGCTTTCATAGTGTCCCATAGGTTTGGCTATGTTGTGTCTTTAATTTCATTGAATTCAAAGAAGACTTTAATTTTTTTCTTTATTTCTTCCCTGACCCAGGGGTGGTTGGTAGTTTACTGTTCAGGTTCCATGAGTTTGTAGGCTTTCTGGGGGGAGAATTGTTGCTAAATTATAACTTTATTCCATGGTGATCCAATAAGACACAAGTGGTTACTAAAATTTTTTTGTATCTGTGGAAGTTTGCTTTGTTACAGAGTATGTGATCAACCAGGCATGTTTTCAATGGGCAACTATTTTAAGTTCTGAATAGGCTGATTCGGTATTCACACATTTACTAGAAGTTATAGCCATTATGGGTATATTTGTCCAAATAAAGACAGACAATGCTTCAGCAAATGTCTCTAAGAAAATGAAACCATTTTTTGATATTGTAATATTAAGCATTTAACAGGTATACCAAACAATCCTAGAGGACAGACAGTTATGAAAGATCAAATCAAACTCTAAAGGATATGTTAAATAAATAAAGATGATAAAGACCCCCAGAAACAGATTGCATAATACTTTGCTAACTTTGAAATTTCTAAATGATAATGAGAAAGGAACAAAAGCTATGGGGAGACATTGAATAGCAGAAGAGAATATGGAATTAAATCAGCCTGTATACTTTAAAGATGTACTGACCTCATAATAAAAACCAGGACATGTGTTATGTTGGGGAGGAGGTTTTGCTTTTGCTTCCACAGAAAATATCATCAAAATTGATAAAGAGATGATTGTTCATCAAACTGCCTGGCTGTCTAATCTAAAATAGCCTATAACACTAATAAATGCTTTTCATTTGATCAGAAATAACTTGCCATCAGAGAACATCTCCAAAATTAGGGTTGGGAAAAGGTGTTGCTTTTGTCTTTTCAGGAAATAAAGAACTAAGGAATGTTAAGACTACTGGACAAATGAGATATCTTAAGAAAAAAGACAAATCATCAAGAAAAAGGTCTCATAAAAGGAATAAATTAGCTTGTTGGTATATCACATTTCCAAAATATAAATTTCATAAATCTTCCCAAATGTTTTTTCTGCTATTCTCTACAGATATATAATGCAGATGGTATTTTTGTAGTCCCAGTCCAACTAAAGATTAAAGCTGGCTTTGGAGTTGGAGTGTAACTCTCCTCTTTCCTTCTCTAAACCCAAACATGCTTATTAAAGTGTTATCCAAAATCTTTGTCTCATGTCAGAAGAGCCACCTGATATGGGACAGAAAACAAATTTTAAGGACTATATTATTGCCACTAATTTCATAATTTTTGGTAATATATTGA
This sequence comes from Microtus agrestis, assembly GCA_902806775.1. Lineage (NCBI taxonomy): Eukaryota > Metazoa > Chordata > Mammalia > Rodentia > Cricetidae > Microtus > Microtus agrestis. The sequence goes on along the minus strand of CADCXT010001310.1, from coordinate 20,702 downwards.
CTTTTAACAGCTTTTCCTGAGGTATAAATATTATCTCAAAATTCCTAAGAATATATTCTGTACATGATTTTATGTTTGAGTCTCTATAAGTTTCCTGCAGTGAACCATAAGCATGCCTAACAATAATCTTTGAAGACTCAAAGAGGATGATGAGGCCCCACAATGATTACTAGGTCCATGATAACACCACTATACTGAAAAACAACACTTAAAAATTGACTTTGGGCTACAAACAGCTCAGAACAAATTTGAGGTGGCTAGCTGAGATGATCCAGCCTCACATATTACTCAAGCCAGTATTTGAGACAAGCCCTGAACTTTCCCATTAATCAGAGACTAGACAACAAATGATAAAGTTACCTCTCCCAGTGCTTGACAATTAATCCAAATTTTTCTTTACAGGAACCCCTAAAGATGCTGTCACCCCCAGACAGCAGGAAGTAAATTTAAGAACATGATACCCACCTTCCCAGGAGGTGAGGTGGGTGGTTTTGGTCATTCAATGGGTAATGGATATTTGTCACTGTTTAGGGTAGTTGGTTACAAGTTGTTATTGGTTACAGTAAGGAGAAAAGTTAAGCAAGGGAAATTAGAATCAAAGTTCTTATTTTGAAAAGAAAGAGAGGGTGCACATTGTTATTGGTTACAGTCAGGAGGAAAGTTGCACAAGGGAGATTAGATTCAAAGTTCTTGTTTTGAAAAGAAAAGGGGGAATAGAGATATGACAAAGTAAAAGGGTAGATTATTGAATCTACTCTGGAAAACAGTAAGGGAGAATATAAATATGATAATATAGAGAATTTAAATAAATTATTCCCACACTAGCTCAGAATGGGGTACAGTAAAGGGTTCTTTACTTAAGGCTAGACTCTTTGCATAGGTATACAAATATTATAAACAAAAATAAGTGCATATTCAATATAACAAATATAATTTGAATTTGTATCAATAAATAAGAATATATACCAATGTAAACTGTCTATAAATAAGAGTTCACAAGTATTCACTCTTTTACTCACTATTATTACTAGTGTGAGTAAGCTCATTCTAATCTACCTATTATTCCACACAATTTCCCCTTTTTTTTTTCAAAGAAGATCCCTGAGCCTACATTTCCACCCTCACCCCCAATGCTTACTAGTTGTAATCAACCCCATATTGATGTTCCTAATTATGAGAAAAAATTTTGGGGGGGAGAAGGAATGTCATCTTCTAGAACTGCTTCCAGCTGTCATGGGGGTGATATTCTTCTATGGGATCCTGTAAAACTAAAACAATAGTTAAATTTCAGTATTACAGTCTGGTATAATTACAAATATTCTTTGAGTAGTTGGGGGTTTCTGAATTTCTTAATTGAAATTCTGGCCAAATTTTTGTAAGAAGGTGCACATTTTCAGCTAACCAAGTTAGAATCATTTTAAGCAGCTGGTACCCAAAACCGATCTTAAAGTAGTGCTATCAGCATTACGACATCATGTAAAACAGGCAGAATCATTGTGGTGAGGCCCCATCTACTTCCTGAAAACTTTAAAGATTACTGCAGGAAAACTTATTGTTCATTGTGTAAAACTTAAACATTAATTTATATAGATATATATTCAATAAAACGAATGATAGAAACAAAAATGTTTATAAGAAAAAGTAAATTCTTTTCTAATTTTTTTTCTTTCTGTCCCATACCACATGGCTCCTGATATGAGACAGAAACTCTGATTTTTTCTTTCAACAACATGCTTAGATTTAGAGAAGGATAGACATTGTTCAACTTTAAAGCCAGCTTTAATTGCTAAGTATATATGTATTCAGGTAATGCAATTTTACCTGGCAGATGGCATGTCATCTTAAGTTAGATTTCGCTTTGCTTAGTGATTCTTCCTGGAGAGTTATTTTTCCTCTTTAGGCATCCAAATGTTCAGGATTTCTTGACTTTTTGAAGGTATTTTCCTGCAAAGACAAGAATGAATCCTGCCCCAAACCTTAAGAGGTTTTCTTACCCCCTGTATGATTCTCACCTCTATAAATGAGCTCTCATTTCTTTTTCTCAAGCGATTTCTCTGTTCCAAAGTGAATCTTTATTAATCTTGATGGTACCCATATCTTTTCTCCTCCTCTGGAAACAAGAGCAAAATCCATTCTTCAAAGCGACACATCTCCTGGTTTCCATTCTGAGGTCAACACATCCTTGAAATACACTGACTGATTTAATTCAGAAGGTTTTCTCTATTATCAAAAGTCTCTCTGCTGCCATTGTTCCTTTCTCATTACCACTAAGAAATTCAAGGTTAATAAAGCATTATGCAATTTATTTCTGGGGGTATTTTTCATCCATTTCTGTTTGTTTAATATATTCTTTTTAGTTTGATTTGATCTTTCTATAAATGCCTGACCTGTAGGATTGTTTGTTATACCTATAATATGCTTTATATTATAATAAGCAAAAAACTGTTTTGTTTTCTTAGAGACATATGCTGGATCATTATTTGTCCTTATTTGTGCAAGTATACCCATGATGGTCATAACTTCTAATAAACAAATGGTTACTCAATCAGCCTTTTCTGAGCTCAAAGCAATTGCCCATTGAAAACCTGAATAGATGTCAATGGTGTGATGTACATATTTTAATTTTCCAAATTCTGCAAAGTAGAACACATCCATCTGCAAGATTTCATTTCTTTGAGTACCCTTTGGGTTACTGCCTGAAGGTAGCTGTGTTTGGTTATAGAAAGAAAGTCTGAGAAAGATGAAATGGCTTGCTCAAGATCAGACAGTGAAAAATAGCAATGTCCTTTAGTAGGGATCACAGGAGAGCACCAACTTGGGGTTCTACAAACCTTGATGCTTAACTTCTAGGAAAGGCTTTCCCCTATGTTGACACCTCAAATTAAAAAGGGAAGTTGATTGTAGTGTACCAACCTAAAAGATTCTATACCTTTCATAAATAATTCATTATTTGTGGTGACAGGAACTGATTCTAAGATCAAGAGCAGGCTTATGATCAGCAACTAAAAATCCCTACAAGAAGCCTACATCATGGCATAAAGAGTAAATGCCTCACACCTTCCCCTTTCTTTCACTCACCATCCGTATCATACAAATGTCCCAAGACGCAGCTCTGAAGAGGTAAAACAAAGCACCCCATTGCCCAATGCAGAATTCAATCACAGTGTGTCAGTACTGATCTACCATTCCAACCACCCAGCAAAGACTGATAAAAATAATGTCTGATATATATACAATGACCTGATACACACAAATATGGACTAGAAACTATATACGTGAGGACATGTGCATGAAATAAACATCTTCCCACTAACAGCTTCCTTCTCTCTCCCACAGTGTAGTAAGCTAGGCAGAACACACAGCACAATGACAATCCCTTCCATAAGGATGTTCGTCCTTGTCAGTAATAACTAACGAGGAGGGCTCCGTTTGTTTGTCCCAGCTGCCGGACTAGCTTACACCCGAAATAATCACACAGAAACTGTATTCATTTAAACACTGCCTGGCCCATTAGCTCTAACTTCTTATTGGCTAACTCTTACATATTAGTTTAACCCATCTTCATTAATGTGTATCGCCATGAGACTGTGGCTTACCAGCAAGATTCTAACCAGCGTCCATCTCTGGCAGAAGAACCCTAAAGAAACTGAGGCAAGGAAGCCCTGAGTTCAGAGCCGGCCTACACTACAAGACAAACACTAAAACAAAGAGAAAGGGGGGAGTTAGGCCTTTAAGTCCAGCACTCAGAAGGCAGGTAGATATGTGTGAGTTCAAGACCAGCCTGAGTTACATAGTGAGATCCTATCTCAAAACAGAGAGAAGCCTTAGCAAATTTTCCTAATCTAAATTTCACCATAGATGTGCAAGCTAATTATCATTTTGTTCAAGGCCCAAGAATTACTAAGTCTCTCCCGTGTACACTGTCAGTAGCTGATAATCAATCACTTCACTGAAATCAAACGAATGCTCAATACTAACAGTGTGTAGAGACTTTTCTAGTAAAGACAGTACATAGCAAAATACAGCCCATCAGAATCCCTCAGGAGAAAAAGGACTAGGAAAACCATTTACACTACATACCGTCTCCATTTAGTGAAGCAACTTAATATCTAAGGAGCCCTAACACAAAATTATGTGTTGTCACATGTTATCACAGTCCAGGAAAGGGAAGCAATTGGAGTCCTGGTCACCTGATTTTGTAGGCAATTATGTTTGAATTATGTGACTCCCTAATAACTTCCAACTTTGCCAACCTCCTTTCCCTCACCACACCCACCCAGGAAAGGAAAACTAAACACAAATATTGTGTGTCCGGGATTCCTGGGACTTAAGAATATTTTCCTTTGGTTCCATCGGGTAAACAAAGCTGAATTTCAAGTCAATAAAAGCCAAACAAATCAGAAAACCCAAGACACTCTTCTCTATGTTATTCACATAGAAAATAAAGCAAAATATCAATTGCAGTATTTTTCAAAGAAAATTTTAACTTTATAAGATGCCAAAGAGATGCACCTGAAATTAACATGAAATGGCGTGGCCATCATGCTTCAACATGAATGGTAGGTCACTTAAGCTAGTTCAACTTGGGAATTCAATTTTAATTTTAACTTCTACAGTAGTAGGTTTCCACATTGGTTTCTCAAATGTCCTTTAGTATTAGTTGTCCTCCCCATAGTCCCTCCTTTACCCTTTAATCTCATCTCCTCCGATTTTAATTCTCCTAGTATCCCTGTCTCTCCATAACAACATAGTCTATCTTGTATTCCTCCAGGGAATCGCATTCTCCCAGTCCTTTACTTGGTATCCAACCTCTGTGGTTATTTGGAAAATAACACATATATTGAAAGCTTAAAAGCTAACATCTACATATGAGAGAAATCATACAATGTCTTTTAGAATCTATGTTACCTCAGCTGAGATGATGTTTTCTAGCTTTATTCATTTACCTGAGAATTTTATGATTTTTAAGAAGTGAATAATATTCCATTGTCTAAATGTATCACATTTCCATTATCCATTTATCAGTTTGTTGACATTTAGGTTGTTTCCTGTTTCCAGCTATTGTGAATGAGTCAGCAAATATTTCTGTATTTTGGTATATATCTAAAAATATTTTAGCCAGATCTTGAGGGAGATTAATTTCTAGCTTCCTGGGAAACCACCACACTGATTTTCATAGTGGCTAGAGAAGGTTGCACTCCCATCAGCAATGGATAAGTGTTACTTTTCCCTACGTCATTGAAAGCACATGCTTTATTTTATTGATCTTGGACAACGTTGTAAGAGGTAGAACAGTATCCCTAGCCAGATTCCCAAAAACCTGTCCATGTTTGCCGAGTCCAACCTTGGAAGAGGGAACAGAGCATCCCCAGCCTGGCTCACTAGCACATGGCCATCAGTCGAGAGGCCAGTTGTGGAATAGTGGGCGCATCTTCTGCAGCCTGGATCTGCTGGGCATGGCCAGACATAACAAAGTCATCTGTGAAAGAGAGTGCACAATTTTCCAACCCTAGATCCCAGAGAATGGCTGGCCCTGGGAAGTACAGTCATGGGAGAGGTTGGGGCAGCTCCACCAGCCTGATTCCCCACGAGATGGTCAGCCCAAGAGAAGTCTGTCATGGAAAAGCAGTGTGCCACATCCCTAGCCTGGCTCTCCAAATACTCTCCGGTCCAGGGTAAGCCAGGTGTTGAAGAAGGGGAACAACTTACTTGGCCTGTCAGTAACTGGGAAGGCTATCCAAAGAAGAGGTGGCACAGATTATTGTCAAGGGCAGAGACTCCCAGGTATGCCACCCCAGGGCCTGTCCTTGACTGTGGAGACCAGCTGTGGACAATTGGTGGCACAGCTTCCCCAGCATTTCTGTTAAGGGGTGGTTCAGCTCTGAGTTTGTCATACATGGAAGATAGGGGCACAGCATCCCAGGCCTAGCTCTATAGGACCTGTAGTGACCAACCATGGAAGATAGGGGTGCAGCTTCCCCCTACTTTCTCTGCAGAGCCTTTTTAGTCCTGTTGAGGTCAATCATAAAGATGTGGGTGCAGATCCCTTGGCTAGCCCTGCTGAATCTGGCCATACAGAAACCAGTTCTGAATGAAGTGTGCATACTATACCGGGACTGGAATCCTATGTCTTGTCTGGCCCTGCATTGGACAGCTGTGGAAGGAGGGATGTAGCTTCCCAAGCCTGAACTCTGCAGTGCAAGGTAGGACCTGGGGAGGCCAGTCATGGAAGAGGGGCACAGCTTCCATGACCTGGCTTCCCATTCCATGGCCGGCCACTGAGATTTCTGTCATGGAGGAAGGAGCACAGCTTGCCTTGCCTGGCACCACAATCCATGTTCTGTCCTGGAAAGCCAGTTGTGAATACAGGGTGTGACTCCCCCAGGCTCTCAGGCCCTGTGGAGGAGTCACAGACCAGGCATGGAAGATGGGGCAGAGCTTTCACACAAGACACGGCAGTTACTGGCCAGTCCTGGAGAGGCCAGCCATGGAAGAGGAGAGGCAGATTCCGTGTCTTGACTCCCCATGTCCTGTTCATCCCTGGGGAGGCCATTCATGGAAGAGGGCTGTGAAGCATCTCTGGCTGGACTCCCCTGGTACTCTTCTGTCCACAGCAAGCCAGCAATCAATGAAAGGTATAACTTGCCTGTCCTGGCAGTCCCAAGGGAGGACATGCTTAAAGAGGTGGCATAATTCCTCAGCCAGGCTCCAGATGTCCTGTCTGGCCCAGCAGAGGCTCGCCATGAAAGAGGGGCAATAGCATCTCAGGCATGACACCATAGGTCCTAACCTGCTACTAAAGGACTGTCAGACCCTGCAGTGGACAGTCATGGAAGATAGGGGTGCAGCTTCCCCACTTTGGATCCCCAGGGCTTGTTTGGCCCTGAGACATCAGCATTAAAACTGGGATGTCAGGGTGCCTGCCATGGCTCTCCAGAGACTCTCTCACCATACTGAGGCAGTTGTGAAGAGGGGAGCACAGCTTACAGGGCCTGGCTTCCCATGTCTTGTCTGGCTCTGCCTAGGGCAGCTGTGAAAGAGGGCAGTGCAACTTCCCCAGCCTGGCTCTACTTTGCAGGGCAGGCCCTGAGGAGACCAGTCTTGTATAGGGGTGCAGCCCATACACATTAGAGTGGGCACAGCGTTCATGGCCTTGCTCCCCATGCCATGGCTGGTCCCCAGAAAGTCAGACGAGGGGGGGAGTGCAGCTTCTCTGGGATGGTACCACAGGGCCTTTCCTGGGGAGGCCAGACATATAAGAGGGGAAACAACTTTTTCAACCTGGCAGGCCCTGGTTAGGTGACAGTTGGAAAGTGGGCACAGTTTCCCCAGGTTGGCAGGCTCTGTGGAAGAGGGTCACAGGTCAGGCACAGAAGAGGCAGCATAGCTTCCCACATTGCACCCCAGTTACGCGACAGTCTAGGGATCCCAGCCATGGAAGAAGGGATTCCAGCTTCCCCAGCAAAAATTATCTATGACTTTCCAGTCCTGCAGTGTCCGGGAGTGGAATAGGGGAGGACATGTGACACAGTTTCCCAGCTGGCTGGCCCCAAAGTGTCAGATGGATAGACCAGCTGTAAAAAGGAAAACAAGAACAGCATCCCTATAGAAGAGTGGAGAAAAGGGGAGGAGAAAGGAAGTGACTCTGAAAGCACAGCTCCCTAGTGAGTAGCCAGGCCAGATTCCAGGCCTGTGACCAGGGTCAGGCATGGAATAGGTGGGTAGGCAGCTTCCACAGATCTTAGGCTCACCAGTGCTTGGCTGGTCTTGGAGAGCCGAGCCATTGAAGAGAGGGACTCAGCTAACCCAGTCTTGGACTCCCAAATAAAATAGGCAGTGGTTTATCCAGACATTAGAGAGGCCAGCAGTGTGAAAAGAAGGGCTCAACTTCTCTGACCTGGCAGGTCCTGGTGAGGACAGATGTGGAAGAGAGTGCACACTGTTCTTATCCCAGACTGGCAGGCCCAGAGGAGATCAGTCATGAAAGAAGAGGGCACAGTCCAGCCATGGACTAGGAGGCAGAGCTTCCCTGGCCTGATAGCCGAGGGCCTGTATTGTCCTGAGGAGACCATCTGTGGACAAGGGAGGAATAGCTTCCCCAGCATATTTCCCCAGGGACTCTCTGGCCAGAGGGTGGCCAGCTGAGAAAGGGGAAGCAGGTTCCCTTGCCTGATTCCACAGGGTCTTTCTGGCCCTGAGGATGCCAGCCATGGAAGGTAGGGGCACAGCATCCCTGACTTGGTTTCCTTTGGCTTGACTGGCCAGATAGAACCACCTGTGGAACAAGGGGCTCAGATTCCAAGGCCTGTGTCACCAGGGTCTGTAAAGCTCTGCAGATCCCAGCAGCTTTAGAGGGGGTCACAGGTTCCCTGGACTGACTCCCCAGGTCCTGTCTGACTTTGCAGAGGAAAGCCATGGTACAGCAGGGCACAGGTTCCCTGCTATGGCTCCCAGTTCTTGTGTTGTCTTGCCGAGTCCAGTCATGGGTCAGAGGTTGCAGATTCATATGGTCTGGGTTCTCAGGGCATGTTGACCTTGTGGAAGCCAGTCATGGTAAATGGGGCACAGTTTTCCCTGCCTGGTTCTCAAGGGTCTGTCTGGCAGTCTGGAGAACAGCTGTGGAAAAGGGGTTATAGGTGCCATGGAGTGGAATCCAGGGCATGTGGGTCTTGGGAAGGGCAGATTTGGAAACAAAGATGCAAACTCAGGCTAGTGTCACATGGCTGCAGTAAATGTCTATAAAGAAAACTATGGGAAGGCATGTGTTTATTTGCCTATGCTTTGGATGGTACCAATAGATTTTGTAAAGATCATGGTTTCAAAGAGTAGCAGTAATTTTTAATGGAATAAATAGAAGCAGCTAACTATTAAAGATTGCCTCTTCTTGTTCTACCTAGTGTGCTTTGTAGAAAATTTCCACTTTGTTTAGAATTGAAGACATTGGGTGATAATGTAAATGATGGTGTAGAGAAGGTATATATGACTCGATACAAATCCTACTGAGTACAATCAGGTCAAAAGAATTAAAATAGCATTGTGTTGGAAAGGAACTTTGCAAAATATGGTTATTGGGTTATAATGTAAAACACATATAAAAGACATATCTGTTTTATACTTAATTATTAATTATATGCAATTTACTCTCCACTAGTGAGAATGATAACCAACAAAATTAATGTTTTGAATTGCTCCTTGTTGATCTTGTTATATGTAAAAGGGATTTGATAAATCAAGATATAAACTATATACCTAGTCAGAATGAAAGAAAATGCTGCATTTTTTATGTGTGTCTATTTTTCAGCTTTGGATTGTTTTTGCAGGGGGGGTGTGAGGTGGGTAGGGTATTGAGACAGAATATTTCTATATAACAGGTGTGGCTATGCTGGAACTTGATGTTTAGACTAGCCTGATCTCAAACTACAGAGATCTGTCTGCCTCTGCCTCCCAAGTGCTGAGATTAAATGTGTTCTCCACTACTGCCTGGCATGTGGTCATATTTTTATTTTCTTATTTTTTCAAAATTCTTCATTTTGTTTTTTAGAACAATCGTTTCTGATTTAGCATACCAAACCCAGTTCCCACTCCCTTCCCTCCTACTTCCCCATCTTCCCTCCTTCACACCCATTGGCTCCTCAGAGTATATAAGACTTCCCATGGGAAGTCAACATAGTGTGTTGCTATATTTTTTGTTATTATTTTTCTCTTTTATTGTTTTTATTGCACTATACATTTTGCTCTTCTTCCCTCTCATCTTCTCCTCTACTTTTCTACACTTTCCTGTGATCCCCCATGCTCCCCATTTACTAGGGGATCTTGTCTTTTTCTCCTTCCCATTTAGATCCATGTTTGTTTGTCTTAGGGACATCTTTGTTGTTTAGATTCTCTGGGATTGTGGATTGTAGGCTGGTTTTTCTTTGCTTCATGTTTAAAAGCCACTTATGACTGAGTACATTTTAAAACAAAAGATTTAGGTAAGTGGAGTAAAGATATCATTTTTTTGCTTGAAAAATTAAGGAAATATTCTCTATTTTTCAATTTTAATCTATTGATCTGATGGAATTGCAGTAAATAATAACAATCATATTAGCAGAAAACTAACCTTTCAAAAAGTGAGGGGCTGTACTACATTTCTCTCTTTATGTGTCAAGTGTTTTGCCTTGCCAGTTTACAAAATAACCTTGTTCATGCTGCTTTCCAAATAGGTTAAAAAGTTTCAAAAAACAAACATTTAAAACAACAAAACCCTCCAAAACCAATACTATAAAATAAAATCAGACCCAAAAAGAAAAAAAAAATAAGCAAACAAAAACTCCACCAAACTGTAACCAAATTAAAGCATATACACATACAAAATGTGGAGTCCATTATGTGTTGGTCAGTTATTCTGGAAAGTGAGGCCTGTCCTGGATGGGTGTCCAGTGTCACGCTATAAAAGAAATGTGATTATCCTTGTCTGAGCTAGCATAACTGACAATTCTTTTGTTAACTTTTATCATAGTGTCTGAAGTGTTCATTCATTGAATAATTCATTCATTTTTCTAAAAAATATAACAAAATAAAATGTAAAATAAATCAAAAACTATAGCATCTGAGTTGGGCAAGACAAACCAACAGTAGGAAAAGAGTCCAAGAGAGGGCATAGGAATCAGAGATCCACTCAGTCACACACTCAGCAATCCCATAAAATCATTAAACTGGAGCCATAAGGTGTACTCTGCAGACCTGGTGCAGGCAGACCCTGCAGACCAGGTCCATGCTGCTTTAGTCTCTGTGAGTCCATAAGAGCTTGGCTCCTGTTGACTCTGAGGGCCTTCTTCTCTTGGTGTCCTCCATCCACCTCCTTTTTTATGGAGTTCCCTGACCCCCAAGGACATGAATTTCATGGGTACATCCCCCTTATGGAAAAGTGGTTCAAAGTCTCTCACTCTCTGTACAATGTCTGGCTGTGGGCCAGTGTATTTGCTCTTATGTGCTACAGAAGGAAGCTTCTCAGATAATATCAAAACAAGACACTGATCTATGAGTTTATCAAAATATTATTAGGGGTAATTTTATTAATGTATTTTTGTTAAACCTGCATAATATAAGTGTCTTATAAACTGCAATATGAAAATGTATTGTTTATACATTTTATTAATGCATTTATCATACCATCATTATTTCATTTTTCAATAGGTCCTTGGGCTATTAGTTTAGGGAGGGAAAATATGATCAAAATACCTTGAAATTAGAAATTTTAATTAATACAAAATATAAAAAGAAAATCTGTCTGTGTCTTTCTGATTGTGTGTGTGTGTAAGCATGTGTGTGTGTAATCTCAAACTGCTGCTACAAGACAAAATAAGAAGTATATAGTGCTACACACCACTGTTTCCTCAGGTCAGAATAACTGAAAAGGCTAGAACTAAAGCTTTTAACCTGGAAATGGTTCATTCAGGGAAGGAAACTGAGACAGGGTGGTAAAATATTCCACTTGACTGAAGAACGTGTAGCCATAGTGATCTCCCCACTGGATGTGGAACTAAGGAAGAGCTATAAACTGCTAAAGGGTCTTGCAGACCCCTTTTCTGCTCAGATCTACAAAATCCCTGATTAGTTAATGGTTCTCCCTCCATGACAAGTGACGTGGTCTTCAAAGAACTTCTTTCTCCTGCTGTTGGTCTGAGGTGAGGCTTTAGCTGCTCCACTGCAGAAGCTATGTAGTCAGAGAAAGCCATGGACAGCTGGTCCATGAGCTTCTTGCCTGACTGGGGATAGGTCTGTGGGGGTGGAAAATGTGCAGGGGTGAGTGAGGGGTCAGAGGAACTTTGCACGCAGAGACAATGCTTGAGCCACATTTCTGGAGTCAGACCAGCTCTGTGGAGATGGTGTCAGAGCAGATGGGAGTCCTTTTACTGTATTTTAATGAAACAATTTTTTAATCAAACAATTTTCTTAAATAAAAGGACATTCCTCTCTTCTATGAAGTGATCATGCAGTACAGTTTATTCTTTTCAGTTTCTTTACATAAATATAAATGCTTTATACAGTGTGGTTGTTCTGTCACCCTTTCTTCTGCGTCTATCTATGCATGTATTACTATTCACTCTCTATTCTTCCATTTTGCATAATATAATACCTTATGTGATTATAATAGTATAAATCTCCTATTGTAATTTGTATGCTTCTAATTTTCTAGTGGATTCTGCTTTTGTATTAATGACACTGGGAACCTATTAGGCATTTTCTGGAAGATAGATTGTTCAACAGTTCTAATAAGCCTGAGCAAAATTAATGCATTCATAGTGACAAAACAGATGGCTAGGAGATCAAATTCTGAATCACTTGATTTGATATTGATACATTTTGTATCTAATGGAGTCATATACATATGTAGTTCGTTTGGAAATTTGTCTAGTGTTCCTGCACCATTAGTGCTATAGGCATGAGCCCATTGCAGTACATGCACCATGAGAGGTGAGATACACGTTCCAGCCTCCCAGAGTATCTACAATGTGTGTGCTGGAAAACACTCATCAGCTTCTCACAGTGTATGCACTCTGAGTGCTGGGTTACTTGTTGGTGGTCACCCAGAACCCTCCAAAGGAGTTCTGGGATATAGGTGTCAGCATCCATAGTACAATAACAATGAGTCCTGGGTTACATCAGCTTGTCCTTCCCACACGAGTGCTTCTGAGATACAGTCATCAGCCTTCCACATTATATGCACAATCAAATATGTGTGACAGTCATGAGCCCACCACAGTATATGCACCATGAGAGGTGAGATACATATCTCCCACAGTATGTACCATGAGAGCTGGGTTACAGCCATGTGTCCACAGCAGTACATATACCATGAATATTGGGTAATAGGAAATCCGTTCCAAAAGTACATACACTATCAGTTCTGGGTTATAGCTGTAAGCCTACCATTGTATATGCACAATGGATGCCAGGTTATTGGCATGAGCCACCCACAGTGCATGCAGCTTGAGTTTGGAGTTCATTATGGCACAGTACATTCACAAGGAGAACATGGTTGAGGACACAAGTCCACTACACTATGTTCAATAAGAATGCTGGATTAATGGTTTGAGCCTCATACAGTAGATCACGAGTGCTGCAATACAGCTGTCCAGTTCCCATTGTAAATGCATGATTAATGCTGAGTGTTAGACATAAGAGCACCACAGTACATGCTAGGATATATGTATGACCCTGTCACAGTACACCACCATGCATGGTTGGAAATGTGTCAGCCCTCCACAGTACATGCACATTGAGTGTTGGGATACAACCACGAGCCCACGATAGTGCTTGTACCATGAAGGCTTGGATATAGGCATGAGACTCTTGCTGTACACACATGACTTGTGCTCAGTTACTGGTTTGAGTCTCACACATAACATTCACAATGAGTGCTGGATTTTAAGCATGAGCTTCCCTTTAATGTGCTGGGATCATGGTTGTATCTAGCACTCATGGTTCATGTCCTGCTGGAAGCTCTTACTTAAAACTAAGAATTCATTGTTCATGAATTATTGTGGGCTTATGGGTGGAAACCAGCACTGAATGTGAATGTACTGTGGGAGACTTAGATGAGTCTCACAGTACTCATGGTGCATGTGCTGGGGAGGATCATGCCTAAACTCCAGCTATAATGTGAATGTACTGAGAGAGACTGAAGAACTAATGGTTTATGTGTGGATGGAGACTCACATAGCTAACCTATCACTCATGGGGCAGGTACTGTCAGAAGTTCATGTCTATATCCCACCACTCACTGTGAATGCACTGCCCCAAATGCAAACCAGTAGCCCAGCACTTCCCTTGCATGCACTGCAGGAGGCTGACACAACTGCAGCAGCACTCATGGTGCATGTCTTGTGTGAGACTGACACTTGTATACCAGCAAGCATGGTGCATGCACAGCAAGATGCCTGTCACAGTCTTAAAGAACCAGCTTCCAGGCTGGTGACAGCCCTGAAGGGAAAGTCCACAGTGTAGCACAAACAAACTTTTTTATCTGAGGGTTTAGGAAACGTACACTCAGACCTATTCTGATGGATTCCTTCTTTATTCTCTCATGGTGCTTTCATGATGCCCCTTTGTTACCCTCCCTGCTTTCTCCATCTCTCATTCTAACTCTATCTTTACTCTTGATGTTTCCCTCCTAATTCTCTCATGCATAATGTTATTATTCTTCTAACCCATTTTAACACCTTCTCTCATGTTGTTTTCCTCTGATGCTCCAAAGTTTCTTTGTTCTTCACTGCTTAGATATCCAAAAAAAATTTCAAGCAATATAGTATCTGATTTGGAAAAAATATCATCTGATGTCAGGATAAGATCTGGAGCACCCCACACATTCTTTGTATTAAGGCATGGCCATGTTGCTTGGTCATTAAAATGGGTCCTTGTCTTGCTTCATGCCATGCTGTGGTCCTGGATCCTTTGTGGTTAGGATTGTTCTAGGTCAAATGAGATGAGAGTGTGGCTCAAATGCCCTTGAATTTAAGCTTTCCCCAGTTGCCTTGGTAATTAGGGAGCTGCCACGCTGCCAATGATGTCCCTGGTTCTTTGTATGGACTGAATGTTTCTGTGTCCCTTCTGTTTTACATGTGGTTCCAAGCTTTAAATTCTCAGATTAGTTTTTTTAATTTAGAACACCTGTTAAAGCCAGAAAGCATGAAATGGATCATTAGAGGAGAACAGGCCTTGGGGGAAGTGGGATGGCAGAAGAAATGCACTGTGGATGGGGGTAAGGGAATCTTGCAAGTGGAAAGGTTTAACCAGGGATGGAAGAAGTGTGGTGTTGGGGAAAGGGTTAACCAAAAGTATGCATGGAGGAAAAAATCCTTTTGGACAAATATTACATTTCAAGTTGTTTAAGTTTATCATGTTAAGGGGCTTGATGCCAACCATATAATGTTAAGTTTGATGTTGGGAAGTCACAGAGTAAAAGGTAAGAAAATGACCCAGAAAATGATCCTCTGACCTCCATACATGGATTGTGGTTTGCCACCAAGCCTAATGAATGAAGCTGCATCCTTGGAAGCCTAATAAAACAACTGAATGAAGGAGCCCTGCATACTTGGACAAAGTTCCTCCCAGAAGATTAAGTTGACTAAACAAAGATCCCTATACTATGGGATAGTTCCCTCTGAGCTGTGAAGTAAGGGGGCCTCCTGTCAAACATTACAAGCTCTTGCCAATGTCCTCATTTACACATGAGAATTAGATTGTAGGACTCTTCTGAACACACAACGAAGGAAGGGGGCACCACCCCGCTGCCCGCATGGCTAGCTTATGCCCCGAAGTAATTACATGGCAACTGTATTCTTTTAAACACTGCCTGGCCCATTATTGGCTAGCTCTTCTCGACTAACTCTCGCACCTGGACTAGCCCATTTCTTATAAGGTGTGTAGCACCCCAAGTTGTGCTTACCGGGGAGATTCTAGCCCGCCTGCCTGGCAAGGGAACATCATGGCGACTCCTCACTCAGCTTCCTTCTCCCAGAATCCTGTTCTGTTTTCTCCACCCACCTAAGGGTGGGCCTATCGAATGGGGCTAGGCAGTTTCTTTATTGATAAGAAATCACTCCCACATCACTACACCCTTGGGATACAGGACAGTTAGAAGTCATGTTGTTTCCATGCTGGCTAGCTTTCACAGTACTAGAACTTCTATGCAAGCTACTGGATGAGGGACGTTGGCAATGATTCTACCCATCTGTAGACCCTGCATGTGACAACTTGCCTGGCAAGATATTCTCTGTGTGTTGACTCTTATAGGAACAATGAAATTTGTGATTTGATTTTAGGTCTACCACACAGTAGGGAACTCTTGGCTGGTTCTGTAAACTTGGTTAAGAGCCCAATGGCTGAGGCCATGGTGATGTAATATGGAAATATGTCTTATTCTAGAGACTGGAGCATTTGCTTGTCATCACAGGCAGAGTTCATAACATACCTTGAGGTCACTTAAGACATAAGGCTGCTCTCCTACTGTGTACTCAAATTGATTGTTTAGCCAACTTTTAAGAGAAAAATGTAACAATTACCATTACTTTCCTTGGTCTTCATACATAGCCACTTTTTACTAAACTAATACTTAATTGTAATGTTAAATTATGTCTTCTTCCATGCCCCTGATCCAGAACAATTCATGTATATCATTTGTAAAAAGAGCAAACATAGAGGTTGAAAACACTTCTAAATGAGTATCCACCAAAACAGTTGAGCACAGCAGCATTACTGGGCAATCATGGTATTTGCAATTTTTTTTCTAGTCTGGGTGAATTGGGTTGAGTTGTGCTCATTACCTTAATCCCTTGTAAGACTCCATGAATGATTTCTGTAAAGTACCCCACTCCTTCCCCATGTGATTCTTATGGGGAAATTCAATAAAAGAGAGAGCAAGAAAAGAGCAGACACACAAATTCACAAATAAGGACACATGTAGGGACAGACAGACATAGGGACAGACACAGACAACACACACACACACACACACAAAACCAGACAAAGGGACAGGCACACTTCTTCAGAAAGGCACAGATTTGGAGAAAAGACTGGGAACATGGGGAAAATTCAAACCTGGAAATGACTCCCAGTGGAAGTGCTTTTATTTCCTTACTGCCATACTGATGCAGTATTGGTGACTCTGAGTTAATCACTGATGTGGTGAATCCACACAATAACCCTCTGTTGTTGTTTTGTTAAAATTACATGGCATCAAGCTGCCTTCTACGTACTCTCTCTGACACCTATACATTCGAGCAACTGTGATCCCCAAGGAGAGAGGCTTCTTTAGGAAGTGGGCTCTGCTGACTGCACAGACTCACACCTGGCCAAAGTTTAGAGAATACATAACTGTGCAGTTCTCAGACCTCCGCAGGACATCTGAACCACAACACGCTGCAAGGCTCAGGGACTACTTTGGAAGTGAGAGGCAGAGGTTGAAGATTGTTTCTGTGAAATGGTGTCCAGGACACATTGATAATCATACACAGAAAGTGAGGGACTTTGCTCACTTAACATGTGCTGGTGATGCAATGTCATAAAAAGTAAAGAGGGAATGCAGGTAAGCAGCCACAGTTTACCTCTATGGATGTTAAGGCCAATAGAGTAGTTTGGGTGGTGTTTTTACTCATGTGAGAGCAGTGTGAGAATGGAAACCTCAACATGATTGGTTTGTGCCTTGGAAAATCCACTAAAATTCATTGAACTCCAGTTTCCAAAACTGCAATTGCAGGCCCAGATACCCAGAAATAAGCTCAACCTGGACTTTTGGAGGATTTCTGGAGGGTAGAGAAATCCAACATTCCTTAAAAACTTGTGAAGCTACTTCTTCTTCTCAAAGGGGTCATTTCTCTTATCACTGGCAGTAGGAAAAATTGACTATCTGTGGTGGCTATTACTATAATATAAGGTACAGACTAGCCTCCAGGCTCCTTCAGTAGCACCAGTACCCACTGTACATGTCAGAGTCCATGCTCGTGTTCTAGGTCTTCTACCCTGCTCCCCTACCCTAAACTCCCTCTCGTTCAGAAGCATCCTTATCCGAGCTTCTCATTCTCTTTCTAAACCTATCGCTCTGTCTCCTCCTGTTTCTATGTTCTTCTCCCTCTCTCTGTGTCTCCTCTTCTGTCTCTCTCCATCTGCCTCTCTGCTCTTCTTCTGCTTCTATCATAGGCAGGTGCAGTTGACTATGTTCAGCCAACATCTATCTCTGCTCTGGCTGATTCGATATGCTGTGGTCTGTTCTATCTCTGATAGCTATAATAGAAGCTTTCTCCTTAAACATGTCACCAAGAGGTCATGCCATCAGCTTGTACAATACAAGGAAACAGTTTAAAATATTTTCATAGTACATTTTAAGGAAAAGCTACTAAAAACTTATATACAAAATTGAATATATACTGTATCAATTTTCAGAGAAATATTTAACATTAAAATTTCTAAATTTTTTATGAGAGTAAGTACAAATTTTATTTTATAATTATTATCATTAAAAATTTTCACCTCCTCCCCTTCTATTTCCCTCCCTCTCCCCTTCCTCCCCTCCCCCTCCCTCTCCAGTCCAAAGAGCAGTCAGGATTCCCTGCCTTGTGGGAAGTCCAAGGTCCGCCCCCCCTTCCAGGTCTAGGAAAGTAAGCATCCAAACAGACTAGGCTCCCACAAAGCCAGTACATGCAGTAGAATCAAAACCCAGTGCCATTGTCCTTGGCTTCTCAGTCAGCCCTCCTTGTCAGCCATGTTCAGAGAGTCTGGTTTGATCACATGCTCCATCAGTCCCAGTCCAGCTGGCCTTGGTGAGCTCCCATTAGATCAGCCTTACTGTCACAGTGGGTGGGCGCACCCCTCGTGGTCCTGACTTCCTTGCTCATGTTCTCTCTCCTCCGTGGTAAAAGACATCTTGAATTTTGCATGCAAATGGATGGAAATAGAACACACTATCCTAAGTGAGGTAACCCAGACCCTAAAAGATGAATATGGTATGTACTCACTCATTAGTGGATTCTAGCCATAAATAAAGGACATTGAGCCTATACTTCGTGATCCTAGAGAAGCTAAATAGGAAGGTGAACCCAAAGAAAAACATGTAGTTATCCTCCTGGATATTGGAAATAGACAAGATAGCCAGGCAAAAATTGAGAGCTTAGGGGTGGGGGTGAGGTGGGGTAAGGGAAGAGAGGGAGAGAGAAGTGAGAAGGGAAGAATGGGGAGCACTTGGGGGGATGGGACGGTTGGGATGGAGGAAGAGTGGATATGGGAGCAGGGAAGTATATATCTTAATTAAGGGAGCCATTTTAGGGTTGGCAAGAGACTGGACTCTAGAGCAGTTCCCAGGTATACAAGGAGATGGCCCCAGCTTGTTCCTTGAGCAGCCGAGGAGAGGGTGCCTGAACTGGCCCTATCCTATAGCCACACTGATGAATATCTTGCATATCACCATAGAACCTTCATCTGGCGGTGGATGGAGATGGAGACAGAGACCCACATTGGAGCACTGGACTGAGCTCTGAAGGTCTAAATGAGGAAAGTTTCTAAATTTTATAAAATGTTTCTGTCAGATTGTCACTTGAAAGCCAATGTAATAACATCATAAAAACATCATTTTTAAAGGTGTCTAATATCTTTATTTTTTTCAAAATAATGTACAACAGGGTAAAAGGCTTTTTAGAATACTACAAAAGGAGGTGAACTAAGAAGGAACTAGATTACTATATGCTACCAGAAATACATTATAATTTATTTTTATGATATATTTTGATAGTATTCTTTCCCCCCTGCAGTATATTCCACATGCTTCCTCAAAAACACAGTTTTAAAATCATGCATTCTGAATAGAATTGAGCTCATTTAAAGGACCAGGTATTTTAATTGTACATATATACATACATAACCCCTCCCCACACACATATGCCATGTTGATTTTTATATTCTAGCCCTAGCTGAGCCTCTTAGCTTCAACAATTCTCAGTGGAATTTTTCATCCCAGAATGTTGAACAATAGGGTGCCAAGGAACCCATAAATATCTGTATTTGTATTCATAAAGATGTGGCAAACTCAGCATCTAATATTTGTCATCTTTTGTTGCAAATGAACAACTCTACTCATTTTCTGGAAATCTCATGAAATTCATTCTAGGCAGAAATTGATTTCAATATTTTATCGGATGGCAGAATAATGAATTTATGGACCTCTTGGAAATACTTTTGACACTTTGCTGCTTTCAACTCTTCGTTACAGCTCCTTAACCTCCTTAGAATCCACACAACTAGGAGGCTTCCGATCAAGGACTAAGAAAGTCCAAGTAGCAAAGTATTTTTGTTTATCTTTCAGAATTTATCAGTATGTTCCACTAGATAAAGTCAAATTCCTATTGAATTGTGTACCCCCTTTGAGTTGTGTCCTCTCTCTGGGGATGCATGTACAGTACATGTTTAAATAGGTGAATGAAAGTTTAGCAAGCTTTACATGTTCTGAAAGCATAATAAGGTCTGTAGAATCAGATAAGATTTAATGTTTTAATGCCTGGCCGGTAATTCAAGGAACAAAACACTATATGTAATTTATCTGCAAAAGTAGTGAAAGATGGATGTTATGTCTCCCTCCCTTTTTTAATAACTCACTTAGTCCAACTGATAATATCCACATGCACTTGGCTGTGGGGGAATCCTACTGTAAGTCATACTCCTTAAGATAAATGATACAAAAATGGGATGAGGACGAGTTAGGGGATGGGATGGAGGCAGAGGACAGAGATGGGGAAGATATGAGCAACATGGATGATCTGAATTACATACATTAAAATGTCAACGAGTAAACTGAAAATATTCTTCAAACAGTAAAATGAAAGAAAACCTCAAAAAAAATTTCTAATTGTCACTTGATGAGAGACAGGAGCTCCTCATAGATTGTTCAGTAGAAACTGAAAAGAAAAACAAAAATTATAAGTAGTATCAATAACATCATTGATGGCATCATAAAGATAAGCAGTAACAGAGGCATCACCCGTAGAATCCTATGTAGTGTCATGTCACAATGAATATCATTGTATTTGAGAATGGTGAGAATGTGGAGTCTTGTTTCATTGATTTTATTCTCAGAGGTTGTTTCTTTTGGGGTGTTTGTTCCCAAAACGATGCTGTCCACATAAGTCACAGTGTATGGACATAGAAAAATAAAAACTAATATCTAACAGTTACAT